>CM069072.1:9268333-9977500 GCA_035220775.1 Malus fusca | reverse complement strand
AACTAATTAATTAATCTTGACCATTCTTCAATTAAACCATTTAATTGCTTATCCATTTCATTTAATTGCTTCACATATATCCTTATTTGGTGTGCGATCCATTAGGTTCCAATTAGCGAGGCAGTGGGCGATGTTACTCTTAACTATCGATTGTGAATTGAAACCACATTTCAATTCTCCCTTTTTGATGATTAGTGTTTGCTAATCAATAGGGCTTCCACAAACCATGAGTGACACCTAGCAGTATGTCATGGTTACCCAAGCTAAGTAGAATTGGTTGGAGAACCTATCCAGTTACAATTACAATGCAATACGGTCCTTCTCTAATACAATACTCTTAACCACATTGTTTAAGTGATAGTTTGTTTCATGTCTACTATCAAATGTGATACTTTCATATATGATTCCCTTGAATATGATTTGGAACATCTTCCTTAGTCATATTCATTTGCTTTGGCCAAAGACTTTAGAATCATATTTTAGAGTATACTCCTTCCACCATGGAAGGTTAGAGATCCCTTGTTGTGCATTCATATGCCTACATGACTAGATCACATGACCCCAACAATGCCGTGGACAATCCGAGGGAATGCCTTTGTCATGATCAAAGATCAAGGACCTAACCATTAGACATCTATGATGCCTCAGGTCTAAGGACTACTTTGCATATTGTAACCTTAGAGTTCGTACATGACATGTATGTTTGAACTCTCATTAATCGCAGTTCAGTGTACTCGATTACTCTTTCGAGCACCTATGTGTTTGTCTTAGTGTCCAACACCAAATGACTTGAGACTAGTTCATACTCACGTTTGAGTCAACATAACACATACTAACCTTAACGGATTGTCAATGCCCAATTGGCAATCCTATGGCTAGGAACGTTTTAGGAATGAGCATAAGAGAAAGGTCTCCTTAATCTAACTCATTAGATCACTTATCTCTTATGTCAAATACATCCCTTGGATTCTCTTATTGCTTAAACACATGATACAATAAATAGTGATTAATAATAAGTATTGCCCTTCCGTTAAACATATAAAAGTTTAACATATTAAGTATTCCAAAAGCTATTACATCAAATGAGTGGCTTTGTGGGCATACTTCCAACAATCTCCCACTTGCACTCAAAGCCATCCTCCCATGTATCTAATACTCATCTTATCCATATGACGATCAAGCTGGATTTGAGTCATTGGCTTTGTCAGTGGATCTGCTACATTATCGGCTGAAGCAACTTTGAGGATGTTGACTTTCCCCTCGGCAGCATATCATCTTATGATATTAAAGCGCCTATCAAAATGCTTGTTCTTTTGATGAGCCCTGGGTTCCTTGGCTTGAGCTATCGCCCCACTATTATCACAGTACAAAGTTACTGGTGATGTGATGGTTGGAACCACTCCAAGTTCAGTAATGAACTTTTTCATCCAGAACGCTTCTTTGCCGGCTTCAGCTGTAGCGACATATTCAGCCTCTGTCGTGGAATCAGCAATTACACTTTGTTTCTTGCTTTTCCAACTGACAGCCCCACCATTCAGAGTGAATACATATCCGGAGTTGGAACTTCTATCATCGACGTCAGATTGGAAATCTGCGTCTGTATAAGCTTCCACTCGCAACTCTGATGCTCCTCCATAAACGAGGAACATGTCCTTAGTTCTTCTTAAGTACTTAAGGACCATCTTGACAGCTGCCCAGTGTTCTGATCCTGGGTTAGATTGATATCGACTAGTAATGCTCACAGCATACGCGATATCAGGCCTTGTGCATATCATGGCATACATGAGACTCCCTATGGCGGAAGCATAAGGAATTTCATTCATTTAGCCGTATCTCTTCAGGAGTCTTAGGTCCCATGGACTTAGAAAGGTGAATTCCATGTCTCACAGGAAGAAAACCTTTCTTAGATTGTTCCATTTGGAACCTACTTAGCACCTTATCAATGTACATCGATTGGGATAATCCAATTAATTTTCTGGATCTATCACGATAGAGTTTTATCCCAAGTACATAAGATGCATCTCCTAAATCTTTCATGTGGAAGGTTTTAGACAACCACACTTTTACATAAGAAAGTACTGCAGTGACATTCCCGAATAGTAATATGTCATCTACAGATAACACTAGGAATACTACTGCATCCCCAACGACTTTTTGATAAACACAATTGTCGTCTTCGTTTTGAGTAAAACCAAACGTTTTGATTTCAGTATCGAAACGAATGTTCCAGCTCCTGGAGGCTTGCTTAAGTCCATAAATGGACCTTTGAAGCTTGCATGCCTTAGTCTCTTCAGACTCGGACACGAAACCTTCGGGTTGAGTCATATAGAGCTCTTCCTGTAGGTAGCCATTCAGAAAGGCCGTCTTCACGTCCATTTGCCATCTCTTTGAATCAATGTCGGACATTACTTCAGTGTAGTCCCTAGGGTCCTCCTTTGTTTCATTGTCACCTAAAAGGTACAATTCATCAAAGTCATTATTTAAGCCAAACCTCATAGGTGGCTTACTAACCCGTTCAGATCTACGTGGAGCTAGGGGTTCAGGAACAGGGTTGTCAATATGTCGAGTGCTTGTTTGTGGTTCATTATTAATCTCATTAATTTCCATCTGTTTGCTTATAGTTCCTTTGAGAACAAATTCGTCCTCTAGAAACTTAGCAGTTCTGGCGACAAAGACTTTCTGGTCGTCAGGATGGTAGAACTCATATCCCATAGTTTCTTTAGGATATCCCACAAAATAGCATCTTACTGATCTCGCTTCAAGCTTAGTAGCCTCAAGCTTCTTGACATATGCTTCACAACCCCAAATCTTAATATGATTAAGACTTGGCTTTCTTCCATGCCATATCTCATAGGGTGTTTGTGAAACTGATTTGGAAGGTACTCTATTAAGCAAGTAAGCTGCTGTATATAGAGCGTATCCCCAGAATGTTACTGGTAGATCAGCGGAACTCATCATAGAACGAACCATGTTCATCAAGGTTCGATTTCTCCTTTCAGAAACTCCATTAAGTTGTGGAGTTCCCGGTGGAGTCCACTGTGATATTATTCCACACTCTTTGAGATAATCTAGGAACTCATTACTCAGATATTCACCCCCTCGATCCGATCTTAGGATTTTTATCTGTTTCCCAGTTTGCTTCTCAACTTCATTCTTGAATTCTTTGAACCTTTCAAAGGATTCTGACTTGTACTTCATAAGATATACATAGCCAAACCGAGAGTGATCGTCGGTGAATGTGATATAGTATGAGAAGCCTTCTCTCGACGTAGTAGACATAGGTCCACATACGTCAGTGTGGATTAACCCTAGAATTTCAGTGGCACGCTCTCATTTTCCAGTAAATGGAGATTTGGTCATCTTCCCTTTCAAGCAACTTTCACAAGTACCCATCCGGTCATTACCTAATGGGCAGAAATATCCGTCTTTCGACATCTTGCGAGTCTTATCAAGGTTCACATGTCCAAGTTTAAGATGCCACATCTTTTCTTGGTTAACTTCTTCTCTAGCCCTTTTGGGTTTTGAGGTATTCCCGCTTTCAATACAGTGCATCCCACTATTCGTCTCTAGGTGAAAAAGTCCCTCTATCATATTACCATGAGAGATAATACGACCGTTCAAGTATAAAGTGCAACTCATTTTGTCAAACAACACTGAGTGCCCATCTCGTAAAAGCTTAGAGATGGAAATCAAATTCTTTATACATGAAGGAAAATATAAACAATTTTTAAGTTCCAGGACTTCCCCAGAGGGTAGGTTAAGCATATAGGTGCCTATTGCTTTTGCAGAGATTTTAGTGCCGTTCCCAACTCGCACAACCATCTCCTCATTGCGCAGTGACCTGCTCCCTGTTAGTCCCTGCAACGTATTACAGATATGTTGACTAGCGCCTGAATCAAATATCCAGGAATTAGAGCTCACTGTAAAAGCACTCTCTATGACAGAAATAGTCTCTTCAAAAGTTCTTGTCATAAGGCTCGCAATGCGCACCCTGTATTTCTTCTTCCAACGTTCATCCTTTCCACAATGAAAGCATGTTCCTTTGGATTTCTTTGCCTTCTTCTTATGTAACCTTTTCCTTATCATTGCATTCTCACTCCCACTGTCCCTTTTGAAACCTTTTTCAAATTTACAGCACATGTCAATCATCTCTTTCAAAGAATGATCGAATCTATTCACTTTATAGTTTACGATAAACTTAGTGAAATCATCCGAGAGAGATGCAAGGAAAAAGTCTTGGGCCATTTTCCCATCGATGGAAGTTCCTAAACTTTGAAGATCTTGAAAGATCCTTTCCATCTTTTGTCCATGTTTATGGACCGATGTCCCCTTTGCCATTTTGGCATTCATTAGACTACAAATATTTGAGAATCGTACATTACTAGTCTCAATGTCATGCATCTTATGCAAACTTTCAACCATGGCACAAGAAGTGTCCATGTGCTTATGTAGCTTCATAAGCTCCTCACTAAGTGAAGTGAGGATTAAGCATTTGGCTTGTAAGTCATCCTCATAGTGTCTAACATAATTTTGACACTCCTCCTTTGAAGCTAGTTTCGTAGGAGGTACATGAGGAGGGGATTGCTTAAGTACATACAATATGTCTTTCACCTTTGAGACATTCTCAATGTGGCGATACCAAGCAAGGAAACGTTGGCCCTTTAGGCCCTTTTTGTCAAGTATAATGGTGGGTATAATTTTAGGCATGTCGTTCACTACATAACATAACAGAAATCGAATTAGCATTGTTGTTTAAAACTATTTTGATTGGGTCTTTTAATCAAATAGTATCACCCACCATTTTTGGCAAATTCCACATCCCTCAATAGAATTCGAGAGTTATATTGAACTCTTAGTGGGTTATGGGAGACTCACCATTACCAAGCCCACCTCACGATGATACGATGTTGGCTAGCAAAAATAATGATGAGAGAATAACGCATTATTCATTTACAACCTTTTGTAATTACCCATCTCGTTTGGCCTCTAGAGAATGTTGCCTCACGATGATACGATGTTGGCACCATTGCACTTAGTTTAAGTTATTCCCACCATGCTTAGTTCGTGAAGGGGTTCAAGAATAGCCTCACGATGATACGATGTTGGCTATCCTCGTTGCCTACACTCACCTCATCATATGTATATGGATTCCTCCTGGATATAAGCACATGCTTTGTACTCCCCCATGATAGGGTGAAGCCGGTGCATGAGTCACAAACGCTTGGAACCCACCACGGTGGAAGGCCTACGAAGAGATATTCTAAACATCTCTCGCTTATCAACTTAAATATTTGTTTGAGGGAATAGCGTTGGGCTACATCAAAACATTTTAATCACATTAAAAGAACTTGGGCCTATCACAACCATTGGTCCAAGTTTATATGAATTAGTAGTATATAATACTCCCACTGTTTCGTTGAAACAAGCGAGACTATATGGAACTACTAACGAATGCTTTGCATCCTCATATGGACTATATAGTCATATTAGGTTTTAGGATGATTATGAACCGTTTGATTTGATCCAACACGAGCCTTGTGTTGGACCTTGGGTCTAAGGTATGTAGTTGTTGATTTTAGTTACGCGTTTAATCCAATTAAACCGTTATTTCCTATTGGGCGTTGGACCCAACTATTCCATTTTGCATACATTTAAACAAAAGGAATACATGAAATAGTAATAAGGGCTTATGCCCTTTTACAACACAAATGATGGACTTATGTCCATTTACAACAAATTGAATTAATCAAATTACATTCAAATCTACACTACCAAGCCCAAACATTCATAATGTAAAGCGGCCAATCACATAGCTCAATTATCGAGGCATTTGGTTCATAATCACCCTTCTCTTAATCAAACACATTTAACTAAGAAAACAACTTTAAACAATTGGTTTTCGGATCCATAGAATTGATTTAAATGGAACTAAATAAAATGAAAATCCAATTCTCATTTAAAGAGACAAACCATTTTGTTCTCATCTAATTTGGGCCAAAAACAATGACCACAACTTTTGGGCCATTTTCTAAAAACAAAAACTTTTGGGGTCACTTTGTAAAAACACAAGAGTCCACAACTTCATGTAATCACAACTTAGAACCCAAACATTTTTAATAATGTCAAAACATCATTAAAGGAGCAAAACAATTTGTCCTTTAAAGTTTTTGGACCTTAACGTAAAAACGTAAACTTTTGGGCCAAAATGCAAATACACAAAAGTATCAAAATTTTATGTAAGTGCACAAAACACCCAAAAATACCCTATTTTAAAAGGGTGGCCTGCCATATAGTGTTTTATTGATGAAAATTCAAATTTTATACAAAGTTTTGTAAGTGGGTTATGTTAGGTGAGGTAAAGATGAAATAAAATTTTGTAAGAAATGATTTATGTCATTTTTTAAAACAAAGTTTGTCTCCCATTAAAATTATTTAATCATTAACCATCACCCACTAAAATTAAATCAAAACTTTATGTAAAAACATAAAACTTTTTGAATCAAAACTTCAAAACTTTTTGTTCTTGGCAAGAACTCCAAGAACATTGAAGAACACTTATGAAAACTCAAAATACATGGCACCAAATTTTTAGTTCCAATATTCATGCTTAAATGAAATACATCTACAACATTTGAGATGCAAAATTTTCTAGCAAAATTTATATTCAAAGCAAGAACAAAGCTTGTAACATTTACAACATTTAAATCATAAAACATGAAAATCACAAAACCCAAAAGGATCCACCATACACTAGACCTAGGCTCTTGATACCACTTGAAGGAAAAATTTTGTCCTAGCTAAGAACATGTATGAACATTTGAATACATATGCTAACAATTAACTCTTTAAAGTAGGCATGCATCCAAAAACAATTCATGAAACCCATGACTTTCAAAGCCTAGTATATGGTGAATCAAAAGACTCTTTAACAACATTAAAGAATATGAAGAATTTAGAGATTCTTTACCCTTGAAGCTCATCCTTGATTACACAAGGGATTCACCCAAGTGGAGGGCCTTCAAGTCACCTCCTTGCTCCTTGGATCTTCCTTGTGATTTCCCTCCTTTTAGTGCTCCTTTGCTTCTTTGAGGATTTGAGGATTAGTTCTCCAAAACACCAAAAGTTTGATGTCTCTATGTCTCTTCACCAAGGATGTAATTTGTGAGAATGAAAATGGATCACTTAGGGAAGTAAATTTGCTAGATAACTATCCCCAAGTAGCTTAGAAAACCCTAATTGAAAACAAAGCTATAAAGATGAATTTATACTTCATTTCTTAGGTGAGTGGCAAACTTGCAATTAAGCAAACTTGCATACCCTCACCCTAAATGGTTGGCCTATATGGTTATTGGGCTTATTGCCCATTTTGTTTTAGTTGTCATACAACTTAAACATAATGGGCCTTGTGGACCAAAACACTTTTGGGCCCCGAAGCCCTAAAACCAACTTAAAAGCCCAATACGAACATTTCGTATAATTAATTAACTAATTAATTAATCTTGACCATTCTTCAATTAAACCATTTAATTGCTTATCCATTTCATTTAATTGCTTCACATATATCCTTATTTGGTGTGCGATCCATTAGGTTCCAATTAGCGAGGCAGTGGGCGATGTTACTCTTAACTATCGATTGTGAATTGAAACCACATTTCAATTCTCCCTTTTTGATGATTAGTGTTTGCTAATCAATAGGGCTTCCACAAACCATGAGTGACACCTAGCAGTATGTCATGGTTACCCAAGCTAAGTAGAATTGGTTGGAGAACCTATCCAGTTACAATTACAATGCAATACGGTCCTTCTCTAATACAATACTCTTAACCACATTGTTTAAGTGATAGTTTGTTTCATGTCTACTATCAAATGTGATACTTTCATATATGATTCCCTTGAATATGATTTGGAACATCTTCCTTAGTCATATTCATTTGCTTTGGCCAAAGACTTTAGAATCATATTTTAGAGTATACTCCTTCCACCATGGAAGGTTAGAGATCCCTTGTTGTGCATTCATATGCCTACATGACTAGATCACATGACCCCAACAATGCCGTGGACAATCCGAGGGAATGCCTTTGTCATGATCAAAGATCAAGGACCTAACCATTAGACATCTATGATGCCTCAGGTCTAAGGACTACTTTGCATATTGTAACCTTAGAGTTCGTACATGACATGTATGTTTGAACTCTCATTAATCGCAGTTCAGTGTACTCGATTACTCTTTCGAGCACCTATGTGTTTGTCTTAGTGTCCAACACCAAATGACTTGAGACTAGTTCATACTCACGTTTGAGTCAACATAACACATACTAACCTTAACGGATTGTCAATGCCCAATTGGCAATCCTATGGCTAGGAACGTTTTAGGAATGAGCATAAGAGAAAGGTCTCCTTAATCTAACTCATTAGATCACTTATCTCTTATGTCAAATACATCCCTTGGATTCTCTTATTGCTTAAACACATGATACAATAAATAGTGATTAATAATAAGTATTGCCCTTCCGTTAAACATATAAAAGTTTAACATATTAAGTATTCCAAAAGCTATTACATCAAATGAGTGGCTTTGTGGGCATACTTCCAACAGTGGGAGGGTGCGCACGGGGGGATTTGGGGAAGACGATCTGGGTTTTGCTTTTGGTTTTTTTTTTTTTTTTTTTTTTTTAAATTTTACTTTTCTTTAAATAATAATAATTATTTTTTTTAATTTCCACGTGGATCCCGTAATGACACGTGACGTCCAATCATTGTCCACATAGGCGCCACATCATCAGTTAACGACAAAGTTAACAGTTTGACTAACGAATGTATGAGACTGTCCCAAAATTAACACTTTAGGTATGACTCTGGGACGAAAAAAACTTCATGTACCAAATGTTGAAAACTACGAAACTTGAGGATATTAAACTGATATTTACCCTTATTTTTAATATACATGAGGCCCGTTATTGACACATGGCGCCCAATCATTGTCCATGTAAGTGTCACGTGACCAGTTAAATGACTGATTTAACAACAATCTTAACATATGTATATATGAAAATGTCTCATAATTATGACTTTAGGTACTAGACTGGGACGAAAAAAACTTCATGTATCAAATGTTGAAAACCAAGAAATTTCAGGATAGTAAACTAAGATTAACCTTATCTTTTAACTATACTGCTTTTTGACCAAACTACCACATGGTATGCATAAGATTTCATTATTATTTTAATTTAGATCTGTGGATACAAATTTCGTACACAGCTAATTTGACGAAATTTCAGCTACAAGAAAACAAATGACGGTAGCCTAATTGACGGACACCCTAAAAGGGGAAAGGTGTCCACCAAAGGTCCTCCAATGCCTAAGTCAGAAAAGCAGTAGAGAGAAAAAAAAACTTGAGAGAGTTTTGAGTAGTAAGTGACGTTACCATTGCCTTTTATGGAAGACTGGCAATCGTATCACTGCATATATAAACAAAAGACTAACAATTCTAGTGTTTCATTAACAATAACTACAATGTTTACTGTCATAGTTGGAAAACGAAAAAAAAAACATTCAAATCATATGACTACAAAATGTACAAGTAAACAGAAACATACACAATAGAGGAAACTGCACGGATATATCTTTCCCGCATGATTCGAAACCTGGGTTAACTACCAAGATCCCACAACCTTATTGTTGACATTCCCTTTTCTTACTTTCTTCATCCAACCTGTACACAAAAGAGATTGCCTCAAGTAAGATAATTGTGCCAACGCAAATGCCTTAAGTAAGATAATTGTGCATGTCGTGTGCATGTAGTGTGCATTTCGTGTACATTTCTTACATATTGTACTAAGACATGTAATTCACAAACTTGTTCAAACAAACACTGATTCGAGATCGAATTCATAAACATTTGCAAGTTCATAACAAAATTAACAAATATTAAGCATGAATTAAAATGCAAAACTCTAGATTGAAACCCAAAAATCTAAAATAAAAAAAACCCATAAACAAATAAAGATTTCCAGAACACATTTCGAGCCATCTCTTCCTCATCCTTATTTTGTTAGACTTCCCATCTCTGCAAATCCAAAAGACTTAATTGAACAAACAAGTAATTAGTTTTAGAAATGGAGACAATGACTGAGTTAGAGAGAGAAAGAGATGAGAAAGAGAGACGTACCTGATGGCAGTGGAAATATGGATGCTGAAGCTTCACTGGCCAGAAAGAACGGAACTTTCCGGTAAAACGCAAAATTTGATACAAAAATCATATCTTTGAGGATGGAGCATTGATGCAAACTAGAAACCCTCACTTCGAAGCTTCACTCTCGAGTCTCAACTTCCCTCTATTCGAAATCGGAGCTCAAAGATCTTAGCTCAGCCTAGACTCATAGAGTTATCTCGGCATCCTCTTTTCCAAATGACAAAAATTATGAAATGAGCTAAGAGTTTTTAGTATTTATATGTGGGCATTTTAGTAATTTTAGTTTTGTGCATGGCTTGTGCATGACCGGTTTGTCCTATTTCGTCCCAAGATTAAGAAATTGTCACATTTTGGAGTATTTTCCAAAAAAAAAATTGCCCTTAGATTAGTTAAATTTCGATATTTATGTCTTAAATCAATTAAACCAAATTAATCTAACAGTAATCAATGGGGGGTGAGCATCACCACCACCTTTTAGTGGTGTGCGCAAAGTTGTACTATAATTTTCTTTTTGATATATAGACGACTAAATGGTCTTCAAATGGAATGAAAATTAGATGACATTAAACGGTCACCAAAAGAATAAACAAATGACATGTATTCGATTAAATGATGTCATATAAAGAAGAGGGGGGCTTTTAAAGATTATATCTTCAGACTTTTAAGGAATTTAATTTATTGTGATATTCCTAATTATGGATTTATTAGCAAAAGTTATCTTTTATAATGAAAGAAATTAAACTACTTATATTTAAAAAAAAAAAAAAATTTTAAGTAGCTCAAAAAGGCCCAAAATGGTTACCTCACACATTCGTGCTTATGATAGGAACTCCTTAAAGATTGACTAAACCATCTTAGTTTTAATTAATATTTTGCATATATGATCTTTACATAGTGATTTATAATATGAACAGTTCCAGTCACAAACACAAAATTCTGTGGATAAACCATGAAGTATTTTGAGGAGGAACTCCTCATTAACCTTAAGGAGCCTAGCTCTTCTCTTTTCAAATAAATTAGATTGTTTTCTGTATGAAAAGATCACTATACCCTTCAGTTTGACGAAAATAAAATAGATTTGATGGAAGAACCATTCATGCAACACATAGTTAAGTTGGAGAATGAGAGAAACTAATATGAGAGTTCATGGACGAAATTAAACATGGGATATAGTTCAAGGACCTTCGCTACCAAGCACCCTGCTTTTTATCATACAGGGATACACATAAGTTCTTATAGAATTAAACTGTCCCTCAAAGACGTAGGACTTAACAAATTTTCTCTAAATATTTTTGTACATGGCTATTATTCAGAAAGATTCTTTTTTTACATAGGCACTCTCTGAAGTTTACTTGAGTATGATACATGCTCTCATGGTTAAGAGTACTAGTCTTCAAAATTCTTATGGGAATAGCTCTTTCCTTTTGTCATGCATAGAAGGACATAAGCTTCTTTCTCACACTCTAATCTGTATGTTCTGTCCTCCTGTATATAATACATGTAGAATAATTAATAAGTATGGCTTGTTATATAGAAATTAGATTCGAATCGAAGTAAGTAAACTCGTGGCAATACAAAGCATACCTGAAGATGTAAATTATAGAAAACCCTGCCTCCATAGGACTCAAAGAAAGAAGCATTTTCTAGTTCAAGCCCCTCTTCCTCCAGATGTTGTAAGATCTCAGATAATAGATTGTTGTGGGTCTTAAAGGTGGATATTTGAATTGCTACTTCTCTATCGTTAAGACGATAGGTTGAAACTGCAGATTGTGAACTCCGAGCTGTGCTTTTTATTTTTTTCTCCTCATGCATTGCATCTTCTTGCTTAGAAGCTCTTGATAAGAGTTCTTCCCTCTTTCGGTTCAGTCCCTCCACTTGCTTTTGGAGTTCCGGTATGTATTTCAGTGCACGCGAAATTGTATTCGGAATGCTTAGTTTTTTCTGTAATGGATCAGATGAAGTTTTCAAAACTGTGAGTACATAGGATATCCATAATTTGTGTCGATTATTGAACTTTATTGCATATAAAAGAAAATTGAACTTTACTAAAACTGTTAAACTTTCTCTCTACTTGTCGAGACAGTTACACATTGTCACAAATGTTGATAACAATATATCAATTCGGACTATTATATGGTAAAAGTTAGTTTCAATCTATACATACTCCAAATTAATAGTATGACAAATAAATAACATGTTAAGTCTCTTCAGATGTAACATTACCAAACTAATATTTGAAATTATTAAGAGAATTCATTTTGGTACATACCGTTTGATCTGCAGGAAGGAGTGAACGCAATGAGGCATACAAGTTACTGATTTTCTTGCGACGATCACGCTCACTAGCATTGTGGTTAAGTTTCTTTGCCATCGGACAAACGCTGGAGTAGTCACCGGTGACAGTTGTGGATGGTGTGGAACGTTCAAGGTCAACTTGTGGGTGATGACATGGAAGTAAATGAAGGAATGAGTTTGCAGTTTGATCATCATTGGTAGTAGTAATGCCGTTGCTGTAGAAGTAGTTGTGGTACTCATGGCTAATAGAATCTTGATCTAAGGGCCATCCAATGGTTGAAAACAAAGGAGGAGACGAGGCTAACATCTTGAACTGGTTAGTTTGGTGCTGCGCTGATGCCAATTAAATTTGCGTAGAAAGTGAGATGGGCATGTCAAGTATATATACAAACAGCCATCATATTTTAGGATTGATCACAACATTTGTTATTAAAATGTAGGACGGTTAGTGTTCTTAATTGGTTAATTAAAAAGTACTACTGATTTGTCTTTAAAGAAAGAAATATGCATATTACAATGAGATGACTGAGAAAATGACTTGTCAACTTCCACTGCGTGTGTGGGCATGTGTTTTCTGTTTGATGAGAGATCTATGTGGCTTAATTAAACATGCATGATTAATTAGGTAAAGAATCTACAATGCCAAAATATTTGCACCACGGCGTGTGTTCGAACCCCGTCGATTCCTAATCTAACAAATCTATCGTTTAAGGAAAAAAAAAATACCAAACTATGGTGAGAATGTTAATTAGGGTTTTGGAAAAGTAATTAACATTTAAATGTTTATGAGTAATGCTATTCATACCATGTTTTTGTACCACATTTTTATACCATCTTAGGTAGCATTTGATGTGGACAGCCACATCATTTGAATTAATCAGAATTTTAAATTTAGTTTATTATTTAATAAACTAATAATTAAGATAAACTAATTAATTAAATGATGATTGTGGTATACGATGAGTCTTTCTCCTTCATTTCCTTGGATTTTGCAAATTTTTCAAATGAGATGCGGCTGTCCACATCAGATGTTACCTAAGGTGGTTTAGAAATGTGGTATAAAAACATGGTATGAATAGCATTACTCAATGTTTATTATGGTTTGGAAACATTTGGAACCCTATCCCTAAAACAAAATGTTGAAAGAAAAATACTTGAATCCACCTCATGAATTGTATCACCTTTTTCACTCCTTACAGCTACGTATTTTCATAGTAAAAATTTCTTAAGTAAAACCATTTATCTTTTTAACTTCATTTAAAAGATCATCTTTATAAATATCAATCAAATCGAAGGTAGTTTATTGTATTGAACACATTGAGCGGTGTTAGTACGAAATAAGATTTTCATGATGCATCGTCTTTATTTGACACATAAGTGACTAAATAATTCCGATTTGAATAAATGTTTTGTAAATATGATATTGAAATGATGATTAAGAAAATGAAGAGTTCCGAATATGAAATGTGTATAACAAAGTTTCGTTAATAGTAAAGGGTAGATAACGTCCCATAGAGTGGATGCAATTATTGTTCATCTTGACAAAATGTTTTTGTTTGAGAATTTTCTGAAGATTAAAATTAGAGAACTGAATAATTAATAGATTAATAGAGAGAGAGAGAGAGAGAGACAATAAGACTAAACAAAATGGTTGGAAGTGCAGACAACGCGTGCCATGCATAACATACACGAGGCCAGGAGGGAGTATGTCACTTATACCACGTGCATAGGCTGCTGAGTCGCATGGAGACTCACATCTTTCTTCCTCTGTATGCATGGTTTCTACTTTCCAAGCTTATTAGTTTGCACCAAAACAATTAGCTATATATTGCAAACATGACGTTCACTTTCTTGACATTTTGGCTTCTTTTGTGTGTTTTTTATGAAAAACGTCTTCAAGTGTACATTCATACATTTATTTGTGAAAATTTTTGGCGTTCATATATTTGTTTGTGAGAAATTTTTTATTGCAATCCATTGTGTAGACTGAATTTCAATGAAATCCACATATTTCGTTGTTGTTAGAATTTAGTTTATTGACCAATTATCCATCACACATTCACCTTATTATGTCGCAAGTGTAGACACCATCACGTCAATTAATGATTTTGTCTCATTAGAAGTTGATTCAGTATATTTTATAAAATATATGGTAGGACTAACATTACTCGATGAAAATTCATTCAAATTAAAAATCATTTATTATCTAATAGTGTGATTCAATAAATAGAAGAACACAAAGTAGCCAACAAATATTGAATTTTCACGACTATAATCGAATGGCTAAATGATGATTTGACCCATTATTGCAAGGGATACCTTTGAACAAAGACCATAAACATTCAATTGTCTAGTGGGCCCAAACAATACATACAATAAGTATTAAGTAGTTAGTAAGTTATTACGGCACTAACCTTTCCCTTGGACCTAGTCTCCAACGTAATCTCGATCATGAAAAAAAAAAATCAATTTTAGATCATTTTCAAATTAAAGCGCACCTTTGCAAAAATTCATCTAGATAAAAAATGGGTTAGCCAATTGATTATTTTCGTGACCATTTCATTATTTGTCGGTAACATTGTATTTGTCTTTTTTATTTTGTTACATTTGGAGAATTGAACACTTTTTTATTGGAGTAAATTTTTGCATGAACTTTAATGAGGACCTAAAAAGTGATAGGGGTAGGTCATGAGAAATAAGTGATTAGCATTGTATTAACTTACTAATTAGTTAGTATTTTAGCGCTAAACAAGTTAGACTAAGCAAGCCACTCATTTGGCTAACTCAATAATGTAATCTCACAATCTAAGCTGTCCAGTTTTTAGATCAATATTCAAAGTCTAACACATAAAATTTAGAATCTAACCTTTGAAGGGTCATTTTTCTGTCCTAAGTAATCAACCTTGTTAGTAATTGGATCAAGTATAAAGAAAATTGAGTATAATTAAAATGTGGTCGGCTAATTACATTTTACATCTTTTGGTTTGACGTGATTTGTAAAATGGGTTATGGGGTTCCAATTTTCTCACATTTGCACTTTGAGGTTTGAAATTGTATTAATTTATACATTTTGTCTCTTTGAACGTCTAATAATTCGTTAAATTGATGATGTTAGCCTATAAAAGTCTAAAACTTACCAGTTCATCAATTAAATAAATTATCATAACTTCAATCTGTAAGACATATTCTGAAATCACAACAACAAGACATTAGGATCACGAATAAATCAAATCAATATAAAATAGAGATCGACTAATTATATTAAACTTATCTATAGAATACATAAGACATGGTTATGAAGATGAAGCCATTGATCCTTGCGAACAAAGTGAACAAAGTAGAAGTAGTCTTCTACTTCCAGTACCTCTCAATGAACTCTACTATTGAAATAGGTTTGTAGTTTTCGTGAGTTTCAGTTGGTATGGAAGCATGAACTGCTCATTGGTTTTATAGCTAGGGTTTTCAACCAATTCCTTCCTATTATCGGAAAGGATATCAACCCAAATCATGTCAAATCAATTAAAGCCCCATCATGACTCTCATTCCTTGTATTTACTTAATAAAGGCCCTTAATTGATTGCATGTAATTAGGACTCCAATATCTTTATTTCCTCAAGGCACCGAGAGTCCTAGAGATTTCATCAACTTGTATGCCAAGTCAACTATTCTCTTAATAATTCTCGGCATAATTCATTGTCATTCACAAAATGGTTTTACATTCTCCCACTTGTCAGTGAGAATACCTCAACGAGATAAATATATATGGTGATCACTTGAGTCCACTAAAGTATGCAATCATACCTTTCACTTTGAGACTAAGTGTAGAACCAAGGAAAACAGGGCACAGATTGGACAGTTCCTTGCACTTCATGATTACATGCACACTTAACTCAAAACACTATGTTACTAACAAAGTCATGATATCAAGAGCTAATAGTCAAAATATTAGCTCACAATAGTCGAACTAAAAATATGAAAATATATTTCAGTACAAAAGTAGTTCATAAAAGAACTCAACAAGGTTGGTAACAAAATCCAACTTTTTTGTTAATTTAGAATATAATAAGAGAACAAGTAAAATACGACATATTGTTTACAAAATCAGGACCTCTTATTAAAAATTATGAACAAAATTTAAACAAAATTTACTCTTAAAGTATCAGTCACTAACACTTCAAATTTTTAACACAAAAGGTTATCTCTTACTCCCACTGATTAACAAAGACAAAATTATATAGATAAATTATTATTACTCCCACTGATTAAGAGAGTAAAAAAACTTTGTAAATGTCTATAAAATGAAACATATACCTTTCAAATACTCCCATTAGCAAAACATTAGTCATGGGATCTAGAACATAAAATTTGTGAGCTCAACATCTTTATTCTAGATATCTGTAGGGAAGTGACTCTCGTGACTGCAAAACTATACAAAATCATTTGGTCAGTTTTGGTCATCTAACATTTGACAGAAATAGAAAACCGTAACTAAATGTTTTCTTATTGCATCAAAAGCATATAATTCCAAAATCATCTTTGGACAGAAACTAATTATACTAAGTTTGCATAGCTAAAACATAAAATACAAGGGCAACTGTATAAGAAAACACTTTTGAGCAGATGAAATATATACAATCTTGTCAATTCCATGCTTCACTATACATTGATTTATAGTTGTACTGAATAAGAAAACACTTTTGAGCAGATTAATTATCCATCAATAACATATAAATCACAAGTCTAATTTCTTGAATAACAAACAAGAATTAATAAGCAAAACACTTTTGAGAAAAATATACTCATCAACCCTTCTTGAATTTCCTACAAGATTAGTTGCATATATAACAAATAAAATATAAACAAGTATAATAATGTACATTTTATCTACCAAAACTATGACAATCAAAAGCATGCAAAATTGATAAGTGTGAAGCCCATAATACATTATTTCTTCCACTTGGACAAACACTCAAAACTGCAAGTTTAAACACTAGAGAAATTGGTTTTCATATAACAAAATATAGGTTTGTGTTGATGTCAAATTAACAACCAAATGTAAGTTGAATCAATAGATCAAATACATAAACTTTTCCTAAAAGTAGGTTAGAATTAAAAAGTTCCATAAAAAATAAAACTTATGCAATGACTACAATTTTTATTTTATTTTTAATTTTTATTTTAGTTCAATAACATCAATTTTTTTTAACAATAATTTTAATCCAATTTAGAACTTAGAGCAAATTAAGGTAAAAGATTGACAAATTTACCTACTCATTCTCGATTATGCAAGATTCATCATGGAAGTAGTCAAGGTGTGGAGGATCGAACCAATTGCAATGTGCATGATTATAACACCTTTGGGCAGAAACAAATCATGCAAAGGAAATACCTGCATAACTAGCCAAAGTATAAAATACGAAAAATACATATAACTTCAACAGCTTTGGCCAGATGAAAATATGTTAGAAGTACTTTATGATTTGCTATAATACTAATTTATAATTGGTAAATGATTTCCTGAAATTCCCTTTAGGACAAAAGTATTCACCATATAAATTAGAATTCTGATTTTTCAAAATAATAATTTAGAACAATATTAAATAATCCGTTTTGTTGGATATTCAGTGATTCTCAAAAGATTAAATCAGACACAAGAGTATGTCGTTATTGACATTGAACAATAAAGTTCTCGAAGGAGGAAACATAGTTATTTAGTTATGCGATAGGGACCAAAATGATCAATTAGTAAATTGATGCCACTTTCCAATTTTTGTCTCAAAATAAAATGATCATCATAATCAAAATTGATGACCAAACAGAACATTGGTTTGAGCAAAATAAACCAATACATCTTTAAATCAAAACTTAATCATTGTTGCCTAATAAAAGTCATTGGTATTGAGAATTTGCATAAAATAAGGACATATTGGAACTATAAACTTGTCTAATAATCGGTACCAATAGATGCGCACAAATCAGTGAAACAATATCACAGAACACGACCAGTTGTTTGAAGTCCCAAAATTCAGCAGTACTAAATTAATTTGTAAATTCACTGAAAACTCAATTCTTGTTAGTTGTCATGAAAATTTTCAAGTATGAACTAGACATATATGGCTACTATTTCGCAAAATTTCATGATTTTTAAAATTTTATAAGTGAGCCAAAAATGAATTCGAAAAGAGAGGTGCTGCAGAAACTGCAGAAAATGTTCAGTACAGACCTGAGATTACAAATTCGCCAAATATTCATTGTTCATCCGATATGCATGAACATTTTCAGACATAAAGTAAACATAAAAATCTGTTAATTCCCAAAATTTCATAATTTTTGAGACTTTTCAAGTGTACTAAAAGAAAATTAGAAATGGGATATGTTGCAGAAACGGAAAAAATTCTACAGTACATACCGGAGACTAAATAATCCACAAAAAATTCATTTTTTCTCCAATATGCTTGAAAATTTTCAGAAATGAAGTAGACATATAAATTTACTGTCACCCAAAGTTCCATAATTTTTCTATCTTAAAAGTGGGCTAAAAATAAAATCGAAATGAAATGTGCTGCAGAAGCTGTGTAAATTCTGCAGTATAGTCCCGAGGTTAAAAATTCACCAATAAGTCATTTTCAAACCAATGCGCGTGAAAATTTTTCCATACCTGAAATAAACATCTCAATGTATATTATACTAAAAGTTCATGAATTTATGAGTTACATAGATATTTCAAAATACTGTCACAAATACAGAATTCCAGTAACATAGTGTAACACTTAAAATTTTACCATAAATCCATTTCTTGTCCGAAGATGTGAAAATTTTTCCATTTGCAGAATATAACATGACATATTTCATCAAAATTGGAGTTAGGAAAATTTATCAAATTATTGTTCTGGAGTGGTGAGTCAAATTTACAAAACCTTCTAATCAGATCATAATAAAATGAGATAATTAAATATGCATTGATGAGAATTTGGCTAAACAATGACCATTCACTATATATTTGCTACACAAAATGCAAATAGGTAACAAAAAAATTTCATTCTTTTGGTGATTACAACAAGCAAGGCATCCCTTTTCACCATAAAAGAAAAGGATTTAGTCATTTAGACAACTTTGCTTAAAGTCTACATAATCAAATATTAAAATTTATTAACCATATCAATTTTCAATACAAGGGTCACACTACTATCCTTTTAATCTATTATTCAAAATTATGGATGGAATTGGAATCAAATGAAATTAAAAGTAGTCGAAAGATCCCAAAACCTTTATCGTGGAATTGACATTTGAAGACTCAGAAAACTTGACAAGCGAGAGCATGCATAAGACATCTGTGTCATGATGTTTACACATGCATCTCAATTTTTTATAAAGCAAGTGTAAAATTGCAGATATTATATTGTATTCAAAACTAAATATAAACTATGAGAACATAAAACCAAAACTTGCAGCTCCTTTTATTTTCCCTCAATTATAAAAGGTTTCATATAAGTTTTCTTAATCATGAGCATATGCTTATATAATCAGAAAATTGCAACATGCCTAATGCAATTCTTCCATTCAATAAAATATCATTAGAATTTTCATATTAAGAATAAGAGTGAGCGGAAGCATGAAATCCGATAAAATCCTATATGATGGCTCACCCAGGAAAATAGTATCCATAAGGTTAATTTGATCCATCAACTCAAAATAATATGAATATAAGCAAACTTACCAATTTTAAAAAATTTAAGGCTAGTTTATATCGGAATAAGCGGAGGCAAGAAAAACCCCATAATCGTATCACTAGAGCACGATTAGTTGAACCAAAATATATATTTATTTTTAATTTTAGGGTTTATAGGAGACAAAGAAACCTGAGCAAACTCACAGCCTTATCCATAAAAGAGCCAAAAAATAATAAAATAATAAAAAATTAAATTTCATGAATACTACTTAGCGGCAGCAGTATCCATAGTCACCAGACTCACCACCCAGAGCAGTCCGTATATTATAGTCAATAGGAATCATACCAAATAGAATTATATCACAGCTCTCTTTCATCCAAATCCTAAGCTTGTTGTATGGCTTTAATACCACATGTAAGACATATTCTGAAATCACAACAACAAGACATTAAGATCACGAATAAATCAAATCAATATAAAATAGAGATTGACTAATTATATTAAACTTATCTGTAGAATACAGAAGATGACACGCCCCGATCTCGATATCCTCGGGACATCGGGATGGTCACGTGTTGGGCGACACCCGAGGGTGACGAAAGCCATTTATTGAGTGCAAATGCTAAGAATAAGGAATAGATAAGACTTATAAATATAAAAGAATAAGGAATATGCATTTAAGGATCACTCCCCTGGGCGATGTGGGATGTTACAATCATTTGTCACATCCCGGCCCGGGTCCACTACATCCCGGGCCCGTTCCACCACCGTAGCACGATATTGTCCGCTTTGGGCTTACCATTCCCTCACGGTTTTGTTTTTGGGAACTCACGAGCAACTTCCCAGTGGGTCACCCATCCTGGGAGTGCTCTGGCCTCCTTCTCGCTTAACTTCGGAGTTCCTACGGAACCCGAAGCCAGTGAGCTCCCAAAAAGCCTTGTGCTAGGTAGGGATGAGATTATACATTTAAGGATCACTCCCCTGGGCGATGTGGGATGTTACAATCCACCCCCCTTAGGGGTCTGACGTCCTCGTCGGCACACTTCCGGCCAAGGATTGGCTCTGATACCAATTTGTCACAACCCGACCCGGGGTCCACCACATATCTTGGGCCTGCTCCACCACCGTAGCACGATATTGTCCGCTTTGGGCCCCGACCACGCCCTCACGGTTTTGTTTCTGGGAACTCACACAAGAACTTCCCAGTGGGTCACCCATCATGGGATTGCTCTCGTGCGAACTAGCTTAACTTCGAAGTTCCGATGGAACCCGAAGCCAGTGAGCTCTCAAAAAGCCTCGTGCTAGGTAGAGATAGGAATATACATATAAGGATCACTTCCCTGGGCGATGTGGGATCTTACAGAAGACATGGTTATGAAGGTGAATCCATTGATCCTTGCGAACAAAGTGAACAAAGTAGAAGTAGTCTTCTACTTCCAGTACCTCTCAATGAACTCTACTATCGAAATAGGTTTGTAGTTTTCGTGAGTATCAATTGGTATGGAAACAGGGACTGCTCCTTGGTTTTATAGCTAGGGTTTTCAACCAATTCCTTCCTATTATCGGAAAGGATATCAACCCAAATCATGTCAAATCAATTAGAGCCCCATCATGACTCTCATTCCTTGTATTTACTTAATAATGGCCCTTAATTGATTGCATGTAATTAGGACTCCAATATGTTTATTTCCTTAAGGCATCGAGAGTCCTAGAGATTTCATTAACTTGTATGTCAAGTCAACTATTCTCTCAATAATTCTCAGCATAATTCATTGCCATTCATAAAATGGTTTTACACAATCAGATCGAAAAAACGCACTAAACCCTTGACACGCCCATAGTTTATCAAGAAACATATATATAGATCATGCATATTAGGTCTTTGGGTTACCATTCTCTCGTTTATAAGTTTTACTAAATATGCACGTTGCAAAAAATATATGGTGATCTAGAGTATACTTTAATCACTAACCATCAAATTCTGACAGTAAATGTGTTTTATCTTTTAACTATACTGTTTTGTCACTAAACTACCACATGGTATGCATAAGATTTTATTATTATTTTAAATTAGATTTGAGAATACATATTTTGTACATGGCTAAATTAACAAAATTTCAACTACAAGAAAACAAACGCCACTAGCCTAATTGACGAGCACCCTAAAAAGGGGGAGGTTATCCGCCAAAGGGCCTCTAATGCCTAAATCAGAAAAGCAATAGAGAGAAAAGAGATCTTGAGAGAGTTTTAAGTAGTAAGTGGCGTTATCATTTCCTTTGATTGACTTGGCTATTTATAAGGAAGAAATCCTAGCAAGCAGTTGGGAGGGGAGGCTACAGAGCATACTATAAGGAATTCTTGATGATACAAGCCAGTCTCTGCAATTTTTCCTGCTAGCATTCCTAAAGATTTAGTCCCTGTTGGTAAGAGTGCAAGTGCTCTGAACACCTAAATGGAGACTCCAGAGAGTCGGTGCCCTACTACCATTGGACTGAGGATGGCTTAATAGCACGACGTATTATGGACAACCCAGAGAGCCCATAATATGTGTGATGGGCGGCCCGGACAGCACATGGTGCATTAGTGGGATAAAAGCCCAATTATTCACCCTGAAAAGGGGAAAGGGTGTCCACCAATAGGCCTCTAATGCCTAAATCAGAAAAGCAACACAGAGACAAAGAGAACTTGAGAGAGTTTTAAGTAGTAAGTGGCGTTACCGTTTTCTCTTATTGACTTGACTATTTATATGGAAGAAACCCTAGCAAACAGTTGGGAGGGGAGGTTGCAAAGCATACTATACGAAATTCTTGATGATACAAACCAGTATCTACAATTTTTCCTGCTAGCATTCTTAAATGTCCATGTTGGTAAGAGTGCAAGTGCGCCGAACACCTAAAGGGAGACTCCATAGAGTCAGTGCCCTGCTACCACTGGACTGAGTATAGCCTGATAGCGGGACGTATTATGGACAGTCCAGAGAGCCCCTAACATCATAGGCGGCTCAGATAGCCCATGGTGTGTTAGTGGGATAAAAGCCCAATTATCATAGGACACACTACATCTTATTCCCTTAGGGTAAATTTATGATCTACTCATGACGTCAAGAGTAAAACCGTCATATCATATTGTCCATGTATCCTTCTTCTATTAGACGTGGTTAACTTATGTCTCCACAAGATCATTTATCATATACTACTAATCATAGTGGTGATTTCTACCTCTTTCATATTTATATACACTTATAAGATTACCTACATTTGACCCTGGGGTTATCCCGAATGAGAGGAGGGGAAGGTCAAATTTCTTACATGTGAGAATTAATTTCAACATAATCCTATACATAGAAAATCTATATTAATTAAAAACTCCCGAAGAGTACAGTCCATGTATTCACATAATACTATCACTTCTCCTACTTTTCTACTACAAGAGATTCCAATTTTTGGAGTCACATTAACCCTCAAACCACCACAGCAAAAAGAACAATCTTTCAAGCAACACTGTCACTACACCTTCCCAAACTTTGCCTTTTCAGATGGATATCTCCTTCCGCAGTAAGTTAACCCAACTGAGCCAGCCACTAATCGTTGCATCTCTACGGCAAAAAGTTCTTATGGAAATTACTCTTTTGCTTAATATTCTTGTCCATAGAAGGACATGAGCTTGTCACTTAAACTCTCACATTCTAGTCTGTAAGTTCTTTCCACCTGTGTAATTATCAAATGATACATACAAACACATAAAATATATCAGAACAGAAGTCATTAATTATATAGTATGAACATCAAAATAGTAAAAGATCCTCAATTTTACATAAATGTAAATACCTGAAATTGTAAATTATAGAAAACCCTCCCTCCAGACGACTCGAAGGAAGAAGCATTTAGTATTTGAAGCCCCTCCTCCTCTAAATTTAGCAAGATATCAGATAATAAATTGTTTTTGGTCTTCAAGGAGGAAATTTGAATTGCTACTTCTCTGTCATTAAGCTGATATGCTGAAACAGCAGATAAGGAGCTCCGAGCTGCACTTTTTATTTGGTTCTTCTCCTCATGCAATGCACTTTCTTGCTTAGTTATTCTTGACAAAAGCTCCTCCCTCTTTCGAATTAATCCCTCCACTTGCTTTTGGAGCTCCGGGACGTATTTCACCACACGCGAAACTGTATTCGGAATGCTTAACTTTTTCTGTAACTATGACATGGAACAAAATTTTGGAACTGTGAGTAGGTTCGCTGTTTTCCAGTGTTTAAGAAGAAATTTTTATTTTTTACAAGGAGAGAGTGTCTTTTTAGTTGTGCGAATAGCAGCAGTCTCTTTAATAATATCGATGAAAACTAATTTACTATTATCTGCAGACGGTAAACTGTGGATTTCACATCTGAACAATCACTTAGTTTTTTATTTCTTTCCTAAACTTTTTAATTGGAAAATCAAGGATTTAAACTTTATTTTTTGGTCGATTTCCCCCTTATCGTTAGTTTTCCATAGATTCCAAATTAACATTAATTTTTATTATGTGCACACCACGTGACTCTCCTTTGAGGAGGAAATCGTCACTTCGTTAGACCTTCAAACACAAAAGCTATAAAATCCAAGGTTCTAAAAAACTCTAGGCGCCAGTCAGGCGGCTAGGCCGATTTAAGTAAATCTATTATATTTCGTATAAGTAAGTGTCTGCTTATACTTGAATATATATATGACTTCATCATAAACTATAAAATAGAATGACATAGATATTATGAAGTATTGAAACATAATGAAAACATGGGGAACAAACATATAATATGTGTTCATTTAAGTATTGAACAAGTCTCTTACAATTTATTGAAAAAAATAAAATGCAAAATTAAAGTTATCTATTTTCTATCAAAGTGAGTCGCGACCTAGGCGGGTGCCTAGGTGAGTCAAGGCGGGCTAGGCGGGTGACTAGGTGGTTTAGGCGGGCGCCAGCAGGTCTGGGCGTCTTTCTTAATTTTCAAATGCCTAGGCATTAATCGGGGCAGTGGCCAGCCGTCTAGCGCCTAGGCGGTGCTAGGCTGGGATTTTTAGAACAGTGATAAAATCACAGATTTGCATAGGTTGACATTTTAGAAATCTAAGGTTTTCAATTATTTTAAAGAACAAAGTGACCGAACTACCCTCACATGTTATGCACATACTTCAATTTAACGGAAATTTGGATAGAATGAATGAAAAACTAACAGCAGGGGAAATCGGCAAAAAAAAAATTTGAGTCCTTAATTTTCCAATTGAAAAGTTTAAGTGGAAAATCAAAAGCTAAGTGAAAGCTCGGGGGGGAAATCGACAGTTACTCTATCTGTAAATTTACTAGTTTCTCTTGTCAGACTATTGATTTGGACTATTCTTGATAAGGTAAACTAACCTTTTAATTTGGGTAACGCTAGGAAGACTAAATTTGTAAACTAAATGACATGAAAGTTGATGATTAAATTATTACTTAAGTGTTGATTAACATGTTTATTTCTAATTGGTGATATATAATTTAGTTTGTAAATTTATTCTACCTAGCATTACTCTTTTAATTTATAATTTAAGGGACAAAATTTGGTAAACTAAATCACATAGAAGTTGATGATTGGATTATCACTTAAGCGTTGATAAACATGCTCGTTCCTATTGGTGACACACCATTTAGTTTGTAAATTTTGTTTACAAATTTAGTCTCCCTAGCATTATCCTTACTTAAGGGGAGTGGGATCAGTGGAAAGAGAATTGCACTCATTCCAAGTTATTCAAGTGTTTACCAACACTTGGGAATAAAAATAGGGAATCAGACTCCCAATGTCCCCAGAATGAAAGGGGAATCAGACTCCCAATTTCCCCATAATTAGACTCTCAAATAATAGGTAGGATTTGAATTTCAAGAAAATGTCTCCATCTGCAAGTGGCCATCTACCATAGTGGTGAAGATGAGTGTTGCCCTTGTACCACGGCATGGATTTGAATCATGTCGACTTCCTAATCTAACAAATCTATCGTCTGACAGAAACAAAAAACAAAAAAGTCAGCATCTAGAATCATTTTTTGCATCCCAAAATACCCTTAGCTCATTATCCCTTCCACCTTTTTATCTGTTTCTCTCCGTCCCTATGGGCAACGACACGAGAAAGAAAAAAGAATTGGGGGATGGTGATGAAGGGCATCACAGAGTAAGACCTACTTCAACCCTTAGAGTAAAACTCAAATTTTAGGTTATAAACTAACCTCAACTTGCTCCAACCCTTGAGGCAAATATGAGTTAAAACTCAAGACTCATTTCTGGACCAAATTTAGCCCAGGATTCCCTCTGGGTTAGTGAGGCTAACCCACCATATATGTATATATTTTTTAGTTTTATATTTATAATTCATTGAATCCAATGGTTAAAATCTAATTTGATGAAATCCAACGGTAAGAAAAAAGATCTAACGGTCCAAATTTAAAGGCTAAAGTAATTAATTTTTTTTTATGTGTTTCATATTCTTTCATAGTGTTTCACGAGTTTCATGATGTCGGTTAGTGATTTTTCAATATTTGTTGGAATCTAATATTTTTTGGTTAAAATGTTCATAAAATTAAATTATGATAGTCTACATAATTTTTTCTTTTAAAAAAGTTACTATAAGAAAAAAAAACCTAAATTCATTCTTTAATAATATGGGGCTAAAATTTTAACTCATAAGGGTTGGAGCAAAAATAGTTGTTTCTGAGCTAAAAATTTTAGGTTTTAACCTCAAGAGTTGGAGATGGTCCAAGGAGGGGCTCTCTTTCGATGAGTTTTTTTATTTATTTATTTTTATATTAACTACATAAATATCTTTTCAGCATTTCCCCAAAAAAATATTTGTATTTCTTACAAAGTTTTTAAAATAAAAAATAATTAATTTTTTACTAAAAATATAAAAAAAAATTACTTGGAATATGGGCATTTTAATAATTACATTGGTTTTCATTCCAATTCATGTGTTTACATAAACAACTTATATAAATAAATACGATTTCTACTCCGATTCCAAACAAAATTAGTAAACAGTTTCAATAGGAATCTGATTCTGACTGTAGCCTATTTTAATTCCTCATCGATTCAATTCCACTCAATTTGATTACAGATTAGTAAACTAGCAATAAATTAATCCATAGTAGTTTCTCTTGTATCATATGTTAATGAACGAATTCATTTTGCTACGTACCGGTTGATCCGCAGGAAGCAATGAACGCAATGAGGAATACAAGCTGTTGATCTTCTTGCGACGATCACGCTCACTAGCATTATGGTTAAGCTTCTTAGCCACCGGGGAAACGCTGGAGCACTCGCCGCTTATGGTTGTGGATGGTGTGGAACGATCAAGCTCAGACTGTGGGTGACCAGATGGAAGTATATGAAGGGAGGATGACTCTGCAGTTTGATCATTAGTAGTGGTAATATGGTCCTTGTAGTAATCGTGGCTTGTAGGATCTTGATCTATGGGCCATCCAATGGTTGAAAACATAGGAGGAGACAAGGCTAACATCTTTTACTGATTACTTTGGGGTTGCGCTACCGGATGCCAATTTTGCTTAGAAAGTGAGATGACCATTTCTGGTATATATATACACAAACAGACGTCATATTAAAATGTAGGATCGATTATGCGAGTGCACTTAATTATGCAATTGTTTAAAGAACTGGCTCGTCTGTAAAGAATCAAATTAAACATGCATTATAATAAGATGGCTGAGGAAAATGAATTGTCAACTTCCACAGCATGGCGTGTGTGGGCATGTGTTTTCTGTGTGTAGAGATATCTAGGTGGCTTAACCTAATTAAGTAATAATTAATCATACAATTCCCTAAGTGTATATTACAGAGTTTACTTTAATATATATATAGGCCCTTTAAGAGAAGAGATCCTCATTTTTTGAAATAAATGAGGATTAGTTGTGGGGCCCCACTTCACATCGAACCTCAACGATCTGAACTATCTGTTTGTAAGTCTCAATTCATTTAGTATCTCTGTAAAAATTCAATTCAATCCGAAACCATTTACCTATTTATCATGATGAAATTTTAATGTTTCTTAAAGAACAAAGTGTTCATCCATTTCTTTGAACTCCGTTAGCTACGTCAAATGTAACATCCCACATCGTCTAGGGGAGTGGATCCTGTAAGCCTTATATGTATATTCTTATCTCTACCTAGCACGAGACCTTTTGGGAACCCATTGGCTTCGGGTTCCATCGGAACTCCGAAGTTAAGCGAGTTCATGCAAGAGCAATCCCATGATAGGTGACCCACTAGGAAGTTCTCGTGTAAGTTTCCAGAAACAAAACCGTGAGGGCGTGGTCGGGGCCTAAAGCGGACAATATCGTGCTATGGCAAAGTCGAGCCCGGGATGTGGTGGGGGCCCGGGCCGGGATGTGACAATTTGGTATCAGAGCCAATCCTTGGCCGGAAGTGTGCCGACAAGGACATCAGACCCCTAGGGGGGGGTGAATTGTAACATCCCACATCGCTCCATGGGAGTGGATCATGTAAGCCTTATATGTATATTCTCATCTCTACCTAGCACGAGGTCTTTTGGGAACTCATTGGCTTCGGGTTCCATCGGAACTCCGAAGTTAAGCGAGTTCGCGCGAGAGCAATCCCATGATGGGTGACCCACTGGGAAGTTCTCGTATGAGTTCCTAGAAACAAAACCGTAAGGGCGTGGTCGGGGCATAAAGCAGACAATATCGTGCTACGACAAAGTCGAACTCAGGATGTGGTGGGGGCCCGGGCAGGGATGTGACATCAAATATTTTCGATTTGACTAATATTTTGTAAAGATGATCTATGAGGTGCAATTTGAAAAATAAACAATTCAGGTCGTTAAAGTTCAATATGGTGTGGATCCCAAAACTAATCCCTATTTTAAAAAGATGGGGATCCTTCCCTTAAAGGCCTCCTATATATATCATGGTAACAAAATCAACATTACTACTAGCTGTAACAAAGTATCAGTAACTTGCCACCGTACTAGTGAATTTGAGGGAAAGACATGTCTAAGAACAGGCTAATGAACGTATTCAAGTCTTGAAATCATCTACATTTAAACTCAAAAGATTTAGATGACACTCCAAAGCCAAAGCCAAAAGGTCTCCATTGTCGATGGAAAAGTCAAACACTTGGCGATTTGGTACATTTCTACGCACAAAAATTGTAGTATAATGAACAAGGGGACAGCTACCAAAACCGACTCTGAAGAGTAACCAACTAGTGTCCATACTACCATGAATTTTGTGTTCAACTATCTGAAACAACGAAGTTACCAACTAGTGTCCATACCATACCACCATAAATCTTGTGCTCAACACACTATTTTCGTCTACTTTATATTAATGCTTTATAAAGTTAACTTCATACCTATTTTTTGAAGAAAAAACAAGTCCTTAAATTTTTAGAAACCTTCATTCTACCTTTTAAAGTGTATCACATGCAATGCAAGTCATGCAACTTAAATTAACGAGAAATTGAATAGATCAATAGCTTTGAATCTAATAATAAGGGGGAGATTGCCTATTTATAATGAATTTAGACGTATTTTTTAATAATTTAGGCACTTAATTTTTACTTGAGAAGAATATTTAAGAATCAAATTGGCACATTACTCTTCATGTTTATATAAAGCAGACGACAATAATAAGAGATTGTGTACGTCAACTTTTGCTTTTCTTGATCTCTAAACTTTAGATTATAATCCCAACAATAATAAAAGTTTCTGTCCATTATCTACTGAAAATAATTGTTTCAAAACTCTTTTGAACAAAATAAATTGGGCAAGCTTTTATTTAATACTCAACAACCCATATACTAAAGGTGCTTTTATTTCACCAGACTATTTCAGACTAGATTAATTTTAGAGACTAAGCTAAATTGACTTATAATAGACTCATACTTGTAAAAAAAACTCATTAGATCATCTCCAAAAGAGATATCAAATTTTAAAAATAAAATTTAAATTTGAAGGCTTATGTGGCACATTAATCTTTTTATAAATTTTGTTCTCCAATTGATATGTCAAATTTTTGTTACATTATTTACTTTTTATAGTTGTTTAGTATTTTAAAACAAAAGATAAGTATAAAAATTATGAAAAGCATTTATTAATTACTAAAAATAGATTTGAAGCGGTTGTCAAATTTGACAGCAACTTCCTTTGTTGCATTTTCATGTCATGCCAAATAGGAATTGACATTTCGATTGGAAAACACTAATAATATCCCTTTTTTTGTATCGTTATTGCTGATGTGGATTTTTTTACATCTCGTTGAAGATGCTTTTTGGATCACAAATTTGGAGGAAGCAGATTTTGATTTCCTTCTTCACGGCCTCACCAATTATTTGTGAAACTAGGGCTTCGCCGTAGAAGGCTTTGAGCCTGAAAATTAAGCGGAACCAGGGCGGATCGGCGGCGGAGGCATTGTAAAGAGCTGTTACTTTCAGTCCCACAAGGTCTGCTTCACCGCCTTGTTCGACTTGATGAGCGACGCCTTCTCTACCTTCAGCGATTCGATGTCATTTTGCTGCTTAATCGATCTTATGCTTAGTGCAACGAGCACACCGATCAAGGCCATGTTTATCACCGTATTGTTGCACACCGGGTTGTGGAGGGGGTTTTGGGAGGTGCTTTATGAGCTTTTGCCTGGGAAGCGAAGTAGATTTTGGTCAAGAGAAGCAGCGATGGTCTTAGCAATCCTTTGTTTTTTGGGGGTGGGTCTCGCTAAGACTGTCTAGCGAGTTGTTTAGTCAAGGCAAGTCTCTCCTAATGCTATTAAAGTTAGCCCATGCAAATAATAAACACAGAACTACATTAACACTTAGTCTAATCTATTAAATTAATGAGTTTTAACAAAATACTTTCGGTACTATTTATTTTTAAAGAAAAACTACATTTATATTTTTTTCTGGTACTATTTATTATACCTTTAAAAATAATTTTTCATTAAAAAAGAATTTTTTGAACTTTTATTTAATTTTCCTATTAAATTAAGATTAGTTATTGCAAAGAGGCACACCCTTAAAACCCTTTGTTTATCTTAACAAACAATATAAACAAGCCCTTTTGATTACCCAGATAGATTTGGAACAATTATCCGGAGCAATTTGTATTATTTTTAGGGACACTTTCAACTGATAATTTGAAGAATTAATTAATACAGAGAGGAAAACTTAAAATAATAAAAATAGTTGGAAGTGCAGCCAGCGCGTGTCAAATATAAGCATACACGAGCCTAGCAGCGAGTTTACTGCATATTCCACGTGCATATGCAGCTGTGTCGGATGGACGGAGACCTTATTTTTCTTCTTATTCATGGTTACTGATTTGGATTATATTTGGATTTAAATTGTAGGGATTTTATAGGAAAACTAATGAAAATGGCTTGAAAACTTTGAGTTTTAACGATAATGACAAAATAAAGGGTAAAGTGAATGGTACCAGGATTAACTTTTTTGTGTAAAAATATGGTTTTTCGTTAAAGTGAACAGTACCGGGAGTTTTTCGTTAAACTTCCCGGATTTTATACTATGTTTGGATAAGGGAAATAAACTTGGAATTTGGATAAAAGTCAAAATTTATAAATTGACATGCACCAATTCCCTTGTTTGTATTTATAACATAAAAATTTAGAATTTCCGCGTGGAAAAAAAACTTGGAATTTTGGGCCTCCAATTTCCAAGTTTAAATTCCATGTAAATAGGTAGGGGTGGGTTCAAAAAACCGAAAACCGAAAAAAACCAAAAACCAAACCGAACCGAACTGAAAAAAAACCGAATCGAAACTGCCAAACCGAACCGAACCGAATTTGGCTGGTTCGGTTTCGGTTTTTGAGGTCCGAAAACCGAACCGGACCGAACCGAACCGAACCGAAAAAAAAATCATATATAAATACTAAAAAAATACATGTCGGCATCAGGGTTTGAACCATTTCCGTGCAGGTTAGGGTTAGTTGGTGCAAGCTAACTTGTTGTAGGCTCCATGTTGTTATAATTGTACCAGTAATATATTTATAGGTTTCTTATGTTTAATGCTTTATAAAATTTTCTAACTTTACAAACCCTAGCCGTCTCACTCCCATTTCATTTCAGATCTCAAACACTTCTCTAAGTTTTCTCTGTCCGTTCGCTGCTTCCTTTCTACCTTTGCTTCCTCAGTCTCTCTCTATCTCCTTCCTCTCTTCCTCCAAATCACTTTCTCTATCCAGTCCTCTCCTATCCTCCTCGCGGATTCCTTCTTCCAAACCATGATTTTCCCTCGCCCCTTTCGAGACCCGACGAAAAGAGGAATTGTAAGAGCTTGCGACGATCATGGTGATATCGCTGCAGCAAAGGTTGTGGGTTTTATTTATTTGTCAGTTCATGGGTTTTTAATTTTATGGTTACCCATTTGAAATTTATGTAATTTAAGGTGAAAAAGTTTGTATTTTTCCCTGAATAAGTTTTGGAATTTTCTAGATCTATTGTGGACTTGACTATGAATTTGAATGTGGGCACTGGGCATGCAATATTGGAGTCCGATTATGGCATTTAGACGAACCCATTTGCTTTTTTTTTTTCGATCTGCATCGATCAGCTAATTTGTTGAATTATTTCATGATTTTGTAAATTTTAAAGTTTTAGAATTTTGGATCCTGACGATGTAAATTTCCTTGAAGAATATATGTTTCTGTATTTGCTTAAGTTTTGAGAATTTTGAATATATGTTTATGTATTATTTCATGATCATAAGTAGTTGAATTACTTGAATATATTCAGGATTTTAAGGCTCTCAATTCTTTGATATATGAGAACTGGGAGGTTGCTAGGGAGGTTCCTTCCATTTACATAATTTAAAAAATACAAATAAAAACCGAAAAAAACCGAAACCGAACCGAAAAAAATCGAACCAAAAAAAAAACCGAACCGAACCGTTTTGAACCAACCCAGCCCTATAAATAGATGTCATTTCCCAATTCCTATGATTGAGAGTTTAAAATTAACAAATTCCGTTTTCAATTCCATTGTTCTTTTAAGTTAACCAAACAACAAAATTCACAAATTCTAGAAAATAAAATCCCTTCATTTCAATTTCCGTCATTTTAAAATTCCTTAGTAATTTTAAATTTCTTCATCCAAACATAGTTAAGGATCTTTACATTTTAATCATTCATCGTATATTGTGAGGTAAAAAATTATTTAGATTTTTTATTTAAAATTAAACACAAATATTGTTGGAAAAAGCTTTGAAAAAAAACTACTATATATTTTATTATAAACTATTAAATACAATAAAATTTCTACAAATGTAAGAAGAACAAGGAATAGCGGAACCTCATTATGTTTGGATGAGGGAAATAAACATGGAATTTTGGTAAAAGTCAGAATTGATAAATTGACAGACATCAATTCTCTTGTTTGGATTCATAAACATAGAAATTTAGAATTTCCGCATGGAAAAAAAACTTGGAATTTGGGACCTCCAAATCCCAAGTTCAAATTCTAAATATGTGTCATTTCTCAATTTCTATGATTGAGAGTTTAAAAATAACAAATTCCGTATTCAATTTCATTGTTCTTTTAGGTTAACCAAACAAGAAAATTTACAAATTCTAGAAAATAAAATCTCGTCATTTTAATTTCCGTCATTTTTAAATTCCTTAGTAATCTTAAATTTCTTCATTTTAATTTCCGTCATTTTTAAATTTCTTCATTTTAATTTCCGTCATTTTTAAATTCCTTAGTAATCTTAAAATCTCGTCATTTTAATTTCCGTCATTTTTAAGAGATTGAGGCTAGAATTTGATTTTATAGCCTTAAGACAAGATTGCCCCTCACTGGTGCCTCGAGGTTTGTGTTGGCAAATGTCTTCCAGGATACAACGATCTTTCTCTTTGCAGAAGTAGCACTCCAATCCACAAAGAACATTGAACCAAAAGTGTTTAAACTCTCTCTTTCTCAGACATTAAAACTACTCTAATTTCTATTTGATTTCTGGATGCAAAACTATATCTAAAATGCTTGACTAGGTCGTCTATTTAGACCAACTCCAATGATGGGCTAAAAGCCAAATTTCCCCATTTATTCCCCCCTCCAAACACCACCCAACCCATGCTAAAACATTGGGCTAAAAGCCAAATGCCAAAGCTGGGTCAAATACCACCCCCCCATGCAAGTGGACTCGCTGGCACTTTGGCCAGCCTCGGCCCGCCCACGCTCCAACGCGCCCCACACAGTTGGCTTGTAAGGCTTTCCCGATAGGGGTGGGCCCTGCTGTCAGCTGTGTGTCGGCCAACATCATCATCCCAACGACTATAATTTTAATCCAAGGGCTGGGCTTTAAGGACCGTTGGTTGATCCAACGGTCCAGATTCAAATTTAATTTTTTTAGAATATGTTATTTTAAAATACATTGAATCCAACAGCTGAGATTGAATATAATCAAATCAACACTAAAAAAAAAGATCTAATGACCCAAATTTAAATCCACCGGCTAAAATAATTAAAAAAAAATATTTAACTCAAAATTCACCCAAAAACTCTATAAATACCCATGTTTTTGTTCAAACATCCACACAAAACTCAAATTTCTCTTACAATTCTTCCAATTTATCTTTCTACCATTTCTTTCCATTTCCAAATTGTTCAACATGGCAAGCTAGCATATTAGAGGTCGTAATTGGACCTGTGAGGAAGATGTTGCTTTATGCTTGACATGGGTTTCTGTTAGCGAAGATGGTGCAGTTGGCACAAATCAAAATAAGAAGGTTTTGTGGGATAAAATCATTGCAAAGTTTCAAGAAAACTGCAATGGCGGCGAGCGGGATGGTGGTGGTGTTTATGATCGGTGGAAGACTATTAACCAAGCATGCACTTTATGGAAGGGAAGCTTGGAGAGAGCCGTAGTTGGCATGGCTAGTGGAAGGAGCGCCACAGAAATTGTGAGTTTTGTTCTTGATATTTTATTTGTCATGTACATAATATTATTTTGCAACTAATTATTTTTATGTATTTTTTGCATAGGGTGACAAAGCAATGGAAATTTACAAGACAAGAGTAACACCAAAAAATAAAGTTTTTAAGTTGCAACATGCTTGGGACGTCCTCAAGGATTGTCCGAGGTGTGAAACCGATGCGGACCAACAATGGAGAAGATTATTTCAATGTGAATCCGCACAGACAAATGCCGGAGATGAAGGTGTCGATGAAATGACCCCATCTCCTTCTTTTGCAAGGCCCCCGGGAAGAGATAAGCAAAAGGAAGCAAAGAGAAAAGGGAAGTCCTAAGATCCGATGAGTGGACACTTTGCTACCAGAATTGCAAAATTGAACGAAACCCATAGCACTGGCTAAGAAGAAACGGCCCGAATGCGTTTGTAAATGAAGGAAATCTCGGATAGGGAGCAAGATAAGTTTGAAATTAATTTCATGATGGAGGACCTCAGTAAATACACTCCAGAGAGGATGAAGTTCTTACGTGGTAAGCAAAAAGAAATTTTGCGAAAGTCTGCCTCAAGGAGTATATTTCAAGATGATGAATCCTCTGAACCCTATATCCCAAGTCTTGTACGAAGTCCATCACCAAGTGAAGATGGTGGATATGATTATTAGTTTATGTAGTGTATGAATTATGTGCTTTATTAATTAAGTTTATTAATTGTCGTTTGTATTAAGATTATGTGGTTTATGAATTATCGGTTGTATTAAGTTTATGTGGTTTATGTACTTTATTAAATTTATGTCTTATTAATTATTGTTTCTATTAATCTAGATGCCTTCAATAATTATTGTACTTATTATTCCACACTTTGATGTAGAATAGATGCCTTCAATAATTCAACCTCCATTCAATAATTTATCCAACGTACTAGACAAAATACTTTGCACAATGAGACACTTAAATTTATTACTAGAAAATAACAACATAGTACAATTATTACATAAATGCTTAACCAACATCATCAACGTTCACCTTCTCGGCGCCATACATGCTCAACCAAATCCTTGCGGAGTGTGTCATGACATTGAGGAGCTTGAATTCTATTTAAACGTCTCATATACTCACTCAAGGTGACCCTATCTTGTCGGGTCTCATATGTGGTTGGAGCGAGATATTCAACATCTCTTGCAATATCTCTTGCATGTGTTGGTTGGTCAGCATCCACATCTTCGTCTGAATCTTCTTCAATTTCGATGTACTCATCTTCCACAATCATGTTGTGAAAAATTATGCACGTCGTCATGATTGAATGGAGGTTTTCGGTCTGCCAAAATCGTGTAGGCCCTCTAACAATGGCCCATCGAGCTTGTAGGATCCCGAACGCTCTCTCCACATCCTTTCTGTAAGACTCTTGCCTCTGCGAAAATAATTTCTTCTTTGCACTATCGGGATCAGAAAAACTTTTGACAAAGGTAGACCAACTAGGATAAATACCATCAGTTAGGTAGTAACCTAGCTCATACCTATTACCATTTACCTTGTACCGAAATTCTGGTGCTCATCCATTGACAACATTATCGAACAGAGGAGAAGACCAAAGAACATTGATATCGTTGTTTGATCTGGGAGTGCCGAAGAAAGCATGCCAAATCCATGTGTCGTAAGACGCCACAGCCTCGAGCATGATGGTTGACTTGTTATGACGGCCCTTGAATTGGCCAGCCCAAGCAGGACAATTCTTCCACTCCCAATGCATACAATTGAGACTTCCTATCATGCCAGGGAAGCCTTTTTTGTTTGCCTTGCATAGAAGCCTCTTCAAGTCTTCACGATTTGGCTTGCGGAGGTATGTGGCTCAGGTTCTCATTTGCTTTGCGTATATGCCTTAAATTGCCTTACAGAGGCGCTTCAGGTTCTCAATAGCAGTACTTTCCGCAAGTCGGCAATACTCGTTAGTTGAGTCTGTAGAGTACCTATTAGCTAGCATGCGAAAAGCAGATGTGAGCTTCTGATGAGATGATAGACCTTGTCGGCCTGTGACATCTATCCTCCTTGCAAAATAGTGGTCATGATTGACAACTGCGTTCAAGATGCTTTCAAAAAGCTCTATCCTCATTCGAAACCGTCTCCGAAAATCATGAGCAGGAAATCTCGAACGCTTGATGAAATAATCTTTCATCATTCGGTCATGACACTTTTCTCTATCACGCTGCACAAATGAACGCCCCGTGACAGAACCACGATGGCTAGATTCGCCATGGTGCTCAAATTGCATAAACGAGTTTACAAGTTCAGCTTCTGCATTGAACAATTTTGCATCCTCAATCTCAATCCTTGCTTGGTTTTGTGCCATCTGCATTACCATGCTACGCCTTCTTCTATCACCCATTGATGAGATATTAAGGATTTTTAGGAAACAAAAACTCTTTGAAAGTTGAAAGATTGGTGAATATAGAGGATGATTGAAGGTTGAAAGGTTGTGTGATCAACTAATATTGGACATATGTTTATATAGAGGATGATTGATGAAAGTTGAACGGTTGGTGAAAGTTGAAAGTTTGGTGTTGAACGGTTGGTGAATTGAAAGTTAGCCCAGGTTAAAAGATTGATGAAAGTTGAAGGCTTGATTTGTGGAAAATTTAGTGATTTTTCAATATTTATCGGAATTTAAATATTTTTAGATTAAAATGTTCATAAAATTAATTTACGATAGTCTACATATTTTAAAAAAATTAATTTAAGAAAAAAAATAGCCTAAAATTTTAGGTCATAAAGGTTGGAGCAAAAAAGTTATTTTTGGGCTAAAAGCTAAATTTTCCGGGCTAAAAAATTTGGCTTTTAGCCCAACCATTGGAGTTGGTCTTATAGGTATTAACATGCCTCCTTTCCAAAGGTTGCGTCTGCTTCCAAAAGACAAAGGATGCAACCTTTATTCAAAGTTGCGTCAGCTTCCAAAAGATAAAGGTTGCGTCTGCTTTTTCAAAAGACAAAGGATGCAACCTTTGTTCAAAGTTGCATCTGTTTCCAAAAGACAAAGGTTGCAACCTTTGTTCAAACATACATAACCTTGTGAAAAGCTGCAGGTCAAACCCATCCCATGACTACTTTCATAACAAAATAAAATTAAAAGGAACAATTGCAAACTGCAATATATAGGTAGTTAAAGACTAACCCACTTTTCCACTTTAATTTTCATTCACTTGAATATTTAATATTTAAACATTAATAATACTAATATTCAAATGATTAAATTTCTAACAATCCCCACATGAATGAAAATTACTAAAAATTAATGCAAATGAAGGTGCAAACATTAAGAGAGAGTTTAATTGGACAAAAACCGTATGGAGATAGGTAGCTTTTGGCTTTGAACCTTCCTTAGTGAAATATTATCGGATTTACTAGCTAATCAGTGAACGCGATGTCTTAAACTGCTCAGCCGTTAATGTAAACCAAGACAATAATACTCACACGGTATTCCTATGAACACATGATTCTACGGTTGTATTCATTTTGACCTTGAACAATTCCCGGTAATCCTGAGTGCTTTAGAGAATTCAGCGTTATAATTCTCATAGAAACGACCATTTTTCACACTCATGTAGGTGATATCCCATGAAGAGTATCCTGCACAATACCCCACTTGTTACTTCCACGTATAGGAATCATTAAAAGCAAAGCTTATCCTAAACACGCTGCAGATAACACGGTTTTCATCATAGGACATGGGTAGGAGATTATCTCCTCAATGCTCCCATTGAATCATCCACAATTCAGTTGTCCCTTTGAACCTAGATCTTGGGATCTCCAGTCAGCTAGGTTGGGTTGCCATTATGACGATTCTTAAGACATAGGCTTTAAACCCATTCCTCTCGATGATTTATAAACTTGCTATCTAGTCAAACCTTTAGTAAAAGGATCTGCTATATAATTTTTTTGACCTAATGTAATCAATGGTAATTATACCACTTGAGAGAAGTTGCCTAACTGTATTATGTCTACAACTTATGTGTGGGGACTTACCGTTATACATATGATTTTGTGCCCTTCCAATTGCTGATTGGCTATCACAATGTATACATATGACGGGCACTTGCTTCGGCCAATTGGGAATATCCTCTAAGAAATTACGAAGCCAATCAGCTTCATCCCCTGCTTTGTCTAAAGCAAAGAACTTAGATTCCATAGTGGATATAGCTATACATGTTTGTTTAGAAGATTTCCATGAAATGGCTCCGCCTCCCAGCGTAAAAACATATCTACTCGTGTACTTCGAGTCCTGTGTATCAGATATCCAGTTAGCATCACAATAGTGTACTGCTGGATATCTTGTGAAGTGCAATCCATAGTTCTGCGTAAGTTTCAAATAACCAAGAACCCTTATAATTGCCTTCCAATGATCCTTTCCAGGATTACTTGTATATCTACTCAATCTGTTAACTGAATATGCAATGTCCGGATGTGTACAATTTGTAATGTACATAAAGCTACCAATTATTCGTGCATATTCACTTTGAGATATACATTGACCAATATTCTTTGATAAATGCAAATTGACATCATATGGTGTTTTTGCAGGACTACTTACATAATTACTAAATTTTGTAAGTACTTTCTCAATATAATGTGATTGAGATAGAATTAGTCCTTCAGATGTTATAGAAATCTTGATTCCTAGTATAACATCTGCAACTCCCATATCTTTCATATCAAACTTACTAGCCAACATTCTTTTGGTATATTTAATAATCTTATGATTACTACCAATAATTAGCATATCATCTACATATAGACACATAATGACATATCCCTCTTGTGTGGTTTTAGTGTAAACACATTTGTCACACTTATTTATTTTAAATCCATTTGACAACATTGCAGTGTCAAACTTATGGTGCCATTGCTTAGGTGCTTGCTTTAAACCATAAAGTGATTTAACAAGTCTACATACCTTTCTCTATTGGCCATGCACTATGAAACCTTCAGGTTGTTCCATATAAATCTACTCGTCCAACTCACCATTTAGAAAGGCAGTCTTGACATCCATTTGATGAATCTCAAGATTATGAATTGCTACAATAGCAATCAACATACGGATCGATGTTATCCTCGTGACTGGTGAATATGTATCAAAATAGTCTAAGCCTTCTCTTTGCTTATAACCTTTGGCGACAATTCTTGCCTTGTACTTGTCAATAGATCCATCTGCTTTCATCTTCCTTTTGAAAATCTATTTATAACCTAAAAGTTTGTTTCCAGGAGGAAGATCCACCAATTCCCATGTATGATTTTTCATGATGGATTCAATTTCAGCATTAATAGCCTTTTTTCCAAAATGGAGCTTCTGGAGATGATATAGCTTCCTTATACGTGTGAGGCTCATTTTCTAATACGTAAGTAAGAAAATCAGGTCCAAAAGATGTTGATATCTTAGCCCTCTTACTACGTCTTGGTTCAATTTCTTGCACATGATCTCGGTGTATGGAATTATCATTACTTTCTTTGCGACTGCTGTTAAAGTCATCATAAGTTCTTTTCAAAGAACTTTGTTCTTGTGCAATTTTCCATGGAAATACGTTTTCAAAAAATGTGGCATTCCTTGATTCAATTATTGTATTAACATGTACTTCGGGATTATCCGATTTATGTACAAGAAATCGATATGGACACGCCCCCATCTCGATGTCCCCCAAACATCGGGAATGGGGCCCCGATCCTGATGTCCGGGGGACATTGGGATAAGGGTGTGTCATGCACTACTATTTATGGCATAACCAATGAAAACACAATCAATGGTTTTAGGTCCTATTTTAATCTTCTTAGGATCAGGGATTGTTGCCTTAGCTAGACACCTAACTTTGTGAAATTTATAAGAAGGCTTTCTGCCTTTCCATAATTCATAAGGTATCTTATCTAACTTCTTATGAAGTAAATTATTGAGAATGTGGTTTGCTGAAAGCAATGCTTCTCCCCACAAATTATGGGCCTCCCCAGAACTTATCAACATAGCATTCATCATTTCTTTTAATGTAGGATTTTTACGTTTAGCAACTCCGTTTTGTTAGGGTAAGTAAGGATCAGTAGTTTGGTGAATAATCCCATGCTGAGTACAAAATTTAGAAAAGGGTGCAACATATTCACCTCCCCTATCGCTTCTTATAACCTTTATCTTTTTGCTAAGTTGATTCTCAACTTCGTTCTTATAACTTGTGAACGCTTCTAAGGCTTCATCTTTGCTTTTTAGCAAATACACATAGCAGTACCTTGTGCAATCGTTTATGAAAGTAATAACATATTTCTTGCCTCCTCTAGTTTGCACAAACTTTAAATCATAGATATCACTATGAATTAATTCTAGAGGTTCCGTACTTCTTTCAACAGAGTGAAAATGTGCTTTAGTTAACTTTGCTTCCACACAAGTTTCACATTTATGACTTATATCAATATGAAACTTAGGTAATAGGTCCATGTTAATTAGCCTACGTATAGTATCATAATTCACATGTCCTAACCTCCCATGCCATATATTTGGCAATTCCACAATATAAGCAGAAGAATTAACTTTATTGATAATTTTGGGTACAACAATCATTACATTCATTTTGAAAAGGCCATCACTGAGATATCATTTTCCAACATATATTCTATTATTTGTTAGTACAAATTTATCATACTCAAAAACCAAACGGAAACCATTCTTGCTCAACAATGGTCCAGAGACTAAGTTTTTTCGGATGTCAGGCATATGAAGCACATCGTTAAGAGTGAGTTCCTTTCCAGAAGTCATCTTTAGAATTACCTTTCCTAGGCCTTGAACCTTGGATGTAGAAGAATTCCCCATGAACAGTTGCTCTCCATGAGTAACTTCTTGATAGGTGGTAAACATTTTTCTATCTGAGCAGATATGGCGAGTAGCCCTAGTGTCAACCCATCATTCCTTAGTGTTTCCTACCATGTTAACTTCAGATACTACGGCCGCGAGATTTATGTCAGAGATCTCATTGGACAGCCTCTCTTCCTCGGTTATGTGTACTTCATTACTCTTCTTTTTGGAATTGTCTTGGTCTTTGCGGTTTCAACATTCGCTAGCACAGTGTCTTGTCTTGTTGCAAACAAAGCACTTGCCTTTGAACTTCTTAGAATTCCCCCTTGGCTTGAACTTTCACCAGTGTGCTTCCTCTTTTTGTTATTCTTTGACCCACCCTCCGCTATGTGTGCCTTGGCTTGCATAAGTTGACTGTTAGACTTCTTTTCAGAGCCATGATTTTCCTCCTTAATCCTTTAATCTTACTATTAAATCGTCAAGTCCCTATCTCTTTGCGCTTATGCTTGAGATAGTTTTTGAAATCTTTCAAAGCAGGAGTAATTTTTCAATTACTGCAGCTACTTGAAAGGTATCACTTAGCGACATCCCTTCAACATGTATTTCATGAAGAATAAGTTGTAGCTCTTGGACTTGATTGATAACCTTCTTGGAGTCTGTCATCTTGTAGTCAAGAAATCGACCGACCACGAATTTCTTCATGCTGGCATCTTCAGTCTTATATTTCTTGTCAAGAGAGTTCCCTATGGCTTTTGCACTTTTAATTGGACTATACACATTGTATAGTGCATTATCTAATGCATTGATGATGTAATTCTTGCAAAGAAAATTAGAATGATTCCATGCATCTATTGCAGCCACTTCTTCTAGGGTAGTTCCAGACATAGGTGCATCTTCAATCAGAAACTTGGCCAAGTTCAGAGTGGTGAGGTAAAATAACATTTTATGTTGCCACCTCTTGAAGTTTGTCCCATTAAACTTTTCAGGCTTCTCACCATGATTGGTAGAAGTTGGGATCACCACGGGCACAACATTCGCAACTGACATGCTGCCTAGTTTACTAGAAGAACTACTAGTATCATCCATTTTCCCTTAAGAAAGAAAGATCACACAATTTAAATATATTGTAATTAAAGTGAAAAACAACAAAATATTATGAAACAAACAGAGTTTAGTTTCTTAACACCTTAACCCACAAGATTATTTAATTAAACTTGGCTAATAAAATATAACAATTTAACAAAACCAAATCTTGTCCAAAGTTGTTGGAAAAAATCTTTGAAAAAACTGCTATATATTTTATTATAAACTATTAAATAATACACAATAAAATTTCTACAAATGTAAAAAGAACAAGGAATAGAAGAACCTTAAGAGATCGAACCTAGAATTTGATTCTATAGCCTTAAGACAAAATTGCCCCTCATTGGTGCCTCAAGGTTTGCGTTGGCAAATGTCTCCTAGGATACAACGATCTTTCTCTTTGTGGAAGTAGCACTCCAATCCACAAAGAACAGCGAACCAAAATTGTTTAAACTCTCTCTTTCTCAAACACTAAAACCACTCTCTCTCTTTCTCAAACACTAAAACTACTCTAATTTCTATTTGATTTCTGGATGCAAAACTATATCTAAAATGCTTGAGTAGGTAGTCTATTTATAGGTATTGACATGCCTCATTTCCAAAGGTTGTCTTGCTTTTCCAAAAGACAAATTATGCAACATTTGTTCAAAGTTGCATTTGTTTCCAAAAGACAAAGGCTGCAACCTTTGTTCAAACATACATAACCTTGTGAAAAGCTGCCGATCAAACCCATCCCATGACTACTTTCATAATAAAATAAAATTAAAAGGAACAATTGCAGACTGCAATATATAGGCAGTTCAAGACTAACCCACTTCTCCACATTAATTTTCATTCACTTGAATATTTAATATTTAAATATTAATAATACTAATATTCAAATTATTAAAGTTCTAACAAATAGTGTCTAATTAAAACTGACCGCACGATATACGATGAACGGCTAAGATGTGAGAATCCCTAGACTCCCCACAAAGAGAATTCGGAAAGAATCTTGATCCCATGGTTACCAAGCTTTCTTTTCTTTTGTCAAGCTTTTATCAATATACATTAAACTATCTGCAAATGAAAACATGACGCGCAGTTTCTTAACATTTTGGCTTCTATTGTGTTTTTTTAACTAAAAAAAAGGTCTTCAACACTTTTATGGATTTTCTTTTCATACTCTATATCATTAAATCATACGAGTAGTTGACGGCCTAGATTGGAAAATCTGATTAGAGAACTTTAATCTAACAACATTAAAAGTCGTATCATTTAATGATATGGTGTATAGAAAAAAAATCCCACTTTCATTAGAAAAGTATTAATATGCTTGACGTTCATGTGGCACTCCACGACTGGAAAAAGAAGGTAGACCTTTGTCCTTAGAAAAGATGTATTTTTCATTAAATTTTAGCGTTATTCTATAGAGATTTTTCAATGTGCCCAGAACATACGTACACAATATGTCATTATTCAAGTGGAGGAAATTATTATTATTTTGGATAAACTACACAAAACTACCTCAACTATGGGTCGAACTACAATCTCATACCTTATGTTTTAAAATTACAATGTCATACTTCATCTTACGAATTTTTTACAATGTTAGACCTCCGTTAAATAATCTATTAATTTGTTTGTTAATTGCTGACGTGGCAGTCAGAGGACACTCTCTCTTGCCCAATTGAATTAATTTTTTTTAAATATTAGAAAATTAAAATATAAATTAAATATTAAAAAATCTATTCCAATTCTCTCTCTTATCTCTCTCCCTCCCTCCTCCCTCCTATCGACTGCGAACTCGAAGAACAAACCTCACCGGCGGTAACTATTTGATAGTTTTCCGTTGAGTAGAAGGGTAAACCCAACACCCACCCCCCCCCCCCCCCCCCCCGCCCGCGAACTTAGACGACGGTGTGATGTAGATCCTGACGGTGGCGCTATTCAATGCGACCAACGCTAGTCGATAACAAACGCAATCTAAATTTAACAAATCAAGGAAATAAAAATGGATTTGGGATTTCAATGGAGAAATGGGATCGATCAATCAATCGATGTACAACGTCGGATCTTGAGATTGATCATTAACACTATGTTTGGATGACGAAAATAAACTTGAAATTTAGATAGAAGTCAGAATTTATAAATTGACATGCACCAATTCCCTTGTTTGGATTCATTAACATGGAAATTTCCAATTTCCACGTGGAAAAAGAACTTGGAATTTGGGACCTCCAATTCCCAAGTTTAAATTCCATGTAAATAGGTGTCGTTTCCAATTTCAATGTTTGAGAGTTTAAAAATAACAAATTCCGTCTTCAATTCCAATATTCTTTTAAGCTAACCAAACAAGAAAATTCACAAATTCTAGAAAATAAAATCTCGTCACTTCAATTTCCGTCATTTTAAAACTCCTCAGTAATCTTAAATGTCTTCATCCAAACATAGTATAAAGTGCCTTAGATTCACCGGAGGAGACACATCGTGTTTGTCTTTCAAATAGGGGGTACAGATTGCAAACAACAAGTGGTCAGGCAGGCACGGGTTTGCGATGGATCAAGCAGCAGTAGGTGTGGGCCATGGTTGTTTGAGATTGACTGCGTTCTGGCGACGGTGCAGGTTGTGGGCATCACAGATCAAGTGCAGCGGCAGCGGGTCATGCAAGTGATGGGGGGATGCAAATGGTTCGATAATGAGTAGGTGCGAGTCTGCGACGATTTGCAGTGGCGAGTTAGCAGGTTCTAGGGGTCGGGTTTCACTCGGTGGCTCGAGAGAATAACGGATTGGGAGAAACAAGAGTTGGAGGGAGGGAGGGAGAGAGACAATTCTTTTTTTTTTTTTTTGTCAAAAGAGAGAGAATTGGAAGAGAATTTTTAATTTTTTTAATATTTAATTAATTTTTAATCTTTTAATATTTAATTAATTTTTTAATTCAATTGGGCAAGAAAGTGGGACCTATTTCTGCCACGTCAGCAGTTAATAGACAAATTAATATAATTTTTAACGGAGGTCTAACATTGCAACAAATTTGTAAGATGAGGTATGACATTGTAATTTTTAAAACATGAGGTATGAGATTGTTGTTCGACCTATAATTGAGGTAGTTTTGTGTAATTTATCTTCTTCTTTTTTCAAGTGTCTCTCTACTTGTATAATGACATATAATATATGTATTTGTGTTTCGAACATACTGAAAAATTTCTCGTTAAAGTGAATTTAGATTTTTTTTATGATAATGATATATTTACACTAACAAGTGAGATAATAAAATGAGTCAAATAGTGAATTGTGTCTGTCTGATGGAATAAGAAAGTGACGTGCAATAGGAGGGCGGGGAGATGGAGGAAGAGAAGACGACATAGACCATGAAAAAGAATGGGGTCAGTGAGGAGGGATGGAGGGTGGAAGAGAGTGTTTCGAATATGGAGTTGAAAATGAAGTGGCTCTTAATAGCAAAAATCGAAGAAGAGAATCTAGAGTGAGAGACAATCGTAAACCGTAGAGAGAGAAATGAACTTCTATTTGAAGAGAATCAATGAAAAATATATAGAAATAAATTTAAATATGTTAATAAACAAATAAATAGCAACGCTATATATTGAATAAATAAGATTAATATTCAAACAAACGAAGTGAAGATTGACGCATAGAAATTCGTCCCTACTCTGTGTTTGTAGTTCGATGGACATTTGCTTCACTAGGATTCAACAATCTAAGTTAAGATTTCAGCACCAGAAAACTTGCCTTATGACGAATTTCCTTGTGGTTCTATCAGTAAGAAGGTTTTGGAATTTAGTAGAGATGTGTGTTTTTTCTGAGTGATGAATGCAATGCAAATCCATGTATATATAATATGCATATGCCTGTTCACAACAACTATAAGATTGGGAGGTGACTGTTCGTTCAATAGGGATATACGACTTCATCTTTTTCTCAGTGTTTTACAACATTCTCAGACTTTATCCGAAAAGATAAGTCTTTTGAGAGTAAAAAGGTTAATTAAATCCGAAACAAAATTTAATAAATTAATTATTGAATTTCATTATTAGAGCCAGAGCCCCAAGGCCCATATTTTGATAATTAAATAAATATTAAAAGCAAAAGCCCAAACTCAAGACTCAAGCCCAATTTTCTTCCTAATAGTCTATCTTTCAAATCACTTGATGGACTTGATTTTATAAGGTGTGTGAAACTTCTCAACTTGACCAATGTAGGACAAATGAGATGAAAGGAAATTTCCACTAAAAAACTCCAACAATACCGCAGATTTGAGTTAAAATTCCATTCAAACACTAACAAGTCGTTCTCACAGAACATAGTGCAATATATATACCTATGTCCTTCATATCAAACTTGTTGGAAAGAAATGACTTTGCAAAACATAAAACTCTTTTATTATTTTAAGGATTAAGTATCAAAAACCTCCAAACTTTTTAATATTATCTAAATTGGTCTCAAACTTTTGAAACATTCCAAACAAATACTCAACCTATTTAAAATGTCACATCCGTTAAGCCCTGATTAAATTTTTGTTAGATTAACTTGAGCTTACTTTGTCTCCAAAATCAATAGAATGTCATGGAAGCATAATAGCTTCCATCAACTAATAGTCACCACCAATCCCATCAAGCCATCACCTCCAAACACAACACACTACCATCAACTATACACTACAACTCAAGCCGCTAACATTGAGAAGAAAGTCATGGAGCTTACTGAAATGGCACGGACTGCCATGATGCTGCCATCACCATCTTCACTACCCATAAAGAAGAACTGGAAACTTTAAGAGCCAAGAATTGCCAAATGAGGAACTTACATGAACAGAAGCAAGCTGCTTGAAACCCTATCTGAATTCTTAACCCTCTTCTTTGTTAGGAGATTACCCTCGTTGTATAATCTATGTTTGAAATTTAAATTAATTTTGAGACAATTAATATTAATGTTGAGCATGACATACCCAGTTGGTGGATTTTGAATATAAAAATTGGGATGGGGTTTTAGTGGTCGTAAATTGAGTTTGGACATGGCGGGGGCTTGATATTTCCCGATTTCATTTCATTTTTGTTTTCTATTTTATTTGTGAATTTGTGTATTTATTCTTATTTTTTATCTTCATGTCTTTTTTTAAAGCTAATTTAGTGTTCAACTAAGCTAAAAAGTGGGGCCCATTGTTGTCACATGTATATTTATGAAAAAAATTAATGGGAAATTGCCAAAAATGACCTATTTTCTTAATCTTAGGACTGAAATAGGACAAACCGGGCATGCACAACATGCACAAGCCATGCACACCATAAAAAGGTGAAATGACAAAAATACCCACATATAAAATGTACAAACTCACAGGTGATGACGCCATTTTTCTTATTTCGAAGAGAGAGCCATGAGCTCTGGATTTTTGGGTTTGCTCAAATCTGTGAGCATATCATGTTGAATATTTCTATATATATATATATATGCGTGCATTTTGCATTGGCAGAGAATAGAGTTGGGTTATTGCCCAACAATCATAACTCTTCAAATTTAAACATTGCATCTTTTTTCATGTTTCCCGAAAAGACATGATTTATGGTCAACAATTGTATTCCTTCTCCTAGCAAATATGACCATTAGGTAATTGGTGCTCTCCATTAGGTATACCCATTGAAATGCCTTAAGGATAATTCTTTATATGACCTATTTGAACCAATATGACTTCAAAATTTATATACTTTCAATTAACTTGAACAAGTGCAATTCTCTCTCTATATGTTGATAACATTGGAAGAAGAGAAGATTCATTCAGAAATTTGTTGTCTACACAATTTCCTTGCTATCTTTACTCTCCATCACATTCATACAATTTCTTTCTAGTTATTTCTAAGAGAATATAATTCGGTTTTGTAAATTGAATATTCCATACTTTGTTGTATCCTGGAAGTGATTTGCCAAGAACGCTTTAGCAAACTCATTCGAGTGGGAGCAAGTAACACTTTTAAGGAAACGATTCAAGTCATACCTCAAAGTCATCCTTCAATTTATTCTCTATATTTCTACATTTACTCCAACATATCATGTGCATGTCACTGGAAATGATTTTTAATGGGATTTCCATAATCTAGGTTCATGTCAAAGATTTGTAAACTACAAATCTTTAAGGGATTTCCAGCATCTAGGCCCCTGCATATCCCCCAACGCCGTTAATTGAACGATACACATCCACAACAAAACCGATATACGTTCCAACTATTGCATCAAGAACCCTAATTTCTCATAGTAGAAACAAAAATCCCAAATTAAGAAATTGAAAGCGTTGATCTTTGCCGCGACATTAGAAAATGATCCATTGCAACAATAAGACAAGGGCTAAGAAAAATAATAGAATAGAGGGAGGGAGGGAGGGGAGAGAGAGAGAGAGAGAGAGAGAGAATGTGAAGGTGAAGAAGAAAGAAATCAAAGTAGAATGTTAATATGTTGTTTTACCTCTCAAATCAGCAAGTAATTGACTGCACTTATTATACAAGCAAAGGAAAAAGAAGAGCAGTTATTAAAGAGAGAGATTCATCAATCAATTCCTTTGACTCTGTCTTATCAATTGCAATCCTCATACTTGCTTATATCTTTCAAGATCATAATCTCAAGAGTAAATTGTAACAATGATTCTTCAACTTTAATCAAATTGGAGCAATGGTCCCTCAACTAAAAATTCATTACCATGGGTCTTTCAACTCATGAAAATGTGTAGCTATGGTCATTTTCGTCAACTTTGTTAGAATTTTGTCAAAATAAGTTATGTTGGAATGACCATTGCTACAATTGAGGTCCCTCAACTCATCAAAAACGTGTAGCTATGGTCATTTTCGTCAATTTCGTTAGTTTTGTCAAAATGAGTTATGTTGGAAGGACTATTGCTAAAATTGGGTTAAAGTTGAGGGACCATTGCTCCAATTGGGTTAAAGTTAAGGGACTATTTCTTCAGTTGGATTAAAGTTGAGGGACCATAGTTGCACATTTTGATGAGTTGGGGGGCTGATGGTAATGAATTTTTAGTTGAGGGAACATTGCTCCAATTGAGTTAAAGTTAAGGGATCATTGCTACAATTTACTATAATCTCAACTGGGTCTCCATTATTTTCAAGTTTCGGATTGGAGGTGAAGAAACCATAGAGAACCCATGAATCTTCTTCTGTTTGAGCTCAGTTTGCTGCCATTTCCGAAACTAGGTTCTTCATCTCATTAAAGATTAGCAACTAGGTTGGTGTGTTTTTGTTAGTGATGTTTCCCTCTCTCTCTCTCTCTCCTCTCTGTTTCTCTTTCTACAAAATGAGAAATGAGGGTTGGAATTTATGGTAACCATTTATATAAAAGGGCAATTTGGTAATTATAAGTTTTAGAAAAATCCTATTTTTGTCCTATTGTTGCGCATGGCGTGTGCATGGCCGGTTTGTCCTATTTCAGTCCTAAGATTAAGAAAATGGATCATTTTTGGCAATTTTCCAAAATTAATTGGGGCTTAATGGATGTGACATTTTCAATAAGTTGGGTACTTGTTTGGAATGTTTAAAAAAGGTTGAGACCATTTTTGAATGCACTAAAAGGTTGGGGATTTTTTAGGTACTTAATCCTTATTTTAATTAAGACTTAAATGTCAAAACGGTCCCTGTGTATGGCATTTGGCCAATTTAGTCTCCGTGTTTTCAATTTGGCCAATTTAGTTCTTGTGTTTATCTCTGTTAACCAATTAAGAACATTTCATCCGACCTTAGTTAAAATTTATAAAAATTTTGGTAACCTATTACAAAAAAATATTTTCAATTAAAATATAAAGAAATATAATTTCAAAATGAAAAAAAAAAAATTAAACCAACCCATCTTGGCTTCCGTTTTGTCCTTGAAATTGAGAAACAGACTGCGATTGAGAGTCATACATTTCCCTTTCTCTTTATTTAAATTCAAATTTACAGAAAAATGCAAATTAATGAGAAAGAACACATATAAGAGATAAAACTTTCAATCTGAAAAATTATTAAGGTGTGATATAGGAAAGAAAGGAGGGGAGGGGTGCAAGAAAATTAGGAGATGATAGAACGTTAGGGAGGAGAGTAATTTGTCTTTTAATTTTTAATTTTATTTCATTTTTAAATCAAATAGATAAAATTGTACATAAGTTTATAATAATTTATGATTTTTTTAATAAAGATTGGATGAAATGTCCTTAATTGGCCGACAAAGATAGATACAAGGATCAAATAGTCCAAATTAAAAATAAGAGGACCGAGTTAACCCAACGACTAAAACACAGGCACCATTGTGACATTTAAGTCTTTTATTAGTTATTGGACCAGTTGGTTTGGGCTGGGTCTCTCTCTTTGTGAGCTCGGTTCAAAACTCTGCATCCATTCGTTGTGGCCCGGCAAATCGAAAGGTCATAGTTCCCGCTCGATCAAAAATTTCAAGTTTCACATTTCAAATCTGTACGGGGAGAAAAGGAAATAGTAAGAAAGCAGACAACCTCTCTCTCTCTCTCTCTGTGAATCTGTGAACCAGTGAATGTGGTGAAATGGCTCCCGTCTTTGTGTTCCCCCCGAGCCTGAGAGCCTTGGAAGAAGAACAGGAAGACAACTGTATCCACGCCCAGAACCCGATAGACATCGCCGCTCTTCGTCCCTCCGAACTCGAAGAGTTCGTCAAAGGTACCTCCCTTCCTCCCCCTCCCTCACGAAATTCAACTAAATCCATAGCATTTTCCAATTCCAACGCTCTGTTTGGTTCCCGAGAAAATTCACTAAATCTACAGTAAAGGAAAAATTCCGAGTTCCAAAGTATACTATTTCACTGTTGAATACATCTACGTATTGTAGCCAAATCCTAAATTGAAATGCACAAGAAGGTGATTCCTCCCCTACACTTGTCTGGTTCAGTTAAGTTCGAATATTTAGCATTTGTTTGCCTCAATTGGGGTAGAGGTGGACTTTACTGTTATGGAAACCCTATATCAACTAAAAATTTAGCTTTGGTGGCGATTGGGATTAGTGAATTGGCAGAAATTGTAAAAATCTAAACTGTGTTTAAGAACGTTGAGCCAACGGTAATGGATTTTAGCATCTAAACTAACAAAATTTACGGTTTGACAAAAAAGAAAAGGGCAACGGATTTTAGCTGAATTCTGTGTTCATTAGCTGATTTATTTTTCGAGCACATATATTTTCTCTTGATTTTTAAGAAAAAAAATCATTCTGTGTATTGTCTTACGGGATTTGAATTTTGTTTCTATTAGCTTTTTCTTTCTTTCTTTCTTTCTTTCTTTTATTTATTGTTCTAAAATTTAAAGTGCAATAGGGAAGTAGGACTGAAAATGTGCATATTTTGATCCCAACAAGTAATTTCATCTTATATGAAATGAATACTGTAATTACAAGAACAATTGAATACAAAAATATTAAACTTCTGGCATCCTCGGCTTTTGAAATTCATCTGTTATTTGCAATTTTTTAATTTGTCTTTTGTTTTTGGTACCAACAGGCACATCCTTTGAACTCTCCGATAAAGAGCTATTTTGTATTGAGGAGCAAGATGTGTTCGACCGTGTGTACTCACTGATTCGGGGTTACAATATTCTACCCCCATCTTGTAAAGTCAATCTTCTAGAGAGTCTTCGGTCCAATCTCAGTGTTCTCCTCCCAAATGTTGATTCACTCTCGCGGGTTTCTCAAGGCCAGGATGATGTCACTCAAATGCCAGATCGGGTTGCATCACATCGCAATGCTTTTAAAATCTACACATTCTTTCTCCTTACTGTTGTTCTCAGTGAGGAGTCCAACATCACTTCCAACAACAATGTGAAGGTGTTACATTTCTCTATATGTTATTCATACATAAAATTAAAATGTTATAGATATGTATCTTTGTAAACACAGTGGGTGTGATAGTACCAGTTTTTCGCCCAACAATATTCTGAAACCTTGTGCTCGGATTTAGGTGACAGCTAGTACCAGGAAGAAGCATCCTAAAAACACATGGAATTGGGAGCCGCAAAGAGGTCGCATACTTAATTTGATTGCTAATTCACTAGAGATCAAGCTTTCCTTGCTCTTTGGCTCATCAGGCCTGGAAGAAAATTATATTTCTTTCATTGCCAAGTAAGTTGGATTACTACTACAATTCAATCAGGTCCAGTTTATCTCTTGTTAACTATAAACTGATCTTTTCTGATTTGTGGTCTTGTAGAAATGCATTTTCGCTGTTTGAGAACGGCACACTTTTAAAAGACTCTGACACAAAAGATGCTCTGTGCCGTATAATTGGGGCTTGTGCCACGAAATACCAGTACATGGCACAATCATGTGCATCAATCATGCATCTACTTCACAAATATGATTTTGCTGCTACCCACATTGCCGATGCAGTGGCTAGGGCTGAGAAGAAGTATGCTGACGGAAGTCTAGCCAGCTCTCTTATCAGAGAGATAGGGAGGACAAATCCAAAAGACTACATCAAGGATACTGTTGGGGCTGAAAATGTTGGTCGGTTTTTGGTGGAACTTTCTGATCGGCTGCCTAAACTGATGTCTACCAACATTGGCCTTCTTGTCCCACATTTTGGTGGGGAATCTTATAAGATAAGGAATGCTCTTGCTGGTGTCTTGGGAAAGCTGGTTGCAAAGGCTTTTAAGGATGTTGAAGGTGAAGTGAGTTCTAAATGTGTTCGTCTTAGAACCAAGCAAGCCATGTTGGATATTTTGCTTGAGCGGTGTCGAGATGTTTCAGCATATACAAGGAGTCGTGTTCTTCAGGTTTGGGCTGAACTATGCGAGGAACATTCTGTTTCAATTGGCTTGTGGAATGAGCTTGCAGAAGTTGCTGCTGGGAGGTTGGAGGATAAGAGTGCAATGGTTAGAAAATCTGCTCTAAATCTACTTATCATGATGTTGCAACACAACCCATTCGGCCCACAACTTCGAATAGCTTCCTTTGAAGCAACCTTACATCAGTACAAGAAAAAGCTGAAAGAGCTTGATCCAGATACCTCTTCAGAAAGTGATAAGAACAGGGTGCCATCTGATGATAATACCTCTGCGGATAGTGAGGTTGATGATGCAAATGCAGGTGTGAATAAGGAGCAGCAGGAGAGTTTATCTGATAGTTGCTTGCCTCATATGGAAGAAAATATAGTTCAAAAGGATGGCTCTGTGCCGGATGTAGGTAACTTAGAGCAGACCAGGGCCTTGGTAGCATCACTTGAGGCTGGGTTAAGGTTTTCAAAGGGTATATCTGCCACAATCCCAACACTTGTTCAATTGATGGCATCATCTTCTGTCACTGATGTTGAGAATACGATACATTTGCTGATGAGGTGCAAACAGTTTCAAATTGATGCCTCAGAGGCATGTCTTCATAAGATGTTGCCACTGGTATGTTTTTATTTTCCTTCATGCTCTAAAACTAATGATGCAATGTTTCATTTGGGTCAAAACTTTTCCTATCTGTTCAATCTTGAGTAACAACTCTGGATTTCATTGTTGACTAGTACATGAGCTAAATGTGTCTCGGCTCTTGTAGGTATTTTCTCAGGAAAAATCCATCTATGAAGCTGTCGAAAATGCCTTCATCACAATTTACATAAAGAAAAACCCAGTAGAAACAGCCAAGAATCTTATGAATCTTGCGGTAGAATCAAATATTGGAGATCTAGCTGCTCTTGAGTTTATAGTTGCTGCCTTGGTGTCCAAAGGTGATATATCCACTGGTGTGGTACGTCCATCTTTCGACTCTCACTGTAGTCTTTTGTTTAAGTTTGTTGAAAGCTTCTAATTTTGTGAGAGTCAATGGAAAATATTTCATATTTTGCATGCAAAGATCAGGTTGCCAAAATGGACTCTACTATGGATCTTAATTTATCAGTTTAAAGTTGAGAGTTGAGAGTTGAGAGATGAGGTTTCCGTTCCCCCTCACCATGTGGGTTTCTATTAACAGTTTGTAGTATGTTTGATATCATGTATAAGTCTAAAAAAGCAAGTATATAAAGTTGAATCTGATTGTGATTACCACAGTTAGTACAGGAAAGGTGAAAAAGATTCATACCAAGAAGCAATCAGAATGTTGGCGTTAGGACATGGGTCTATGTTTCCTTTCATATGTTCCAGTGGTGCTTTTTAGTCACCTCAGTGTTTCCTTTCATATATGTTCCAGTTACAAGGTGTTTGTTTTTGCAGATATCAGCCTTATGGGATTTCTTTTGCTTCAACATAAGTGGAACTACTGCAGAGCAAAGCCGCGGTGCGTTGTCCGTCGTTTGCATGGCTGCAAAATCATCCACCGCAGTTCTTGGCTCTCATTTACAGGATATTATTGATATTGGGTTTGGTCGTTGGGCTAAAATGGAACCTCTGCTTGCTAGGACAGCATGCATTGCTCTTCAGAGATTGTCCGTGGAAGATAGGAAAAAATTGCTGTCTAATAATGGACGGCGGGTTTTTGGTATTTTAGAGAGTTTGGTCACTGGGTTTGGGCTTCCAGCAAACATATGGTATGCTGCTGCTGATAAAGCCATAGCTGCTATATATGCAATTCATCCAACCCCGGAAACTTTAGCTTCCAATCTAGTGAAAAAATCCCTGAGTTCTGTTTTTGATTTTAGTGGAGGTGAGGAGTTGCAGGATCAAATCACTAGTGTTAGTGCTGGCATGCTTACCACTGTTCAGGTCGGAAAACTTAGTAGATATCTCTTTGTCGTGAGCCATGTTGCCATGAACCAACTGGTATATATTGAATCCTGCCTTAAGAAGGTTCAGAAACAAAAAATTTGGAAAGAGAAGATGGATTCTGACCAGAATGCTAACAATACCCCAAAGGTGAGATTGGATATTGGATAAGTAACCATCAATGACATCGGGTAGTTTATTATAAATCTTTCCGTATGTTTACTAATTGATCTGTGTTTAAAACTTTAAATATATTGTAACATTTTTCTTCTGTGATGCTATGATGCAGGAAAATGGTATCAATGCTGAGCTTGGCCTTGCAGCCTCTGAAGATGCAGTACTTGATACACTCTCTGAAAAGGCAGAAAAAGAAATAGTTGGTGGCGGTTCCACTGAAAAGAACTTGATTGGACACTGTGCACCATTCTTGTCAAAACTTTGTAGAAATTTTAGTTTGATGCAGAAGGTAATTCCCCTAATTTGAGTGATGGAATTCTTTATAATTCGGTCAACACCCTTCCCACCCAAAAAGAGAGAAAAAAAGCAGTGGAATTATCTTCTAGACCTTTCTTGAGGTGATTGAAAATATTAAATCATATATACATATACATACGTATATATATTATGTTATATTTGAATTCCAAAAACTTAGGAGTGATGTCATGCATGAAGTTACAATAGTAATGTATGTGTGTACCCTGATATATCAACAGAAAAATTATTAAAATCTAATTCAATAGATTGACTGACTACCATATCCTTTCAGTACCCGGAGCTACAAGTGTCTGCAATGCTTGCTTTATGTCGGTTTATGATTATTGATGCAAGTTTCTGGTGAGATCTGTCTCTCTGTCTCTATTTCTCTGTATGTGTGCAAGCATGTATTTAGAACATTTGAACATGGTCACTGACTTTCTGTGTAACTTGCAGTGATGCCAATCTCCAGCTTCTCTTTACAGTTGTGGAGAGTGCACCATCAGAAATCGTTCGTTCTAATTGTACTATTAGTCTTGGAGACTTGGCAGTTCGGTTCCCCAATCTGCTAGAACCATGGACAGAGAATATGTATTCCAGGTTAAAGGACACTTCAGCTTCGGTTAGGAAGAATGCTGTTCTGGTGCTCTCACACCTTATACTAAATGACATGATGAAGGTTTGAGAGGCTGGGAAATGCTGCTTGTTCCCTTTTATTTTGTTATGATACGGGGCCTCTAATTATGTTTATTGCGTGTTCAGGTTAAAGGTTACATAAATGAAATGGCTATAAGACTAGAAGATGAGGATGAGAGGATTTCAAATCTGGCTAAACTTTTTTTTAATGAGTTATCTAAGAAAGGTAAACTTTGGTATCCATCCGGTTACTTTGTTTTGGTACTATCATTTTTCTTCAAGTCTTCCTTCTTAATGAAATTAAAACTTTTTTCTTCCCAAATATGCCTACAGGGAGCAATCCGATATATAATCTGCTTCCAGATATACTTGGAAAGTTATCCAACCAGAATTTGAAGAGAGAGTCTTTTTGCAACATCATGCAGTTTTTAATTGGTTCCATCAAGAAGGTACAATATATTTCAATTCGGTTCCTTTAGCAATTATTCATTTCCTATTAAGCTCTTATGTTATTTGCATACTCAGGACAAACAAATGGAAGCCCTTGTTGAAAAGCTTTGCAATAGGTTTAGTGGAGATACAGGTAACAATTCCTTTAATTTTCTCCTGTTGTCTCTGAAAAATATTATGGTTTGATAGATGTTTTATTTTGTCAATTCTGAATTTATGGCAGTCATGCAATTCATTGAGTCCCAATGACGTTTATTTGGGTTAAGCATTTACCATAGAGTAAAGTATTACCTGATCATTACAAGTTTTCAGATTGACCTCATTGAGTGTTTTTGGTGAGACAGTTGTTTTCTGTTTATTGCTATAGTGATTTGTGAACCTGCTTTTGGTGTTTCTCCTTTGAGTAGCTTGCTTTGTTTAACAGAGCCATTGTTACTTACATATTGGTTCATCATCTATCGTGGGTTAATGGGAGAACACTGTTACAAGTTCATGTCTATTTGAGTCTTATTTCCACATGTTAAAAGTGATCCACGAAGGCTTATTATCATTTATTTCCTAGTTTTAGCTGATGCAGTTTGTTAAATGCAACATCATGCCTGGGATACGGAGGCTTTTTATCTGCCTCAAATCATGTTTGTGAATTTTCAGAGTCAATTTGTTCCTAATGTTGTCTTAAGAAAATAAGATTGGTTAATGCTGATGTCTTCCATCTCTTAAATAATTCAAGTTGGAATCGGTCTTGAGCTAGTCTATTTCTGCAGATATCAGACAATGGGAATATATTTCTTATTGCCTCTCTCAGCTGGCATTCACTGAAAAGGGAATGAAAAAGCTTATAGAGTCATTCAAGATGTATAAACAAGTCCTCTCGGAGGATTCTGTGATGGACCACTTTAGAAACATAATAAACAAGGTATCGGTTTATCTCCTCTTGTAGAATTTTTCAAATTTATATAAGCCAAAATGTGTATTCTGTTTTCTTACAGTTAATCTGAAACAGGCAAAGAAGTTTGCAAAACCAGAACTTAAATCGTGCATTGAGGAATTTGAGGATAAGCTGAATAAGTTACACTTGGAAAAGAAGGAACAAGAAGTGACAGCAAGAAATGCCGATATTCATAAGCAGAAGATCAGCAGCATGGAAGGTTTTGGGGATACCGGGAAAGCTGGTGACGCTAGTTCAGAATCTGATATTACCGAAGGTTAGTGTAATCAACTTATGCTGAAGCCAGTTGTTATAACCAATCAAATGTGGAAACATTACATGAGCTTGTGTTATGCTTCTGAGTTACTGTTAACCTTTTGGGTATTAGGTGTAGAAACCGACAGCGAAGTCATTGATTCATCTGTCGAAGGGATGACTGAGCATGTGAATGACGTCTCAAAATCTGTATCGTCTGAGTCAGAAGAACGTTCTGGTGCTTTGAGTGAGTTGACAGAATCAGAACCAGGTGACGTTGAAGTTCAATCGGCAAAAACTAACATAAGAGGTAGTTTAAGGCTTTAAGCACCATAGCTTTTTGTAACGTTAATTGTGTACTGTGCATTTGCGCTAAACTACTGATATCTCACAGGAGCGTCGAAATCGAAAGCCAAGAAAAGCAACATGAAAGAGAAAGATGAACAAAGTAAGATTTCTGCATCCACAAGAAAAAGTATCAGGTCAAAGCAAAGGTAAGAGTTGTAAAGAGTGGGTTGGGGTTAATCACTTTTACCGAGTAGAAGCAAGAATCTCTTTTGCGGCTGAGTTGCTTCAAGTGTTTGTAATGTTTAAGTGTAATATTTTGACTGCTTTTTATCACAACCACGAAGAAAAACTGAAACCAAATATTGTATTGGTTTAAGGAGAAGAGTTATCCAAGTGGAGACTTGATTTCTGTTACGACCCAAGCTTACATTTGTTTTGCTCGTAAAGTTTTTGTTTAGTTATATAGTCCTGTCTCAATTAACACTGCTAATTCTACTCTTATTTAGATGATTTAATTGTAATGTGGCATTTGAGAATGGGAGGTGATTTTCACGCTTTGTTTTAACTTCTCTAGTAGGGGTGGGCACGGAGCGGTTCCACCCCTAAACTAGAACCGGAACCGGAATATATCAACGGTTTGGTTTGGTACGGTTTCGTTTAAATTTATTACTAGAAGCTTACGGTTCGGTCTACATCGGTTCCGAATACTAAATTATTTGAACACCAAATCATCATGCATTCAAATACATCTTCTAAAATTGATTATATAAAGTTGCATACAACACATCTTTTTTAATGCAAATGTCTTTGGTAGTGGCACCAAATCAACAAAAAGAGAACTAAAATACATATGCATTGGTCAAACAGTTATCAGTCAACAAACAAAAAAATGATGAAGCAAATTGCAGGTTTTCAAACTTCAGAGAGCAAGCAGGAAGCAGCAGCTCCTGTACACAATCAGCAGCTCCCCTCCTGTACACAATCAATTAATCAAACAACATATAATCAAATAAAAAAACTTATTCCAGAGAGCAAGCAGAATCAAACAACTTATTTCAGAGAGGAAGCATGGGCTTCCCCAGTTTTAAAGTTTGAAGAAGCATCAAGAAAAAAACCTCAAGAAAAATAAAAACCATCTCATGCTCATCTCATTCTTGCCGAAACTTCAATATAAAAGGTGTACATTCTTACAAGCTCCAAATAAATCCAGAAATTAGAGTCATAACTAGGGGTGGGTTCGGTACGGTTACCGTACCAAAACCCTTGTACCAATTACCGTACCAAACTTTCGGTTTGGTAAAATCTATTACCATTACCATACCAAACTTTCGGTATTGCCAAAAGTTCGGTTGACATGGTATGACAATGGTAATTGCCATTTTGTTTTGGGACAAAATCTGTTTTTGTTTTTTTAACCCAATTCAAGGGCAAAACTTTTTATTTTTGTACCTTTATCTCATACATTATAGATTAAATTCATCATTCACAATTCACACACATAATAATTCAAATGATGCATCAAGATTCATCATGAAAATTAAGCTTACAATCCAAATAGAAGTTACGAACCAAAATAAATAGAAGTTAACAATCCAAATAGAAATTAAAGTTTCAAACCAAATGAAAATTGGAAGTAAACTTCAAAAAGGAGAATTCATTGATCAGTTATTCAAGCTTGAGATGTCGAAGCTTTTGGAGGAGGCACTTGTAGAAGATTGAGTTTGTGTTAAGCCTACATTACAAGCAAAGAAAACATATTAATTAGTAGCAAGAAGAATTAAAGTTGAAAACCATTTAATAACAAATTTACTGAAAAAATTAAAGCATATCTTTCTTGTTTTCTCTTCTTTCATTTCCTTGTAAAATTGAAGCATATTTTCCGTCGGTTCCTTGTAGAAGTTTACTTCATCTGCCCTAAGCCAACCACTAGTACGCACTAGTGCCTCCATTATTTTAGGAGTCAATGATACCCTAAAAGGGTCCACAACCCTCCTCCCTAGGCTAAATGCATTTTCACTAGCAACAATAGAAGTGGGGGTTACAAAGATATTTTGGCTATTTGTGAAAGAATTAGGAACTCTTTTGTGTTTGATTTCCACAATTTCAAGAGATCAAAGTCACCAACAACAATGCTAATATAAGTAGGGTTTTATTTTCAAATTATTGGAATATTATAAATATGTGTTATATAATTTATAAATGATATATTATATTGTATTTTCGGTATGGTACGGTAATACCGTGGTAATGGTATCCATTACCAATACCGTACCATGAAATTTCGGTACGGTACAATACCGTACCATTACCGATTGGTACAAAAAAATTGGCACAAAATCGGTATGGCACGGTTGGCAATTCGGTTGGCACGGCAATTTGGCAAAAAAATCCACCCCTAGTCATAACCCACCTTTCCTACACATCTTATGCATTTGCAGTGTTCCTTTCTAGTCATACCTACAAATGTTATACTTACTCAATCCCAAATTTTAAAGCATTTAAACACATTTTGACTACCATTATGCTCCAAATTTCAACTTGCTGCCACATATTTAAACAGAATCTGCTGACAAATTTCAACTTGCTGCCACACACAGATTTAAATAGAATCTTATGCATTTTGATTGCCACTGATTGAAAGAGTAAATTATAAATTCCACTAACTATCAATAGTAACAAAAGGGAACATATTAAAGTGAAAGATTAAGGAGAAAAGGTGATAAGGAAGGTGCTAAAAAATTAAAGTTACATACATACCATCACTAGTTAAGTTAGGACTGAATAGTTAATGAATCCCCAATGCTAGATGTGCCGCCATTCCTTTTTTCTAGAACATAAAAAAATTAAGAACTCATTGGAAAATAAGAAAGTAAGCATGCAATAAAACAAGAGAAAAAAAAAAAAACAAAGTAATGAAAAATAAATATTCATACCTGTTTCAAGTGCTTCATAAAACTCTATATCTTCCAAGATTGTCTTATCGTCTAAAATTGAGATGTTATCTGACATCAACCAATTTTGAGTACAAATTAACCTCTCTACCATTAGAGGAGTCAATGAAGAACGATATGGGTTCACAATCCTTCCTCCCGTGCTAAAGGCAGATTCTGAAGCTACCGTTGAGACCGGAATTGCAAGAACTTCCTTTGCAATTAGTGCCAACATTGGGTATTTAACACCATTCAATTTCCACCAATTTAACATATCAAAATCTTGACCCACTTCCACTTTTTCATTGCGATCTAACAAGTACCTATTAAACGCATGGTCCAAGAGCACGGCATTACTTGCTTCAACTTCTTTTATCCAACTTTCGTCCATTTCCGCTTGTTTTTTCCCCCTTCCATGTTGATTTGGATTAGCCCCACCAATAGTAGTTGTAGTACTAGTAGTATTAGAACAACTATTAGCACTATGACCACTTGGTTGGTTGGAAGAAGGAACATATTCATCATATAGTTTGAAGATTAGGCTTTTTATCTCATCCTTCTTAGCCATGGCTTCATCAATACTACACCCACGAATCTTCAAAATATGTGGCACATAGCCCAGTTTATATCTTGGATCAAGCACAAGTCCCACAAATAGAAAAGGATTCACTTTAACAAGATCACCCCAATACTTATCAAATTTTACCTTCATGCTTCGTGCCATTTCATGCAATATCAAGCTTGTGTAGGTTTGAGTTAATAACATATCTTCTTCGACGAACAAATCAACTATATCTTCATCAATTGCAAGCAAATTAGAAAAAATACTATGACAAGCCGGATGCAAAGTAACACTCATCTTCAATGTCATTTGATAGAACACTTTCAAAAAATTGACAAAGATAGCGGCATTGCTCCAATCTTCCATATTTGGTGGCCCATACCTCTTTTTACCATTGGAAGGTCTACCCACCCGTTCTTCTCCTGGCAAATCTTCACCAAACCATGACAAGTATGCAATCTCATCATCTCCCATTCTCACAAAAGCTTTTTCAAATTTCAAAGCATTCGTTAACATCAAATAGGTGGAATTCCACCTAGTTGGCACATCTAAAAAAACAAGACCCTTGCATTCAATTTTTTCCTTTTTAACACAACTCCTAAAAGCTTCCACCCTTTGTGGAGAAGATGTTACATACACTAACGCATTCCTAATAGCTAAGATGGATTTATCTAACGTCCTCAAACCATCTTGAACTATCAAGTTAACAATATGAGCACAACACCTAACATGCATGTGCTTTCCTCAAGTATCATTCGTGAATTTTGCCAATGACACATTTTTGTCTTCAAATACTCTACTGCCACCTTGTTTGAAGAAGCGTTATTGACCGTGATGGTTAGAACATTCTCCAAACCTCATTCTAGCAAACAAACCTCAGGAAGTTTTCCAATGGAGTTCCCCTTGTGATTAGTTATGACACAAAAGTTTAGTATTCTTTTGTGCAACTTCCAATTACTATCTATGAAATGTGTCGTTATCACCATGTAGTTTACCTTTTGAAGACTTGTCCAGGTGTCGGTTGTGAAGCTAACTCTGTTTTCAATTTTGCTTTCATTTCATCAGACATGAGGACAAAGTGTCTCGCAAGTGTCCTACGAGATGGTGGATAAAAATGGGGCCAAACAACACTACAGAAAAACCTAAACCCTCTCCCTTCAACATGTGTAAACGGCAACTCATCTAAGACAATCATTTGTACCAATGCCTTTATGCAATCCTCTTTCGTATTCCCCCTAGCCATAAGAGTAGCAACACCATCATCAAAAGACAAAGTCTTTTGCCTTTTATCCTGATTTTTTCCTGGGTAACTCTTACATCTTCCTCCCTCAATATGTTTTGTAACGGTGGAAGTACCATTTCCAGAAGGGTTAGCAACAAAGGTAGTAGAACAATACTTACACCTAGCTCTCCTTCTAATTATTGTTTCTTTGGTCCCATCCGGCTTCACAATGTTTTCTATGTCATCGTATTCAACAAAATGCTCCCACACTTTTGCCCTATACTTACTGTTCCTAAGAGGAGGCAATGGAGGAATACTACTCGGTTGAGTTGGTGATTGTGCTTGGGGTGGAATTGGTGGTTCGGGTTGTGGTGGAGTTGGTGGTTGGGATTGGGTTTGAGTTGGTGGTGATGGTGTTGGACCCGGTAATGATGAAAGCGATGATGAAGAAACAGATTCAACAGAAGAAAAAAAACCATGTGATGTTGATTGGTTCGTCATCCCTAAAATAGACAAAAATAAAAATGCTACTGTGAAGCATCAACAAAAACATACATGTATGTCTAAGCAGTTTGAATGTTCATGCAATGCAATCAGAATCTATTACTGCTAGACCTTCAAATCTATTACCTTGTCTTTAATAATTAATTGCAAGCTTTTGTCTGAAAGGTTATGTGATTTCCACATCAAAATAAACAATTGAAATAAATTCTTAACAAATAATTATTAAAACTTAAAGGTTGACTAGCCAATATAACATATCAGTCAGTCACCTATGGTACCTGATTAAATAAGGGATACATCTGAAGCATACCATAACCTACTTCAAGACAATAAAAACCAATCTTTTGTAGAGATAAGGTTGAATAGAAACCATACATATTATGCATATATGTTTCAAAGTGTATAGTTTGCAACTCACAAAGCACTAAAATAGGATGGGACCAAGTGACAAGTACCTTACAGCCATCTACGTTCAGATAAACTATATGTTTGCAGTTCTTCACCAAGTGCGCTATACCTATATCTGTTACCCTGAAATTCAATGCATGTTCACAAATTCTGTGAATGCAGTTCTTCACAAAACCTCATATTTAGCGGCAGAGACGTCTAGAAGCAATTTGAAAGAATATACGAGCCCATGCCATTGATAAGTTGCACACAAGGAAGAAAATATCGGTAATATCGGAAATATCGGTAGTCTGAAAACACGGAAATATCGATGGAAATATCGGGATAATATCGATATCGATAAAAATTACATGGAAACCACGGAAATTGTAAGAAAAACTTGGAAATTTTTAATGAAACTTTGCAGGATGTTTATTTAGTCAATTATCTATTAGTTTATCACAAAAAATTGGAAGGAAATGCATTGCATGATGGATTTAACTGATTTAAGTTGATTATATAGCGAGCTGGCAAACATTGTGAGTGTAGAAAATATGTAGTAATTAATGAAAGAAGTTTAAACACACCATAATCATTTATATATAATGAATTAGTACAATATTTTACACTTTATACATTGCATGGTAAGATACATGAGTGACTTATTCTTATAACGGGTACATATCAATTTTTTTATAAAAATTAATGGGTACAAACTTATTCTTATTTTATTTTTTATATATTTGAAATGTTTGAATTGAAAATTAATTAGAAGTTTAATAAGAATGTGAGTATTAAAACTCTAAATCAATTACTAATTTTTGTTATGAAAGTTATGTAACTTACATGTAATTCATTAATGCTAGGGACTTTGATCAAAATATAAAAACTGATAAAATCTTAGTCAATGAACATTAGAAACTAGGGATTGGATACTAATTTTTCTTTATTTTTTTAAAATAATAATAATTTGGTTAATCACATTTTACATCATCTAGTTTCGAGAAAAAAGAAAACTGTTTGGTCAATTTTGAAAGCCATATCAAAATTTTGAGTGATATTTTTATCCAACGTGTTAATACAAAATCATATAGACATAGTACATGATTATGTTTTGGTAATCAAAGACACCACAAGTGTACCGCGAAAAATCGTCAATGAATATATGTCATAATAACGGAATCTAGAAACAAATAAATTTGAATAACTTCATATATCAGAATAAACTAATTGCAATATGAGAGATGTTCAAACCTGCACCCATTGAAACCATTTACATGATCAAAACCTGTGTATTATTTAAGGATGATTTGTGATCTAAGCAGCATCATTGGTTATGTGGTGTTGGCTCCAGAGTTTAAGAGCCAAGTTGTAGGTGGCGGAGGAGCAGCAGTACAGGGAGCAGATGAACTGGCAGCATAAGCAGTAAAACATGATGATGGAACACATCCCTCATAGGACATATTCAGGCGATTAAAGCAGTCAATCGCTGTGTGACCAAAACGCCGGCAGATTTGGCATTGAATCTTCCCTCCAGTAAAGCTATCAAAAGGAGAGAAATGAGGCAGTCCAACATGTGCAGCACCGAGAAACCTAGAACAAAATTATAGGCTATAGAAGTAGAACTGGAAGAATGCGAGCCAGACGAGGAACCACCACTAGAACAAAATTAGAGTTGTTGCTGTTGTCCCACATCGCCCAAGGCATAAAGAGAAGCTGGTGGAGGGATTATAAAATGGACCACTGTTGTCCCACATCGCCCAAGTCATAAAGAAGAAGCTGGTGGAGGGATTATAAAATGGACCATCAGCCCAAACTTAAAAGCATACCAGAAAATCATTACCCTTAGCGATAATATCGCAATATTTACGATATTATCGATAATATCGCGATATATGGACGATAATTAAGGGATAAGTGTGAAAATATCGGTATCTAAAAAAAACGACAATATCGGCGATATTTCGCCGATAATATCGATATTTTGTTCCTTGGTTGCACATACAAAGTCTGTCAGCAAACTCAAGTAGGTCTAACAATATCCTTAAGTTTGTCTTCTACACTTGGTTAGTTGGTTTATGTTCGTCAAATGCATCAAATTCCTTTCTGGCTTGTCAAGATATTACTAATTTTCAACATAGAAGACATCAACTAAGGGAACAATAACTAACAAGTTTGAGACAGAGGGGAAGATACAAGGAGAGAAGCATTAACGAGGAACAATTACCACTCTACAAAAGCGTCATATTCCAATTCATTTGACGAAAAAAGATTACACATTACAAGCAGAGAGCATCAACAGTTCACAACCAGAATACCAGAAATGTAAAATCTTGGCCTAAAGAGTCACATAGAAAGCTAGCAAAAGAAACTACGATTACTATAGACAAAGAATCCACATCTCAAATAGCAGTAACACAAATGACATCACAACACTCTCTTGTCTTCCAAATGCAAATGCCCTAACATCGTCAACAAACATTAGCTCATAGGATACGATAGGTTACACATTCGCATGTAGGCATGTAATGTAAGAGAAAAAACTCTATATTGGGCTGTAAATCGCAAACTCGATTAACCATAAACCAGCATATGCACAGATGACCAAAAAACGCACATGATCTTTGCAATTTCACCAAGTATTTTAAGCATGTACAATTAGATATAGATAGAGAAAATACCAAGGAGGGAGGACGAAGGACGAAGTGTTGTGAGTTGTCGCGGATGAGGGATGAGATGAGGGTCGTCGCAGTTGAGGATGAGAGGTCGTGAGTAGGGGTCGGCAGGGTCGACTGTGTTTGTGTGAAATGGGGGAATCAGGATTCAGAAATGGGGTGTGTGTGTGTGAAGCCGTGTGTGTGACAGTGTGAGGGAAAGTGAACCCTAATTAGGATAGGATCGTCTACTTTGCAATTTAGTGAAACCAATTTTTCAACCTATTATACCATGACATGTGTGTATATATATAATTTATTTATTTATTATTAATAAAAACGGTCCGGTTCGATTTAGCCGGTTCTTGATCATTCGAAATCGGAATCGGAACCGGGTTTGAATGGTCCGGTTCGGTTTTTCACTCAAAGTTGACTTTTCCGGTCAACACGGTTTTTTCGGTTTTTTTCATACGGTTCGATGCGGTTTTGCAGTTTGATGGTTTTTAGGCCCCCCAGAATCTCTAGAGCTTAAATAGAAGTGTATGAACGCTAAAAAGGGTGTATATTTATCATTCACTAGAGAAATTAAACAAAATGGATGACATAAATTTTTTTTTTTTATATATATTTTTTTTGGGGTGTGGGATACTCAATCTGATTGCAAAACTTCACTTGATTTAACGAACTAAGGGGCTGTTTAATAATCATTTTGTTTTCACGTGATTTTAAGAGTGGAAACTTGTTTAGTAATTATTTTCATTATTTTAGAAAATTTTGGCTTTGGAAAGTTCGATTTGAATTAAAAGTTTTGAAATATAAATTTGAAACCTTGTTTTGATTTGATTTGTCGGAACATCATCCATAATTCCACCACTAAATTGTAGTAATTTTTTTTCTCAAACTACTAAATTGTATTCTTAAGTGACAAATTGTTAGGACTCGTCCTTGATTTTACGATATTTTAATACTAAAAGTGTGAATTGATCACAATACCCCAAGAGGTGAAGATGTTGACCATCATTTCGTGACACATATGAGCTACTATGTTACCTTATTCGTGTAGTACTCGTTTCTACGAACATGTGGGTGCAAATGGAATCGAATTCGGAGTTAGGATGAAGATTTTATAGAATACGAATTTGAAAGATACTTTTGTAAAGTTACTATTTTCTATATTTTACTCATTAATTATATTATTATTTACTAGCATATGGGCACACACAAAGTGTGTGAGAAATTTTTTTATTTTTATTTTTGAAATAGGAGAGAGGAAGAGAGTGATAGAGATTATGTTAGGATTACATGTAGGTGAGGCTTTGAAAAAAAAACACAGCAAAATTTGGTTGTGTGAAATTACATATCTGCCCCATATTTCTTATTCATGTTCTGTTTTAATTAGAAAGTTAAACTGATAATTTCATAGGGTTTTGGTTGACAATGAGTGTTTTATTAATTAGTAGAAATTATTTATATTATTTATATTATATTATTTTTTTAATATTTTTGGTGACTTTTGTGGCCTGTCGGGCCCACACCCTACTTAACTCTCATCTCCCTCTCTTCCGTGTGTCATCTTCTTTCCCATTCACTGGGTGACTCTTGAACTCTCTCTTAGTCTCACTTTCATCTCTCTCTCTTTCTCCCATTGTCACTGTGCACACACAGTGCACAAATTTTTCAACCACCAATGCCCAAACCAAGAGCACCACAAGCTTTGTCTCGTCCTCACGTGCTTAGAACACCCAACCTTGCCTCCAACTTCTTTCCGGATCGTTAGGATCGAAACTCAAATGGGCTGCAACTTTTCCAGTCATTTTCTAGCCAAACCACAGCGAGTTAGCCGTCGAGAAAGGTACCATTCTTTTCATCTCGTCGAGAGGTATGATTTTCACTCTTGAATCACCCAATTTCGTTGAGTATTGAAGAAGTTATAACCATTAGAACTTTCCCCAGTTTCTGGCGACCTCGGACACTTTGCAGGCTTTTCCCAGCCATCGCTGGCCACCATTTGGCTTCCAAATAGATATAATCTTATTCTACTATTCGCTAGCTTTGTTTTGATATATTGTGGGTCAAATTTGGATGAGAAATGACAAATATATGGCCATTTGAAAATTTCCCAAAAAATTTAGCGAGTTTATCCAGTTTCCGATGAGTTTTCTTGCAAATCGGGTCAACCCGACCTGTTAACAAAATATCCAGATCCAAACCCAGATCCGACACCAACCCATTGATCCGTTGACCCGACCCATTTGTCATATCTCGACCCAGATTCAATTGGAATATTCTTTGGAGTATTTCCCTAAAATATTCTCTGCGTTGACATTCTTTCGGGAATCCTCCTAAACTAATTTCGATGCCCTGAATCCGTTTTTAGCATTTTTTTAGCGAAATTTGAAAGTTTTAACGTTGTTACCGGCTTGTTGTCTCGGTTGACTTTTTGGGTAGATTGTTGATTTTTTACAAATTCGAACATTTTATTTGTGTTTTACTAATGGGTTCTAATATTATGCTTAGGTGCGATTACTAACAGAGACTCTGGCTTTCCTAGCTCAAATGGATGTGACATCGCAAGTAACTGTGAGTGGGTATTTTCTTTTAAATATTATATATATATATATATATATATATTATACTTAGTTTCCATATAGAGTTAATAATGCATTTTCTACGTGATGCCATAATTAAATTAACGTTATAAGAACTGTTGTAATGATGAGAATTTTGGGATCATTATAAATCTTACGTGATGCACATGTATGCATATTATTGCGGGATACCTTAATTATATTTATAGTCAAGAAAAGTATTATATGGACTATTGATTTACTGTGGCATGATCATACTTACTGCTCATCATACTTGCTTACATTGATGTGTCACATCCCGACCCGGGCCCCCACTATATCCCGGGCTCGACTCCGCCGTATCACGATTTGTCCTCTTTGGGCCCCATGCCCTCACGACTTTGTTTCTGGGAACTCACAAGCAACTTCCCAGTGGGTCACCCATCATGAGATTGCTCTTGTGCGAACTCGCTTAACTTCGGAGTTCCGATGGAACCCGAAGCCATTGAACTCCCAATAGGCCTCGTGCTAGGTAGAGATGAGAATATACATATAAGGCTTACATGATCCACTCCCCTGGGCGATGTGGGATGTTACAATCCACCCCCCTTAGGGGCCTGACGTCCTCGTCGGCACACATTCGGCCAAGGATTGGCTCTGATACCAAATTGTCACATCCCGGCTCGGGCCCCCACCACATCCCGGGCTGGACTCCACTGTAGCACGATATTGTCCGCTTTGGGCCCCGACCATGCCCACACGATTTTGTTTCTGGGAACTCACGAGCAACTTCCTAGTGGGTCACCCATCATGGGATTGCTCTCACGTGAACTCGCTTAACTTCGGAGTTCCGATGGAACCCGAAGCTAGTGAGCTCCCAAAAGGCCTCATGCTAGGTAGAGATGTGAATATACATATAAGGCTTACAAGATCCACTCCCCTGAGCGATGTGGGATGTTACAGATGTTTGTACTCGTTCGGAGTCCAGGTGGACATTCCGAGTCGAAGTGTGTCACAAATATTACATATTCTTACAGAAACCCTTAAATGTTTAATAGTTAGTAATTTGAATCGGTGTTAACCACTCATTTCGACCCACTCCATAAAGTAATTTTATAATTCGAACCATTTATTTTTTAATTTTTCATTCATAGATTATCGTTGTAAAAATTCACTAAAATAAAAAAATCTTTTAGCCGTTTAATCATTATTGTGAACATTTCATTATTTACTAACAATTGATAGGAGCATATTTATGCGACTTTGTTATCTTATTTCTTTGCATTTTCTTCGTTAATTTCCATTTATTTTGGTAATTTATGTTATTTTTCGTATTATTGTAGGTCCAATTGGTAAAGATGACAATAAATGGCAAAATTGAGCAATTTGGAGCATTTTTGGACTTGGATTGGACAGCAGGCTTGGATAGCATATGGGCTGACGTTTTTGGTGTTTGAATGGTGCTAGATATGTGCTAAAATTTGGTGAGATTAAATTTGAGGCTTGGAAGACAAGGAATTACACAAGAAAGAAAAATCCTAGTTGGAAAGGAACCTTATCTTATCCAATCTTACCTTATTTTATCTCCAGCTGCAAGGAGGAATCCTTATCACATTCCAACACTTCCTATCTGATTCCAGGAGTCCTAAAATAATTCAAACAACCTAATCATTTTCCTCCTGGGATTCAGCTGTGCCTTTACCCTATACATACATTATTGTCGCAAATTAGAAAGGGGATGAGTGTGCCATGCCTACCATTCATCCATTAAAGTTGCTGGAATTTTCAGAGTTCTTTCTATCTTTGTTTTAAGTTTCAATGTTTATTTTAGATTGCTTTCCAATTATGATGAACATGTGTAACTAGGTTTCTTTTTAGCTAGAGGTGAATTCGAAGCCATGATCATATGTTTTATATAAATTGATTACATCCAGTTATTGTTTCATAAAATATGAATGTGATTTACTTATCTGCTTTATAGAGAACTTATTCTTGTATGTTTATTAAGCGTGCATACTTAGTTTGCATGTAGGGATTTGATGCTAGAATATAAGGGAATTTCATATAATCGTTATGAACTTATATTTGCAAGTAGTAAAAGTCACTAGTCATGATTGAGTTAAGTAAATTCCTGGCATGAGTATCATACTTTTCATAGTTAGGAATGCTTTGTCAATGCTTATGATTTTCACAGAACTTAATGATCTTTGAGATGTATCTCTATTATGCTTTTCATGGTTAGGGAACTTGAGAAGAATAATTTGGTTGCGTTGCTGAGTCCAATTCAATGAACTTAGGAAAATTTGAGAGTTAATTAGTGTTGTTCACAGTTAATTTCGGGCATTGTCGTTTATGGTTTATAGAAAGAATAACTGGAAATCGATTTGTATGCATATGTTTCATGTGTGGAGAAGAATCCTCTAGCTATCGTCTCACCCATATTTCATTCACAACTTAATTTACTTACTGCCATTTACTTTTGTTTTCATTAAATTCGTCCAAAATTCCCCCAGTCATTGTTTTAATGTTAGTTTAACTTAGTTTTTAGTTTTATAAGTTTAATTTGTGCTGATTAGCATCCCTTCTAATCCCTGGAATAGAACGATCTGTACTTACTCGTACTACAATTGCATAATTTATAGGGTTTAATTTATGTGTTAGTTTCTACCACATCAAATTTTGGCGTCGTTGCCGGGGATTAGTAAAATTGCTAATCACTCTGATTTTTTTTTTCTTTTTTACTGTTGATATTTGATTTAGTTTTATATCTTTGATTTCAAGTACTAGAGAAGCAAGACATGGAAATTGCTAATCTTCAAGCTCAAATGGTGAATCTTACTTCTCTTATGTCGCAGTATATCGAAAGGTCCACAATGCAAAGTGTCCCTACATTTGGTGTGTCCTCTAGGCAAGGATATAAAACCGATCAACATCCTCAATTAATTGAGAATGGAGGTTGGGAGAGTGTCAATGCTTGGGGTTATCAAGGCCATAATCAATCAAGGAACGACTTGTTTTCCAACATTTACAATCCAGGTTGGAGAGCTCATTCAAATTTTATGTGGAGGGAACCTCAACAAGTTCAACAAGAATGATATTGGCATCCACCTGAGAAGTTCTATTCAAGACCTATGCAGCCACCACAGCCTCCCCCACAACAATCCCAACCAAATTCAGGTTCGTCAATGGATTACGATCAAATTCTTGAAGCACTAACTTCTTTGACTCAAGGTTTACAAGACCAAGCTAAAGAGATGGGGGACGTGAAGAATCAAATTGGACAGATCGCAAAATTCATGGGACAAATTCGAGAACAACGCGAACTTTCCAGCTCAACCATTGTCAATTTGATGGGGGATTTTGAAGCAATCACTTTGAGAAGTGGTATAGAGGTTGCAGGTGATTTGAAGGTGTCCAACCATAGCATAGAAGTAGACAAAGATGAGCTATTGCCCGAAGAGGAGAAGGAAGATTCAACCCCAACAAGCTTAGAATAGGCCTTGCCGCATCACCCAATCATCTCTAACCCTATTGCCGCAACTACCCTAGCTCCACCACCATCCAATTCTAGTAAGGTTGTTCCGAATTCAATTCTTTCTAACATTATTCTACCAAATGTACCTTTTCCTCGTAGGTTTTTGCAATCCAAGAAAGAAGAGGGAAAGAAAAACATCTTCGAAACCTTTCCAAAGTTCCATGTTAATATCCCGATTCTTGGAACAATAAAGCAAGTTCCAGAACATGTTGCACTTTTTAAAGAGCTTTGTACAACAAGAAGAAGGATTTAAGAGAAAGAAGTGACTAGGGAATATCTAGAATTCATCAAAGATGATGTACTTGAGACAACCATCCCCAAAGAAGTTGGATTTTATGACACGGGATAAGTCATTGCTCTCACACCAAATCTGGCCAAGTGCAACATTCCTGAAACTTTCGAAGTAATCTTTGTCCTTGAGTTCTTGTCACAAAACACAGGTAAGCCACCTCTTCAAATTTCAATTTTGTTTTCCACTAACATGTTGTTAATTTCAATGATTCAGGCACCCACTCTAGAATTTAAACCATTACCAAATCATTTCAAGTATCACCTTCCATTCAAAGATCAACTCCATGCCGCTGGTCCTTGTGAGGATTAATTGGACGTGTCGTCCGGCTAGAAGACGTTAAAGCAAGCGCTTCTTGGGAGGCAACCCATGTGTTCAAATAAAGAGATATTGGAATTTCCATCTCCTACAACCAGATTTGCTCTCTTTTACCCTTCTCTATATTGGAATCCGGTGAAGTAGTGCTTATGTTTTATGTTTCAAAAAAAAAAAGAAGAAAAAGAAGAAAAACGTTGAAAAAAAAGGAGAAAAGAAAAAGAGGTTGAGAAGAAGTGAGAGTGAGTTCATAAGGGTTGGTTGTTGAAGAAGGGTCCAAAAATGTGAATCTGACCCTAAAATTGTACGAATCTTCCTTTTGTGTTTAAAGTTGGGTACTGCAATCAAAAGTTGAATTCTAAGTGTTGATTTCATTACTTTGCTTACTATCACTTTAAGAACCTTTGTTTATCCTTAACCTTTCTTTGTTAGCCAATACCTTAGCCCCATTACAACCCTAGACTTGATTGTTATGTGTTTCAATATGTGGAGTTTGAAATTGGTATGAGCATATGGAATTCCTGGTTCTCGCTTCTAAGTAGTGGCATTCTGTTCATGAGATCATATACATGTTTGTATTAATAAAATTCAGAAAGTGCCTTCTTTGTTATAACATATGTGAGTGCTAATCTACATGTTTACATCAATCTTCTCACATATACTTAGTTTAGGGAGTGTAGTAAGAAAATATGTGTGAAAATAGAGAGTATATCCGGTGAGGAATTGAGTGAATTCTCTAAGGCATGTTTACTACTTCCAAATGTTGTTTTAATTGATTAAATGCGAGCTAGTGAGTGGTTACTGCGGTTAAGTATAAGCTCAAGAGTAAGGATTGCTAAAATCTTTATAAGTAATGATTTTTAACATGTCATGTTTCATTGGAAATCCCTGAGGCAATTGTTGGAAGGTTTATGTTTTGTTTTGTTTTCTTTGTTTTGCTTGGGGACTAGCAAAAGCTAAGTGTGGGGGAATTTGACAATAAAGTGTTTGTCTATTTCTAAACTCCCATTTAGAGAAACAAACATCTATCGATTCCAATGAAGCTTTATAGAGATAAAATAATCGGTTTAGATTATAATGTTGTGAAACAGGTCTAAATGAGTGATTAGCGCCATGTTAAATTACTAATTAATTAGCATTTGAGTGTTCTTGACTATTCTTATATATATGTATTAAATTACTAACCATTATTTTTATTGTTTTTATTTTTGTTTAAAATATTGTTTTCATTTTTATTTTTATTGTTTTCAATTATTAACTACTTTTTTTCTTGATATTCTGGACCATTGATAGAATTCAAGGTTAAACAATTTTGAGACTCAGTTGGTCATTTTTCTTGAGTTTGCAGATTCTTTTCAGACTCAATATTTGCCTCTTGATCTGAACCAATTATTATTGTTTGCTGAGTCCAGCTTTTCACTTTTGGTTTCAAAATCAGAAGCATAATCAGTTTTATCATGATGAAGAGGTTCCGTAGATTCAATTTTCTTTTCAGGTTCAACATCATTGATAAAACCCATGTCTTTTTCAGCTCACAAATTTCTTGTTCGTACTTCTTCACCATGTCATTCAAAAATATTTTTTCTCTGCCTTTAGAGTATTTCCAATGGGAGTTCCTATTTAGGGATTCTCACCACCACTTTTGAGTACTCATTTAAGGATTTAAATGGAATCTTCGTCTCCCTAAGAAATTTTTATTTTATTTTATAGTTGATATGTGATAATTTGATTAGGTGCGAAACTTTTTTTTTATTAATTTAACATTACGTTGTTGTAAAATATTTTGCGAACATTTTGACAAAAAAAAAATTCAAATTTTGACGCCAAATTTTTTCTTCAAAAAATGTAACTAGAATGGCTTCATTATTGGATTACGTCATGCCTATGCCATGGCTTTGTTATTAGATTATGTCATGCTTGTGTCAAGATCAATTATTTGTGATCTAGATAAGACTTCAAGTCTTTGGAATTATTGGATTAGATTTTCTTATCTCAATCTCATCTGTTGGATTGTTATCTATCTTTTTATCCTCTCACTATACAAGTGAGGTCTTTCTCTTACACATTTATGCTATTTTCTACATATATCTTTTAAACACTCAAATTACTCTTCCCAATTACCAAACTACAATGGCACAACAAGGGTATGATAGCTCATCCTCCAACGATGACAACCAAGCTATGGTGATGATGACGGCTATGCACGAGGAATGACAAAGATTTTAGAGGAAGAAAGTGACAAATGCTAAACATAGAGGTACATCATCAAGCCGAAGACGCTGATCATGAACTTCTTATACATCATTATTTCAATAACCCTCCTATGTATCCACTTGTTCATTTTCGAAGACGATATCGCATGAGGCCATCATTGTTTAATATGATCCTTGAAGGAGCCGTTTAGTTTGACAATTACTTTGTTCAAAAACCTGATGCAGTGGGGAAACTTGGGTTCTCACCACAAGTAAAGTCGACAATTACTTTCTTTCAATTTATCTATTTTTTCTTTGTGGATTGCATTGGTTCCGCACATCTTATAGAACTTTTCCTCATTCCATTCTAGTTCATTTTTCTCCTTCTACAATCCCTTATTATGTTCTTGCAATTCATTATTCTTCTCTTCCAAATGTTTCTTATGTTGTTCCAATTGATTAATCTTTTTCTCCAATTCATTCTTCTCTTTTTCCAATTGCTTATTCTCTTTTTCCAACTGATTCTGCATTTTCAAGTATTACTTTTCCATTTTCAAAGTATCATTATCTTGAACAATTTTCCTACTTTCTTACGATTACTAGGTTCATTTGAATATGAAATCCACTATTGGAAATACAAGTGTTCTTGAAGTGGTAAGTGTTGATTGCATTATTCAACATTTCAAGACAAAGTTTTGTCCTCATTTTCTAATACTCTGCAATATTAGTTTGGCTTTGAGTCAGCACTTCTTGTGTTAGTTCTTCTTCAGAATTCTCACATTCCCATTTTTCTTCACTCGGAAGTGGCTCAACAATCCATTCATAAAATGTTTGATGCCTCATTGTCTTGATCACCGACTCCTTGAGCTGAACTGGGACTCATTTAGTCTCTTTCTTAGTTGTATTTGTTTTTGGTTCTTGAGGTTGAACTGGCAATTGTGGAACTAATTATGCATCTGTTATACTTGGAGTAATTGTATGTACTTCGCCTTTTTTTATGAAATTAGCAACATCATTTATCTTTCTATCAATTTCATTTGAGTCCATGTCAATGAAGTTTGCAATTCTCTATTCGCATCCAATATTTGGATAGTTGAATTATTCTGAAACATCTTGGACTGGCTTATTCGGTATTTGTGTGCCAAAGATATTCTAATTATCATCTTGAACGTCAAGTGATCTTCATTTGCATCTTGGTTTGCCCTGTCTTCCTGATCATTTAAAATAATTAATGTAAAATTAGCATACATTTTAAAAGGATAAGATTTTATGTTCTTTCATATTTATTTTACAGTCTGTACACAAAAAAGATTCATACAAGATCAATTAAACATAATGAGTTTACAAAAAAATATATATAGCAAAATTAGTTTAAGCACAAGAAGTTTCTACAGGGTCAGTTTATATAAAATATATAAGCAGAATAGTTTATTTAAAGATATATGCAAAATCAGTTTATTATAATCAATTTATACAAAAGATATATGCAACAAATTAATTTATCAGAATCAGTTTACTAGCTATGCACATAATTAATTTATACAAAAGATATACACAAAAAATCTTATTATGGTAAATGAAGTATGATTAGTGTTTTTTTTTTTGTTCATTTTTCTTTTGGATCTTTTCTTCAGCCATTGGGACAATGTCAAACTTATCTAATCGTCCTCTTCATTTTGAACCTCATTCCCTTTCAGCCCCTCTGGAATTGTTCTTTCATCGTCATCATCATTATTTTTGTCATCATTAACCTATGACCAACTTGTTATTCTGCTTTTTGTCCATATCAACTGCTTTGTTGTTTTGATTTTCTTGGCTTTTAGTTCTTTTTGTGTAACTTTCTTCTCAAATTTTCTCTTTTTCGATGCATTTGGAGGATCGACAAAGTCGTCATCGTCATCATTTGACATTTGTTCAAATGTATCATCGATTGCTTTTGCAAAAAAGAATCATCGCATGGGGATCCTAGGGATCCCATGATCGTGACCGTTCATTGTACATTGTGCGGTTAGTTTTCGTTAGGTATTATTTATATTTAAATTTTTAAATTTTGAAATGATTTTTGACCGAACGATGTACAATGAACGGTCACAACCAGATCCTTTTCTTGCTTTTGCATTGTCCATTTATGAAAACTAAGAATTAGTTTTTAATACTTCTTTCTGGAATAACAATGTAGAATCAGTTCACACAAAAAAATTGCAGAATAGGTTTTCCACAAAAAATATGCATAATCAGTTTTTACACAAAAATACATGCATAATCAATTTACACAAATATACATGCATAATCAATTTACACAAAGATAGGTTCTAAATCAGTTTACACAATATACAAATAGAATCAATTTACACAATATACATACAGAATCAGTTTTACACAAAAAGGTATATTTATAATCAATTTTACACAATATACATGTAGGTACATTCAAAATTAGTTTTACAAAATATATATGTAGAATCGGTTTTCCACAAAAAGGTATATTTAGAATCAATTTTTCACGATATACATGTAGTATTAATTTTACACAAAAAGGTACATTCAAAATCAGTTTTACCTCCAGCTTACCTCCAACTTTTCATTTGTGTCTTTATGGATTTTATTATACAGAGCTGACAAATCCTACTTGATTGTTATTGATAAGTTTTCCTCTTTTCCTGCTTTTGGTTTGATGTTTTTGGTGTAATCACAAACCGAATATTGTAGATAAAAAAAAATTAATTAGTTTTGCATTTTCTTAAAAATAACAAAGAAATTGATAACGAATTTTTGTTTATTTACCATTAAAAGTATAACAGACCACTGATTATCTCTCTTCTTGCTTTGGGCTCTATCTACTCTTTCCACTAAGTACCTTGTTGTTTCTTTTGCCCAGTTGTATTAAATGATGTTTGCCATGGAGTTACAACTTTTAGCAAAACTCCAAAACTCCAAGGTAATTTTGCTATTGAACTTCTAATAAGCAACATGAATAGCAAATACAAAATGATTAGGCAAGTCGCTTCTTCATTCTCTTCATTTGTCACAACAGCAAATGCAATATCAATTAAGTCTGAAATATGTTTTCAGGTGATACTTTTGACAATCCTGAAGTATTCGTCAACAAATTATTTTCATCAATCTCCGAAATTCTTGAGTCTTTTTTTTTTTTTTTTGACATTTTCTTTTCAATGTTATACCAATTGACAATATGTATCACATCCTAATCTGATTTCTTTATTTGTAGTCACCTTTTTTATATGTTTTTACAAGCTCAACAAATGGTGAGGCATATAAAGACATTAACATTGCTGGATTCTTCTCAAAGTTTGTCTTGAGTTCTTGTATTTTTTTCTCCAAAGACCATGAGATTCACTTTCATTTGAACATAGTTTTCATCAGGTGTCCGACGCTTTTTAGGAGTATGAATTTGAGATTTTTTTTGTTTTATTGCACAATATTTCTCTCTTGGCGATATCTTCACAAACAATGAAACAATAATTAGTAATTTTTTAATCAGTGGAACTGAAATTGCATCAACGAACTAAAGAATTTAAACTGGTTTTTTGAACAAATAATATGAAACTGATCATGTGTATCACAAATTAATTATCCAAAAGGTAGATGCAGAATCACTTTACACACAAAATGTAAATGCATAATTAGTTTAACACAAAACGTAGATGCAAAATCAGTTTACACACCAAAGGCAGATACATGATCAATTTACGCACATATGTAGACGCAAAGTTCACCGTACACACGAAATATAGATGCATAATCACTTTACATACAAAATGTAGATGTAGAATCACTTTACCCACAAAAGGTAATTATACAATTATAATATTTAGTACATTTATAATATTTAGAAAATTAGGCAATTATACAAACTGAAAATGTAATCAACCAATTAGCATTAAACTGTAAACTTTTCCTCCATTAACTAAAAACTTTTAATCTTCTCCTATTCAAAGAATCGGGCATCTCCAACTCCAAGACAACAAGCCTTTGCCAATTCATCTTTAGATTTTTTTTAATCAACAAATCAATTAGGTAATTCTTAACTCTTAGTTTACAATTTTCTTTGTGATTTGTTGCTTATATATAGAGAAAGACAATGTGGTAATATATATCGAGAAAGATACCTTCGATAATATTGACAATTGTCGATGCAAATTTCCATTGTCTCTAGCTTTGACAAAAATGCACTTGCAAAATAATCAACACGTCTGATCAATGACCTAAGCCTCATGCACCCACGAGGTGGGGGGGGGGGGTGTTAGGCCAATGGATCTCCGATGCCTAAATTAGTTTCTCTGAAAAAGAGTAAGTTTTTAGGGCTTTTAGGGATAGCAAAATTTTACCAAAATTTGGTGAAGATGGAGGTATTTATGGGAGGAGGGGCCGGCCATGGTATTAGGTTTTACCCTACACCTGGCTAAGATTTTATGGAGAAATATTCTCAAGATATTAAATAGGAAATAATATCTTGATATAATGGTGTAAATATCCCTAATTGATTTAAATAGGGATTACTTACTTGAATGGAGTCAAATTTCAATTGGGAATGTATTAAAGATAGGGTTTGGTTAATTAATCCTTATTTTTTATGCTTTGATTTTTACTTGCCATGGGCAGGTGAGATGTGGGGTCGTATTCAGTTGCTTGGACTTTCAAGGGTGCGGAGCTGTGCATGAGAGTATCTGAGAATCTACCTATTTAATAAGGGCAATCTTGTATTTCTTGAGCAAAAATCCACGTGCCGCCTCTAGGATTTTTAGGATTATTTTAGGCTCCACAACAATGATGTGATTGTGAGAAAATTTCAGACTATGATAATTCGTCGAGGACAATTATAATTTTAGTAGAGTGTTTTATGAATACCTATTAAGACTAAAGATTGTTATTTTTCTATGAGTTTTTCTTATTATCTTTTAATCTTATAGTTGTTTAAAGTTGACCATCCTTCAAAAAAATTCTGACTACGCCACTAACATCAGTTCTGTGTTTTGAATAAGGCAAATGGTTCGTTTCAATAATTTTGTCGAGTAGCATCGAGGGCATAGACTGTATTTTTCTCAAGTCTTCATCTTTTTTTTTAGGCTTCGTTTTGTACTGTTTCAGTATTTTGTCTCTCCTTGAAATATGACATGTTTGTGTCTATATATAAGGCTCCCTATTTTAATTGAGTTAGGCCATCTCCAACTGAAAAGGCTAAATATAGACTTATCCAGAATTATAGCCCTACAAAAGTTTAGTTTTAAATGAACAATGTCAGACTATACTTATATATCATTTCCAACTTAAGAGGCTAAGGTATGGTTTGGGGTTGAGGTGATTTTAAAAAAAGTTGGTATAAAAAAAAGCTAGGGGCATTTTTGTGTTTGGTAAACTTCCAACTTCAACGTTCTTTTCACAGTTTTGGGTGAAAAAAGCCAAAAAACAGAAGCAGCAAAAGGCAGCTTTGAAAAACTGGCTTTCAGCTTCTGCGCAAACCTTTAAAACACGAGTGAACAGTGACCCTTTAATGAAAGTTTCTGGCAATCTTACCCTCTCTCGCATGCCCTCTTCAAGCTTCCACCAAAAACCCTATCGATTCTCGTTCCTTTTTTACGAACCCTAAATGAAATCCGGATCTGTTAAGCCCTAATCGCAACAATCTCACGACATCTCGAGCTCCGTCCGCTAAAGTTGTGAGTGTATTTCTTGCTCTTCGCGTTAAATTTAACCACTTCGAGAGCTCGAAAAATCTTGGTCTGGTTCATCTGAGGGGGTTTCGAATTGGTGCGGTTGTCTTCACTGGGATCAAGTGTGGAATTAGGACACGTGAACTGTGGATCGAGGCGCGGGTCTGAGGTTAGGGCTTCGGAGCTCGTCGGATGGAGCGGTCGAGGTGGTTCTCCTCCGTCTTCCTCCATTTTTCTGCAGGCTTTGTTCCTGGTTTTGTCTGGAAGACTAGAACTGTTAATCAATAGCATAGAATAAAAATAATAAAACGAAGGGAAAAGTAAAGGCCAAAGTTATTTAGAATATTGTTATCCACACATTCATTTTTACTTTTCACACGTCTTTTTCAAATTTTAGCCATCAGATCGAATGAATTGAAGAAGATTAATGACCAAATGTTAACAATATTGTACTAATGAAAGCTATTGAGTCTAAAATATTTCAATTGAAATAGTTTGTCATACTAATTAATATTTAAGATAAAGTTTATACATATTTTTCTTTTAAAAATAAAGAATATTTAGTAATTCACCTTTATTTGTTAAGAAAATTAAATTAATAGCACATCTAGTATTATACTCTTTTTGGTCATTTCACACAGTCACAACTGTTTTACATAAATGTTTACCAAACACTATCATACTGTTTTTTTTTTTTTTTTTCCAAAAGCACTTTTACAAAAAAGTTTACCAAACACTTTTCTGCTTTATTTCACAGCTGCTTATTCTTAAAGCACAGCAGAAACACTTTTTTTTTCAAAGCACAGCAATACCAAACTAACCCTAAATATAGCCACCGTAATAATTTGTTAGTTTTAAATTTATACTTTAAATTGATTGGTTAATTTAATTAAACTACTTTTAGATGTTTTCAAATCAAATCGTTATTTTAATTAATTATTGCATTTAAGGAGTTGTGCCCCAAAAAAAAGGATTAAGGAGGGGGCTATATTTTGGGACTCAGATCCTCTCCGGATCAATTCTGTGGGGATCCTCTGACGAATTGATCTCATCCGTTCGTACAAATCCAACGGTTCGACATAGTTGCAAGTCTTTCTCCCCCTTTCGCAGCTATCTCTTCCCTTTCCTCTCTTCCCCCTCAACTCCTCTTTCTTCCTCACTTGGAAGCACCCACCGCCACTTTAATCCCACATCTTACACAACCCAGCAACCCTTTCTGGCTCTCTCCCACCCCAACGTCCCCAGCTGCAAATTCCTCTTCCTGTTGGATAAAGTCGCAATTTGAAGGAGCTAAGAAAATATCAAAGAAAAAACGGCAACACTAAAAAAAAAGAATTACAAAAGTAAACAAGGAATTTAATTGGGCTGAAGAAGACCGAAAAGATGCAGGGGGTGGTGGTGGGTGCATCCAAGTGAGGGAGAGAGGAGTTGAGGGCGAAGAGAGGAAGGGGAAGGGAGAGGGAGACATGCAACTAATCCGACTGTTGGATATGCATCAACGGATGAGATCAATTCGACAGGAGGATCCCCAGATCTGAGTCCTATATTTTGCCCATTTGGCCAATTAATAACCTGGTGTGTTGTACAGAATTATAGCACCAGAGATGAGCTTTCCAATGGAGATGGCTTACATATATGTTTTCCGATCGACGATGGAGCTTGAGACGGTGATTTTCGTGTTCCTGGTGCAGATTGCTTGCTGGCCTTTCGATTTTTCACCAACGGCAAAGATTAGTTGCTCTGGAGGATCCGCAGAGAAGGATATCCGAAGGGAGGCAGATTGTCTGCCCTGTTTGGGTGCCCTTCCCATCCATTCTTATTTGTGTGGTCACGGTTAAGTCACGTCAACATTTTATATTTTTATTGTTTTTTATATTATTATTTTTATAAAATTAATATAAAATGGTGACCGCATAAAAATAGGAGTGATGGGAAGGACACCCGAACCGAGGGCAGACGATCTGCCTAGCATCCCTATTCCATTTCCACCAATCCTAGCTTCCGCATACTCTCAAGCAACAACAATGGCTGCTTCTTCTTCTCTCTCTTTTAGACCTTTCTTCAGCTCCGTGGCCACCGATTCCAAAGACGTCGTAAGTGCTTCCACTTCCGTTCTTGCTTTTGTGTTTTAATATCTGTTTGGATGCCGAGAAAATGCACAAACGATTGCTGGGTTAGGGACGGATGTATGTGAATGTGAGGGCTACATCCAAGGCTGACCTTTTTCTTTCAGTGTTCGCATTGCCCCATTCCTTAAGTAGATTCAATTTGGGTAAATTCAATTTATGGTCCAATTTAGATGGCTCAGTTTGGAATTTGGTTCAAGGGATTTAAGTTAGGGTTTATAATTCAGGATTTTACTATGTTATTTATGTTTTGTTGATTTATATGAAACACCATTTGTTGTATGTGGTTAAAATGGGCAGAAATTTGGATTTTTTACTTTTGAGTATTTGAAGTATCCTCATTACATTTGTCATTGCTCAAACGTCTACAACATTTTACAGTCTAGTGGATCCTTAAATTGGTTTAATCCGGTTTTAATTGGTGGATATTTTAGGGATTTACGCCTGGGAATTTCGTGCCAAGCTTTGTGGATTTCCAGGTGAGTACTGGGTTAATTGTTCGGTTGACAAAGATATGGATGTGAGTACATCAGCGATGGTTGATGGTGCTGCAGACTGCGTAAATGGTTTTGTGGCTCTTCTTTTGTTGTTATTGTTATGCTTAATATATAGTTCATGCTGGCAATTTGTTGAATATCTCACAGAAGTTGAGCTGAAAGAGTCCAGTATCTCAACTATGCTGATGAACTTTGAGAACAAGTTTGATCCGTATGATGCAATGAGTACACCGCTTTACCAAACAGCTACGTTTAAGCAGGTAACACACAGAGTTGAAGATGTAGACTTGTTGCTAAGTTCCTTGTAGTCATGATTATTCTACTTGCTATAGTTGTTAAAGGTAGTGAAGAGTTTAGAGTTATTTCAATTTGAATGCTGCTTAGGGACAAGATAAGCTATTGTAGGAGTGTTTTCAAGAGGAACAATTGTATATGAATCTTAGGTATTTTTACTGCATAGTGAGAATCTGGTGTGGTGCTGTTGTGAGGAACAATGAAAGTCGTAACTTTATTCTCTTGTTTAAGTCATCAAGCTGTGTTTTTTACTGGTAGGGGTTTAGGCCATTTTAAACGAGTTGAAGAAAGAACCAAGAAGCTAATTTAAATGTCTGAATTAGATGGATTGGAGATCAAGAAGTACCAAAGAGCGACCGCTTTCGCTACCTAGGATCTATCTTGCAAAAGAACGGAGAATTAGATGGAGACCTCAACCATAGAATACAAGCTGGATGGATGAAGTGGAAGAGTGCATCCGGCTTGTTGTGTGACCGCCGTATGCCACTGAAGCTCAAGGGAAAATTTTATAGGACGGCAATAAGGCCGGCGATGCTGTATGGCACGGAATGTTGGGCGGTGAAGCATCAACACGTACATAAAATGGGTGTAGCGGAGATAAGGATGCTTCGTTGGATGTATGGGCACACAAGAAAGGATAAGATTAGGAATGAGGATATTCGAGGTAAAGTGGGAGTAGCCAAAATTGAAGGAAAGATGAGAGAAAATCGGTTACGGTGATTTGGACATGTGCAAAGAAGACCTACTGACACTTCGGTTAGAAGATGCAACTACGGGATAGAGGTCCACGGCCGAAGGGGTAGAGGAAGACCTAGGAAAACTTTGGAAGAGACTCTAAGAAAAGACTTAGAGTACTTGGATCTAACTGGGGACATGACACAGAACCGAGCGCAATGGCGTTCTAGGATTCATATTGCCGACCCCACTTAGTGGGAAAAGGCTTTGTTGTTGTTGTTGTATTATTCTTTGCATTCAGAAGAGGTTTGTGCTTGCGCTTGTTGTTCAGTATAGGCTTGTATGTGTGCTCAAAGTCAAAGGTATCTTGATTGCGTGAGAAATCTCTGGCTTACGATATATATGTTGGATGACATTCTGTCACTGAGTTTCATATTAATCCTGTCTTCAATACTTTGTTATGCAGCCTTCAGCAACAGAAAATGGTGCTTATGATTAAACTAGAAGCGGAAATCCCACACGGGATGCCTTGGAAAGGTCTGATTTTACTTGGTTGTATGCTGGATGCTGCTGAAGCAGATTCGACAACTCTTGAATATTTTTAATTCTTCATTCTCTGCACAGTATTTATTGTAAGCTTTTTATTCATTTGTATTTTCAGCCTTTTAGCAAAGCTTGATAAAGCAGATCGAGCATTTTGTTTCACCAGTGGAATGGCTGCTTTGGCTGCTGTTGCTCATCTTGTAGGAACAGGTGTTATTTTCAACTATAGTACCATATAATACCGTACAGATTAGTTTAGTTACTAGATTCGAGTAAAAGTCTCAGTTAAGATGCTAAACACTTGCTCCCATAATACGCCCCAACATGCATCAGATACAACATGGATTAGTGAGTGGAACATGATACCTAATTAAATATGTAAGGGATTTACTGATTAAAATATATGCAAATGATTCAGGCTTTGAGGCCTTTTGAAATGTTAAGTGTAAATATGAAAACACAAATAAAATATATATATAAGAAAAAAACCAAGGAAAAACCTAAATATAGACGGTTCGGATGATTGAAATAAAATCTGCAGATGGGCCCCATGATAGGGCTGGTCCTTATACAGCCCAAAATCACCCTGAACATGGAACTCATTAAGCGCAGCTCCCAAAGTTTTGGGTGATGTATTGAACTTTGAGCTAGCTAGGCCGGATTGAGAGTCCTAATATAACTTGCAATCTGCCTATATTCATCACATGATCTGGACTAAAGTTTGTTGTAAGTCCTTTCTCTGAGCAAGTTAGTTTTGTACACGAGTACTCAAATAAATTTTACTTCTTCTTGGAAGCTATCTGAATATTGTCAATTGGAAATGATGCCATTTTAGGTGAGGAGATTGTTGCTGGAGATGACATTTATGGAGGTTCCGATCGGTTACTATCACAAGTAATTCCAAAGACTGGAGTTGTGGTGAAGTTAGTATGATTTTCTTCTGTTCTTATGTTCATTCCGTTTGAGTGAACTCTGAATTATAATGCTTTATCACACAGACGAGTGAACACAAGTGATTTAGATGAGGTTGCATCTGCTATTGGCCCCTCGACGAAACTTGTGTGGCTGGAGAGTCCTACCAATCCTCGACAAATCATTTCTGATATTCGTGTAAGATATTTTTATACTAGCATTACACAAGCTAATAAGTGATGGAGATTTTTATTTTAATTATTATCTTTTTATATCTAAACAATATTTAATGCTTGATTGCTGGTATGATTTGGGAATGAATTTCCATTCGCTAAAGATGGTCTCAGAAGTACCCTTTGAGGTTGTAATGTAAAATATCTTGCAAAGCAATAAAATATTTGTCATTTGACTAGAAGTTGATATAGAAGTTCGATATGCACTTGTCTTTGCCTTAGAAGTTGATGTGCGATTGTCTTTGCCTTGTGAAAATTATTGTTCTTATTGTGTTTCAAAACTTGTGTACTATTTAATCAAAGTCCTTAGAGCTTCATACTGTTTTTCCATTCCAATAGTTTTTGTGCTTGCTTTTCTGTAGATCAAAGTTCATGGCCAAATATGCAGTATGGTGGCTTCTAATTTTTCCTTTTGTGTACCTGACTCTTCTACTTTTTGTGCTATGTTGCTCATTGATCCCATCAGTGACGTAGTAGACCAAATTGTAACTTTCTTTGCATACTTAAACCCAGGTTCCATGTTCTACAATCTATAGATAAGAGTACCCAAATTAGTTGTAAATGGTTAGGAGATATGTAAGCTAGTCATTTAGTAGTTAGAAAAGCTATTGAAATATACTGTGAACAACATAGGCATAATATAACTTGAGTGGGTAGCATATTGCATAAAATTTTGATTTGTAGGTATAGATGTTTCTAGTGGCAAGTATGTTAGAGTAAATCAGGGATTCTATGGTACGTCAGCAGGGTTATGTAACATTATGGTTTTAATTCTTCATCTACTAAAGGAAAGTAATCTGTGGGTTAAATAGAAGTTTGGAAGGCACATGGGTCGCCATGACCACCCAATGCAAAGTTCAATAAATAATTAGTTCTGACTCTTTATAGCCCAGGCCCCACCTAGGTGCTAGGCAGCTGGCCACCGCCCCGGTTAATCCCTAGGCTTTTGAAAATTAAGAAAGGGCACCTAGACCTACCTAGGCCCCCTAGACACGCCTAGGCCGCGATTCTCACTTAGACAGAAAATAGATAGCTTTCATTTTGCATTTCGTTTTTTCAATAAATTGTAGGAGACTTGTTAAATACTTGGATGGACACTCATTATATGCTTGTTCCTCATGTTTTCAATATGTCCTAATACTTTATAATTTATATGTCATTCTATTTACATTTATATATCCCAATACAATTATGTATTTTTTAAGTATAAGTAGACATTTATATTTATAAGTAATATTAAATTAAAAATCCGCCTTGTCTGCCTAGGCTCCCACCTAGGCACTAGGCCTTGGCCCATCGTCCAACTAGCGCCTAGTGTCTTTTAGAATCTTGGAAGCAATAGATAACAGTGTTGCTCACTTCTTTCTGTTTAGTGATTTTTGTCGTTGATTCGATATCATAAAGTCTTGATCTTTTCCGGTAATAACTTTGAGTTCTGTATCTTATTTAGTTTCTTTAGTTAACAAAATTATGATGAGTACACCAGGGTGCTATTTTCTAAAGACAAATTTATTTCATGTCCTTGACAGAAAATAGCAGAGATGACTCATGCACATGGTGCTATTGTGTTAGTGGATAACAGTATAATGTCTCCCGTATTGTCACAGCCACTGGATCTAGGAGCAAGTAAAGAAAATAACCTGTTGACTTCCAAGCTTTTGCAAATTACAAATCTGTTTGAATTGTTATTATTTTTTGTTCGTCCATCATTCTTCCATACATTGTTATGCACTCGGCCACAAAGTTTATTGCTGGACACAGTGATGTCATGGAAGGTGTTTTAGCTGTTAAAGGCGATAGGTTGAGCTTCTTACTCTTATCTTTACCATTGGTTTTTTGTCTTATATCCATACCTGACTGCCTACTTGTTTCCACTATTAACAGCTTGGCAAAACAGTTATATTTCCTACAAAATGCAGAAGGCTCTGGGGTAGCTCCATTTGACTGTTGGATCTGTTTATGAGGAATTAAGACAATGGCATTGCGTGTTCAGAAGCAACAGGTGTGGTCACTTGTAACTTTGTCATTTCAGATATCATATATTTTAAAACATTAGATCATTCTAGACACTGCATATGCTCTCTTTTCTACTGTTTTTGCAATGAAAGCTTTGTGAGTTTTGTTGTAGTGCCATCGGATCGGAGGATTTGGTTTTCCCCAAAATTTGACTGATTAAAATCTGCAGTATTTCTAATGCTTCTGCACATTTGGTAGGATAATGCTCAAAAAATTGCCGAGTTCCTCACGTCCCATCCACGAGTGACACAAGTTAATTATGCTGGGCTTTCTGGCCATCCTGGACGTGCCTTGCATTATTCTCAGGTGTGGACCTTGGTGGAATTGTAGATTCATAATTCAATAGACAATCAAATTTCCGGATATTCATAGACACCTCTTTCAGGCAAAAGGTGCAGGATCTGTATTGAGTTTTCTAACCGGTTCACTGGCGCTATCAAAGCATATTGTCAAGACTACCAAATACTTCGGTGTAACTGTCAGTTTTGGTATATCAGCTTTTCCTGTTTTGTGAGTTGTAGAGATTGATTACCGTGGCAAGAAGGTTAATCTGTCTTCCTGTGTTTTATGAGTAGAGGGATGGAAGGGGGAGTTTCCCTAAGAAAAGTGATTTCAGACACAATTTTAGAAGTGGCATAACTGGAACAGTTGTTGAACCATTCAATCTCTGTATGCCTCTTTCTTCCACAAATCCACGAAAAGGTGAGCAACCAGTTCCAGGTGTGCGACGTCGAGAGAAGATGATGTATCAATGATGAACCCCGCTGAAACCAAACCAACCAATTTCGGTTTGGTTTTGTTTTTTCAGTTCGGTTTTTTGTTTCAATTCAGTATTAGGTTTGGTTTTTTTCAGTTTTTGGTTTTTCTAACTCACCCCTGATCGGTAACGTTTAATTTGAAGTGTAATGCTATAATGTCAACTATAGTATGCTGCATTAACAATGTAATCTAATGTTCAACTATAATATACTACCACACCGTATGGGTCAACCTTGGTAGAGTAATACTAACGCCATTTTATTTGGCCTAATTAAACATAATTTTAGGATAATCATGTAATCTTAGAGTGCAAATTTGAACGGCTACGGTGTAACATGACCTTAAACCTTGTGTGTTGATGTCACGTTGTAACATGATTAAGATGTGTTCTCGAGTAATAACATACGTCTATATTGTAATAGTATGTCATTGGTATGACAATAAACGTTAATTTTGTAATTCAATCACATTGTAGTACCACCACCTACCTTGACAACGTAACAAAAATATCATTGTAATCATTACGTCATTCTACGTCATTGTAATCATTACGTCATTCTTTGTAATAAAAATGAGCAACAGGGGGCTGTTGTTGATTTTTCAGCAGCCAAGTTCCGTTCCCGTAGAATCTCCCTAAATTTGTTTATAGGTTTGGATTTTGGTTCAAAACAATTTATTTGAATCAATTTGGTCAATTCATAGCTATCAATTTGTTTATAAATTTTGATAACCCTTTCGTCTTCAATTTGTTTTATTTTTTTATTTTAATTGAAAACTAAAATCTTGTTTGCTAATTAGTTGTAGTTTTTAGTTTTAAAAACTAAAAGTACTTCAAAACCTAGCATTGAACAGGTTTTCAATTTTCATTTTTTTGAAAACTAAAATCTTATTTGATTATGAAAACCAAAAACCATTATCAGAAAACTAAAAATTGAAAACCGAAAACCAAATGGTTATTGTCACGCCCCGATCCCTACATACGTCCATGATCGACATGTAACGTCACCAAGTATCCGTATATCTAACATACCCTACCTTCGGGATATGGCAAAGCACAACTCGAGCATCGGTTCACATAGTAATTTTCGTATACTTTATGGCTGCATCTAACCTCCTTATTAGACTGCCTACATACCCTAAACAGGGATCAAGCCATTTGTAGTTCGTCATTCACAACACTGTGTCGTTTATTACAGTACATTCAAGCAGAAATCATAGAGTACCACACTACACATCAACCTTATGCCAAACAACAGTTATCACCTTATCATGCACGCAGGTATGCCATTCTCACACATATGCTTTCCAATTCATCCATCACATAAATCACTATGTTTCACATAATACCACCATTCATAGTATGCAACATCTCAAGGAACAGTCAACGACGCACAATGTTATCACCTTATCATGCACGCAGGTATGCCATTCTCACACGTATGCTTTCCAATTCATCCAACACATAAATCACTATGTTTCACATAATACTGCCATTCATAGTATGCAACATCTCAAGGAACAGTCAACGACGCACATTGTTATTCTCTAGTCACATTGGTCCACAAGTCTTATCATAATGACAACAATCACAACCAACCTCATTCCACAATCACATTAATCAATAACACATATCATAGACCAAAATGCAGGGCTAGAGCGACACAATTCTGCTGAAGCCTACATCTCTGAATCTGAAATCAAATCCAAGGAACCAACAAGTCAAGTGGATACGATTCTAGACCATCACTCAACGGAATCGCAGAGTATAAGGGATTTCAGACCATCAATCAACGGAATCGCAAAGTAGAAGGAATTCTGGACCATCACTCAACGGAATCCAAGTGGATACGATTCCGAACCATCACTCAACGAAATCGCGGAGTAGAAGGGATTCCGGACGATCACTCAACGGAATTCGAGTGGATACGATTCCGGACCATCACTCAACGGAATCGCGGAGTAGAAGGGTTTGCAGACCATCACTCAACTGAATCCAAGTGGATACGATTCCGGACCATCAATTAACGAAATCGCGGAGTATAAGGGATTCTGAACCATCACTCAACGAAATCCGAGTGGATACAATTCCAGACCATCACTCAACGGAATCGCGAAGTACAATGCATAACAACCAATCAATGAAATAAGACATGGATCAAGTTACTCAAGTTAAAAAGGCTTAACGAAACGAGAAATAAAATAATGAAATGAGGGGTGAAATATGTTTCGAAGCAACAAACCCCACAACAATGGGTTAACGGTCCACTAGTAACCCTCACATTTTATCACATCAATCCAATCATACAAAACAAATCATATTTCCAATATATATGTCAAATATCATTTCTTAAAACTACATCGATGGCTAAATATAAGAATTAACAATTTTATAAGAAACATAATTATAAAACCATTTCATATCCACACAAGATAATAGTTATGAAACAGAGTAATCACAAATATCACATATATTAAAGTCACTCACAAATATCACATATATTTTCATACCTGGGCCGAAGTCCAATTCGACCGGGAAACGTCCCAATTTTCCTCGAACCCACCGGAACCCTAGAAAAGGGTGTGCTTTGATTCGGCTTACATACGAACTCCGACGCCTCCGTCACTGATTGGGCTTTGTTCCTGGGGTTGAGGGGAACCTTTTGGTGGTGGTCGGAACCTTCGGAATTGGTGTGTCTCGCAGGAACACCCACGAACCCAATGGGTTCCGTTCCCCCCAAAATGGGTCCTAATCGAAGTGGTTTTCGGGTGGGAATGAAAGAGGGAAGGCTAGGGAGTTGTTTGGTAGGGGTGGAAGGTTGTGAATCGCCGGAAAAATGGACGGAAAATCCGTCGGAAATGTATACCCGAACCGGGTCGGGTCGCTGTGTAACGGGTCAAGGGGAAAAGTCTTGGTTGGGTGCCACTCACCTCTTTCCTTTCCCTCCCTCATCTCTCCCCTCATTGGCTCCTTTCTCTCCCGCAACCACCTTCTTTTCCCTCTTTCTTCCCTTTTTTTCCCCTTCCCCCGTTGGTCTATCCTCCTCCTCTGTTTATTTTTCCTTCCGGCCGTCTCGCAGCTCCCCTCCTTTTTTTTTATTGAAGACATTAATTGTGACCTCGAAAGGTTAACAAATTTTAATAGATTAATTACAAAAATTCAAACTTGATAGCTATTCGATTTAATTCCCAAAAAATACGAATTTAAATTACGAGATACGTAATGAATAGTGAAATTCCGAGGACGGGATTTCACAGTTATTATTACAAACATGGACCGTTGACACATCCGTTCTTTTAAAGAACACACGTTCTAAACACAACAAATCTGGTAATCATATGCCCACTTAACAAAATTGTGTACGAGACTAGTATAAATAATCTCCCACGCACTGATTTTTGTCTCCGTAAATCTGATATTCGACTACATTTCTTCCGCCAGACAAAAAAATCCGTACATTTCTTCCAGACCAAGAAAAGAATAACAAAACTAGATTTCTTCATTATTAGATCAACCAACCAAAATAGCCAAATATCTTTACCAACTGTCAACAATTCTAACTGAAGCATTGGTTTTCCTTTTCCTCCTTTTTTTTTAACATCACATCACATCACGACCGTCATTGTCATTAGAACAAACTACATATGTTTCTACGATAAATATACCTCCAAAACCAACTGAAAATAAAACCTGCAGCTAGCAGAACATCCAGGATAACAAAAAACGGCTTCCATAGCGGTTTCCAGCGTTGCTGTCCACTTGTTGTACGGAACCACTCTAACTGTCATTCTCACTACCATCAGTGAATTTTCACACCAGCCAAAATCTTAAATGGTGTATGTACAAACCCTTGTGTCCTAGGTTTGAAAATTTACCTGTACACAAAACCAAGACGAAAGTAAGTGCCTTTAGTAAATTTAACGGCATTATTTGGGCTAAAACTCTTGCCCTAACAAAATTTGCATTTCTTTAAACGTGATTTTCCGAGTAAGCAGCTACGGAACATGTCATAAGATTCATTTACTCTAAATCATGTCGGTACAAAGGTGAAGCTACTGATATAGTGAGTTATCGTGGCCTCTGACAGAGAAGCTGAGGACTTCAAATGTATCCACAGAATGAAGACCCAATAATTAGATCTTATCAATGTTAAACTCAATTTCTACGTATGGAGAAACATAAAACAATTTGACATAAGAGGTAAAATGTGTAGAAGGAAGCAAAGGTATGTTAAACATTGGATAACAGAAAAGGTATATCAGAGGTAACTTACTTTTGGATTTAAATGTTATAACTATTCACTGCCAAAATCTTCATAACTTACACCTTCTGAAATGGTGTCCAATCTGTTATTGTCTCCTGTAAGAGTGACGGATCAAAATCAGAAAGCCCCTTGCAGTGTAATGAGGAAAAGATATGTCAAGTCCTCACCTTGATGTTCTCTATCACGAGAATCCAGAAAGTTGTCATTATCTGTAGCCAAGAAGGGTGATCTAGGATAGCTCTCCAGTATGTCTAAAACATTTAGAACAGGGATTATTAAATAATAAGCATGAGTGTAATGACTCCTCATGTTTAGTGTTTAGATAGCAATTTCTAGAGACAGAGAGAGATAGAGAGCACCTGAACTCTGAGAAAAGTCAGCTGTCAGATCCGACAGGCTGAAATTTCGAGGAATCTGACCTAAAAAACCAAATGACGAACAGTCTGCATCAAGCAGTGATTCATTTAGGGGCTGTGAGTTCGACTCTACGCTATTGAATGCTGCAACAGAAGCATCTCCAATAGCGGGCCGCGTTTCCAGGATGTTTCCATCAGCACTAAACATGTACGAACTGCCTGAATATCCAACTTCTGATTTGACAATTCCCCCATTCATTCCTTGCATCAGACCTATGTTGGAGCTCTGGTTCGGAAGCATGTTTGGTTGGACATCAATCCTATTGGTATGAGCAGACATTTTAACAGCATTGTGCATGCTAGTGTGCAATGACGACCCCCCATTAGTAAATGCATTAGGTAGGCAGGAAGCAACTTGGTGGTGTATATTTTCTGTCTTCAGCGCTGGTCCTACATGCTCTGGTGCGTAGCAAGTCGAGTTTTGGTGCACTGTGACATTGTCATGTTTTTTTTTTCTTTCAAATTATTACTGTTATACCCGCAGTTAGAGCATGGATGACATATAAAAGCAAGGATAAGAATTGAAATGAAATGTGATCAGATGAATTTGAGGAGACAAATAGCAGTCGTTACGTCTTGGTATTTAGTTTGTGTGCATCACTGTTGCCAAGTTAAGTAAGACCAAGAGAAATATTTTTAAATGGCTGATTTATTTATACTGAGGCCCTACAATTTCACAGACACGATATCAGGTTACGGGTACATATCTCTTGGTCCTGTGAATCTGTAATTTTAAGAGAAAAATCTGTAACCTTGATGTGATATATTTCTAAATGCCAACTATTATTCCTCCATGCATAATGAAAACTTAATCGAAAAGTTGTTTCCGGTAAAAAAGAGAGACCGACAAAGAGAAGGCGGCAGCGGGGGTTGGGGGGTGTTGGGGTGGAGAGAGTATCCAAAAAATAATTTCAAAGAGAGTAAATCACACTGATCAGCCCCTAACTACTTTCTTCTTTTCCCATCTATTACACCACTTATTTTAAGTGGCATACCATTACTGTGAATTGTGAAATAACCAAAATGACATACGTTTACAGATCAAAATCCACATGAATCTATAAAGCTTCATTTGGACGGATACAAAAGAAGCCCAAAGCTTAAGCATCATAAAATTTCCATCAAAGTGAGAAGAACTCTTACTTGATGAAATTTGAGATCCATTGGAACTAGATATTGAAGCAACTTTACTTGAGTGTAACTGACTCATCAACTCCACCTGTTGCTTAAGCAAGTTGTTATATTCTATTATTTGGTGCTTCACCATCAGTCTTAAATAATAAGCCCTGAAGAATTCCCGATTCTCTTCCTCAAGTTTCTGCCAAACTGGAAGTGCAGCCAGAATTAATGATAAGATAAGCATAAAAACACACAGAACATGACCCTAAATTTCCCTAATTATTGACAGAGGGAAGATATTTTTATAAGTTAATGTTGGAGATTAACATTTCATAGTCATTGCAATATAACTAAAAATTTCATTACATGGGGCAGTTCAGGATACAAAGTTTCCTACATTGGAAATTAATCATTTCTTAATTGCTGCAGAACAAATTCAGATTCGAAGGCTTATAAGTTAGGTTTCTCATCACCATTGACCACTGAAGAAAAATAATAAATCTACAAGTTACAGCAGCTATGATGGCTAATACACGACCCCAAAATCAAAGTCCACCAGACTGGCTAATAAAATGAAACACCGTAAGCAAGAAGATATAACTTCCAATTCAGAACAGTAGGTGTTGGTGTAAAAGGTTGGCTCAATACAAGCCAAGATGGATGTGAAGGGAATCCGACATTGGAGAAGTACAACAATAATCTAAAGTTTAAATATAGGCGTTCCACTTCTAATTGCACTGAGGCCTTTTGAGATAAAAGCCCACACTTGAGGTCCATTGGGCTTGATGCCACCCATGGGGTTGGGCCTAGGTGGTTAAGTGGGGACAATAATGGTGCACGGTGGCCTTAGTAGTGGACACTTATGGAGGCCATGACACAGCAGAAGGCAATAGAAGTTGATGGCCCCATCAAGAAGAATACAAGCACTGTACAAAAGTAAACTGGCTGAAAAAATACCCAAGTGAACAACTATTCTGGCATGCAGTGGTTAAGTGGGGACAATAATGGTGCACGGTGGCCTTAGTAGTGGACACATATGGAGGCCATGACACAGCAGAAGGCAATAGAAGTTGATGGCCCCATCAAGAAGAATACAAGCACTGTGCAAAAGTAAACTGGCTGAAAAAATACCCAAGTGAACAACTATTCTGGCATGCACAATAAGTTATGCCTAAGGGGCCATAAAAAGGAGCAAACCAATTCTTTGTGTAATGTTCAGTTTGCTGAATGAAATAAACACTTTGGTGAGCGAGGGGAGAAACAAACACAAAGAGACACAAAGAAAAAGAATTTCGGATTAAAGGAAAACATAAAGAGGGTAACAAGAAAGAAAGCCTATAGAATAGTACAGGATATCATCTTACCAAGTTCTGTGAAACCAGGCTCTATTTTTGCCTGATCCAGTAAGGTATCTACCACTTCCTTCTGGTTCATGTAAAGCTGGAGACATCGCTCGATAAGGTTTTGCACCTGAAAATAAACAAGCATTTTGCATGTTAAACTTGAATGAAGGGAATACAATAAAAAGAAAGAAATTATAGAAATTTCTACATTTAGTTGAGTGAAAAAACCAAGCGTGTAGCCATTACTTGCTTTATCCTCCCTTGACTCCAACTCATTAGTCAACTTAATTAGTGATCCATCCTTTCATTATTGTTTTATTTCACTAAAGTAGTGGATGAATTTATAATGAAAAATTTGCTTGAGATTACAATTTTATCTTTTCATCACATTTATTCCTGTAATAGTTTAACTTTTTCTGGTTAGTTTGGTGCTCTAATTAATCTTAATCTTATCTTGGGCTTGTGTTATTATTTTATGTATTAGATGACAGAAGCAGTACTTGGCTTGTTCAATTTCGTAAGCATGTAAACTTTGCACACTTAGCAGTACGCTAAGATTTGCATTTTAAAGCATCTAGTTTGTAGTCCCATATCAGATTTGGTGAGCTAGTTAGAAGTGGGGAATACACATCAAATATGATATTGAAGATAAAAGTGGATTTTATCTAGTTCATTTAACCAAATTTTTTTTTATCTAAATGCACTAAACATCACTTAGCTTTGACGGTAGAACATTCATAATTAATCTTATATCTAACTCTCTAATACTGAATGTATTTCAAAATCCTAGAAATTGATAAAACTTAGAGTTGATTTAGCAGGTCATGCCTACTTTTTAATAAAAGAATTGAAAACAATATAGAGCTATTATAAGAAAGGTTTGATACTGAATGTATTTTAAAATCCTAGAAATTGTCAAACTTTAGAGTTGACCTAGTTTTGTATTCTATTTTGAATTAGGATTTAGTTCCTAGAATAGGCCTACTTTGCTGCGTTCATTATGTTTAAGTCATTACAAATATCCTTCTAATTCCCAATCTTTAGAATGATGAAGAGTTGATATATAGAAAAGTTTTGTTTTCCAGAGATTGGATCTAATCCTGCGATGGGATTACGATGGGATTACTTTGGTGAGAGGCCCAAGCTTTGTTGAGATGCCAAAATTCTTGGTGAGAGGCCAAGAACGAGTGTGATGCCCCTGGAGAGATTCCACTTTTCTTTAATAGTCATTTAATTTCAGTTTTATGTGTTTATCGCTTCCACTAAACTACTCTAAACCCTGCTGCCCAGTTCTGCCCAACACCAATAGAAACAATATAAAGCTACTATAAAGGTCATGAAAATTCACTTGGTTACTTTGCACTTTTTGCAAATAGAATTGAAAAATATGTCAACTACGTACATTTAACTTCCCAATAAATCATTTCACAGAAGAACTAAGATAAATTATGCTTGGGCACTTAAAGGATGAACAAGGAATAGAAAATAAAACATGTATTATAACAAAGCACTGTGTTGTTATCTTCCTATTTCATTTTGCAACTTTACATCAGAAAAAATCTCACGGTCAAAGTTCCACTGCTATAGCCTAGTTTAAATGGTTTATATTTTTTCTTTTTGTATTTTCAAACAAAGAAAAACAAGCATAAGTGGATAATCTATGATATAGGTCATCAACAAAAATCCAGTTGAACAACTTACCAGTTGTATATCTTCGCGTGAGACCCGTCTAACGGATCCACTCGACATATTGCAAAGTTCCAGTCGGAAGATTCTTGTGTAAGAAAGCTACGCTGATTGATTTTAAACTTATAAACAAATCTTTCTTAGTAGTAAAACAAACGCCACAAATGACCAGTGAACTTCGAGACCGATGGATTCTTCACTTCAGATTTAGATATATCATATACATATAAATGTGATGCACCAACCTGATGACAAAAGAAAGGACTTGAACTAGCTCTTCAAACTTATTGTTTCAAAACTATGAGCTTTAACAATAACAGCAATAAGTAAAAGGGCCCAGGCATTCGTATGGCATCAAATACTGTATAATATGTACTTCAAAGAGAGAGAGACATTTAACAAATAACTAAAATGGCAAGCTACACCTTCGTTGACACTTAAAAACAAAAAAATCTTGAATCATCCATTTCTCTAACTACACCTCTTGTAACGGTCAAATTTTAAGTAGTAAATCGTTTATGAACCGCATTCCCTAACTACCACTTCACAGTTTAGACCAAAGCATTTATCTGCAATGGGATCATGAACGAAATATCCGTTTCAAAATGGGACTTACTGAAGAATACACTGAATTCCACACCACCCAATTTAACATGTCAAAATCATACTGAATTGGAATATTTAAGTAGTGTCTATTTCTCCAGCCTTCCCAAAAATCAACGAAATCAAAGAACCAAAAGAAGACACCGACTGAAACATCCCGCTGTGCTAACTACTTTTTTTGTTTTTTACACACATCAAACATGAATAAATGCTTGGCACTGTGACACCAAATAAAATATTATTCAATACTAGGATTGTATTGCTTGTTCCGTTCACAAATATCACATATTCCTCAAATTCATGTACAGAATAATCTATATGGGATGAAAATTGAAATTTGGGTCCAATCAGAGAAACAAAAAGTATTTACCAAAAGAGGATTCAAAATATGGTATGGGAGTAAACCAAAACCAATTCGAGTTTTAAATTCTTAAAAAATTCCCGCTACTCGGAACCACAGAGAAACTCAGAGCGGTTTTCTCTTCAACCAAACACAGCATTAGGTTATGGTTTGATCAATTTACATCACCGAATCGATCACAATCAGAAAATGAAATTTTGTTCCATGATCACGTGAAATTACCAAAGCAAAACCCTAGACAAATCGCCCCAATTACAGAGACAGATAGATACAGACCGATACATACACAATCACACACATGCAACACAATCACAATTCAGAAATCAAAGTACGAAAAATCAAACCACAAAAAAGGGGAATCTCTTGGAACAAGAAGCTAGTTTCCATCTGATCTTACCTGAATTCAATCGAGATTTTGGGAAATTTCCAGGGCTTTTACTGGGAGAAAAGCTTCGAGAGAAAGAGCGCCTGATCAGAGAGAGAGAGTTGTAGAGAGAGAAAGAAGAGAGAGAGAACTGGACAGCGTAAGGTGACGAAGCTTTTAATAGGGAACTCCTCCTCCTCTCGGTCCCCAAAGCTTTTATAGTTAATTTGTCTTTTTTATTTTTTATTTTTTGGGGGGATAAAATAGACTGGTCGAAGCGGGGCATTCGCGCCACGTGGCGGTAGCGGAGGGTGGTGGAGGGACCTACGGTGGGAGATCAGGTTGAATGGATTGATTTTATTTTTTTAAAAAACGATATTATCTAAGTAGCTTTAGATTTGCTGTCCAGAAAATAGTGTCTCTATTATATCTCCTTATTCATTTTTTTGACACTTGTCATAGCCCTTAACTCTAACTTAACACTGTTATTTTTTAATAATTAAAATAAATAAATATTAAAAAGTAAAAAATCCCTAAGGCGTAGAGTCCTCCAGACCCTGCAAAACACAAAGCAATGTACCCCAATCATCATCTGACAAAAAACCTTAAGGCGTTTGTAGAAGGAGATGCATCGCGACGACGGTGGCAAATCCGGCGGTGGCGGTTTCCCACTGCCACTTCCAGATTCACGAGTAAGGTAGAGGGTAGGGGTGGTTGGGGACTGGGGAATTTTGTTTCTTCTTCTTCCCGTTAACCTTTTCCAGATTCACGAAATCCCTCTCGATTTTTCTGGGTTGCCAATGGTGCCAGGATCGAACTGGTTGCTCCGATTCAGGTCCCTCTCGGTTTTCCAGATTCACTCACTGGCCTGCTTAATGTCTCTCAGTTTTCATTTTTGTTTTAAGTATTATTTTGTATTTCTCCAGATTGGGTTGTGCTGCCATCGATTCATGGTGGTGATGGGTTGGAGAAAAGACGAAGGAGGGTGAGAGAAGCAAACCATGGGCGTCGAAGAGGGCTCAAGACCTTTCGGTTTCTGTTTTAATTTTTTTTATTATTTTAACTTCTAAATGTTAAATAAAAAACTTAACAGAGTTATTTATCAGTTAAGGTGGAAGCATGTGTCAAAATATTAAGAAAGAGACACACATGAGATACACAAAAGGAGACAGCAGACCTGGAACCAACGGGAATTGAGTGGGCTTAGTTTCATAATTAGCTAGCAATAGTGTGGTTCAAAATCGTTTTTGATGAGAATCGAACCTAAGACATTTCATTTATAAGTGAAGAGAAATATCACTAGATCGTAGTACTAAGTGGCTCATCATATCGAAAGAGAAAAGAGGGTTTCATAAACAATGATTACCAACGTGGATTAGTGTTTGACTGCTTTGACCAAGGGTTAACGGTCGGCTATGAAGAAACGAGGACAAGCCAAAGCTGCCTAGTGTGTTTTTAACAAATGCTTGGACTCTACCGTATTGTTGTGGAGCACTGCCCATTTTAAAAAACGAGAAATTGAGCCTTCATCTTGGTATTGGACTCTTGATCTTTTTTAGTAAATTATATTTAATTTAGGGAAATTTAATCACAAAATGAAGTTTAGCCAAATTTCCAAAAACTAAGATAAAAGTCTTAGTTGCGCTTTAGTACTTTCTGTCTTCTCTTCATTGCCGTCTTCTTTTCGGGCGTAGGGAGAGAGGGAAGCAATAAAGAACCTCGGTGGCCCAAAAGACAAAGAAGACCCACGAGAGCATCAACACCAAGCTCACTCCCGTCACGAAGAGTGGCAAGTACGCTCTCAGCTACAAGACCGTCATCGATGCCCTCCGCAACTCCAAAGGGAAGCTAACTATCATTTCCAACAATTGCCTCATCTTCGGCTCCAAAAATGCAGTTTAAACAAAAAAACGTCACTTTCTAGTAACGTGCATTGCTTCTTTAATAAATAGCCAGAAAATAACCGCTTGGTAGAAAAATCTCAAATTTTGACACAAACAAGCCAAGAAACACACGAACGTCCTCCAATTTGAATCACTCCAAAATTCGTCTGTTTGATCACGTTTTACTCCAGAGGAAGTCAAATGTCATACATTAAAAATATAAAGCAAAATATCAAAATTCTACCAAAATAATTACCAAATTATACTAAGAATAGGTAAAAATATATAATATAATTTTGACTCATCATTGCCCACTTTTGCAGAAATCTAAAACCGAGTACTACGCTCACCACTAGAATGGAAACAATGTTGAGCTCAGTACAACATGTGGAAAGTAATTGCTGGTGTCTTGCCTTTAGCATCATTGATGCAGGTGATTCGGATATTATCAAGACGCTGCCTAGTGGTTAGTGAAGGAGAGTAGGATGATGATACCTCTATGTTGAGTCTAGTGTTTTGTTTAGAGACTTGTCTTTTCTTTTCTCTGAATGAAATGCTCAATTTTTTTTTTACCAAAAAAAAAAGTAAAACTAACGAAAATGATTTGAAAACTTTGAGTTTTAATCAAAATGACAAAAAGATGTTGTAAGTGAATAGTATCAGGATTGACTTTTTAGAGTAAAAATGTCATTTGCGTTAAAACTCCAAAAAAAAAAAAAAAAAAAGAGAGATGAAAGAATATGTAAAGTCATATCATTTCTATATCACACCAATCCGCTATTATTTTGACAAAAAAGTTATGCTATTATTGAATGAATTTGATTCAACTCCTAAACTCTTTTTATATAACTCTTGGGAAGGCTTTTTTTTTTTTTTCCAATGCTCAAGTAACCAAATAAAATATCGAAATCAAAATAAATAATTGTCAACCAAAATTTCAAGAATTTAATTTTTCACTCATTTTCTCACCAATCAATCCATGGGTAATTTAATTGACCAACCAAATCAGTGGATAGTTTGATACAAGAAAAAAAATTCCAGGAAAAACGAAGAGCAAATTAAAGAAAAAGAATCAAGAAAACAGATGGTGAAGGAAAGAAATAATGAATTTGAATCCTTCAAAAAAAAAAAACTGTTATTAGCAATTCAAAAATCACATTCTACATTCCTCACAAGTGTAATTTTCTTACTAATTATAGAAAATTTGGAGTGTAAAATGAGATATTTTTAATGTCAATAACAATTTCCCTTCCAAATTGCATTTTATTTTGTTGTGAGGGCATTTAAGACAATTCGTAATAAATTTAGTTGGAATTATAAAACTTATGAAAACTAGGCTAGCATTCAATTTAAGGATTAAAAAATTGTTAGTAATCCAAATTTCCCTTTAATTTAGGGTAATACTAGATAGACTAATTATTTGAACTATCTTTTTAAAACACATCTTCAAAAGAAATGTCAACTAATAAGAGTTGAGTTACAATTGATGGTTCATGTGGCAATCTGAATTCTTATGTCAAATTTTGTACCTCTTCAACTGTAACAACCTGTCCCTAATTTTACGATTTTATTAATTTTTAAAAGAGTGACTTGACGAAAATGCCCTAGAGACGAGATTGTTGACTTCCGTTGACCATCATTTCGTGACGCGTGTGAGCTACTATTTTTGTCACATCCCGGCCCTGGTCCACCACATCCCGGGCCCGTTCCACCACCGTAGCACGATATTGTCCGCTTTGGGCTTACCATTCCCTCACGGTTTTGTTTTTGAGAACTCACGAGCAACTTCCCAGTGGGTCACCCATCCTAGGAGTGCTCTGGCCTCCTTCTCGCTTAACTTCGGAGTTCCTACGGAACTCGAAGCTAGTGAGCTCCCAAAAGGCCTCGTGCTAGGTATGGATGAGAATATACATTTAAGGATCACTCCCCTAGGCGATGTGGGATGTTACAATCCACCCCCCTTAGGGGCCCGACGTCCTCGTCGGCACACTTCCGGCCAAGGATTGGCTCTAATACCATTTGTCACATCCCGGACCCGCTCCACCATCGTAGCACGATATTGTCTGCTTTGGGCTTACCATTCCCTCACGGTTTTGTTTTTGGGAACTCACGAGCAACTTCCCAGTGGGTCACCCATCTTGGGAGTGCTCTGGCCTCCTTCTCGCTTAACTTCGGAGTTCCTATGGAACTCGAAGCTAGTGAGCTCCCAAAAGGCCTCGTTCTAGGTATGGATGGGAATATACATTTAAGGATCACTCCCCTGGGCGATGTGGGATGTTACAATTTTTGTGTATTTGTGTAGTACTCAACGTCACGAACAAGTAGGCGTAACCAAAATTGAATTCAGAATTACGAAAAAAATTCTACGAAGCTACAAACGTGATGGGCATTTAAGCAATTTCACGTTGCGAGAGATATTTTTCGGTTTTGTCTTTTATGGGATTGGAGTGTAAGCCGAGTAGGACCCACACCCCATTCTTCCCTTGCTGCCATGTCCCCTTTCAGATCTATTAGACCTCTCCCTTGCTGCCACCTCACTTTGTCTCTATCACCTTTCACTTATATTCTGTCTCTCTCTCACTCTAAACACTCTCTCCCTCTGTAACCACCGGCACCGAGACCCAAAAACCACCTTGCCTTTCCACTCCGGGAGCACTGCCACCACACCCAACCCACAACCTCGTTCTATCTCTTTCGTCAAAATTATAATTGAGGACAAAACCATGGAAACCCTCGAATAAATGAGCTCTGACATCGAACGGGATGTTCGACGAGTTCACGATGTTATTCCAACTTGATTAAGGATTGAGAACGCTCAAAACCCCTTTTTACTGACGTTTTAGTATGATTTATGAGTTCTCTGTCTGTTTTGACGATGAATTGATACTGAGATAACTCGAGGAAGTTATTTTCCCAGATTCCAGCGAAGCTCGAGATTTTTGCAGGCCATTTTCGACCAACTCCAACAATGGCAGGAGACCACGATGGTACATTCTTGTTTTTGGCGTCCATAATTTCATTTTGGTTCTTGAATCATTAAAAATGGTTGAGTTTTAGACCCCTAACGGAGCTCGGGAAGTTTCCCGGCCAAATCGTACGAGATATGGCCTTCTTCTTCGTTGGGTCCTGTGGGTACGACCCGCGAGCCCAAACGGATCAACCAGACCCTGTACAGGGAAAAAAAAAAGGTCTAAGCCTAAACCTGGCCCAAACCTTTGGCCCATTATTCTAGCCCGACCCATTTCGAATGGGTTTAGAATATTCCTTGTGTTGACTTTTACGGAATTTTCTCGGAAACCCTCCTAGACTAATTCAATGCCCCGAGTCCGTTTTTGACATCCATTTAGTGAAATTCCAAATTTTTAACGTAGTTGACCACTGGGACGACTCGATTGACTTTTTAGGTTGACTGTTGACTTTTCATTGGCTTTTTACAAAACTTATCTGGGACTCTTCTTACCATATTTCGACGTACTGATTCCAAATCTTCACTCCCAAATTTCATCATTTTAGTTGAGTTTTACTAACGGGTCTCAATATTATGCTTAGGTCTTCCCTCGTTCGAACGTCTATGACTTCACAAGTATCTGTGAGTAGGTCTTTTCTTTTATATAGTATATATATTATTTGAGTTTCCATACATATATTAACGATACATAACGATACATTTTCTACGTGATGCCATAATTAAATTAACATTATAGGAAATGTCATAATGATGAAAATTATGAGATCGCTATAAATCCTACAGGATGCCCTAGTTATATTTACGGCCATGGGTAGTATTGTGATGACTAGAATTATCGATTTACCGTGCATATTTATATTTACGTTATCTGCTCATCGTGTGCTACACTGGTGTTAGTACTCGCCCAGGCCAAGGCCAGTCTTCATGTGTATGTTCACATCACACTGTACGCTCACTTTGGATCCATTGTAGGTGCCAATCCTGTCCTAGATTGCTAAAAGCAACTAGGACTCGTATGTGATGCGCATAACGCCAATCTTCACGTGATTGTAGTACTAGAGTGTAAATCATTATTACACCCAGTTCTGTTCATGTCAGAATACCTCTGCATGAACTCGTGTGTCAGCATATGTCGATGAGCACTTGATATGATATGTTTGTTTATGCGAGATTATATAATTACCAGACGTTAGATGTTTATTTACGAAATATTGTGACATACTGATTTCTTGAGATATTGTAGGCTATGGTAAGTATTTTCATACTATACATAGCATGTATATTTTGGAAACCATACTTGTTTTATGGCGATGGGTTATTACATTTTCGAAAAGGTTTTTACAAAGCTTTATTTTTAGGCTCACTCACCCTTATTTTTCGCCCCTCTAGGTTTGTGTAGATGGGCTTTCGTGTTGATGAGGATTCTTGACAAATCTTGGTATAGGTGATCCCCTTCAATGGTATAATTCTTATCCTACCTCTACTGTACTTTACTTATGCTCTGCATCACGTGTGAATTGGGTTCAATGCCGCTCACATGCGCACTATTATATTTAGGTACTTTTAGGTTTAAATTTATTCACGTTTTTCCACATCACTACACTTTATGGTTTCGTCACCTTCCTGGGGTCGGCCAACACAGCTCGATTTGAAGTCCAAGTGGACATTCCGGGTCGGAGTGTGTCATCAACCGAATTGTCAAATGTTATTTTCTTATTAAAATAAAGCTTTAAACTATTGTAGCTATTAAAAAGTGTTGAAATAAAATTTTTATTGGTTGAAATAAGGGACCCACCATTAAAATGAATTAAAAATAATTTTGGCATTGATGTCAAATTTGACTCTTAATTACAAAGCCTTCAAATTTAGTCAGTAAATAACACTTCGGTTGGAAAGAATTTTTATTTCAAATATGGCATTTCACCTAGGATTTTGACATCTCATTTAGAGACGCTATGTAACAACTGATATTTACATACCACATCACTTAATTAATCAATCATTTTAATTCTATAATTAAAATTGATTATTCCAAAAATATTAACTTCTAGCCTTTTCACATGCATCCCCATCCTCCCTCATCTCCATTCTCCCTCCCTCTTTCCTTCTCCCCCCACCCTCTCTCGACCACCCAATTTCACTGGAAACAATCCTCTCACTACTCACATCTTGTCATCGACGACAACAAAACTCTTTGTCTGCTACCCTTCCCCAGTTCGCAACATATCAGTCACCACCACTCGATCTTTGTCTCCACTAATACCCAATTGTCACATCTCTTTCTCAATATCTAATTCTCTACCACGTGGCAACTTATGGGCCATCATTAAGGTTTAAGGTACTATTTCATAACTTGCCACGAGTAATCATCCAAAAAATGCCAGTTTCACTTCAGTGAAGGTAGTACCAGAATTTCTCACTACCCGGATAGGTGGCGCATTTTGGTTGGTCCAAACTCTTACACAACCCATCTGGCAGCACCTGATAAGGCCATGTGATATCTTTATTTTTCCAACAAAATATCAAAAACTCATTAAAAAATTCATAATAATTCATTTACAAGTGAGAAAAATGTGAAGAAAAAAAAAATGCAAATGCTCGTGATCACGTCCTCTACGCTTTGACTATAGGTACATCGTCATTTGAATTGTTAAAACCATACATACCCACTAATGTATAGTTTGAGTTTGAGTTTAAATCAAATAAAAAAATATTTTAAAAAAATCGAAAAATATTTCGTCGATTAGTACATGACAGGAACGCTGTGACATCACGTCCCAAATTTAATATTATTTTATTCTCTAACCTTTAAAATTAAAAAAATGCCCTTGTTGGACTATATTCGTTGACGTTTGAATCCTTATCCTTATCAAATTTTATCACCTTGCACAATGAGGGGCAAAATGGTAATTTTGTACTCTTGGGAATTTATTACCTATTTATCGAGACAACAGTGAGTCGTTGGTATTGCGGGCTGGAGGTCATAATATCGATGGCTTATTCATTGGGTTCGTTAAGCAAGTGGGTAAGGATGCCCGTTTACGTTAGTATTTTATTAAGAGAGATTATATTCACACACCCCAAATTACTTCTCTCACACCTTTCTAATTTTTTTAATATTTTGTACACACCACTAACACTTGATAGAAAAAATATTAAAAAATTAAAAGGGTGTTGGGGAAGTAATTTGAGGTGTGTGAATATAATCTCCCCTTTATTAATTAGGTCTCATACCTAATTAATTATTATTTGGGTTTGACCCAAAGACACACACATATATTCTCGGAGTACTCGACGATGCGAATGCGTGGGTGCAAGTAGAACTGAATTCGAGTTACGACAAAGATTTTACGAATTACAGAGCGTGAAGGGTGTTTTGGTAAATTCACGTTTACAGAAGATATTTTTTGTATTGTCTTTTGTGACTTTGAGTTGTGTGCCAAGTGGAGCCCACATCACTCCTTCCCCTCATTTTCGTGTCTCATCTCACTATCTCAATCTCTCACTTTCTCTCTAACTCTATCAGATTTTTCTCTCTCATTTAAACTCTCTTTATCTCTATCCTTCTCATCTTTGTAATACAGAGAGGTTGAGCACCATACACAATTCACTTGCCACCTTACTAGCGAGCTCCCTTACCTCACACTCTCTCGTCTCTCTCCTTCCCATCTCAAATCCTCTGCTCACTGCACAGATTGCACAACATCAAACTAAGCGATGGCGCACCATTTTCTCTGATGGGTTCCACAATCCCCGACGTTGGTAAGCCTCGAAATCCCTAAGATTCTCCTTTTAAACATGATCTGGTATTGTTTTTAACCTTTACACTGGATTTGGGGGAGGGTTGATACAAAAATGATGAACGGGGAGATTTCCCCAGATTTTTGGAAACCTAGAACTGTGGTCATCGAGCCACTTTCAAACCCATTTTCCAACCAACTCTGACCATGACACGACCTCAAATGGGTATAGATCTATTCCCTACATTTCTAACTTCATTTAGGTTTTTGAATCATTGATTTTGGTTGAGTATCGAGCTCGAAATAAGTTGTGGAAGTTGGAGAAAAACCTGCAAAAATATAGAAATCGCGAAGAAGGCTCATGGGCACGCATGGTGACCAGCGTGTGGGCACACGTGGTGGCCAGCTCATCCAGCATGTGGCTGGTAGTGCAGCCACCTTGTGGTGACGCGTGGATGCCAGTACAACCACCTTGCGGCGACACGTGGACAAACCCGAGGTCCTTCCTTAGGTTTCTTAAAATAATTCATTTATTAGTTGTACTTTGTACGAATAGGCAAATTTACGTTAGTTCGTTATATATTTACATAAACGGTTTCGTTTCTAGGTGAAACGCATTGCAATGATCTTTGATGCCCATGAGGCGGGTTCGACCCAACGACATGATTTGTGAGTGGGTATTTGCTTTTAAATATTATATATTTAGTTAGTTTCCATTTAAATATTTAATAAAGAATTTTCTACATTACGCCTAGATTAGACTAACCTTTTTAAGAATTAGCGTATTGACGGAATTTTTGAAATTCTCATAAATTCTACAAGATGCACGTTTATGCATATTTTGACGTGATGCCATGAATTTTTTAAATACTCATCATGCATGCTACACTGGTATTAGTACTCGACCGAGCCAAGGCTAGTCTTCACGTGTATGTTCACATCGCACCGTATGCTCATTTTGGATCCACTGTATGTGTCAGTCCTATACGAAATTGCTATAGGCAATTAGGACTTGTATGTATAGTACCAATCTTCACGTGATTGTACTAGAGCGTAAATCATTGTTACACCCAATCTTGTTCATGTCAAGATACTTTTGCATGAACTTGTGTGTCAACATATGTCGATGACCACCCGATATTATATTTTCATTTATGCGAGATATTGTGATTAACGGTTGTTATATGTTTTATAGGTGAAATATTGTTGTTTGTGGTAAATGTTTTCATACTATATGTAGTATATATATTTGGAAACTATACTTGTTTTACGGCGATGAATTATACGTTTTCGAAAAGGTTTTTACACAACTTGATTTTTAGGCACACTCACCCTTATTTTTTGCCCATCTAGGTTTTAGTGGAAAGCTCTTGTGTCAACGAGGATTCTTGGCAAAAGTTGGTACTGAAGATCACTTCCCATGGTACATTTCTTATTTTATTTTCACTGTACTTTACTTATGCTATGACATCACATGTGAAATGGGTTCAATCTCACTCACATGCGCACTCTTATATTTAGTCACTTTTAGGTTTTAATTTATTCACATTTTCCACATCACCACATTTTATGGCTTGGTCACCTTCCCAATGTCAGCCAGCATAACTCGATTTAGAGTCCATGTGGACATTCTTGGTCGGGTTCGTGTCAAACGCGATATCTTTGATGTGGTATGTTCAATATACCAAATTAGTTTTGTTGATGCACAAAACCGGAGGTCTTGGGACAACGTAAATCCGACCGTGAATCTGCATGAAATGTAAATAACACAAGATGTATCGTGGTTCACCCCAAGGTTTGGGCTATGTCCACACTGATTATGTATTTATCTGAGAGGTGAAGGATAGAGCCTCTATAATATGAGAGGGGATGTGAGAGGGTTTCAGGCCTAAGAGTTGGCCTCTCCTAATTGTGAGGGTGATGGGTCCTTTTATAGAACAAGGACTCCTCACTTATTACATATTTGCCCCTTCTTTTATCACATTATTACATTTAAGTCCCCCGAGTATTTGTACGAGATCTAAATACGAGGCCCTAAATATGGTATAAACAGTAGTCCCCCAAGTCTTCAGTCAAGAGAGTATTTTGGTTGGAGACTTGAAATTCAGTCCATGTGTGGGCCAAAGTAACTAGATGTTGTCTTGAACTGACGCTCGATATGAAGCGGTGCTCAAAGTGAAATGATGCTCAACTATAAGTATCACATGTTGCGAGGCTGCTTGGCTTGTGGCTTATGTTGCCTTGGTTGGCTCGGCTTGTGGCACTTGAAGGTGAGGGGGTCCCTTTTATAGAATAAGGGCTCGCTCCTCAATACATAAATGATGGGCTAGAGTTGAAGCTCGCGGCGAGGCGGTTGCTCAGTAGGCGGCGATGCTCTCTAATGATGGTGAGGGAGTCCCTTTTATAGAATAAGGGCTCACTCCTCAATACATAAGTGATGGGTTAGGAGTGATGCTCGCGGCGAGGCATTTGCTCAGCTGGCGGCGTTGCTTTCTAATGAAGGTGAGGGAGTCCCTTTTATATAATAAGGGCTCACTCCTCAATACATAAGTGATGGGCTAGGAGTGATGCTCGCGGTGAGGCGGTTGCTCAACTGACGGCGTTGCTCTCTAATAAAGGTGAGGGAGTCCCTTTTATAAAATAAGGGCTCGCTCCTCAGTACATGAATAATAGGTGCTCTCTAATGAAAGTGAAAAGTCACTTTTATAGAATAAGGGTTCGCTCCTCAATACATAAATAATGGGCTAAGTCCCCCAAGTATTTTTCATGAAGCCCAGTTGAGGCCCAATATATGGTACATAATGTAGTCCCCCAAGTCTTCGGTCAATAGAGTCTGTTGGCTGGAGACTTTAAATTGAATCCATGTATGGGCCGAAGTGGCGGTTGTTCAGAGGCGGTATTTGTATACCCTGCACTGAAGCTTTGTAGGTGAAGCTTTGCAAATGAAGCTTTTGAAGCTAGAGCTCTGTAAATGAAGCTTTCGAAGCTGGAGCTTTTGTAAATGAAGCTTTTGAAGCTAGAGTTCTGTAAATGAAGCTTTTGAAGCTAGAGCTCTGTAAATGAAGCTTTTGAAGCTGATTGACATGAGTGATGCTCATGAATGTTTATGTTGATTGACATGAGTGATGCTCATGGATGTTGTCATGAGTGATGCTCATGAATGTTAACATGAGTGATGCTCATGAATGTTTATGTATGAATGACATGAGTAATGCTCATGTATAATTTGGAGTACTGGGCGTACTTTTGATCACCTGGTTGGTGGCATGAAGGAGAGTACGGGTTGCACATTTCATCACCTGGTTGGTGGCATGAATGGCTAGTTGCCAAATGATAGTAGAGTACGGGTTGTACATTTCATCACCTGGTTGGTGGTAATAGCGGCATGTTGCCGAATAATTTTGGAGTACTGGGCGTACTTTTGATCACCTGGTTGGTGCTATTTTGGGGCTTATGGGCCTTCGCTCTCTACACAACATTCCAGCCCATTTATTTTGGGCTTTGCCTTTTTTTTTTTATTACCCTCTGATGGGGTTTATACAGATGTCTCCGGAAGATAAGGAAAATAAATTACATCATTCAAAAAGTTTCGACACAAAAGCTTTGACACTTGCAGATCGTTGGTGCGTACTGCAGTTACTGCATACTGGGTTGTTGCAGATCTTTCCCTTCTCTTTATTTTTCTTTCTTTTGGCAGATGACAGAATAATGCCATTTCCTTTTTTGCTCTTGCTTTTTGCTTTTATTTCTGTTTTTCCATCGCATTCTCTCTGTCTCTTCACCTGGCAGACAAAAGGAATCACGATAGAAATAATAATAGGAACCTTATCTTTTTAAAGTGGGCATCTTCTTGGTGGTCGACAAAAGCAAAAGTAGCAGCAGGAGAGAGATTGTAAAGGATATGAGTAGGCTTGAGGGCACTATCACTGACGCCAAAGAGAGAAGCATCGTAAAAAATGATGCTCAATGTGCGTCTTCTGCCCATCTGACTTCCTGGCAGGGTCCCCTTTCACCACCTTGGGTATTGTGAAAGAAATGAATCGTTACAGCTCACGGGAAAAGACATCTGCTTTTGCCGGATCAAATCTGATGCATTGGTATCAGCTACAATGATCAAATCATGAGAAATGCAGAAAAAAGGATCAGCAATGTAACAAGTGGTGGTATGGCTCATGAAGCTCTAATCATAACTTTATTTTTATCCACAATAAAAAGGCTGAAAAAGGTCGTAGCTGCATTTTCCCGTGCTTCCATCCCTTAATTCTTTAGAACATGAACAATACCAGGAACTGCTCCAGAGGATATGATACTTCCTTTGTTATCTTCACATAAGGAAAGGTTGATGAGTGCTGTCACAGCATGCTCTTGGGGGACTACTGGAGAGAGCGCAGGAGGCAGTGGTAGAGCCATTCCTCCTCCTCCTTCATCTTCTCTTCCTCTTGCCGCGCCATCGTGCCTCCAATAACCACATTCATCGTCTGCCCAAATCTCATATCTCAATTAATACGCATGTCTTCGAGGAAAGAAATCATGGTAGGCGTTTTCCGGCGGTCTCTCTCTTTCCCAAACAAAATAAACCCAAACAATATTCCAAATAATCGTAACCACCGTCCATCAAAAGTCCGACCGTCGTTTTCTTGTCACACCAGATCCATCAGTCTTTGAAAACCTCTGAAATTGCTTTCAAGATGGCCTCTTGCGGCGGTCCCTGGTCGTCTTCCGACAAATCTGACGAGTTCTCGTTGTGGGTGCGGTTGAGGAGACGATGACAGAGCAAGCTCTGGCGTATTCGGCGAGCTCGGCTTGCTCGAGGGTGTTAACCTCGACAATGGCGCCGCTGCGAGGAGATCTGGAGATTTGCTTGGATCTGGGGATCTCGAGATTTGCTTTGAAGAGAACGTAGCAAAGGACTATGAACCCAGACCTGACGAACGATAGGCTCGCCGGCGTTAGCTGCAGTCAAGACTTCGCAATCGTACGCCGTCAGACTTCCGGCGACTTGCCCCGTTGCCGCCATTTGATCGCGCCAATAGAGTCTCAAATACTCGGCCTCAGAGAAACTTCAAAATGCTCCGTATTGTGTTTTGGTCGTTGTTTGGGTCTGCTGCCACAGAGAGAGAGAGAGAAAGAGAGAGTTGAAAGAGATCAGAGGCAAGAGAAAGAGACAGAGAGAGTTTTAATTGTCTCCTGGGTTTGGCTTTGGATCTTGGGTTTTTCTGGGAAACTTTGGGTTGTTGGATTTTTGCAGATTCACGGTGGAGGTGAAAAAATGAAAAAGAACCGACATAGTTTTTTGTGTCGATTCCCACAAACGGCGTCAAATGTTGATGCACAAAACCGGATGTCTTGGGACAACGTAAATTCGACCGTGAATCTGCATGAAATGTAAATAACACAAGATGTATCGTGGTTCACCCCAAGGTTTGGGCTACTTCCACACTGATTATGTATTTATCTGAGAGGTGAGGGAGAGAGCCTCTGTAATATGAGAGGGGATGTGAGAGGGTTTTAGGCCTAAGAGTTGGCCTCCCCTAATTGTGAGGGTGAGAGGTCCTTTTATAGAATAAGGACTCCTCACTTATTACATATTTGCCCCTTCCTTTATCACATAATTACATTTAAGTCCCCCGAGTATTTGTACGAGATCTAAATACGAGGCCCTAAATATGGTATAAACAAGTTTCATGAACAATTGAACATGGTAATTGGTCAAGGAGTTGATATTAAGCACCAAATCAAGAAACTTGTACAAGTGTATAATGTAACATGACAAACACTAAGTATCCAGTTAACATTTGTGAAATTCTTCGATTTGATTTCAACACGCAATCGAGGTTTATGCTCATTTCTCGATGAGCACGGTTCAAGGAGCCGTGACAACTTCGAAACATTTTTTTGATTTTTCTATGATTTTATAAAAAGTTATACCTTATATAATATTTTATTCAATATGTGCCATGTGGCACCTTTTGATTAGTTTGATATAATTTTCTCGAGTTTTTTGCATCAAAACAACGAGCACCCTACAACAAATTTGTACCAACTTTTGAATGTTTTTTATTTATTTTTCTCTTATTTTATATGACAATTTCAAATTATATATATTTTTATTTCTCACTGCCATGTGCCATCTTCTCGGCCATCACTAGAGTTTAGGGTATTATTTCATAACATGTCACAAGTGATCATCCCAAAAACACCAGTTTAACTCTAGCGAGGGCAATACCGAAATTTCCCACAAGACAACCCAAACAAGTGACGCATTTTGTTTGGTCCAAACTCTTACGTAACCCACGTGGCAGCACTTGATAAAGGCCATGTGTTATTTTTATTATTCCTATAAAATACAAAAGCACATTAAAGAGATCATAATAACTAATTTACAAATGTGAAAAATATGAAAATGTTTGTGATTGCGTCCTCTACCCTTTGACGATGGGTACATTGTCATTTGGATTGTTACAATTATACATCCATTAATGTATAGTTTGAGTTTAACATTAATAAAAAATATTTCTAAAATGCAAAAAATATATCTTCGATTGGTATGTGACCGGGAATGCGATATCTTCCACGTGGTACGTTCAATATGCCAAATCAACATCATGAACGTGGTGATTGGTCAAGGATATTCAATTAAGCACCATCATGAAACTTGTACAAGTGTATCATGACAAACACCAAGTACCCAATGTAACATTTGTGAAATTTTCCTAATTGATTTCAACCACTATTCAGTCAAAATACATAATCTCCATAAAGTTCTTCATCTCTGGATCTTCGTTTTGATTAATATATTCCCATTCTCTCCACTAGCAGTGCATCACCCCCTCCCCCCCCCCACCACATGTTTCTGCCCCTGTCTCCAATTCTCCAAATTCATCTTCTTCTTAAACCATCTCAGTACCTCCTTCTAGTTCAGTTTCAGTTTCAGAACCCTCAACCTTGCCATTAAGTCAAACAAGTTGTCCTTCTATCCCTATTAATTCTCATCCAATGATCACAAGATCCAAGGCTGGCATATGCAAATCTAAACCTCAAGCTTATGCAGCAACCAAGCATTCTCTTCCTGTTGTCTTGATTATGTTCCCAATACATACTTGCAAGCTTCTAAGCATGCTCATTGGCGAGCTGCAATGCAAGATGAGTACAATGCCTTGATATCTACTGGTACTTGGTCACCAGTCCTCTCTCATCCTTCCCAAAATATAGTTGGATGTAAGTGGGTGTTTCGAGTTAAGAAAAAGGTTGATAGTACTATTGACAGGTATAAAGCCCGCCTTGTGGCAAAGGGCTTCCATCAACACGAAAGTATTGACTTCCAATAGACTTTTAGTCCAGTTGCCAAGCCGGTTACAATTCGAATCCTACTCACTCTTGTTGTCCAATATAATTGGTTTCTCAATCAATTGGATATAAGTAATGCCTTTCTTCATGGAGACTTAAAGGAGGATGTCTACATGCAACAACCTCCCAGGTTTATTGATCCTAACTCTCGTAGTCATGTTTGCAAGTTGAGGAAATCTCTATATGGACTCAAACAAGCTCCTCGAGCTTGGTTTGATAAACTATTTCAAGCCTTTCATTCTCTTGGGTTCAAACAATCTTCCTCTGATGCCTCCTTGTTTGTTCTAAATGGTCATCATTTGGTTAGTGTCCTAGTGTATGTTGATGATATTCTACTAACTGGTCCAAACTCTCAACCATGTCAACAGTTTATTACACAACTTAGTTCTCAGTTTCCAGTGAAAGATCTTGGTCCTTTACACTACTTCTTGTGCTTAGAAGTACACAGATCCTCACAAGGCATCTTTCTACATCAAACCAAGTATTTACTTGATCTTCTCAAGAAAACAAACATGGAAGGTGCCAAACCGTGCTGCACACCTTTTAGTTCCAAGAAATTAGATCACAGTGGGCCTCTCTTGTCCAATCCCACTGAATATTGTTCTATTGTATGAGGTTTACAATATCTAACTTGGACTAGACCGGACCTTGCATTTGCTGTGAACCAAATCTGCCAATTCATGTATGCTTCTAGGGAACAACATCTTTAGGCAGCTAAAAGAGTTCTCAGATTTTTTAAAGGTTATCTTTCACATGGTTTGTGGTTCACAAAGGGTCTTGTCCATCTTTCAACATACTCTGATGCTGATTAGGCTGGCTGTACATTTGATAGACGTTCTACAAGTGGCTACTGTGTGTTCTTAGGCTTCAATCCCATTAGCTGGAGTGCTAAGAAGCAAAGTACTGTTGCTAGGTCATCTATAGAAGCTGAATATCACTCCTTAGCTCACACATCTGCATAACTCACTTGGTTCTACAAGATTCTCAAAGATCTTCACTTTCCTCTACCTACATTGCCTCAACTTTGGTGTGACAACATCTCATCAATATCTTTAGCATCTAATCCTGTCTTTCATGCTCGCACAAAGCATGTTGAGATAAACTACCACTATATTCGAGAATTGGTATTTATATTTTTATAGTTTTGACATTAATTGTTTGATATTTTATGTGATTTATAATCCTATAAATTTAAAATCCATCATTATAATACTATTAGAAACGGTTACAATAAAAAAATTCAAACATTTTGATTGAATAAATGGTTAAAAACTATGTAAAAATAAGAAATAATAAATGGCAAAAGAATGTATCCATAATGTTAGAAAAATTGGTACATTTCACATATAACAAAGTGGTACATTAACAAAGAAGAATGGGTACATTATAAATAAATTAGGGTACAGATAAAAGATTTAAAAATTATGAGTACAAATGAATTTTTTAAAAATATAGGCGCTAAAAGAAATTAATACATGAGTACAAAATAAAACTAAAAAGAAAATACTACAAATTTAAAAAAAATGTTGCAAATTAAAAGTGGGTACAAACTAAAAATATAAATATATGATACAAAGTTTAGGCATAAAACATAAATATACCATATGTAATTTTTCTATCATTGATTAAATATACAATGTCATGTGACGGTATATGACACACCCCGACCGAGATCAAGGCATGCTGGCCGTCACGTGAGAGTGACGTAGCCATGTGCACAGTGCAGAAGCAATAAAGATAAGAATTATATGAATAATTGAAAACCAAATTACTAGAGTGCACTACTAAACAGAAAGTGATAGGAGTTAGTTACAATAGTAAACACTCCTAATCAGAGCATATAGGACAAATACTAGTTATACAGTACCCGGAATGTCCTACTATTATTTAGATAAGTCAAAACAGCCGACGTCCTCGAGCCACCAACAGCAAGCTTACTTAAAACCTGGAGGGGTGCAAAACAGAAAACGTGAGTAGGCAAAAACAAATGTTTTACAAAACCATTTCATTTATCAACATACTAACCCCTCGTTGTAAAACATGTATAATTTTCCCAGAATCAGGATATAAGCATATACAAGTATATATATATATATATATATATACCTCTCTCTCTCTCTCTCTCTCTCTCTCTCTCTCTCTCTCTCTCTCTCTGAAATCATAACAATTCAATTCATGCTTCACATATTCATATTCATATGTATGCCATGCTAAAATATAACAAAGTAAACAATACAGGTAAGAATGATTTCATAGAAATATGATATGTTAGCCGGAACCCCTGATGTGGTCTGTACGGCTGAATTCATAGCTCAAAAGTCAATTTAGCCGGAGTCACTACAATGACCTATACGGCAATATACTGCACATAAGTCGGAACCACTAAAAATGGTATGTACGACAAGATTGGGTGAAATATAATTATGCTCAATTCTATTCTCTCATAATAGCCGGGCGATAAATCGCTAGTCACCTACGAGTCGGAATCATGAATAAGGTCTGTACGATAAGACTGTGCACTTAAGTTGGATCCATTATGAGCATATAGTGCGGGTGGTGACGTAAATAAACAGGCATGTACTTTATATCTCTGGCTAAATCACAATCACCCTAGGTGCAGTTTTATGAGCTCAACATTATTCAATCACATATCACATCATTGATTGATGCGAAAATAAATTAACGCACAAATTTAAACCCTATTTGTGACAATTGTAGTAATGATGTAAGTAGGGATCGTTCTAGGCCGGGGATTAACTAGGGATGCTAACCAAAGTAAAATTAAATTAAAAACGTAAAAACAAAATTTAAAACATTAAACTAAACTCAAAACATTTAACTAGAATAACTCAAAATAAAACTAACAAATAATCTAAAACAAATCAAAAGACTCAAAATAATTCAAGAATCAAGAAAACACAAACTAAATTTATTTCTAACAAATCTAACACTTTAAGATAAACGGGGGATTGATTTTTGACGAAATCGAATTTAAAACTGAAACTTGAAAATAAACTTCTAAGAAAATATATTTTATAGAATTAAAATGATTAGACGTTAGTTAGAGGGGTCCTTATCCACACATAAATAAATGCATATAATTTAATTCCCAGTTATGATTTCAACAAACGAATAAATGACAATACTCCAAGTTAATTAGGTCCGCTTAAATTAACCTTCAGATTTCCCTAAATTCATTGAATTGGACGGGATACGCATCACAACCAAATTATTTTTATCAAGCTCTCTAACTATGGAATACGCATGATAGAGAGACATATAAAAAATCATTAAGTTCAATGGAAATCATAAAAGCATCGACTAGGCATTCATAACTATGGAATAAGCATGTTAATCCAACCTAGGGTTTACTAAACACAATCGTGACTAGCGATTTTTACTACTCATGGATATAAGTTCATAACGATTAGGTGAAAATCCCTTATATCCTAGCATCAAGTCTAAGCATGCAAATTAAGTGTCGACCCTTAACCCACATACATAAACAAGTTATTAATCAACACAGAAAAATAAACCACATCCAACGTTCAAGAATTCATAACTGGAGTAAATCAAATCATAATAAACATTTATCCATGGTTTCAAATTTCCCTCTAACTAAAACAAATTAATTACACATTATTCATAAATTAAAGTGAAAGTAAAACATGAGTTTGGAGGATTAAACCGAGAGAGATGGACAGCTTTTCTGCGCCACTGTGCTCTCAAGCTGCCAAGAAAGCTTTACTGCTTTCTGTTTTGTCAGTCTCCTTGCTGTCGGTCCCGCGCCTCCCTCCTCGCAAGGCAGCGTTTCACACCCTTCAAGTTCCGCGTGTTCTGACTTTCCCGCGCCACCTGGCTTCTCCTTCTGCCCAAGCAGCGCTGACCAGCTGTCCTCCCGCGTCCCCTGCCAGCTACCTTCTCCCCGAGGCTCACTGTGCTCCTGAGGCAGCTGCTGCTCTCTCTTCCACTGACCTCGCTGCCAAAGGGCAGCGTCCTTCCCTGCTGCTTTCCTTCGTGCTGACCTGCGAGCTCCCTCGCACTGACCTTCCTCTTAGCTGCGCAAAACAGCTTTCGTTTTTCTTTCTTACTCTTTCCTATTTCCGTGCCTTTAGGCACCCCCCCTCCAACCGAGCACGTCAGTCTCCCACCTTTTATTTCCGTTCCCCACGATTTCTTTATTCTTCTGTGCGTGTCTCTTCTTTCTTCTATTCCCACCATGCTGACTGCCCTCCTAATTCTTTATTTCCCTCAGTGGCTGCCTTTTATTTCTTTATTGTTTTGCTCCAGCTTGTCCACGTTTTCTGCACAACCAACCCTCGCGCCAAGGCCCTCCACGCAAGCTGTCTCCTCACTTTCCTTCCACTTCCTATCATGCACTCCCACTTATTCTTTCCATTTCTTATTCTATATTTTGTTGCTGCTTTTCTGCCATCCGTCTCCCTCTTTCCCTTATATCTATATATATATATATAACTCAGTCAGTCACCTTTTATTTGCTCTGCCAAAATGTTTTCTTAAGTTACAACAATAAAATAAGTGAGCAAGGTAGAAATGACGAATTTATTACTTAAAATCACACTTGTGCTATTTTTATTTTCTTAGCTAGATAAATTCTATAAAACACAAAAACAAAGTAAATAGCACAAAAATATGAGGAAATAACTAAGAAAATACGAGAGAATTTGATGTAAAATATATATAAATATGAGCTTATCAAATACCCCCACACTTAGATTTTGCTAGTCCTCGAGCAAAACAGAAAAAGTAATAACATGAAAATTATTAGTTTCCCCCTATGTGACCCTCATAGAACTTCATTCGAGAACGCAAATCATCAAGAACCATAGCTAACACCAAACAAGCTAATCCAAGTTCATTTTCCTTATTCAAATATTAGCAGTAATCTTTGAATCATCCTTGAAGTGTAGTGTGTGAGATAGCCATGCTAATGCAATTTCAAATTTTTATTTTTAAAATCACCATATGCAAACTAGCGACCTTCTTACTGGAATATACACTCAATCACATATGTGTTTAGTTTTAAAGTGTTTCGCTCAAAGAATCAAATGTGAAAGTTCTACCATAAGCTTGCATAAAGATCACTTCTCCACAATCATAACTGCAAAACTTAAATCAAGAGGACTTTTATTGGATGTAATGAGGCTTAGGGATAAAGTTATTGAAACGAAAGAATAGGAAAATACAAGTTCCAAGCTACATTGCAAGCAATTCTTTTCTTTAAATTTATAAGAACTCAAGCTCTCCAACGATTCTTCTGACATCTCCAACCACACCCTTAAACTGAAACTTTAAACACTTTTTATTTTCTTCGTAAATAAACTTTCTTTCTTTCTTTTTTTCTTTTTTCTTTTTTTTTTTAATTCAGAAACAAATATGAAAAACCCCCACACTTATTCTTTTGCCAAACACTCTCCAAGTACTTCACAAATACTTCTCATAAGACAATTTCACATTACTCATTAGCTCGCTTGGAAAGGGTAAGGAAAAATATTTCAGGCATAAGGGTAGACATATCTGGTGATAAGAAATAAAAGGTTCACAAATACGGCTCAAATTGGCAATCTAATGATATCATTTTTCTTTGGGAAACAAGGTTAGTTGGGTCATGGTGGTAAACCTAATGCCTCTATCATTTTCAAGTTCATGCAAACAATGACAAATATTTCGAAAGATCGTTATGCAAGTTCTAGAGAAGTATTTCACATAAGTTCATCACACATGAAAGAATAAGAGTGTATGAAAAATGCACACACTTTCAATAGGCTCAAAAACTCACATAGGATGTATATGGTCACTAAATTCACATATGAAGCTTTAAATCATGCTTTAGTTTCACATCAACAAGGCTATGTGCATTTGGTTTTTCAAAGATAATCAAATATGTACAAAACTAACACGAGAATTAGGAATTTCACACAACACATATTAACTAAGTTCTTGATCATCATGGTTCAAATTTTATCCAATTATATCATTGGGTCGGGAAACTAACAAAAAACTAATTCAAAACAATAAGGAAAACAAGGAAATATTTTTGGATTTTTTAAATTTTCCGATTTTTTTTTTTTTTTTAAAAAAAAAAACAACAACTTAATTAAGAAAATACAAAGCAATAACATGGAAACAAATGAAATCAGTTCAAAGTCGAAGGTACAAAAATTTTCAATTTGGTCATTTTTATACTCTTTACCCCCACACTTAAACTAGACATTGTCCCCAATGTCAGAAAATATAATAAAATGCAAATAAAAATAAAGTAGATAATATAACGAAACAAAATAAAGCAATAGGACTGAAAACTTCCTTAATTTGCAGAAAAAATCAAGCGATGACCCCCAAGCTAAAATTCTGCAATCAACCTCAAGGGTGGAAATAACCAAAAGTTCCTGCAAAGAAAAGAAATAATTCAGTTAAGTAACACAAGAAAATGTAGAAAATGCAAACGAAAAATTGAAAATGACAATAAAAGACAATGAATAGAACTAATAAGTGATCATTGGTCCTGTTTGTTGACTTTCCACAGCTTTGAACTTGAACTGGCCTCAGGAACTTCTTAGCAAGGAAAATGAAACTTGATTGGTGGTGTTGTTGAAACTTCTCGAGCTCTTGGTTTCAACTCGGACTCCTTCTGCCGGGTTGATTGAGTCTACAGGCTACATTCTTCTCTTTTTGTTTCTTCTGCATGGCAGGTAGGCACGAGGTAGAGGTGGTGGTCTGATTCTTTGTTCAATCTGTCCAAGTGCCGACCGATTGCCTTCTTTCACCTTGTCCCGTAGCCAAGAGCAAGGGTAAAGGAAAAGCATGCCATGAGATATCTTTGCCTTTGACTCTGATGATATGGGATACTTTTGCTTTTGAAGAAGTATCGTTCCACATGTGTATTCTTGAACTGGGTTGGGGAACTTCTTAGCAAGGAAAATGAGACTTGATCTTGAAGATGAAGCAGCACCTTGTCTCCACATGCTTCAAGTAATCATTTTCACTTGCCTTATCTGTTCTCCAGGCAGATGTGGCGTCTTATTCGGAAGTACATCAGCGGTTGAAGATGAGCACTCGAGAGCAATGCTAGGTAAGCAATGCTAGGTAAGCAATCAGGAAGGATTTCCAGGCAGTCGGTTCTTAGATCGGAAGATTGACACCGAGTGCTGGCTGATTGCTCGCTTTCTCCTTGTCACAAAGACAAGGACAAGGACAAGGACAGGGAGAAAGCATGATATGAGATACTCTTGCTTTCAACCTTCATGATATGAAATACTCTAGCTCTTGATGACTTGTTTGCAAAGGTATCCCAGGGAATGAGAAACACAGAGTAACTCGAGAGGGTTTGTTGGAAAGGCATTTTCGGAGATGAAAAATTTCGGAGATGAAGAAGTGCTGAGGGGGGTGTGCCTCTGCTCTGGAAGGCGAAGGTAGAAACTTATAGGTGATTCTTCACAACCGAAACTGTTCCTTTACCCCTGTCGGCAGCCGGTGGATGGCTGAACAGTACATGTTACGCGCTTTCTGAAAAAGCCACCCGTAATTTGCGCAAAGCTGACAGCGCGCGTGACGAATGACGACAAAACTGGAAAAGCTGTTCGCCTCGTGATTCCTGACCGCTCCGGCTTTTGAGAGAGACGCCCGACTTTTGAGAACGGCGTCCGACTTTTGAGACGGAGACGCCGCTTTTGAGAAAAAAAATCCGGCTTTTGAGAAGGGAGCCCGACTCTTCGATTTGCGAGAGGACGCCACTTTGATTTCTGATGAGCGGCTCTTGATTTCTTCTTTTTATAGAGGCGCTAAGTTTGTTCCACAACACACTTGCTCCCTCCTGTAAACACTCCATCCGGTAAACGTTCCCTCCTGTAAACACTCCCTCTTGCATTTCTTTTAATCTTGATCAATCCGACTCTTCATTCTCAACACCTTCAAATATGTCTTGCCCTTCTGACCGTCGCCTTAACTTGAATGTTGGGGAAGATAGTGATATGTCTTCTCCATCCAACATTTGGCAGCCGTCCTTCATATCCCCAAATGGTCCTCTTACAGTTGGGGATTCCATGATGATGAATGAAACAACCGCTTCGGTGGTGGCCAGAAATCTGCTCACTCCTAGAGACACTAGGATACTTTCCAGGCGGTCCGACGAACTGGCTGTTCAGGACTCTATGGCCTACAGCGTCCGAAGTGCAGGCTCAGTATCAAACATGGGCCAGCGCCTTCTTGCACGAACTCGTCAAGTGGAGTCGTTGATGGCTGAAGTGGCTAGTCTTCGGCAAGAGGTCAGAGTGCTTAGGCATGAGAACAAGGAGTTGCACATGCTCGCAACTAATTACTCAACAAGCATGAAGAGGAAGCTGGATCAGATGCAGGAGTCCGAAGTGCGGATTCAAAGTGATCATCAACGGTTTATGGCGTTACTCCCGAGGTTTATGTTGTCTTCGTCCTCGGGAGCTGCACCAAGTATTGAGGCTCCGAATGATCCAACTCTGGCGCTTCGTCTTTCGAGGGCTCCGTCGACCTCCGAGGCACCACCTACCAACGACCAATAAAAAGCTATTAGTTCACTTTATTGTAAAATATTTATGCTTTAAGTTTATTTAATTATATATATAAATATAAGTTTTTTTTTTTTTTTTTATATTTTTTTTTTGTTTTTTTTTTTTGTTTTTTTTTAAATTATGTGATGTTATTATTATTATTATATTTTTTTTTTAACTATCAATGTAAAATAAGTAAATCAAAGTAAAAAAAAACTATGTTTAACTTTCTAAACAAAAATCACAACTAAATAAACAAAACAAAATGAAAGCAGTAAATAGAAGGGTTTAGGAATGCAAATCTGATTGTGGCCGATTCCTAGGCCTCCCTTCTTTATTCAAATGCAAGGATTTATCCTTGAACGGACGGTGGTAATTGAAATGATCCGACAACGGTCTAAGTTCTAATGACGGTGCCTGAATCATCAAAATTAGATTGTTAGTATAACATAAAATTAAAATTGGAGAAGATGGCTTACTTTCACGTTCAAACTCAATGACAAACACCACGTCTTTGAACGTTTCAGGGACTTTGAACTTGGCCAAATTTATTATAATGGTTGTGGCTTGTCCCGTGTCATCAGTCTCAACTTCTTTGGGCTTGATTGTCTCATGCACAGCATCTTTGATATGTTCAACATATTCTCCGGCCACCTCCTTTTCTGAAATCCCTCTTCTTGGTGTGCAAGGTTCTTTGAATGTTTCAACATCATCGGGAACATGATTTGGTGCACCAAGAATTTGGATATCACTTTGCACCTTGGGAAGATCTTCCACAACGTATTTTTCATTCACTTCTTCCTTGGGATTTAAAAACCTGCAAGGAAAAAGGACAATTGGCGGAATAATGTTAGAATGAAATGAATTTTGAACCTCCTCACCTGAGTTGGATGACATAAGGACTTGAGGGGTTTGCGACAAGAATTCTTCTAAACTGCCCAAGTCGTCATCCTCATCTTCTTCTTGAAGCGGCAATTCATTCATGTTCGGGCTATGTTTGGATGGTTCTGGAACAACTTCATCCTCCATATCACTTCCCAAAGTGATGGCTTCATTGATTTCCATTTCTCCCTTTGAATTTGCAAATGTGGAGTTGGAGAGTTCACTTTGATCTTGAATTTGTACCATGAACTCCATAATCTGCCCAACTTGCTTCTCCAATGCATCCATCTTGTTGTCTTGATTTTCTACTTCCTGGTTCAAAGAGGTGATTAATTGAATAATATTATCCTTATCAACCGACGAACCTGAATTTGGTTGGGGAAATTGTGGTGGAGGCTGTGGTGGTTCACATGGCCATTGATAGAACTCCTCCGATGGCGGCAATTGTTCTTCTTTTCGCAAGCCCTGTACCAAAGAAATTAATTCTTCAAGCCTTTGATTATAATCCACGGGCATACTTTGATTTGATTGGAATTGTTGTGGGGGATGCTGTGGTGGCTGCATAGATCTTGAATAGAATTCGTCTTGCTGCCAATATCCACTTTGTTGAACCTGTTGAGGTTCTCCCCACCTATGATCTGAATAATTTCTCCAATCCGAATTGTAGGCGTTGGAAAACATGTTGCCCCTTGATTGGTTATGACCTTGATATCCCCAAACATCTTCATTTGCAGAAAATTGGGGACATTGATGAGTTTGATAACCTTGCCCATACGATGCACCAAATGTAGGGACACTTGGCATTGTGGCCCTTTCAGTATTCTGAGTCAATTGAGACGTGAGATTCGCCAATTGAGCTTGGATTGATGCAAGTGCCATATCTCGCTCCATTTGTACCTAAAATCAAAGAAAGAAAACTAAATCAAACATCAAAAGTAAAAGACAAAATAACAAAAAAAAAAAAAAAAAAAAAAAATACAATAAACACAAATAAAAAATAAAACACAAACAAAAACATAAACAAGGGATTAGCAAATTTGCTAATCCCCGGCAACGGCGCCATTGATGATTCACATAATCAAACATAACTTACCTGAACTTACCTGTGCCTCCACAGCACCACATTTATATATATATATATATATATATATATATATATGCAACCATGGAATGCATGTTCAGAATATAAAAGCATTTGGCATATTATTTCAAAGCATACTTTCCTTAAAAATGCATTTCTGGGAAATATATCAAGTATATAAATATATACTGAAAACAAAAGCCCACTCACTGATATGTCGAAGGGTCGTAGCCCCCGAGTCACCCGTGGATACGCTCGTCATCGGGATAAGCCTCACCTATATGCGAATTAACTATAAAAACGTTATTTTAAAGCACATAGACAAAACTAGCTAATAACTTCTCATACATTACTCAATTTTGGTATTTGAATATACCAATGTGACTTACACAACCTCATGAACATTGTGATATTTTTAGAATAATTTTCCTATGGCTCACGCGCCCTCACGCGCCGGGGAAGGCACAGCCTCACGTGCCCTCACGCGCATCATCTTCAACCTCCAGACGCCGGAATAGTGTCACCGGCGCCGGAATCTGGGCAGACCTGCAACTACCTATTTCTCGCTCGTTTTTGCACCATTTTTCATGCAATTTATACCAAAATAAAGCTCTTAACTTGTAGAACACAATCATACTAATTTAAAGCTCTAAAAGTCACAGGATCTCACCGGAGAATTCCAAGAAAAACCGACCAAACTTCGTCCACACGATCCCGACGTCCAAAACCTTCAAACGAAGCACTCCGAGCTTCCTTGGGACCTCATAGAGCTCAATGTGAGCTTGGATTGTCCTAAAACATAACCATTCAAAAGTTCATGAATAGTGCTCAACTCGGAGCTTGAGTTTTCAACGTGATATTGAACGAGTTCTTACCTGAAATGGGTATGGACTAAGGAACACAATGGTATGCTCAAAACCTTCGATCTGTGAAGATTTGGCTTGGTTCAAGGTTGTCCGTACGTATAGCAAGGAGAGAGAGAGTGAAACCGAGACAGAGAAGAGAGAGCACGGGAGAGTGAGAGAGAGAAAGGATGTGTGGTCCAAACAATTTGGGTCACCAATCAAAACAACAATTTCCTTACTTTCAATTAGGTCCAAAGACTTAGGAAAATAATGGAAATGGTTCCAAAATTCAACTTAAATCACACAATACACTTAACGTCCAAGGGTACAATTGTCATTTCATGTCATCGAAAATTAATTATTCGGGACGGGTTGTGACAGTATACACATGGGTATAAACACAAATAAAACTTTAAAAAAATATGGGTACAAAAAGAAACTAATATATGGGTACAAATTAAAAATGAAAAAAAAAATTGGTACAAATTAAAAATAGGTATAAACTAAAAATAAAAATATATGATAAAAAATTAGTTATAAATACAAATATACTAATTGTAACATTTTTAACACTAAAGGAATATATTTAAAAAATATATATTTTATTATTCAAATAATTAATGATGTTATTAATACCAAGGACCTTGATCAAAAATTGAAAATGAATAAGATTTTAATAAATGGAGTAGCAATAAAAAAGATGTAAACCTAATTTGTCCTTTTTCAAATTTATGCTCCATTAATTTGATTAATTAATGTTGATAAGCCTATGGTGATGGACTTTTAAAACTCAATTGTCATGGGGTATGGCTGTGATGACTCTCTCATTTAAGTACTCAAAATGGCCTGCTTGGGTCCATTAGTTTCACCCGTTTTATTTAAGTACTCAAAATGGCCTGCTTGGGTCCATTAGTTTCACCCGTTTTAAAGGGCAAGAGACATGTAAATTGCTCTTATTATTCACTCTCAATAGTATTTATATTTGTGCAACTCCACTTGTTGGGTAAAGGCGATTACTATTCATAAATATTTTTATTTTTTTTTATTTTTTGGGTTACCTTGTTGCATGTAAATTACAAAACGTGGTTGACGTTAATCTTGCTCGATGGAAGCAAAGCCAGGCTTAATTTGCTTGGCATGACATCAACCTTGTTCGCTGGACAAGGCCAGGCTTAACTTGCTCGAGCTTTTGGATAGGCTTCGCATGACCCACCACTTGATCTCTTCGATTTGGCCCGCTGGAGGTGGTTTTTCAGGTTGAAGGTCATCTTTCAAGCCCTAGGCCTTGTCAGAATGACAAGGGTGAAGTTTTGGGGGCATGTCATGACAGGCTGGGGTGGGGACTCGGGTGTGCTCTAGCCCACCGCAAATCAGAAAATGTTCTTGTCGAAAATTCTAGGGGCTCCCCTCGCCACTTGCAAGGCACTCCCGCCACCCCAACTCACATGAGAATAAAGACTAGAAAAAATGGCGTACGCACCCGGTTTCATGAACGGTTGTAGAATATTGATATCGAGGAGGATGTGAAAGATATGCTGTTTTCTTTTGGTTTCAGACTGAGGAGGCAAATCATGTGCCACATGCCTTGCTATTAGGTGACTGGCTTGAGCTTGACTTGATCTAGACAAAAAACACAATAATTTTTATTTAACTTTGTTGAGAATGAATCTCAGATCGATAAGATGACGGACGTACTTAAGTAAGTTGGGCTACTATTACCAAAACAAAAAAAAAAAAAAGTAAGTTGGGCTACTCCTTATATTGCTAATTAATTTTATGGTGTAACCTCAACTTTTTTCATGGTATCAGAGCATATTGTCCAATGTGTGAAGCCCAACTGCCATTCATGCTCCATGTCACCTCGTTGTGTTATCCATATGTTTAGGATTGAAAATCACCACATGAGGGGGCGTGTTGAGAATAATCTAATTTGAACTCGTAGAGTTAGTAAGTTGAACTATTCTTCGTATTACCAATTAATTTTATAATACAACCTCAACTTTCTTCAAAACTAATCTAATTTAAATTGAGAAGAGAGGCTTTGAACTTGAGTCAAGTACAAGAAGCACACCTCTCTAACCAATTTACTCAAGCCCAGAACTATGAGTCTTAAACCCCTTATATTCAGGCCAGTTATGATTTTTTTTTTTTTGTCAAACTGTAGATTTTGTTAAATTAAATGTTCGATAAACTCACACCATCCTGCAAATACTCAATTCCTTTCCACTGCATGCCAGTTATGAATCGGGATGTACCAATTTAAGTGCAATTTTTTAGAAAAACAAAAAGCGGAAACAAGGAACACTGTTGATCAAAGTAATCCTGTTTCATTATACATCAATTTATTTATTTAATTTTTCTACTTTATGTCATTAATCAAAGTAGCACAACAAAATTAGAATGTAACTATTTTCATGTAATTGTAGACATGAAAAAAAACCCTCTACACTCATTTCGGCCAGTATCAACCAGCAGCTGAAATGAAAAAAAAAAAAAAAAAAAAAAAAAAAAGGAGAAAAAAGGTAGTAAAATTACGTTGTTCAAATCATCAGGAGAAAAAAAAAAAAAACAAATTGGAAATCAAACCAGAGTGGCGATCCCACTGTATCTGGGTCTAGTTCTATCAGGTGAAAGCCCCTCTTCCATTGCCTTCCTCTTGTTATTGTTGGGCGGCATCGTTTGCGGTTGTTGCTGTTCTAGTTCATGATCCTGCTCCTGTGATTGAGTCTCTGAGTTTTCAGATTCATCTTCTTGTTTTTCTTGGTTTTGATGGCTGGACTTGGTTTTCATCAAATGGGGTCTAAGCCTACTCAAGTCTGATAGTCTCACTGGCTTTAAGAAAAACTCCTCAGCCCCTTCTTCCAAGCATCTGTTATTAACCACATAGTTTAATCAATTAAACTTCACAATTCAAATTTTCCTACCATTTTTTTAAGGTAAGTGATTTCTGCACTCTTTTTTTTTTTTTCCGTTTCTGTTCCTCCCTTTTTCACTTTTCTTTACGTTTGGATAAAGGAGAATCAAGAGACGGAAACACGAGGAGTGCAGAAACAGAAAACGAGAGCGTGAAAATCCCTGAAAAGAAAAGGTACCTGGTGATTCTTGAAGGCACATTCTCAGATGACATGATCACAACAGGTATGTTCCTCAGAGATGAAGACTCCTGAGAAATCCACAAAAACAAAAAATCCTATAAACTTTTTGGAATGTGACAAAGGAAATCTTGTGACTGACATCTGGAACCTGACTTATTTTTGGGTTGAAAAATTGGTGGGCAAATATTCCAGGGGATTTTAATTGATAGTTTAAACCCAAGTGGGCAATTGGACAATTGGACAATTGTTAAACTCCATTGGACAGATGGAAGAAAACTCAATGGGGAAAGATCGAGGAAAAGAAAAAATGCAAGAGAATATAAAAAAATAAACAAATAAAAAAATAAAAAGCATACCTTGATTTTCTTGAGCAAATCATATCCTGTCATTCCAGGCATACAGTAGTCTGTAATTACAAGATTCACTCCCACTTCCTGCACGACCACAGAAAACCAATCAAATTTAGAAACCCATATTTTTTTTATTAATATTTTTGCCAAAAAAGAGAGGGGGAAATGGAGAGAAAAGTAATCAAAAGATTGGGAATTTGAGAGATTGAGAGAGGACCTGTTGATTGTTTGGGGAGACAGAAGGTGAATCTGAACTGCTTTGGTCATCCTCATAAAACCCCAGAAACTCAAGAGCCTTGCTACCAGAATCAACCGTAGTAACTGCATTCAACGACCAAAACCCAACATTAATATAGTAAAACAATGAGAACCCAACACTTGAAATTTGATCAGATACCTCGAGTGCAGGGGGGGTTTATTTACCTTGGTACGATGAGGTCTTGAGGAGCCTCTCGATCAGCTTTCGATCGATGACGCTGTCATCAACAGCTAGAACGTGAAACTGTGAATCTGTGGCAGACATCCCCATTTCTCACAGATGAAGAAGAAAGCAAATACCAAAAGAAAAAGCTAAAATTGTTTTTGTATGGTGTTGGTGCTGTTTTTTTCTACGGGAGGAGGAGGAAATGAGAAACAAGGGAGGTTTGTTGTATTGAAATAAGAAGAGGAAGACCCACCAATATCCACATCCCACAAAGCAAGATCCGACCAGATTTCAGTGTTTCACCCCAAATCTTGTTAATTTTTTCCAACTTGATTTTTTGAATTACAGGGCAAGCAATGTGAAAAGAAAATGGAAATGACAAGATTAATTTAATAATCCCAATGAAATTAATATTTTTATTTTATTTTTGGTTGACAGGCGGGAGGGAGGAGTAGTGGTGGGTTGTATGTATTTTTATACAAATAGGACATTTTGTGTGAAAATTGATTAGTAAGAATAAATAGTATTTTTTTTATTTAATTATGAATTTTTGTTTTTCGAACTACATATTAATTCACATTATTGAAAAAAAAATTCTAGAAAGTTTTGGGTGGATGAAAGCAAATTAAAACGTAGGGGTATTTGTTGTTTATTGTGTAGTTTACCTGAACTTTCTCCTTTTTAGTATAAAATATGTTTGTACTCGAAAAAAGAGATAAGAGTAATAAGGTATTCACACATTTCATTTTATTTTTTTAACATAATATATTATCAATACTAAAAAAGTGAAAAAATACAAATTAAACGTCACGTAATCATAATTTTGTTCATTTTATTTAATTCGATAACTTAAAATTAAAAAAGATGTATAAAAAAATAAAAATAAAATCATTTGTGAATAACATTGCTCGAAATTAAATTAAAGGAAAACTAATGAAAAGAGCTTGAAAACTTTAAGTTTTAATGATAAGAACAAAATAAAGGGTAAAGTGAATAGTACCAGGATTGACTTTTTAGTATAAAAATGTGGTTTTTCGTTAAAGTGAACAGTACCATGTGCTTTTCGTTAAAGTTCTCTTAAATTAAAGGGTAAAGGGTCGGAGGAGAGAGAGTAAGAGAGAGAGAGGAGCGGAGAGGGTGGGATGGTGGTGGAGGAGGTGGGCCCGTGAAAATCCCCAAGAGATACAGGTGACGTAAGCAGAGGTGCTTTTTCGCCGGGTGTGGAAGGAGAGAGGGCAATTTCTTTTGATTCCCTTTTAAGATTTGCTTCCCATGCCATGCATGCCAAATACATGATCATGGGCATACCCAACATGCCCATACCCATGCATACGTTCAACATTCATTTCAATTCATGACCTGCTGGCCAATTTTGCTGAATGCTATGCCTATTCAAATCTCAATCCAGTTGATTCAACTTACCGCGTGTTTCGAGGACGCCGGATCCTTTTCTTGAGGATTATGTGATCGTGACTGTTTATCGTACATCGTGCGGTCAGTTTTTGTTAGATACTATTTATATTTAATTTTAAAATTTGAAATGATTTCTGACCGCACGATGTATGATGAACGGTCACGATCACAGAATCTCTAGGAAAATGATCCGGCTAGGATCCTTTTCCTTTGGAGACACATTGTACGTATCCTAACGATAATTGACCACTTATATTGTGCCATGTAAAGAGTTTAGCATGTAGTGTGATTATTAACCACGTAATATTATTAGTCTTTATGGGTGAACTAGTAATACCATATGACGATTTGATGGTCTCAATAAAAAATTATGACAAGATTTTTGAGAGTAAGTGAGGTGTATCATATTCAGGTCAATGAAAGACATGTGGAGGGCGATACATCCTCGGCTGTTTGGTGGAATCTATGTGCATTATGTGTCACTTGATGGGTTTTAGATTTGTATAAACAAGTACACTAAATCAAGGCCATCGAAGTACTTGAAGATGATCAAAATTGTTTTATTTTTCTAGTTACATTGAATTTTACTATGCGTCAATTCATTTCGATTGCAAAATTAAACACTCTACACCGCATAAATTTCAAATCTCTTTTATAATTCTTCCATTATTTTGCATAAAGAGTGAGATCACTGTTGAATTATTTGCACACAAAAAAAATAAGGAGAGTTCGAACTCAAAACACAATAATTAAAATGAAATGCTCTATCTATCAAGAAAATTCATCACTTGTTCACCTTTTATTTTTTGAACAAAACCTTTTATTTTTCTTGAGGCAAACAAGTTTCATCTATTTAATTGGCTATTCAAACAGTCAAAGAACCTCTTGTAATTCAAGATTGATGAAGCCACTTAGTAATACAGTTTAGTGGTATTCCTCTTTATTTGTAAGTGAGAAATCTTAAGTTCGATTTTCACCAATGACGAATTTGAACCACATTATTGCTAATACATTGTGAGTTTATACCCACACCCTTATCGTAGATAATATCGTTTGTTCAAAAATTCAAGACTTGGTGAAAAGATTCCTTTTTATTTAGTCACTAAATTAAAAGTTTCTCTCAAAATTGTCATCATACAGTGTGGGATATAGTAATTAACCAACCATCCTGTGTATTTTGGCTATGTCAAAATATAATTTCCATGAGATTTTGAATTTAATGTGCTATCTTGTAATACGATAATAGATAAAAGGTGGACCAATTAGAAGAAATCCAACACGTGGAAAAGAACTGAGAAATGTGTAACAGTGTAGAAAGATTAGATTATGAGCTAGTTTGAAGTTGTTGTGCTGTTAGCGTAAGTTTCCGAAAACCGTGAGAGAGAAAAACAAAAAATTATAGAAAATAAAAAGAAGCTTCTGTTCTGTTTTTAAAGTGGAACACCACATTTGGGCAGCATGCAATGCAACAGATAATTTGGTAGCCATTTTGTTTCTATTTTTTGTAGAAAGGATTCCCAGACACACTTTTGTTTTCTGTTGTACAACCTGTCACACACAATCCACACTTGTTAAACTTGTTAAACTTGTGTAGATGATAAAGGTTTGTTTTGGTGGGGCCAGTACCACATCCATTGTCTTGCCAGACATGATTGTTGATCCCAAGTTGCTCAGCTCTACCACATGATTTTTCTAGTTTTATCATGTTGTATTGTGACACATTATAGGGCCAAGGATACTCCACCACAAATATATTGATATTATCTCAATTTAACTATCAATTACTATTTGTTAAGTTCTTTTTAGTTTTATCATGTTGTATTGTGAAACATTATAGGGCCAAGGATACTCTACCACAACGTTACATCCCACATCACCTAGGGGAATGGATCATATAAGCCTTATATATATATTCTCATCTTTACCTAGCACGAGACATTTTGGGAGCTCACTGGCTTCGGGTTCCATCGAAACTCCGAAGTTAAGCGAGTTCGCGCTAGAGCAATTCCATGATGGGTGACCCACTAGGAAGTTCTAGTATGAGTTCCCAGAAACAAAACCGTAAAGGCATGGTCAGGATCCAAAGTGGACAATATCGTGCAACGGCGGAGTCGAGCCCGGGATGTGGTGGGAACCCGGGCCGAGATGTGACATATATTTATATTATCTCAATTTAACTATCAATTACCATGTGTTAAGTTCTTTTTAGTTTTATTATGTTGTATTGTGAAACATTATAGGGCCAAAGATACTCCACCACCAATATATTAATATTATCTTAATTTAACCACCAATTACTATGTGTTAAGTTCTATCATAGAATGTCTCGGTAATATTAAGAGTAAAAACTCTCATATATTAATTGTATATAATTGTTATTTTGTCATATGACCGATGTGAGAACTTATTCTCCAATCTTACAATCATCATACCATAAAATAATTTAAAAATGATTACAATATTAGAAAGGCTTTTTAGCTAAAATAGTCACTGAGATTGACACAACTCCTCATTTTGATCTCTGAGATATAAAATCGATATAATTGTCCCTAAGTTTGTCCACAGTCAATCATTTTAGTCATTCCGTGATAAATTCCCATTAAATAAGGAGAAAATGATAAAATACCCTCAATTTTTTGTCAAATCATTTTGGCTCAATATTTATTAAACTAAGAATATTTTTGTCATTTTGGCCCTTATGAAACACAAAGATTTTCGTGAAATTACTAAAATGATTGACAATGAACAAAATCAAGACCACTTCTATCGATTTCAAATATTAGGGACTAAGATAAAGAGTTATGCCATCAAAGATCATTTTGGCTAAAAAGTCTATTAGAAACTATATATGATACAACAAATACCCTATTTGGTTCAATCAAAATTTAATTATAAACTTATATTTAAAAACTGAACTGTATGTAATCTTGTGTCTTCAGACCAACCAAACTGTTAATACTTTGGGTTAAGAAATGATAAACATCCCATTTTTTACTTCTCACACATTATTATTTATCAATTATTCGATAAGATGAATGAACAAAAAAAAAAAGTGTATGCAAACAAAAAATAATGTGAGAAATCACCTCCCTTTTGAATTGTCACGTCTGTAGGATTTTAAGAATCAGTGGCATTGTCGTTATTGAGCTTTTGCTCAAGGGTTTTGAATCTCCATGCCTCTTTCTTCAATTTCTTACGTTTTTTTTTTGTTCGTTCACCTCCGAATCTTCTTACATACAAGAAAATCATTCATCTTTTCCCAAAAATTGTCAATGTCTTTTTTTACCTAGGGTGAGATTTTTCTGTTGTCTGGTTCTTTGGGGTCTACGCTTAATTTGTTAATTTAATGTGTCCAAATATATATATATATATTTTTTTTTTTTTTTGTAAAATAAATATGGCTAGGAAACTTCTTCTGAAGTGATGAGTTTGATTTTTCCTATATAAGTTTCAAGGCAAGTGGTCTGCTAAAACGCTTTTGATGGAAAAAAATGTGAATAAAAGATCATATTGAATTGAATTTGGTCCATGAATCTAAGAAATAGTGAGAATTCTAGATCTCTCTCAATATCTCTCTTAATTCGAAAATCTAGGATTTGAATTGATGTCCTTTCATTGTGTCCTCCTAAATTGCATTGATTTATCCTAAAGATTTCATTGCAATTGGAATTTGGTTATTCACCATGTACGAGGATCCCCACTAAGCATTCATGGCTGAATGGTTAAAGCGCCCAACTCATAATTGGCGAATTCGTAGGTTCAATTCCTATTGGATGCATGCCAATGGGACCCTCCAATAAGCTAATTCTTCTTGTCTAATTTTTTAGGGAACTTTAACGAAAAACTCCCGGTACTGTTTACTTTAACGAAAAACCACATTTTTACACTAAAAGGTCAATCCTGATACTATTCATTTTACCATTTATTTTGTTCTTATCGTTAAAACTCAAAGTTTTCAAGCAATTTTCATTAGTTTTCCTAATTTTTAATGATTAATTTTTTTTTAAATTTTACTTAAATGCCTTGAAATTTAAAAGTCTCTCACCCAAACATACTTTTACTTTCTTCGTTCAAAACGTTCGAGCTGTTTCACTATATATATATATATATATATATATATATATATATATATAGTCTTTAAAAGAAGAACAGTTGGTGGCAAACAACGGTTATCTATCTCTTCTGAAAGACGGAAGACTTGCAGAAATATTTCAACCTCTCATTGACCACAAGTTTAACTTCCACACTATATTAGGAAGATCACTTCGGTCAAGAAGTTCTTTGCTCAGCAAAAGAGCCTCCACATTACCTTTTAGAACTCAACATATATAATTAAATATTTATTTTATCCCATTTTTCACACATGCTGCAGCACCCAGTCCAATGCGAAACATCTGCCTAGTGCATTTACAGGAAGCACTTAGGAATTTTCAAAAAATAATATATATGCCTTTAAGTTCTAACCAAAGTGCTATATATATTGACAAACCATATATTCTTCCTACGTAAGCACTTCTAAGCTGAACGTTCTCAGTAACCCTAATAACTTTTGTTTGGATTAAAACTTGAACTTTGGGCTCAAGAAGAAGCTGACCCAAATGGAGGCTTAGATGGAGAGATGGTCGAAGCCCAGCCGAAGCCCAGAAAGCAGAAAAGGCCTTTTCTGACTTGGTGCAACTCATTTGAACCACTTGCTCACCTACTTAGAGTTCAAGTGGTGTAGACCAGCCAGCTAATCAGCCCAAAAGTGCTTTATAGTGGCAGTACAAGTAAAATAGCTGATGAGTCACTACCCTTCAAGCTGCATTCGGGCAAGGTTACTGCTACAGGAGGCCAAGCCGAAGTGTCTATAAAAGAAGAAAGAGGAATCAGAAATAGAGAGACTCAATCAAACAAACAAATACAAGCACAAACTCTGCTCAAAGCCAGATTTGCCTTCAAAACGAAGCTGTAGTCAGCCCACGCCTTCATCCCTCACGGGATAAACCCTCACGGGATAAACCCTCACTCAAACCTTTTGTAATAGCTCTGCTACCTTGTCAAAAACCTGCTGTAGTATCGATTTCTTTATGTAAACTCTTCTCCCTACCCCTTTTTCTAAAAGCTCTCAAACCCCTTGATAAACCACAAAGATAGGAAGTTGCAAGACGATCAGCCTTGCCCGACAAGGTTAAACCTTGCCCGACACTCTTTGTCTTTGTCTTTTCATTCATTAGCCTAGCAATATGTTGTATACTTCAAGTTGTATTCAAGTTATTTCTAGTAAGATGACTATTAAAAGACTCTCTCAGTGCTTGAATCAGATTTGAATATGTCTTCACAGTTCAAACCAGATCTAAGTTCTAAGCTCTCGGGCATGTAAGATTGATCATTTAAAAGTCATTGGCCTTAAGGCATAAAAAAGAACCTTATGTGGACTTAACCCATCCACGACAGTCTTTAATAAACAAGAAGTCTGAAGTTACTTGGGGCGCAAGTAATCGACCTATCCCTTAGTTTTATTTCTATTATATTATGATTATCATAGAACGTTCGAGTATAGAATGAATTATGATAGGAAGCCTTAAGGCCTACATCTAAGACCCCACAAAGACACCTATTTGGGTTCATTCTGCTCTTCGGGCTAGAACGTTTGAGTGTAGAAGGAGTTCTGATAGGAAGCCTCAAGGCCTATATCTAAGGCTCCACAAAGGCACCTATTTGGATTCATTCTACTCTTCAGGCTCGGGTAATCAGAAGTATAATGGTTATAAAACTCCTGCAATCAATGAAACAAACATTATATGTTCGAGTACTGGATTAGTTATTGACTGGAAGCCTCAAGGCCTACATCTAAGGCCCCACAAAGGCACCTGTCATAATTAACACAGTCTCTCGGGCATATATACAACTAAAACACAACATCCGTTCTACATTTGCCATGCTGAAGATGGCAGTGGCACGCCTGAGCACTTAAAAGTTAATCTTGATTGCGAGCCTCAAGGCCTACACCTAAGGCTCCACAAAGGCACCTTTCAAAGTTAACTATGTCCTTCTCTTTTAGCTTTGACCGATAAAGCCCGCCAGTAAAGCAGAAGCCCGACATAAAGCATCAACCGGCGCCAACCTCTCGGGGAGCTGTGTGCTCGTCGGCTAGGAAACATCCCCAGCGGAAATTCTCGCCACGAACATAGTTTTGGCAAGCCTGGTGGGACGTCTACTTGATCAAAGAAATATGTCAAAGCTGCTAGAAGATTTGCAAACTACTTTGTTGCAAATGCTACAAAGACTGGAGAACGTCTCCGCAGGTTTCAGACGGGAAGCCAACCAGGTTATAAGTCCAACTATTCATATATCTTTACCTCTACCTGGGGACAAAAGATGATAGGGAAAAAGAAACACTTGGAACCAACCAACTAGAGGAAGCAGTGTTGGATAAACCTACGGATCCCTTCTCAGATGCCCCTGTAAATATGATCAGTGTGACATGGGCTGAGAAGGGAAAAGAAAAAGTTACAAGGGAAATAGAAGAAGGAATACTGGCTGACAAATCCACAGGAAGGGTGATCAAATTGCCCGAATATCCAAAAGCAGCCATAATCAAAAGGATGGTTCTGTGCAGTAAATGCCAATGCGATTGTGAGCTCGAAATTCCCCCAGCAGAAGTCCTCATTGATCATGAACTGATCAGGAGGAAAGAAGAAGAAAAAAGGAAAGAAACCCGCGAAAGAGCCAGGCGGGCAACATGAAGAGATACTTCCCGAAGTGTTTTTCAACGATTGGGAGGTGATTCCCAACCTAAAGCTCTATCGGAAGTATTTTGAAACCATGAGGTTTCTGAGGAGGCAGAAGATAAGGATGTTAAAAAGCCAAAAGGGAAGGGTGTAGAGCATTCTCAATACGGCCATATGGGAAGAGAAGCCAAGATGAGTGATAGGATAACAAATCCTGTCTAGAAAGATAACCCTGCCCGCCTCGGGAGAAAATGGTACGTGGTTGGGAAGAATGGACAGCCCGTTAAACAAATGGGAGCCTCCATGGTCAGAAGGGTCCAAAGGCAACACAAAGCCTAGATGAACTCCTTAAAGACCCCTGCGACGTCTGAAGCATCCAATAATCAAAAGGTGGAGAAAACGTCATCTGGGGGAGTAGTCAGTTCCGCTGGAGGAGTAAAAAAGAAGTGGAAAAGGCTAATAGCAAGACAGAAGGCGAGGGAGACCATGTACCACATAGCCTGTACCCTGGGAAATATAGGATCTTGAGGAGAGCTCAAGAAGATATGATCATGGTGCCAACTCCTGGATAGAAGGCGAAACCTATTTGTTTTGGAACTGTTTCACCTGAAAGAAAACCACTTTCTCTGTCAGTGGTGGATCATTTCGGTGAGGTTCCAAAGCAAATACCATATTCAGGCATGAATCAACAAGAGGGGGCACCAGAACCACTGCTTCCAGCAGATGCGATGGCTTGGTTAGATGAGTTCATGGACCAAATTGGGAGCAAGAAAGAAGAACTGCTCGAGCCTAGCAATTTTCACATCAATATTGCGTATGTGTTATCCGCCATGTTTGGTGTCAGACCTAATCAGCCCGCTATTATGGAAGGAGATTACGTGACAACTGAGCCAATGATGGCACATGTCAATGTGGAGGTAGTCGAAGAGGGATAATCGGGCAAGGTCGAATCATCTGAAGCATCCAAAAATGGTCATTTAAGGATTTATACAGACAAAATGGTGTTCAGCCGCCCAAACACTTTGCTTGCCAATCATCTGAAGCCCATATATGTTACAGCTCATTTGGAGGGGGTGCCCATCAAAAGGATTTTAATTGATGGATGAGCAGCTGTTAATGTACTACCGGCCAAGCAAATGAAAAATATGGGGAGAGGCACATATGATCTTATTCCTACAGACCTCACGGTTTCTAGCTTCTCGGGCGCTATCACCAAGACTCATAGGATATTGCCTCTAGAAGTGGATTTGGGGTCCAAACGGACCATGCTGGCATTCTTTGTGGTAGATTGTACTTCCATTTACGGAGCATTACTTGGAAGGGACTGGATCCACCAAAGTCTTGCCATACCCTCTACCCTGCATCAACAAGTTGCTGTCTACCATGAAGCAGGAATGGAGGGACCATGCTTTTGGGAAATGGCAGAGGCCGAATCACGGCCATATCTCCCCACAACCAATGTTGCGGAAGCAAGTTTCTACAACCCCAACGTAGGAATTTTGAAATGTTTAGGAGCAGATGAGAACGGCCGCCCTACCAAGGTGACGGCCCAAAAGCTTATAGAACAAGGAATGCTCCTTACTAGAGAGGAGTGGGATATACCTTGTCTCGTCCCGACACCCCTACACCATCAATGACAGAACAAAAAAGGAAGGATCAGGTAATGGCAGTCAGGTCCCTGATTAAAAGACTGTTGGTGTATGGAAAAGGAAGAAGACAAGAAAGGGAGCTCTTAGACAAAGAATAGCAGAAATGGCAGGTAGGAGCTTCGACCAGCCAGGATGAAAGCAGTGAGGAATTTTGTAGAGAAGAGTTGGAGAAGGCCATACAAATGGCCGAGTGCATTTATGACCTGGATGGGCCAGACGACTTGCCCGAGAACCCGGAGTTAGTCGAGTTTTTGTGTGCAGAACCTGATAAGCCACCACCAGAAGTTCAGGATCCTTTGGAAGTTATTGATTTAGGGACAGAGGAAGATCTAAGACCAATACAAATCAGTGGCTTATTAGAGACTAATGATCGGGCAAAGATGACCTGTCTTTTGCAAGAATTTAAATATTGTTTTGCTTGGCATTATACTGAGATGCCAGGTTTAGATTCAACCTTGGTGGAACACAGAATGCCCATCAAGGAGGGATATAAACCTGTTAAGCAAACACCGCGAAAGATTTCAAAGGAGATAGAAGAGAAGGTCAAAGAGGAAATTGAGAGGCTAGTAAAAGCTGGCTTTATCAGACCAGCCAAATATGTGGAATGGTTAGCCAACATTGTACCCATTTTAAAGGCTATAACAAAAGCAGTACGATGTTGTGTTGATTACAGAAATATTAATGGCGCTACACCAAAGGATGAATATCCCATGCCCATGGCCGATCTATCCATAGATGCAATAGCAAAACACAAAGTCTTATCTTTTATAGATGGAAATGCTGGGTACAATCAGATAAAGATGGCTCCGGAAGATATACATAAAACAACTTTTAGGTGTCCCGGGCATGTGGGGGCATATGAATATCTGGTCATGCCATTCGGGCTCAAGAACGCTGGTGCAACCTATCAAATGGCAATGAATGCCATATTTCATGATTTGATTGGCCAGAACAGGTGTACATCGATGACATCGTGGTGAAATCCAAAACAGAATAGCAGCATCTGATAGACCTCAGGCAAGCATTGCCAAGAATAAGGATCCACAAACTGAAGATGAATAAAAAAAAGTGCGTGTTTGGAGTAAGAGCGGGTAACTTTTTGGGATTCCTGGTTCATCAAAGAGGTGTAGAAGTGGACAAAAACAAGTCTCGGGCAATAATGGAGTCGCCCCCGCCCACTAACAAAGTGCAACTTCAGAGGCTGATGGGCAAAATTAATTTCTTGAGGAGATTCATTGCCAATTTAGCGGGCAAGATCTAGCTGCTGACTCCTTTGCTAAGACTGAAGAATAAGGAGAATTTCGAGTGAGGATCACCACACCAAAAGGCTTTTGACAGTATCAAAGCTTATTTGACTTCTCCACCAGTGTTGGTACCACCTCAAAGGGGAAAACCCTTAAAACTATATATCTCTGCTTCAGAGAAATCAATCGGGAGTTTGCTAGCTCAAAACAATGAAGGCGGGAAAGAGCATGCAGTGTACTACCTCAGTAGAATTCTGACCGAGGTAGAAACAAGATATTCCCCAGTAGAGAGACTGTGCTTAGCTCTATATTTTACTGCCAGTAAGTTGAGGCATTACATGTTACCTTGTCACATGCACATTATCGCCAAAACGGACGTGATAAAGTACATGTTGTCGAAGTCAATGCTAACAGGAAGGATTGGGAAGTGGATTCTAGCATTATCAGAGTTCAGTTTTCAATATGTACCCCAAAGGGCAGTCAAAGGTCAAGCAATCACTGATTTCTTGGCGGAGCATCAAGAGTCTCAAGATGAGATAATCAATATCCCGGGAAGCCTGGAAGTTACTAGCGTTTGGATCCCGCCAAGCAAAGATATCTCGGGCAAAGAGGAGTGGGTCCAGCAAGAGATAAGAAGAGTGACTGGCCTCTGGATTACTCCTTGGAAGCTGTATTTTGATGGTTCCTACACTCAGAAGGCTTCAGGAGCTGGGATTGTAATTGTCAACCCTCAAGGGGTTTATCATTATTACTCATTTCTCCTTGATTACCAAGGGAACACCAATAATCGGGCAGAGTATGAGGCCTTAATAATTGGTTTGGAAATCTTGATGGATCTGGGGGCAATGGAGGTAGAGGTCTTTGGAGATTCAGAGCTAGTAATAAACCAACTAAATGGGGAGTTCAAGTGCAGACATATCCCCATGGCAGGGTATTATTTGGTGGCTACGCAATTGCTGAGTTATTGGGATTATGAGATATCAGTTAATCATGTTCCCAGGGGATCAAACCTAGCGGCCAACGAGATGGCGCAATTAGCCTCAGGCGTACCAATACAGGAAAGAAAATATGGGGTGGATGTCGAGATTCAAAGAAGAAACCTTCCTTCTATCCTGGAAAGAGGATTTAGTATGGATGTGATGGTTCTAGAAACTGAGATAGAAGATTGGAGGTCGCCCATCATCCATCATTTAAAAGATCCCTCTTCACCCACAAGCAAGAAGAATAGACAGCAAGCAACCAAGTATGTCTTATGGGCAAAGGACCTGCTAAGGAAAACTCCAGACGGGTTACTATTGAAATGCTTAGGCCAAGAGGGATCCATGAGAATAATGGCCGAAGTACATGAAGGAGTATGCGGAGCACATCAGGCTGGAAAGCAGATAAGGTGGTTGCTTAGGAGGTATGGTTATTTCTGACCCAACATGGAAAAAGATTGCAAGTCCTATGCCCGAGGCTGTGAAGAGTGTCAAAGGCACGAACCTCTCCAACATGTGCCCTCAGTGCCTTTAAATCCAGTGGTCTAGCCTTGGCCCTTCAGAGGATGGGCGATGGACTTCATCGGGCAGATCTATCCAGCTTCTAGCAAAGGGCACACTTTCATAATTGTTGCAACGGATTACTTCACCAAATGGGTGGAGGCATCGACAGTAAAAACCATAACCTCAGCTGCAGTCAAGAATTTTATTGAGACCAAGATTCTGTATAGATTTGGGGTGCCCGAAACTATAGTAATGGATCGTGGGCCATCTTTTATTTCAAAAGAAGTTGAAGAGTTTGCAAGCAAATACAAAATAAAGATGATCCAGCCCAACCCCTACTACCCACAGTCAAGCGGCCAGGCAGAATCCAGCAACAAGATTTTGGTAAACATTATCAAAAGAATGGTGATAGATAGTCCAGAAAAGTGTCATGAAAAGCTGGGGAACACTTTGTGGGCATACAGAACTTCCAAGAGGGCAGGAACAGGGACAACTCCTTATGCTTTAACTTTCGGGCAAGATGCAGTGCTTCCCATGAAGATCAATGTAAGTTCTATCAGAATTCAAAATCAGTTTGGATTACACATTGAAGAGTACATCGAAGCCATGTGTCAAGGGATTGAAGACTTAGATGTAGCCCGAATTGAAGCCTTGAACCAGATTCAAGAAGGAAAGAAAGCTGTTGCCCGAGCTTATAACAAAAAGGTGAAGTTGAAGTCTTTCAAGGAGGGAGATTTAGTGTGGAAGACAGTCCTCCCTCTTGGCGCTCAACTTAGGGGCTTTGGAAAGTGGAGCCCGACATGGGAAGGTCATTTCATTATTAGTCAAGTATTGGACAATGGAGGATACTACTTGGCGGACCTTGAAGGAAATGGGCAGAAACATCCCATTAATGTTAAATTCTTGAAAAAATATTGTCCTACATTATGGGATGTTAGGGATTGTTACATTGAAGAGAATGCAAGGTAAAGCAGGCTTCGGGATATCAATGTGCAATGTATTGTTCACCAATCATTCAAGAAGACAAAAAGACAAAAAGTTGCTAAAATAATGTTTATTTCATTTCGACAAATTGGTGAAATTTACAACAGATTCAATTCCGACGTATTACATTCGATTCCTTCTAGATGCAATGATGTTTTCAGCTGGTTTTCCGATGTCTTCATGGATAGAGTCTGATCAGGTGATCAGGTTGTGTGGCCAAGATGAGCTTGGTAGAGGATCCTCAGACAGAGTCATCACCATATGTGATGGTGAAGCCTGACTTATCATGGCAGCAAGCATGGAGGCAAGCCTTCATGAAGAAACCGCCTGACCAAGGGTGTTGGGGATAGCGGGGTGTTTGACCAAAGGTGTTGGAGATAGTAATCATCTGATGAAAACTCTTTTTCTCACGAAAAGGGAGTTTTAGGAAACCCCACTTGAACCCTGAAGAACTCATTTCACAGTTTTCAGAAGAAAACTAAGGAGGCAGAAACACTTGGGGTGGATAAAAGATGAGATAGAGGATGATTTGTTGAAAGGACCGGAATTTATAGGAATATCAGAAGGTAGTTCAAGAGTCGTGGGAAGATCAAGAGACTCCGGGTGGCGTTGATCTCAACCAGAAGATATAAGTTCCAAGAAGAAGGGTGCATGCGCATGCAGCTATTCAATCAATATTGGCGCCTGGAATTCCAAGCTGAATATTGATTGAAGGGGGCACTGTTTGGATTAAAACTTGAACTTTGGGCTCAAGAAGGAGCTGGCCCAAAGAGAGGCTTAGATGCAGAGATGGCCGAAGCCCAGCCGAAGCCCATAAAACAAAAAATGCCATTTCTGACTTGGTGCAGCTCATTTGAACCACTTGCTCACCTACTTAGAGTTCAAGTGGTGTAGACCAGCCAGCTAATCAGCCCAAAAGTGCTTTACAGTGGCAGTACAAGTAAAATAGCTGATGAGTCACTACCCTTCAAGCTGCATTCGGGCAAGGTTACTGCTACAGGAGGCCAAGCCGAAGTGTCTATAAAAGAAGAAAGAGGAATCAGAAATAGAGAGACTCAATCAAACAAACAAATACAAGCACAAACTCTGCTCAAAGCCAGATTTGCCTTCAAAACGAAGTTGTAGTCAGCCGAAGCCTTCATCTCTGACGGGATAAACCCTCACTCAAACCTTTTGTAATAGCTCTGCTACCTTGTCAAAAACCTGCTGTAGTATCGATTTCTTTATGTAAACTCATCTCCCTACCCCCTTTTCTAAAAGCTCTCAAACCCCTTGATAAACCACAAAGATAGGAAGTTGCAAGACGATCAGCCTTGCCCAACAAGGTTAAACCTTGCCCGACCCTCTTTGTCTTTGTCTTTTCATTCATTAGCCTAGCAATATGTTGTATACTTCAAGTTGTATTCAAGTTATTTCTAGTAAGATGACTATTAAAAGACTCTCTCAGTGCTTGAATCCGATTTGAATATGTCTTCACAGTTCAAACCAGATCTAAGTTCTAAGCTCTCGGGCATGTAAGATTGATCATTTAAAAGTCCTTGGCCTCAAGGCATAAAAAAGAACCTTATGTGGACTTAACCCATCCACGACAGTCTTTGATAAACAAGAAGTCCGAAGTTACTTGGGGCGCAAGTAATCGACCTATCCCTTAGTTTTATTTCTATTATATTATGATTATCATAGAACGTTCGAGTATAGAATGAATTCTGATAGGAAGCCTCAAGGCCTACATCTAAGGCCCCACAAAGGCACCTATTTGGGTTCATTCTGCTCTTCGGGCTAGAACGTTTGAGTGTAGAAGGAGTTCTAATAGGAAGCCTCAAGACCTATATCTAAGGCTCCACAAAGGCACATATTTGGATTCATTCTACTCCTCAAGCTCAGGTAATCAGAAGTATAATGGTTATAAAACTCATGCAATCAATGAAACAAACATTATATGTTCGAGTACTGAATTAGTTATTGACTGGAAGCCTCAAGGCCTACACCTAAGGCCCCACAAAGGCACCTGTCATAATTAACACAGTCTTTCGGGCATATATACAACTAAAACACAACATCAGTTCTACATCTGCCATGCTGAAGATGGCAGTGGCACGCCTGAGCACTTAAAAGTTAATCTTGATTGCGAGCCTCAAGGCCTACACCTAAGGCTCCACGAAGGCACCTTTCAAAGTTAACTCTGTCATTCTCTTTCAGCTTTGCCCGACAAGCCTTGCCCGATAAAGCCCGCCAGTAAAGCAGAAGCCCGACAGAAAGCATCAACCGGCGCCAACTTCTCGGGGAGCTGTGTGCTCGTCGGCTAGGAAACATCCCCAGCGGAAATTCTCACCACGAACAACTTTATTATGGATCGGAAATATATGACAACTGAACATGCATGCAAGCTTAAGCCACCAACCAATCACTTGGCACGAAAATTGGCCAGACCTCACTAAAAACCCCTTCACAATTATACAAGATGACCACAGATAGATTCTAGTATACTCGGGGAATATTTTATTTGTAGTTTTTAGTCGTGAAAATACTTCGAAGAACTGTAAAGTTTTCCTCAAGCTAACATATTCAACACCAGCTGGTAAGAGTAAGAGATGGATGGACAGAAGTAGGCCAAACATTAACAAATTTGGCCATGTTCGATCATTTGTAACAGTACCATTTGTCCACCACGGCAGGCCCGTAGGAACCTTGCATGTTCTTATTTCATGTATTTCATCATATCACATCTTAACCCTACCAACCTTTGTAGGGCATAATTGGTTGCGCTCAAAATCATGGATCAATATATATCGATCCCGGGATCCTGTCGCATGCATTGTTGTTGATTTGTTGTGCAGTTCTTACTCTCATTTTGTTAATTAATAATTGTCACAAAATATATAATCGCGATCAACAGATTATTACAGATGATTTTGTCACCATATATAATAGTTGGATATCTATTTGCAAGAGTTAGTTAGGAGGTTATTGATATTGATTTTGCAGTAACTTTTTGAATCAAATTGGAAGAAATATTCTTGAACTATAGCGTTAGAACACTCATCCTTATCTTCATTGGCATACATGAATATGTCACCACCCAGGTTGTCAATATACGCACCAAATAAGATCGATCGATATGTGTGTGTATGTGTATGTGTGTGTGTGTATATATATGCTTGATTAGTTACGATTACCCGTGCGATTGCACATTAAACCACACGCATCAAATAAATTAAAATGATCTAGCTTGTAAGAGTGAATGTTTGAGTTTCGCAAACCTTTTTCTCTTTCGTCTTCAATGAGAGCAACTCCAGCCCATCCACTCCAGCCGAGCCAAATAGGCTAGCACCTAGCCCAAGCCAGTTTGTAAGCCGGTCCAAAACATGCTGAGCAATGTCTCGGCTTATGTGACATCACCCTGGCATGTTCCAGACAAAAAATGGGCCGCACGACCTGCCGGTGCAGGCGCAATAATCCGGAGCTGGGAGAAGCCATGTGGCGCGTCTTCGACCGTTGGATTTCCAACGACTAATTTTTTGGACTGTTGGATTTCCAACAGTAAAAAAAATTTGAAATTCAAACCCAATAGCTAGTCAACAGCTAGTGACGTGGTACGTTCTGGGCCGTCTAATTCCTACACCAACGGTTCACGATTTTCGGCCAAAAAGTAAAAAAATAAAAAAATTACAAAAACGGTTAGAATTATGACCGTTGGCCATGTGTCTAAATTTGAGCTGTTGGATTTCAATCTTTTTCAAATCCAACGGTCCAGATTAATTAACCTAACCATCATCTTCCACCTTACAACACATTTCAATATTCTCAACACTTTCAATCAAAGCTTTCATAAACTTTTGTGTGCAAAAAATGGCTACATGGAAGATCATCGAACATGTTATGATGTGTGAATGCTGGGTTCAAATTACTCATGACCCAATTACGGGTAATGAGATGCAGTTGCGAGAACTGTGGAGTAGAATTACTGCAGCGTTTTGCGATAGGCTCGGAAAAGATGCAAGAAGTAGTCAAGGTCATTGGAAAAAACTCAACAATTCGCTTACTTGTTAGCGGTTAAGGTGACAATATTTTAATTTATTTATATGTATTCCACCTGCATCAATATTTTAATTTATTTATTTGTATTACACCCGCATTTTATAATATTGTCTTATCCCACATTTTATATACACTACAAGCACAAGCATTCTACAACGCAAACAACAACGACAAATCATTCACCATATGAGAATGTTGGGATGTTTTCAAAGATTGTCCCAGATACAAACTTGTGCCAACCGGTCCAGAAGTTGTCATGCACGACATCCCTCTACACAATTCTCCAGAAGCAGACCAGGTCCAACAGGAAGGCGACACATTTGAAGAGCGGGAAGGGACGCCTGAAGAAGTGCCAGAGCCGACTCATCGATCCCTAAGGCCTCAAGGTAAAAAGGCAACAAAGAAAAGATGGAGTTCTTCCAAGAATGACTACACAAAATATATGGACGAACTTGCTCGCCAAGGTGAACTGAGCATGGTGCGGGAAGTGGCTAGAGATGAGGCAAAAGCTGCAACTATGCAAGTAATCTTAGTAGCTATTGAGAGACGTGATGCGGCTAATGAGAGACAAAGAGAAATACTTAATCGAGAAATGGAGAAGCTTAGAGAAGAAAGGATGGCTCAAGCAGATTGTGACACTATGAACAAGCCTCTAGAAGGAATGTCTCCAAATTCTAATTTTTTTTTAACATCGGAAATAGAAGACGTGGCGCGAAGGAGCCGTGCAAGAAACGAGGGAACAAGTGGAGGGGGTTCTAGCTACACAAATCCTAGCAACCAAGATCCTAGCATCATAAATCCAGGCTTCTCAGACTTTTTATATAATTTCTAATTTATTTTTGTACTTTACGTAAGTTCATATTTATTTTTAGTACTTTATGTAATTTCTTATTTATTTGTAGTACTTTATGTAATTTCGTATTTATTTTTAGTACTTTATGTAATTTCTTATTTATTTGTAGTACTTTATGTAATTTCGTATTTATTTTTAGTACTTTATGTAATTTCTTATTTATTTGTAGTACTTTATGTAATTTCGTATTTCTTTTTAGTACTTTATGTAATTTCTTATTTCTTTCTAGTACTTTATGTAATTTCGTATTTATTTTAGTTCTTTATGTAATTTCTTATTCATTTTTAGTACTTTATTTAAACACACCAAATAAAATTACATAAACACATCAAAATAAAATTAAATAAACACACCAAATAAAATTGCATAAACACACCAAATAAACTTACATAAACACACCAAATAAAATTACATAAACTCACCAAATAAACTTAAAAAAACAAACCAAATAAAATTACATAAACTCACTAAATAAAACTTACATAAACACACCAAATAAGGTCATTTTGAGCTCCTAAAACACCAAAAAAAGCATGTCAAGTCCTTGTATCAAATGAAGTCACCGCTTCCAAAATGATACTTTTGGCTCATTTTCTGTCGCCATAAGCTCCTTGCCACGCACTTGGACAGTTTTTCCAGGTCCAGTGCATACAGTCGATGCTTCCAATCATGCCAGGAAAGCCTCGCATCTCACCCTTCTTCAAAAGCCTTTGCAGGTCCATTGTCGTGGGTTTCCGGAGGTACTCATTGCTGTACAGGGCTTCGATTGCGGGGCAAAACCTCATCAGGGACTCCAGAACAGTTGATTTTCCCATTCTCACTATCTCATCCACTTGATCTGCAGATACTCCATATGCAAGCATCTTCAAGGCAACAATAGTTTTTTTGCTCAAGAAGAAGACCTAGAACATGAAAAACATCCTTTTTTTTTTTTGCACAAAGTATGGATCATGGTTGCAAATAGCAATCATGATTTTGTCGAACAAACTTCATTGCATTCTAAAACGGCGTCTAAAAATATGATCAGGGAATAAACTGTTGGGGATAAAATAATCTTCCAAGAGATCTTTACCTCGTCTTTCCCTCTTTCTATCCAAGTTTGCGGCACGTCTGAGTTTGGATATCTGACCCATAGCTTCCTTGACACGACGGGAATGTGAGGCTCTCTGTCTTCTATGTTCATCAGCCTCATCATCTTCCATTGCAAAAGCCTAATCTCCACCTTCCTCGAGATTGAACATTTCTTCCTGTTCTGCCAACAATTTTTTCTGTTGCTCATCGATTTCATACAATCTCCTTGAAGAAGACATTGTAAGAACTTAAGATTTAAAAATGATGAAGAAGGATTCTGAGCTAAAGGATTGAGTTTGGTGTATGAATTAGGATGGATGTAGGGTTTATATGGACAAAAAAAAAAGGATGAGGTTCTGCATAATGCCACGTGGCATTACGTGATTGGTTGAAAATCTTATCGAAATCTTGGCTAAATTATTGTCAACAAATAGTGACACGTGGCACGTCGGGATTGGTTAAAAATCTTATCAGAAATCTATCCACAAAATAGTACTTTTGGATAATGACACGTGGTGTGACAAGATTTGTTGAAAATCTTGGCTAAATTATTGTAAACAGATAGTGACACGTGGTGCGTCATGATTGGTTGAAAATCTTTTCAGAAATCTATCCACAAAATAGTACTTTTAGAAAATGACACGTGGCGTGACAAGATTGGTTAAAAATCCTATCCAAAATTAAAACTATTTTTTTTAAATTATGTTATAAAAAATTAATAATATTTTAATAGGCTGGGTGCGAACGCATTTTTTAGGGGTAGAGATGCATTTGGCCAATTACTGTTCATTGGGGTCAATCAATATTCATTTGAGTGGATTAAATGGGCTGGGTGCCAGTGTATTTTTAGGGGTGGACTTGCTCTTATGTACTGAAGATGTATTATGTTATTTTAATGAATTCATTGTTATATATATATATGGATCGTCGGTGGCACCACATTTTTTACATGAGTTCTAAGCCATTAAATTTGTATACTTTTAATGGTTGAGATGTAATCTAATAAATTTTCTTTATTAAATCCAAATTGATTTAAACAAATTATTAAGGGAAAACATTTATCTCTCCTCCCCTCCTCCCCTCCTCCCCTCCTCATCACATTTTCTCTCTTTATCTCTCCCCTCGTGTCTTTCGTTTCAAGTCTCTGCAAACCAAAACAATTTCTGCAGTGCAAACATTCATCAAGTCCTTTCTTCCTAGACCAGACCAGAATATGACTTGTGGATGCAAATTTCTGTCGCCTTCTCCTTTGACGAAAATGCACTTGCAAAATAATAACACCTAAGATTAAGGTCAAGAGCCTCAATTGCCAACGATGAATGGGGGGCTTTGGCGGAAGAATCTCTGATGCCAAAGTTAGATTTGGAGAGAGAAAGTGTTTAGGAATTTTTGGGGAGAGAATGAATTAGCATTTTAGTGAGAAAATGAGGCTACCTATAGGGGAATGGCCGACCCTATTTGGAGAATAGGAACCACCATATATGATGGGAATATGAGTATAATTGCAAGATATTATGTGAAATAATATCTTGCAATTAATTTGTCAATTAATCCTAAATTGAATAGGAAAATTGAGAGTTACCTTTTGAGTGAGGGTTTGATGACCAGTGATGAGAGGGATTGGAATAAATACCATTTTGATCACCTTTGACTATTCCTTGATTTGAGCCGTCATTGTCCGGTGCATGTGCGTGGGAATCCCGATGTGCTTCGTGAATGAAATTTTGTGAAAAACATGTTCATTTGAATAACATCATATAGCATGCAATTAACAATTAAAGGCGGAATCATGCTTTCATGCATTCAAAAACAAAACATCAACCATGAAATTCAAAGCCTAGTAGATTGGTGAACCTTGACTCAACTTTAAAACAACATTTGTTAGTTGAGAAATATTTACCTTTGTAGATTCCTCTTTGCATATGCAAAGGATAATCACCCAAGAGATAGGGCCTTCATTCCTTGCTTCTTAGCTCCATGGATTTGGTTAGAAGAAAAGGTTCTCCAAGTTCCCAAAATTGAGAACCTCTAAAGATTCTACACCAAGGTTAAATTGAAGAAGAAATGAGTGACCTAGAGGAAGTAAAATTGCTAGATAATTTCCTCTAGGGTGGCTGAATTTTTTAGAGCAAAGAGAGCTTTTGTTCTCATCTTTTCTCCACAAAAACCCTTAGGATGAAATGGCTATAAAGTTGCCTTTATACCACCTCACAATGGAGTGGCAAACTTGCAATTAAGCCAAGTTCACTACCCTCCTTAATTATGGTATTTATTGGGCTATTTGGGCCTTTGTGAATCATTATTCATTAAGTTGTCATACAACTTAAGTTAATGGGCTTTGACGTTCGAAGCCCATTGGGCCTTAAGGTCCAAAACTATCCCGAGGTCTTTAACGAACTTATTCGTTTGATTAATTAACATATTAATTAATCCTTGCCATAAATAATTAAACCATTTAATTATTCTTACTCATCTCCTTTGTTTCTTCAATCTCCACCTTACACGGTGTACGATACATTAGGTTCCTTTTAGCGAGGCAGTGGGCGATTAAAACCATTTTACATCGATTGTGAATTGAAACTTACTTTCAATTCTCCCTTTAGTGATTACACACGTTTAGGGCTTCCACAAACCATGAGTGAAACCTAGCAGCATATCATGGCTACCCAAGCTAATCAGAAGAGGTAGAGAACCTATTCAGTTTAGGATTACAAATGCAATACGGTCTTTCTCTAATCTAATACTCTTGACCACATTGTTTGGTTTGATAGTTTATTTATTCATGTCTACTATCCAATGTGATTCGTTTGCTTATATGATTACCTTGAATGTGAATTGGAACGCATTCCCAAATCTCATTCATACTCTGGCCAGAGATTTAATCATATCATAGAGTATTCTCCCTCAAACCATTTGAAGGTTAGAGATCCCTTGTTGCACATTCACTTGTCTCCATAACTAAGTGGCTTAACCCCAATGATGTCGTGGACACCCCGATGGGGTGACTTTGACATAATCAAAGATCAAGGACTTAACCACAAGACAACTGTGATGCCTCAGGTCAAAGGACTAATTTGCATTATCCCAACCATGAGTTCTCATGTGACATGAGTATGAGAACTCCTCGTTGATCGTGTTCAGTGGACTCATTCTCTATTGAGCACCTACGTACTTGTCTTCATGTCACACACACCAATGACTCGAGACTAGTCACTCTCCCTGAGAGAAGACATAGCACGTACTGATCTTAACGGACTGTCAATGCCCAATTGGTAATCCTATGATCAGGAACGTTTAGGATGTGTCTACGAAAGAATGGTCTCATTAATCTAACTTCATTAGATTGCATTCTCCCAATCACATTTTCCTTGGACTTTATCGTTTAAGCATATAACATTTATATGAGACGGCTCAAACAATAATGTTTGCCCTTTATATGTAAACTAGATTAGTTTAACATGTGAAATGTCCGTAAAGTATCATCATATGATTGGCTTTAGGGCACATTTCCAACAATCTCCCACTTGCACTAGAGCCAATCAGCTTGGTCATCTGTTATGATTCCTCTTCTGTAGTCATTTCATAAATGGTTGAGTAGTAGGCCTAGGCAATGGATATCTATATGTTATCCATAGAAGCAACCTTGAGAATATCGACGTCACCATTATACATGATTCCCAATCATGTGGTTCAGTCTCTCATATGAGTTCGGATCTTGATGAGACCTTGATTCCCAGGCTTGAGCTATCGCCCCATTAGTGTCATACACTTTCTGGTTGGAACCGAATAGAGAGTTCATAAATGAACTTTACCATCCAAACAACATTGTTGTAAACTTCTATATGTGGCAATATATTTTGCATTCATAATGGAACACACTAAAGTCATTACTTTAATGTTTCCATCCAAATATCTCTTTAGTCATAATAAAGAGGTATCTGTTAATCTCTTCATTCATAATGAAGAAACATTCAACGATGGATTAGATTCATAATCTAACACATTTACGCTTCATTTACGTTACTCTAATTCTTCCTCAATCTTTGAGGAATTTATCCTTTAGTATTTCTTAAATACTTAAGGATTCACTTGACAGTTGCCATGGTTCTGATCCTGGGCTTGCATTGATATCGCCTTGTACCTTTCTAGGTACAACTCATATCAATGTTTTTCATACAATATGAAATACATAAATTACCTTTGTGCGTATGCATAAAGGATTCGATTTACGCATTATTTCTTTGGGAGTCAAAGGGTACGTTCCCTTTGAGAAGAGCTACCTCCTAGTCTCACTAGAGTTGTTCTTCTGATTGAAGTTTATCATCATATGAGAAACTTCCTAGCATCCTTTTGTCTATTATTAGGGCATGATATAATCCAATTATATCCTAAAATCTATCATTATAGATTTCCATCCCATGTATATAGACTATGTCTCCCATTTACATTCTATCTTTATAGAATGTTTAAAGTCATAATTTTAACAATGAAGTATTCTTTTCATTTCCAAAATTAATATATCATACATATATTTAAATTTAGGAATATGATTAACTCCCACTAATCTTTTGTAAACCTAGTAAACAAAAGATTCATTTACATCTTTATGAGAAATCAAACGTTTTGATCTTTTTCTCATAAGACGCTTATGGCTCCCACTAGCTTGCTAAGATCCATGATGGATGGATCTCTACAACTTACATGTCTTGTGATTCATAGTTTTAGACATAAATTATCAAGACTATCTTAATAATGGTTTCGGAAACCTATATCATGTCCAAACATTGAATCATCATTTAGTTGTAGCTAGCAATCTTCGAATTAATTGAAACTAAGACTACGTCAAAGATGGTTCCTTCAAAGTCAACCATTCTCTTTGATTGTAGTCACCTTAAGCTACCAATTAGCTATGAAGGTTTCATTATTTCAGGTCAAATGGTACTTTACCATTTCCTTGAGTATATATTGTATATACACTCAATGTAGTCATAAAGTTCAAACCATTCAACTGAGACGGTTTAAAATTTTTTTTGACTACCTTGGAGCTTGTGGTATAGGAACTAGGTTGTTATATTTGTTGATTATCATCTTGTCTCTCAAAGAACCCATTCTTTTGAGTTCTATTCCTAGTTCATTTGCTCTAAGGCAAATCACATTGTAGGATTACAATGAACTACTCAACAAACAACATTTGTTGGTTGGTTTATAGAAGTGATATCCAAAGGTTAATTTAAGGATATCCACAAGATAATTTTTAAACAAATATTGCTTATTAGCACACAACCCCAAATCTTAACATGATTAAGATTTGTCTTTCTTTCCAACTACATCCTATGGAGTTATGAAAATTTTGGAAGATCTTCTAATTGACAATCATATTGTCTTAGAAGCATATATATCCTATATATGGGTAATTGATAATATCCAACGAACTAAATCTTATTCAAGTTCGTTCTTCTCCTAATGGAGAAAATCATTATCTTATGATGCTAATTTCCTTGATATCTTTCAAGGAAACTCATCTAAAGTGTTACCTTTCCTTGGATCAAATCTAAGGAGGTAAGTACTTTAGACGTCTTACTCATCAACTTACATTTCTTGAATTCTTTGAAACCTTTTGCAAAGTATTCGGACTTGTGTTTATTCATAATAAACTATAGTCCAACCGAGAGTGATCTTCGGTGAATGTCAAACAACATGAGTAGTATTATGTTGTGGACAAGTGCCACTTAACATCTAAGTGAATTAACCTCAATAACTTTGTGATTCTTTCTTCTTTCCAAAAGAATAAAGATTCGAACATTTCGCCTCTATACAATTTTGACAAGAAGGTATTGGATCCGGATCTAACGATCCAAAGCATCCATCTATGACCAACTCGTAATTTATGTTTTAGAGGTATCACAACTCAGTTGGGATTAGTCACTATCTTGCAACCTTTTGGGTTTTAAGCATCATTATATTCTAAACAGTTTAACACTACCATATCATCTCTACTATAGAGACAATCAATTAGATTACTATAATCCAATCATTGATTAATAAAGAACAATGTTTTGTCAAACAAAACATTCATCCATCTCTACTATAGTGACGGAATTAAGTTCCTTAAAATTGGAATGTAAAGACAATCTTTGGGTTTTCCAATTTCTTTGGTAGTTCATATGAGGAAGTTAGTACCATCTGCTTTCGCAGAGATCTATATTTTATTCACGTTCCGAATGTGAAATACTTTCTCTTCTCTCATTAATCTTCTACTTCTTATTAGCCACACTTTTACAACGATTGTAAAACATAGTTACTAATACGGAATCAAACATTCAAGTAGAAGAACCAACTGTTTTGAACTATTCAAGAACAATTTACAACACCTTCGAAAGGTGTGTTCTTGACACTTGCAAGACATTTCTTGCAAATACCCCTTCCAATGTCCATCCTTTCATAAAGAAAGTTTGTTCCCTTGGAGTTAATTTTATCTTCTTCATTTGACTTCTCCTTTGACTACAATAGTCATGGTCCCTAAACTCCCACTATCTCTCTTGAAACCTTTTTCAATTGTGTTATACACATCAAACATTTTGGAGAGTGTGTGGTTATTGTTCACTACATAGTTTACAATAAACTTAGTGAACCATTAGGATAAGGACATAAAGGTGAAGTCCTAGCTTAGTTTCCGTCTCGTTAAGTGGTTTATCACTTCAACACTCAATGATTCAAAATCATCATAAGTCCATGTTGATGGACTATTTTTGTCAACCAACCATTATGTTCTAAACATAATTACAAACTTTCAAGAGTTGTTCAAGGCAACTCTTATTTCTTCATACAACAATTTGTAAGTGAAGAACTATGACACTAAAAGTGTCATTTGTCTTTATGCTAATCTTCGTAAGTTCCTTTGTTCATATAACGAAGGAATAAGCATTGGTTGTTTGTATTGTCCTCTTCATGATAGACATTTCTAACATGTTCTTCCAATGATACATTATCAATAGGAAGATTGTGAGGATGAGACTTCTTAGGTACATGCACAATCCATTTAAGACAATCTTTGGGATTGTGTTACCAAGTCCGGAAACTAAAACATTCGGATTTTCTTTGTCAAGTTTTGGATAGCGTTTGCAAATATATTGGTAAACAAATACATAACGAATATAAATTGATTGATTTTAAGCCATTTGATTCGGGTCTTTAAATCAAATAGCACCACCCACTATTTTTTGCAAATTCCATATCCCTCATTGGAATTCGAGAGTTTTGGAGGAAACTCTTAGTAGGTTATGGGAGACTCACTATTACCAAGCCCACCTCAGAATTATATCATGTTGGCTAGCGTTAATAATAATGAGAGAGTACGCTTACTCATTTGCAACTAATGCAAGTACCCATCAATTTGGCCTCTAGAGAATGATGCCTCAGAATTATATCATGTTGGCGTCATTGCACTTAGTTAAGTCATTCCCACCATGCCTAGTTCGTGTAGGGGTTCAAGCATAGCCTCAGAATTATATCATGTTGGCTAAACTCGTTGCCTACCTCACTTCATCATGTATGTATATAGAACTCCTCCTGAGTGTAAGCATGCACTTTGTACTCCCCCATTATAGGGTGAAGCCGGTGTACAAGTCACAAACGATTGGATCTACCACGGTGGAAGGCCACGAAAGAGTGTTCTAAGCACTCTCACGCTTTTCAACTTAATAATGGTTTGGTTGAGGGTTTTAGGTCTCATCACATAAACATATTCATTTTAATCTTTATTAAAACAATTTTGGTCCTATTACAACTATTGGTCCATTTGATTCAATTTAGTTGTATATAATACTCTCACTATACTTATAAAACGGTTTTTAAAGCAAGAGTATATGATACTACTAACATAAGGTTTGCATTCATTTGATGGACTACATAGTTGCCTTAGGGCCTTAGGATGACTATGAACCTTTGTTTAGATTCAACACGAGCCTAGTGTTGAATCTCGGACTAGGGATGAAGATTGATTTTAGTTACGCGTTTAATCACATTAAGGCGTGTTGTCTTAGGGGCGTTGGACCCTCTACTCCATTTTCATGCATATCAAATAAAGCAAGAAAGAAGTACTTCAAAGTAAAGGTGAGCTTATGCTCATTACAACATTTGCATAATTCAAATTACTTTAAAGTAAAGAAGAGCTTATGCTCTTTTACAACATTTGATCAAATCAAATTACAACCAAAATTAATCTACACATTCCCATGGTTCAAACAAATTTGAAACGGCCTTTCACATAGCTCAATTATCGTAGGCTTAGGTTCATAATCACCCTTTAATTAATCAACACTTTAATTAATTAAATTGAATGCAACATTTTCATTTGGTTTTTGTATCCATAAAATTGATTTAAATGGAGCTAAATAAAATGAAAATCCAATTCTCATTTAAAGAGACAAAACAATTTTTGTTCCCTACTTAATTTGGGCCATCATGCAATAACCACAACTTTTTGGGCTATATTGCGAAACACAAACTTTTGGGGTCACTTTGTAAAAACACAAAAGTCCACTACTTCATGTAATTACAACTAGAACCCAAAAATTTCAACAAATACAAAAAAAAACTTCATTAAAGGAGCAAAACAATTTGTCCTTTAGCGTTTTTGGACCTTAACGTAAAAACGTAAACTTTTGGGCCAAAGTGCAAATACACAAAAGTATCAAAACTTTATGTAATTGAATAAAAGACCCAAAAATACCCTATTCTATTAGGGTGGCCGGCCATGATAAAAAAAAAATAAGATTTTTACAAAGTTTTTGTAAGTGGGTTTTGTTAGGTGAGGTAAAGATGAAATATTTTGAATTTATGTCAAACTTTTAAAAAAGTTTGTCTACCATTATAGCCATTAATTGAATTTATGTCAAACTTTTAAAAAAGTTTGTCTACCATTAAAACCATTAATAATATTTTACCAATAATCATCACCCACTAAAATCAAATCAAAACTTTATGTAAAAACATAAATCTTTTGAATCAAAACTTCAAAACTTTTTGTTCTTGGCAAGAACTTCAAGAACATTGAAGAACACTCATGAAAACTCATAATAGCTCCATGAATGTTTTCACTCACCAAAACTCAAATTTTCACCACTCAAAAGAGGGCTAACATCCTAGGGTACTTAGGGGTTCCAAAAGTCACTTTAAACCCATTTTAACAAGACAAACATGAACCCAAAAAATCACCCTTTGGATTTGGCCGAATTTCCCCAAAAACATGGCACCAAATTTTAGCTCCAAAATTCATGCTCATATGAACTACATCTACAACATTTGAGATGGCAAATTTTCTAACAAAATTTACATTCAAAGAAACAAGAATAAAGCTTGTAACATATTACAACTTTTAAATAAAAAACTATGAACTACAAAACCCAAAATGATTCACCAACTACTAGACCTAGGCTCTGATACCACTTGAAGGAAATTTTGTGAAAAACATGTTCATTTGAATAACATCATATAGCATGCAATTAACAATTAAAGGCGGAATCATGCTTTCATGCATTCAAAAACAAAACATCAACCATGAAATTCAAAGCCTAGTAGATTGGTGAACCTTGACTCAACTTTAAAACAACATTTGTTAGTTGAGAAATATTTACCTTTGTAGATTCCTCTTTGCATATGCAAAGGATAATCACCCAAGAGATAGGGCCTTCATTCCTTGCTTCTTAGCTCCATGGATTTGGTTAGAAGAAAAGGTTCTCCAAGTTCCCAAAATTGAGAACCTCTAAAGATTCTACACCAAGGTTAAATTGAAGAAGAAATGAGTGACCTAGAGGAAGTAAAATTGCTAGATAATTTCCTCTAGGGTGGCTGAATTTTTTAGAGCAAAGAGAGCTTTTGTTCTCATCTTTTCTCCACAAAAACCCTTAGGATGAAATGGCTATAAAGTTGCCTTTATACCACCTCACAATGGAGTGGCAAACTTGCAATTAAGCCAAGTTCACTACCCTCCTTAATTATGGTATTTATTGGGCTATTTGGGCCTTTGTGAATCATTATTCATTAAGTTGTCATACAACTTAAGTTAATGGGCTTTGACGTTCGAAGCCCATTGGGCCTTAAGGTCCAAAACTATCCCGAGGTCTTTAACGAACTTATTCGTTTGATTAATTAACATATTAATTAATCCTTGCCATAAATAATTAAACCATTTCATTATTCTTACTCATCTCCTTTGTTTCTTCAATCTCCACCTTACACGGTGTACGATACATTAGGTTCCTTTTAGCGAGGCAGTGGGCGATTAAAACCATTTTACATCGATTGTGAATTGAAACTTACTTTCAATTCTCCCTTTAGTGATTACACACGTTTAGGGCTTCCACAAACCATGAGTGAAACCTAGCAGCATATCATGGCTACCCAAGCTAATCAGAAGAGGTAGAGAACCTATTCAGTTTAGGATTACAAATGCAATACGGTCTTTCTCTAATCTAATACTCTTGACCACATTGTTTGGTTTGATAGTTTATTTATTCATGTCTACTATCCAATGTGATTCGTTTGCTTATATGATTACCTTGAATGTGAATTGGAACGCATTCCCAAATCTCATTCATACTCTGGCCAGAGATTTAATCATATCATAGAGTATTCTCCCTCAAACCATTTGAAGGTTAGAGATCCCTTGTTGCACATTCACTTGTCTCCATAACTAAGTGGCTTAACCCCAATGATGTCGTGGACACCCCGATGGGGTGACTTTGACATAATCAAAGATCAAGGACTTAACCACAAGACAACTGTGATGCCTCAGGTCAAAGGACTAATTTGCATTATCCCAACCATGAGTTCTCATGTGACATGAGTATGAGAACTCCTCGTTGATCGTGTTCAGTGGACTCATTCTCTATTGAGCACCTACGTACTTGTCTTCATGTCACACACACCAATGACTCGAGACTAGTCACTCTCCCTGAGAGAAGACATAGCACGTACTGATCTTAACGGACTGTCAATGCCCAATTGGTAATCCTATGATCAGGAACGTTTAGGATGTGTCTACGAAAGAATGGTCTCATTAATCTAACTTCATTAGATTGCATTCTCCCAATCACATTTTCCTTGGACTTTATCGTTTAAGCATATAACATTTATATGAGACGGCTCAAACAATAATGTTTGCCCTTTATATGTAAACTAGATTAGTTTAACATGTGAAATGTCCGTAAAGTATCATCATATGATTGGCTTTAGGGCACATTTCCAACACTTCGAGGGTAATTTTGTCCTTTTACCCAAAAGTACAGGTGTCACCTCCGTAATTTTCTTGATTAGTTTTTACTCCACATGACTTATGTCGTTCTCTTTTGAAAAAGAAAACGTGAATATGATTATAAACAGAAGATTAATAACTAAAATTCTAGTTAATTTGAAAAGGAAAATAAACTCAAGATGAACTTTACAAAGAAAAAAAAGAGAATAAATTTCATGTTCTGCGTAAACCGGGGGAACAAATTTATACGGAATGGAATTCTGTTTGTGGTAAAAAAATTCCAAGGGATATGGATCGGATCTAAAGAGATTTAAAAACATTTTACAGAAGAAATTTAAAAACAAAACCAAAAACTTGGAAAAGAGCATGGCCACTTGCGGAAAGACCGATCACTGTTTTTTTTTATCAGACAGCCCATGTGGTTGGAACCAATAGTCCAGATTCAATGTTTTGTTTCAAAAAAAAAATCAAATTTATAAATACATTAATCCGACGTTGAGATCGAATATAAGCAAATCTTGACACACCCCAACCCGGAATGTCCACTAGAACTCTGAATCGAGCTGTGCTGGCCAACACCTGGAAGGTGACGAAGCCATAGAATGTGATAATGTGTAAAATGTGAATAAATTTAAAACTAAAAGTCCTTATATACACAGTGCGCAGTGAACGGGTATGGACCCATTTCACACGTGATATAGAACATAAGAAAAGTACAGTGGGGTAAGATAATAATTATACCATCATACGGAGCCACCTGAACTGGAAGTGCCACAAGTCATCGTCGATATGAAACTTTGCTACTAGAACCTGGAGGAGTGCAAAAATAGAAAGTGTGAGTGGGCAAAAACAAAGCTTTTCATAATCGTTTTAATTATCAAAGGTAGTAACCCCTCGCCGTAAAACCTGTATAGTTTCCAGAAAATCATATTACGTAAAAGTATGAAATCAAAAGTATACTAACAGTAAATCCAGAAGTATACCACGACATAGCATCTGATTCGCAATATAAATAATCATGTGCTTAATAACCTATACTAGCACGCCAGTCGAAGTCACCTATAGTGACCTGTACGACTGCAACCATATCCCATCAATAAATGCTAGCTCATAAGTCGGAGTCACCTATAGTGACATGTATGACTTATCTATATCGCATCAATCAATGCTAGCTCATAAGTCGGAGTCACCTATAGTGACCTGTACGACTTATCCATATCTCATCAATCAATGCTAGCTCATAAGTCGGAGTCATCTATAGTGACCTGTGCGACTTATCCATATCTCATCAATCAATGCTAGCTTATAAGTCGGAGTCACCTATAATGACTTGTGCGACTTATCCATATCTCATCAATCAATGCTAGCTCATAAGTAGTCGGAGTCACCTATAGTGACCTGTGCGACTTATCCATATCTCATCAATCAATGCTAGCTCATAAGTCGGAGTCACCTATAGTGACATGTATGACTTATCCATATCTCATCAATCAATGTTAGCTCATAAGTCGGAGTCGCCTATAGTGACCTGTACGACTGCAACCATATATCATCAATTAATGCTAGCTTATAAGTCGAAGTCACCTATAGTGACCTGTACGACTTATCCATATCTCATCAATCAATGCTAGCTCATAAGTCGGAGTCATCTATAGTGACCTGTACGACTTATCCATATCTCATCAATCAATATCCAAGTAATATGTCAGCCGGATCCACCTCTTATGGCTTATACGGCTGAACCCATAACTCATCACATATCTCTGCACACGAGTCGGAACCACCTCTAGTGGTCTGTACGACAGGACTGGGTGTAAATAAGTACGCTCAAGTGCTACGATCATGTGAAGACTGTGCGAAAAATCGCATGTCACCTACGAGTCAGAACCACCTGTAATGGTCTGTACGACAAGATTGTGCATCTACCTTGGATCCAATGTGAGCGTAAGGTGCGGGAGGTGAACATCACATGAAAGACTGTGCCCTAGCCACGGACGGGAGCACTAACAAAAAGGTGCAGGTTTATGAGCTCTAACTGTATTTAATATAACATATACGACTCATGGGTAACCTGTACGACAAGGTCGAAGTTGCCTATTATTGCAACCTGTACGACAATGTCGGAGTTGCCTAAAACATAAATGTAGTCATACGATAACTCAATCATTTCAACTAATACCATAAACTCACCTGAACTTACCTGTGCGTCCTGCATTCACCTTCGCACTTCAATGCATTCACAATAATTATGTGCAAGTAATGTACATATGGATATGCCATGATGCAATCTAAAACTCAATCATATCATAGTATTTCCAAATATACATACATACATATATATATACATACATATATACATACATACATATATGTATATATATATATATATATATATATATATAATATGGAACAAAATGCATAAGTTGTAACGCCCTACTCCTGAACTATTTATTTTGGGCATAATTATCAGTGATAAGCCCAATTAGACATTAGTTTAATTAACTATCATTACTTACGTTTCCTTACTTCAATTTCTTGATTCTTTACACATTGATTTATGACCAACATTTAACCACCAAATCATAAGGTTAAATCTCACATTTTCCAGTAATGTCCTTCACATTGCTCAATTCCCTAAACAAGGCTATTGTCTCAATTATTGTATGGCTGCATCTAACGTCTTGTTAGATTGCCTACGTATCCTAAATAGGGATCAAGCCATTCGTAGTTCGTACTAGTACTTCAAAGCATTCACAGTAATTATATGTAGGTAACATGCATAAATCAACTTAAACACGTTTGTGAAATTATCAATCATATGTATATATATACAATAGAAAGGAAAATACCCATTCACTGATATGTAGAAGGGTCGTAGGCCCCGAGTCTCGCTTGACTGCGCTCGTCCTCTGGAAACATCTCACTTGACGGCGTTAGCATATTCCGTCAACTTTGACGGAATATTCTCCTCCTTCTTCCTTGGTTCGCCGGAGTCCGGCGCCGGTGACCTCTGCTATTGCTGGATTCACTTTTAGGTCCTAAAACTCACGGAATCTCGCCGGAAAAATTACATTAATCTGGCCACCTCTGCAACTCGCCAAAAATGAGCTTCCCGACGTCCAAAACCTTTCAAAATCCTACCTTAAGCTTCATGAAGCAGTCCTAAGACTCACTAGAACCTTCAAATTTAATGAAACCTCCGCGATCACGTCGGGGTCATTGTGCACCACATCACAGATTTTCGTTCCAGAGATTCCTGAAACCCTCACGTCCAACCAAGGGTATATTTCGACTCCAGAGCTCGAAGGGAGTACGAATACAACTTCCAAAACCCCGATCCGTGAATGGAAAGCTAGGTATGAGAACTTGTTTGTACAACTGTACGAAAATGGGAAGAAATCTGAGAGGAAGAGAGAGAGAAGGTCAACGGCTTTGTGTATGTGTGAGTGTGTGTGTGTGTGGTCTAACTTTGGGCTACCAAACAACAACAAAACAATTAACTTTAAGTTCCAAAAACTTAGGAATAAACTAGATTGGTCCAAAACCTAAGCTTAAACCACACCACCACACAATATAACTCAATGTCTAAGGGTATTCTACTAATTTCCATGCTCTTGAGGATAAAATAATATACACATTCGGGGACGGGCTATCACAAATCTAACGGTTAAAAAAAAGATCTAACAACTCAAAATTAAATCCAGCAGCGTAAAAAATTAAAATTTTTATTTAAATCAAAATTCACTCAAAAACTCCATAAATACCTATATATTTGTTTAGACATCCATACAAAATTTATTTTTCGTCAAACAATTCTTCCTTTTCTTTTCTTACCTACCTATGTATTTGTGTTTAAGGACATTGTAGGTTTAGGTTGTGTGGGTTTTCATGTGGTGCATATGTGTTAGAATGAGGTAGGTTTAGTAATATTTCATTATTTGTCGGACTTTAAATATTTTTAGGTTAAAATGTTCATAGAAATAAACTATAATAATCTACATAAATGTCATCTTTAAAATTAGGCTAAAATCATTCTTTAATACTTTCGAACTAAAATTTTAAGCTAAAATTATTGAAGGAGAAAAATTTTTTTTGAGTTAGAACCAAAATTTATTGTGCTAAAATTTAGATTTTTATCCCAACTATTAGAGTTGGTTTAAAAGAAGATTAATTAAAGTGACTTTAATTCATTTAACCCAAATTAATAGAGTTCATGTTGAAACAATATGTATGTAATAATCTAATCTATGATCATAATAGATCATGATTCATGATGAGTGCCCACTTACCCATATAAAGTGGTACCCGAGATCAACTTTAGGGAACTTTAGACATGGAGAAAAAACAAATTGACGAAGGTGAAAGGGGAGGGGGGACCATAAGGCATGAACCAGGAAAAGCCCTAAGACAAGGAAGAAGAGGGACCATATCATATATGGGTTAGAATTCAATGACACGTTTTTAACACACCTTTTGATACAAGTTTTTGCAAACTTCCTCATAATGCATTTTAACAATCCAACCATTTATCTTTTATGTTTTTTTCTCATTATTATATCTACCAAAATCACTCAAATTGGAAATCAATATGATCGTTGGATTAAATTTCGTATTTCTTTATAAAACAATATTCGTTCATTTTCATCACTACAAATGAATGTTTAATGGTTTTATATTTGTCTAATTATTTGTAAGGATGATCTATGAATGATGTATTGAAATATAGATGATTCAGATCGTCGAAATACAATACAAAGTTGACCTTACGTATTTCTATATGTACATATATATTTGCATGAAAAAAAAAGCAAATCAGTAAGTTCTACAAGACAAGCCATGTGGTGATCGAAGATGCCTGCTCTTTCAAACTCTGCTAGCAATAAGCCAATTCACATTTCATGATAGCATACCCACTAACTATGCACACGTTTTCCTTTCGCTTTATCATAGTGAAAAATACTGATTCAAGCGATTTCTCGTCTGATTCATGATTGTATAGGTTTCTTTGCCAGTTGGTTAATTTAAATGGTTATTTATTAATTAATTTGCTCATTGTTCTGTATATATGTGATGTATTAGAAACTAGCACTCAAATTAAACATTCTTATTGACAATTGTAGTAAAGATGTAAGTAGGGATCGCTCTAGGCCGGAGATTATGAGGGATTGCTAATCTACTTAAATATGACTCAAAAACACAAAACTAGGCTTGAAAACACTTAACTAGACTCAAAGAACTCGAAATAAACTAAAGAGACTCAAAACAACACAAAATAATCAAATAGACTCAAACTAGACACTAAAGGGTGATTTGGACGAAAATTAATTTTAACTTGACTCAAAACACTTAAAAACACAAGTTTGGACAGATTCTCACTAATTTGACACAACAAAGTAAAGGGGATTGGGTTTTTTGACGAATTTAAAGTAAAGACAAGTAGATTAAAGACTTAAACAAGTTTGGCACGAAATTGGGGGAAAATATGGGTGATTGGCTGGCTAGAGGGTCATTCTCCACACATGACACACTTGCATACAAATCGATTTCCAGTTGGTTTTCCAATAAACCATGAACCTCAACGCCCCAGATTAAATGTGAACAACACTAATTAACCCTCAAATTTTCCATAAGTCATTGAATTGGATGGATAACCTATCGGCAACCAAATTATTCTTCAATAGTTCCCTAGATGAGCAGCATAATAAAGATACAATCAAAGATCATTAAGCTTTGTGAAAATCATAAGCATTGACAAGGCATTCGTAACTATGAACAACATGATACTCCTGCCAGGAATTTACTTAACACGGTTGTGACTAGCAACCTCCACTACTTATGAATATAAGTTCATAACAATTAGGTGAAACTCCCTTATATTCTAGCATCAAATTCATGCATACAAACTAAGTATGCATCCTTAATCAACAAACAAGAATAAGTTCTGCATCAAACAGTTAAGTAAATTGCATTCACGATTTATGAAATCACAACTGGAAGTAATCAATTCATATTGCAAATATGTTCATGGCTTTGAATTTTCCTCTAGCTAAAACGAGTTTAGCTCCTCATGTTCACAATTAAACAAAGATAACTTAAATTAAACATTGGAAACAAAAGATGGATTACACCTAAAAACGTTCCAGCAATCCAACAATCTTGAATGGCAGGCACGGCTCCAAGCTATCCTCTCATTCCTTGTAAAATTGCGGCACAAGGGTGTCAATGAATGGTTCTGTGGATTGGATGATTGGTGTGAAGTATGATGAAGGATGGGGGTGGTTTTGAATGGTGCGGCACATTGTTATATTTAAAGGGAAATATAGCTAAAACCCTAATTAATTTTGGAGACAGATTTTTACACCAAATCCTCAAAGAAAAAGGGTAATTAAATGTCAGAATTCAAGGGAGAAAGGGAAAGAAGATATGAGGCAGGATCCTAGAGGGAAATGGACAAGGCTTGCACGGCAAGGAAGGGTTTCTAGAAGGGGAGATGCGGCACCCTTTTAAGATTAGGGAAAAGACCTTTTAGAAGCCTGATTTAGGTTTCCCAATGTCATTTAGATTTCCCCCTTTCAGCTGGAAATTAGGAAAAGCTAAGGTTTGGATAATGTTTCCTTTTTCTTGCTTAATTCCTTGATTTCTTTTGTCTTGAATTTATTTCCTTCATTTCTTTGCTCATTCCTAGCCTCCTTTGAACTTCAAATTTGTTCATCCACCTTGCTCCAAGCATGTGTTATCCATTCAAAGCCCAAAACTGCTCCAAATTACACTTTCTTGCTACTTTAGCCCTTTGGACCTACAAACACACGAAAATAGTTTTAAATACTAAAATAACTAAGAACTAACAACATAAATGCAAGAAAACAAGTTAACTAAGTCGCATAAATATGCTCCTATTAATATGTCGTTTTCTTGCTGAAAATATGGTGCCTTAAAGAACATTTTTACAAAGATAAATCAGAATTTTTTTGTTTTGACTAGAGATTGATGTACTCTTTTATATGCATTTGATTCTTTGTCTGCAGTTTAGAATAATTAGAATATATATATGTGTGTGTGTGACTTGTATGATAAGGAATTCATGTTATTATTGCTATTTGCCGAAATAAACATTTGAAAATCTTAACATAGGCACATGCACAATGACACATCCCGATCTGGAATGTCCACCTAGATTTCGAATCTAGCTGTACTGGCCGACACCCGGAGGGTGACGAAGCCATAGAGTGAAGTGATGTGGAAAATGTGAATAAATTTAAACCTAAAAGTGCCTAAATACAAGAGTGTGTTGGTGAGCGGGAATGAACCCAAATCATACGTGATGTTAGAGCATAAGTAAAGTATAGTAAGGTAAGATGAGAGTTGTACCATCGAAGGTAACCATCAATACCAAGATTTGCCAAGAATCCTCGTCGACATAAAAGCTCAACACTAAAACCTAGAGGGGTGAAAAACAAAGGTGAGTGGGCCTAAAAATAAAGCTTTATAAAACTTTTCGAAAACATAATAACCCCTCGCCATAAAACAAGTATAGTTTCCAAAATATACATACTACGTATAGTAAGAAAATACTTACCATAACCTACAATATCTCAAGAATTCAATACGGCACAATATTTCGTAAATAATCACATGACATCCATAATCACATAATCTCGCATAAGCAAACATATCATATCGGGTGCTCATTGACACATGCTGATACACGAGTTCATGCATAGATATTCTAACATGAACATGACTGGGTGTAACAATGATATATACTCTAGTACTACAATCACGTGAAGACTGGCGCTATGTGCAGCACATACGAGTCCTAATTACCTATAACAATCTAGGACAGGACTAGCACCTACAATGGATCCAAAGTGAGCGTACGGTCTGATGTACACATACACGTGAAAGATTGGCCTTGGCTCATGCAAGTACTAACATCGATGCAACAACGATGAGCAGATAACATAAATATAATCATGCCACAGTGATTCGATAATTCTAATCAACATATAATATTCACGGCTGTAAATATAATTAAGGCATCACACGCATACATGTGCATCCCGCAAGATACAAAATAATTTCGTAAATTCCGTCATTTCACTAATTCTTGTAAACATTAATCTAATCTAGGCATACGTAGTAAATTCTTTATCAAATGTATAAATGGAAACTAACAAATATGTATATACTATATAAAGAAAAGACTCACTCACTGTTACTTGCTAGGTTGTAGCCGTTCAAACTAGACTAGCCGGAGTTTTCGATAGTAATCGCACATTTGGTTTCCTCGACCGTGGCCAGAGTTGGCCGGAAAAAGGCTCAAAAGCCGCCAAAAAATCTAGGAAGTTCCTTCCCGCAACGGTTCTTCATCGTGAACGGTGAGAACTCGCTGTGAATATCGTCGGAAAAATAAAATGTGAACAGTGGTCTGTAACTGTCGAGATTCAAGGATTTTGGCCTGGGTTTGAGAAAAGAATGAAGTGGTGATGGTGGTGTGGTGCGACGGAGGTGATGGAGCTCGCGAGGTGTGGGGGTCTCGGCTTGCCGAGAAGGAGAGGGTCCTAAGAATTTTTTTAGAGAGAGAGTGATGAGAGATGAGAGAGGTGAGGGATGAGAGAACTGAGAGAGTATGGGAGGATGAGTGATACGCGGACGCAAGGGATAGGAGACCCACGTGGGTGGGTCCCACCATACATAAAATCTTACACAGAAAAATTAATAAAATAATGAAAGGCATTATCTAGAATAATGAATTTACCAAAATGCCCTTGAACATTGTAAGTCCATAAAATCTCTGTCATAGTTCCAATTTCGATTCCGCTTGTGCCCACATGTTCGTATCATCGAGTACTACACAAATACACTAAAAGTCAAAATCCTTGCCTTTATGGGCATTTTCGTCAATTCACGTTTTTAAAATTAATAAAATTGTAAAAGTAGGGACGGGTTGTCACACACAACATAACTTTAAATATGAGGTAATGGTGATGAATATATAATAAAAAAATGTTAAGGAGACGACATTGTACGACTTCTTTAGCATTACTTATAACGAAAATCGCTTCATGCTAGAATTCTAGATAATCAATTATAATTCCATAAGAAATAAATAATGAATTATTTAAAACTTGGCAATGACATTTAGGTAGCAGATTAAAAATAAATAAATAAATAAATAAAACTAAATTAACCTCATTAACCACATATGTATTATGGTTGACCTAAAAAAATCCATTTATACATTAGCCAATCTGGATCTTTATTATCAAAGCAAAGGTGTGCCTACTACTTTGATGTTTCATTTTATATATAAGTTCAAAAAACAAAAACCATATTTTGATTAATTATTGGTCGACAACACATTTTATCATCCGTAAATAACATAGGAAAGAAGGATGATTAATGTATATAAACCATTATAAGTATTTGACTTGTAATTAAATATCAATTAAGTTTGTAGGTCAATGTCAACAACTTGACAATATTGACAAGCAAAAAATAAAATGTTCATGTGACAAGATATGGCGGACGTTAGTCTATTCATGAGTCGATGGAAATGTGACAATAAGATGTGCCACTTGAAAAAGTTGAACCTAACTTACTACCTACTTGTTAAATTAGAAATATAAGCCTATGTAGCTAATTGCTAATTAATCAAACAAAACCCCATTAATTTAATTTATATCCTTCAACCTTTAATTTTATAACATTGCAAGTAACTCGTGCCCCCCAATTTCTTTATCATTAATCTTATATTAAACAAATGGTAGCAAACCAACATTATCAAATCCTTAATCTATTGTACCTAAAAGATTTGGATTCATTCCAAAGAATATATTTATCGATATGAGTTAGTAAACTAGTATATGGAGCCACATGAACATCAAAGCAAGGGGAAAAAATAAGAATTAAGAAATAAATTAAAATTATTAGAGGCTTAGAGGTCCTAATAAAAATATTTAGTAAGTGAGCAGGTTCACCCAATGATGATTTAGAAGTATAATTTAGAAAGACTTATGGGCAGATACAGTGAAGCCACAACCAAAACGAAGGCTGTTCAGTAAAGGGATACAGTTGTACTTTAAGATCTTTGAAAAGATAAACAAATAATTTAAAAGATCGGATCGAATTGTTTAAAGGGGGAATAAAATTAGGTCTTCGGGGGGTGGGGGATGCCAAATTACCAATTGTCAAGGAAAAGCTAATTACGCACGCCCAAAAGGGAGATAAAAGAAGCAATCACAAAAGCCTAACGAGATGCCAAAGTTGGAAAATTAGTGCTAAAAAGGCTCATCAAAGAAACTAGGCCATTGTATTTGTTTGTATGGGATCTGCGATGATGGCTTTTGAAAGTCTTCTGTTACCTTGTGATTACTACTTGCTAATCAGACAATTTAAACCTTTTTATTTATCAAATAAAGATTACAAGGAGTTCGTAATGTTGTGCTCATAAACTCGACGTTGTATTCATATCAATTCTCAGCTTATTTTTGGCTATACTTTTTGAAACTCGACTTTAATTTTATTTTGCTCCTTATAACTTAAAAGTCATCACTTTACTTTTTGAAACTCAAAACTCGACCCCTGAAATAATGTGGGACTCACCACCCAATTAGATTATGCCACATGTGCCAATGAATTTGATTATAAATTTTTACTATGCGTTAACATTCAATAATCAGAAAATATTAAGTTTAAAAGAAGAAAAAAACATTAAGAATGGAATTTTTTTTAAGTTGCTGTGCTTGAGTTGCTGAGATGGAAGAACTTGAGAATTTGGATTTTTTATTTTAAGAGTAACATGATGATTTTTGAGTTTCAGGGGGGTAAAATGAGATCAAAATCGAGTTCCATATGGCAAAGTGGAGCGAATTTGAAGTTCTAAGGAGTAAAGTGGCGACTTTTGAGTTACAGGGGGCAAAGAGATTAAAATCGAGTTTTAGGAAGCTTAGCTATAAAAAGCCTTAAGTTTCCTTGTTTACACCTTTGTTTTTTACTCTTTACATTCCATTTGTGTTTTGTAGGTTATAACAAACGAAGAGTGGAAAATGACTAAAAAGAAAGTATTGAAACTAAAAACGCTTTCCTATGCGATAATTCTTTTGTTACTTGGCGTAGGCACAAGACTTGGTCATTTTAATTTACTTATGTAAAAAACTCAATACAAGACGTGATTATGGTGATCAAGCATAACAAATATATGTAAAGAGTGAAGTATAATATGAAATTAATCAATAAAAAAATAACTTGGCTTTCAACCGAACCCTATGGTACTTAGTTATTCATGATGAAAATGGATAGCAAAAACATCAACAAGAAATTAAAAGAGGAAGAAAAAAGCTCATGCACGTTTCTGAAATGTATCCGAATGAATTTTTTATTGCATGATATTTGAACTATAAATTCGTTGTACGATTGATGAAAACATCATGTATTGGACATGTAAAAAATACCAACAGGATTTGCCTCATACTTCTTCGCGACCTCAATTGAAAAGTGTAGAGAAGTTTTGATATCCATTACGGAAATTATAACTTTTTCTCAGAACTACATTTCAAGGGGTATTAGTTCATTCCAATAACAAGTCATTTGAACCTTGTTAAACCCTATCTGATACAAGAATATATACACTAGTATTCTAGTTATACAATGCATGATAATAGTGTGAAGACATAAATTAAACATTTTGTAAGAAAATGACATGTGGACTATTAGCTCAATTTGATGGATTTACATTTGACGCCATAAGTAAACCACACACAAAACCCTAGTGGGCTAAGGACCTGCTTGCCCTATAGGTCTTGGACCTTCGGGCTCAAGTACATATCATGATGTCCATTCCAGGCCCATGATATCCCTACTCCTGCCATTGTGCCCTTCTTCGAGCCCAAGGAGGCAATGACTCGAGAAAGTCTCCCTTAGGAGTCCTCTGCTTTTGCAGACACATCTACCAAAAGATAGCGCTTACCACCAGAGACTGCACCAGCAATTTGTTGAGTGAGGTATACACCACACTAGCATTACGCAAATGTCTGCCTAGTATGGCATGCAATCTCACTTCTTGGTTGCCTATGTAGAGTCTCTCCTATAAATAACCAAGTCAAACAAGGAAATCAATAATCGTCATTTATCTCTCAAAGCTCTCTCAAGTTCAATTTCTCTCAAATTTATTTCTGACTTTGGCAGTAGAGGACCTTTGGCAGACACCTCTCCCCCTTTTCTCGGTGTTTGCCAATTAGCCTAACAATCTTATTGTTTTGCCAGTGTGATTTTCTTCAATCTATCATTAGTAGAAATTTGCATTTACAAATTTTTTTACAGCTTGAACTACTGTTTGAGTATTATTTCTATGTACTTCTACTTAATATCTTTGTATGAAAAAATAACACTTACTTTGCCAAGAGTCAATTCAAAGTTATTTAGAACATAAATGATAAAACGGGTCATCTAGATATATTGGGACCTAAAATTAGATATCCTAATATAAACCACATAATAAAGGGTATTTTTTTAGTTGATTTATGAGATCTAAATTTAGGACCTCCACCAACAAAATAAAAACTGCATACCACTAGACTAAATTGTGCGATAATGCACTTATTATATTGAAACAGAAATGGGAGTTTTTTATTTTCGAGTTCTTTAATAGCCATAGTTGTCTTTCGTGAGAGGTTAAGGAATAATTTCAAAATTATTCCTATAATAACCTACCAAGAAATGAAAATCAATGCATGGCGAGGCCTCCCAAATGAACCAGGATCCTCGCCGGATCCATTTCCTAGGGATCCCACAATCTTGTCCGTTCATCGTATATCGTGCGGTCAGTAATTATTTAAAATTAGAATTTTAAAATTCAAATATGAATAGTACCTAACGAAAACTGACCGCACGATATAAAATGAACGGACAAGATTGCGGGATCCCTAGGGAAAGATCCGGCGAGGATCCTAGTTCCTCCCAAATGGACAAGGATTGTTTGCCATCCTTGTTCCCGGTGCTCTCTCATGCACTCATGTTTGTGTGGTCTCGGTTAAGCCACGTCAACATTTTATATTACTATTCATTTTTGTCTTATTATCTATATAAAAAAACAATAGAAAATGTTGACGTGGCTTAACCGTGACCACACAAAACAGAAGGGCACGAGAGGGCACAGAAACAAGGAGGGCAGACAATCCTTGTCCCTCCCAAATAACTTGGTAGGTCAACCCTCCAAGAGTTGTCTTACATCAATCCATCAGAAAAAAAGATTTTCGTAGATTTTCTCTTAACGCATGAGCTGATATCGTAGACCTTTCCTCGATCTATATTAGCACGTAATATTCACACCTCAATTAGGTCTTTCAATACGCCATGGTTTGCACTCTTTGTAGGCAAATTAAAATGCGATTGACTTCTGCAAGTTCTTCAATCAAATAAATAAAGCTTTGAGCTTCTCATTAGTCTGTTTCTCGTTCCTTGAATTAATAAAATAAAAAATAAAAATAGTGTTTCCTGCTTATTGCGTTCCATTAATTTACATGTCATTGTCCATGCCTTTCACCAACGAATAAAGATGCTCTTCTACTGGGACTGTACTCTTTTTTGCTTCTGGTGTTTGTGGAACAATGTATTGTACTAGAACACATACTGCAATTCCAAGAGATGGATGCTCGTGTTTGGATAAATCAAAACGAAAGTAACAATCAAGATTATACAAAGGTATGTAAGAAGTTAAAAATAGTGTGTAAATATCTCCCAGTATACATATGTGTGTGTTTCTAACAACCTAAAAACCCAAGTTGCTTGAACTGGGGTTATAATTAAACTTGGGAATCACTACTTTGTAAAAGGTCAATCTAAAAAAAAAAAAAAAAGCAATTCATAGGTTATATTAAACAGACTAATTGTCCGTTCACATGCATATATATTGAAGGTCAAGAATACATAGTACCATCCATCCAAAAAAACATATAGTACCATAATTTGGCTTAGTTGCCGTTTGGAACTACTTTTATAGAACATAATTGTGCTTGTAGTGTCACTTAGTACTACAGTCTAGTGATATTTCTCTTCATTTGTCAATGAAATGTATTAGATTTGATTTTCGCCAAAGGCAAATTTGAACCATATTATTATGTTGTAAAAGAATCAAAATTATATTTTAAAGAGCTAAACTCAAAAAATTCATCTCCAAGAGATGCCATAAAAGAGTCTTTATTAGAGTGCGACTATTCACTTGCTAAATATTAAAAATTAATTAAATTCTAGGATGGACCCTTGACCAAAGGAGAAAAGAAGAGAGAGAAGGTTGTTTCAGAAACTGAGTGAGTTGAGTTTTTGTTGGAGATGAAAAATTAAATAGAGTAGTTAAAATATTTTTTGACACTATTTACTTGCTAATTTAACACAAATTTAGAGTTTTTCTTGAAGATGCGTATCTTAAAAGCACTTCTAAAATTTTCTACCAAATATATTTAAAAGCACGTCTATTTTTTTCTTTTTATTAAAAAAAAGAAAGAAATTCTCTTAATAAAATGAGTTACAAATCCATTGCATAATCGGTCTTACATTGTTAGAAACAATCTCAAACTTACATGCACTTGGAAATCTACAGATTGTGTAGTTATGGCTGATTTAAATGGGAAGAATGGTCCCAATATCTTCTCTCAAAGATATCAAAAATCATCAAAATTCAAAATGATATGATCTATGAATTATAAATTAAAATATAAACGATTTGAATCCTTAAATTTACGAAGTGGGTTTTACAAATAGTGTGTATAAAATAATGATTCCCGATCTTTACCCCCTGTTGTACTTTTATGCCCAAACAGAAGCGAATTCTAACAAAGTACCAATATCAACGTCGTATGTGAAAGCTAAAACAAACAATCTCAAACTAACACAAGAGATTTACGTGGTTTGGCGTAAAGCCTACGTCCACGAGCGAAACATGGCGAATTCTAACAAAGTACCAATATCAACGTCGTAGGTGAAAGCTAAAACAAACAATCTCAAACTAACACAAGAGATTTACGTGGTTCGGCATAAAGCCTACGTCCACGAGCGAAACACGACGAGGAATTTCACTAAACAAACAGAGATTACAAAAAAGTGTTTAAATTCTCACAAATTACAAACCCTAAACCAAACGAGTAGAGAACCCAAAACTAACGGAGAAAATTCTCCCAAATTGCTCTCTAACTCACAAACTCACAAAATGACTCTCACCAAATTGCCACACGAATGAGCCACACAAAATACACTAACCCTAAGATCCTATTTATAGTGCATAGGACTTAGGTTACAATAAGAATCCTAATAGGAAGTAAATCCAAATCCTAATCAAATAGGTAATTAACAAAATCTCTCCACCAAGGAAACCAACTAAGAAGTCAAAATCCAAACCCAAATAGGACACCAAAACTAAATAGGTAACACAAACCTAATTCTTTGCATCATCCTAATTTTGAGCCTTAAAAACCCAACAATCTCCACCTCGGTGAGAAATTAGCAAACTTCCAAATCAAATACAAACTTCAAATTTGGGATACCAAAATACAAACGCAAACGTGCACCAAATTCTTTCGAAACTGATCTCCACCTAGAATAAAAAAATCCAAAAGTCTTCAAACTTGAAATTTCCTCCAACGCCTTCTCCAACAAATTCCATTACGAAAACTAACAAATACGAAACAAAATTCAAGCAAAAGCTTGAACATACGAACAAAAAAGTGCGAATTGCACTCCACCCAAAGAGCTTGAGTACCAAGCTCCACCTCCTCACATAACCTTTAGAGGAGTTCAGAATAATGATCTTCTGCAATGTTTGCATCAACACTAGCAAAAGACTTATCAGATGGCTTCTTTTTGCCCTTGAGTTTAGGGCAATCTACTTTCCAATGGCCTTCCTTATAACAATAGCTACAAGTGTTCTTTCCAAGTTTGATCTTTTCCTTATTCCTTCCTTGAACTACCAAAGCTCCATCTTGTATGTCAGACACTTTATTCTTTAGCTCTTTAGAATTCAAAGTGGCTTTAACATCTTCCAATCTAAGACTTTCTCTACCAAATAGCATGGTATCGACAAAGTGTTCATACGAAGGAGATAAAGAACACAATAAAGTTATTGCATAATCTTCATCACTAATTTGGTCGTCCACACTTTTCAAATCCATCATAAGTTTATTGAATTCATCAGCATGCTTATGAATTGACGTACCTTCATCCATTCGAAGAGTATGCAAACTTTTCTTCAAATACAACCGTTTAGCAAGGGATTTGGTCATATACAAGCTCTCCAATTTTTGCCACAACTCCCGTGCAGATTTGATGCTACCAACTTCACGCAAGACTTCATTCGATAAAGTCAGCAGGATTGCTCTAAGTGCCCACTCCATAATGTCTTCTTTTTCTTCATCAATCCGCGAATTCGGCAAAGCCTTCACACCCTTTAGCGTTTTTAAAAGCCCTTGTTGAACTAACAAAGCACGCATCTTCAATTGCCAAATACCAAAGTCATTGCCGTCGAACTTTTCAATATCAACTTTCACCGACGACACAGAAGGCTTCATAGTGACTACCAAGCAAAGCCCAAGCCGAAACCTGGGCTCTGATACCACTTGTTGTACTTTTATGCGCAGACGGAAGCGAATTCTAACAAAGTACCAATATCAACGTTGTAGGTGAAAGCTAAAACAAACAATCTCAAACTAACACAAGAGATTTACGTGGTTTGGCGTAAAGCCTACATCCACGAGCAGAACACGACGAGGAATTTCATTAAACAAACGGAGATTACAAAAGAGTGTTTAAACTCTCACAACCCAAATCTCACAAATTACAAACCCTAAACCAAACGAGTAGAGAACCCAAAACTAACGGAGAAGATTCTCCCAAATTGCTCTCTAACTCACAAACTCACAAATTGCCACACGAATGAGCCACACAAAATACACTAACCCTAAGGTCATTTTTATAGTGCTTAGGACTTAGGTTACAATAAGAATCCTAATAGGAAGTAAATCCAAATCCTAATCAAATAGGTAATTAACAAAATCTCTCCACCAAGGAAACCAACTAAGAAGTCAAAATCCAAACCCAAATAGGACACCAAAACCAAATAGGTAACACAAACCTAATTCTTTGCATCATCCTAATTTTGAGCCGTAAAAACCCAACACCCCCCCCACCCCACACACACACACACACACACACAAAATATAATCTAAGAAATAATAGCTTTCGTGAGACACAATGTATGTAGCTAGCTTATGAAGGTTTAGTTAGATATATAAGTACGTGAGAAGTAATAATTTGTATTCTTGTCTCGTACTTTGTTACAAAATCTTGTTGCCAGCCTATGATTGTTGGTTGTCATGTTTGAACTTTTAAACTTTAATAATGTCTAAGTTTCGAATTTACAGATCAGTTACGAAGTTTGTGGCAAGCATCCTAATCCATGCAATTAGAAAAAAATAAGAACTAAATATAAGTTATTGTGTTTAGGTGCAATTGTGAATTGGACCAAATGCACAGACCTCTGATGCTCTTTTAATTTATTTTCAAAAGCCTAGAGGTTGTTTGAAAATAATGTATCGCAATTCGCAAGTCTACTCAAATGCGAGAAACGATGTTCTTATGAAGAAGGAGACGACCACCTACATACGGGCATCAGAGACATTTAGGTGGAAGCAGCTCTGAGTGCTACATAGGCTGCTCGTATGTGAGACACTAGAAGTCGCCCTTTAGTAGAATTATTTGGTACAAACGATATTCTATACACTAATCTATACTAAAATAAGGAGTAGGGTTGAAGCAGGAACATAGTGGGTTGAAGAATAAGCACCGGAGGAGCCACGTTAAGGGCTATCCTGGGCTATAGCCTAGGTAGCTTTCAGTGAAAAATTAAAATCTTACATGTACTTTTTATTGATTTTCGCATGTAGCTCGCCATATATTTGGTCAATAATCCTAATTCTCCTGGTTTAACTATATAAAATTATATAATACAGTTTACAAACTATCTTTTTTTCTTACATAATTTTTTTCATCGCTTCTCGTACATGTACAAGATTGGATTTGTTTGAATTTTAATACGTATTTGTTTAATAACGAAAATGTTTAACTCACCTTGTGAAAATTTTCTTAAGTTAGATGATACTGTGAAAAATACAATATCAAGTTTCTAGTTTATAAAGATTTAAATCCATAAGCTAATCCACCTAATGAAAAATTCCTAATTCCTCCAACACTAAATGCCAGGACAATTCACCATATGCAGGTCTTACAGACAAGTGAAAATTGGAAGATTTTGCACGAGTGCTTAGCAATTAGCATGGGTTTCCTGCTAAACATGGGTTTGGGCTAGCAATTCCTAGCTTTAGCTGGTCTTTAACTTAGGTATTTCCAATTAAAGTTGGGCTTGGTCTTGGGATAGAATTTGGGCTAGAATTTCACAATTGGTCTCTCTTGGGCACGAACTTCCTCTTAAGTATGCACTAGAAGAAAAAAAGCTCATCTATCACGGTGAAAGCCCGTGATAAATTGCAATCCACCACAGACATTGTGCCCGTTAGTATTCTGGATGTGATAAAAAGTCTCAGTTTTTACCACGGGCAATGCCCGTTGTCAAATGCAATATAACCACGGATTGTACCTGTTGTATATTGAGATCTAACACCACGTGCTATGACTGTTATCGATTACTAATTGACCACAGCTAATGCTCGTTATAAATTATTTTCCAAAATTAAAAAAAAAAAAACTATATAACAAAACTATATATATATATATATATATATATATATTAGTACATAATAACCAAGAAAATTGCATATTTACTACAATATAATAACTACCTAAAAAATACTTGATAATATTATAACCTAATTTAAAAATACTTGAGTTTCCAAATGAATACATAAACAATGTAAGTCATAAAGTACTATCAATGTAGTGCCTACAACAGAAGTCATAAAGTACTATCCATGTAGTGCCTAATGAATACATAAACAACAGAAGTCATAAAGTACTATTCATGTAGTGCCAAAGTACCATTTTCTAGTCTAAGTACAAACTAAAATTACTCTCCAACTCCGACGTACTTTGATGACCAAGCAATTGTATTAGATATAGCATCCTCCAGGACACGAAATTCACTTGTAGGGTGGTACAAAGATATATTCTCCACTCTGACAACAGTTACCCAAAATTTCCAACAATCAGGACCAAGCACCATGTGATGAACTTTTGCCTCAAGATTTGTTAATTTTATTTCTCCAGTTGAAGACATCGGGACAAGTTAAACAAAATCAATTTCATACCTGGGGAGATGATTTGGAATCCTGGTAACTAGAATTGGGAACCTGTTTTACACCATTCTTAGTTCTTTGGAGATCTATACTGCCTCCCTGAGATCTATAAAGCCCCAAAATCTGACCCACAGGCCGTGCATTTTGTAACTGCCTCAATTATCTATTATTTCTCTTTATCTATTTATAGAGAATTCGTGTGCTTGGGAGTCCCTGATGATTAATTATTAAATAAACCAAGATTTTACCATGACTGCAATTTTAGATATGGGATTGCGCTAGGATTTTTTTGTTTTTATACCATGTGCAAAAGATTCAAACATAAAACCTCTCATTTAAAAGTTAAAACATTGCCACTTAGTACTACGATATGGTATTCCTCTTCACTGGTAAGTGAGAGGTCTTAGATTCCATTATCGCAAAATGTGAATACGAACCATATTATTGCTAGCCCATTGTGAGGTTAAGCCCACCCTCCCCCCTTAGTGTAGATAATATCATTTGTGAGGCTAAGTCCACCCTTCCCGCTAGGTAATGTCCTTAAAGTTGACGAAGTTACTCTCAATCCTAATGGAGTTTTTGTCAGGGTCCTTGTGGAGGTGGATTTAAGGGTCCATCTGAAAAGAGTTTTAATTATTAATGATGATGATGATCGCCCCATTCTGGTAAGCTATGAGAAGCTGTTCGAAGTTTGTTTTTATTGCGACCATAGGAGGCCTGATGGTCACATTTGTCTAGAGTATGAAATGGATGATAAATGCTTCCTCATTGAGAGAATGTTTGAGGATGAGCCTGCGATTTTCCCTGAAGACACAAATGTCGATGATGATATAAAGGAAGCTTTACATGATGATGTCATGCTTTGCTACCAGAGGAGAATTTCATGAAAATGAAGGAGGTAGGGCAAATAATGGTTGTTGAACCACAAGAAAATGAGGGTTGGACTACGGTGGTCCTGAAGTGGAAAAAGAAAACTGAGAGACGCTATGGTCTTGGACAAGTTGGGGGAGGGAAGTCCTACAAGGATGTTGCCTCTGAGCCGCCAAGAAATGCTGGAAAAGATGTTGGAAAAGTTGAGAAGTATCAGTGGGTCCCAGAGAGGTGACTTGGTCCAGGGTTGGAGGAAGTCTCCCAGTAAATGATCATGTGTAGGAGGTATTTTTATAGCTTGAAGTTAATTTTTCTAGAAATTCGTTTTTAGATTTAGCTTGCTGGTATATAATTGATTACCTTGGTTGGCATAACATTAGTTTAGACAATGTTTGTAAGATTAAAGGGATAGGTTTTTGTGACTTCCAAATGAGCTTTATATTGGTTAAAATTGATTTTTCTTTATATTGCACCGTCGGTGGTTTTTCTATGGTATTTATCAGGATGTAGGTTCTGGGGTGAGTAATAGAGTTATGGGTAACAAGGGGGAGATGGATGTGAATATGGTCTTTGCGTCAATGGCTGCTGAAGTTAGTAGGCCTCCCCTGAGGTCAATGGTGGGAATGATGAGTCCAAGAAAGAGAACCCGAGAGGAGTTTGGGAATGAGGCTGGGACTAGTTATCTCAACGAACTGGACTGATGAAGATTGGATCATGGAATTGCATAGGAGAAGGAAGGATGGATTTTAGCAGTAATTTTAATTATGTGTGTAGTTTAATGATGGTGGACCTTTTTTGTGTTTTGAAAACAAAGACTTCTTTTGACAAGGTCCTTTGGAATGTTTATGTCAACTATTTTGATCAATTGTATGGTTGTAGTCCTGATGGTAGATCAGGTGGCATGTGCTACTATTTTGTGAAAGATTGTTATTCAAATTATGAGTTTTACTGCACTTTTGTTTATGCATTCCCTCATAAGCATTTGAAGCACTCTCTTTGGGATCTAATTATGTCTCTTAACCCTATTTCTCAACCTTGGTGTCTTATTGGAGACTTTACCAACATTGCAAGTTTGTCTGAAAAGTTTGGTGGATCCTCCAATGTCTCTGGGGATATAAATAAGTTTATTAGTTTCCTAAATAAAGGCAATTTCATTTTTTTGAATGCTTCTGGTGTTCCTTTCACCTGGTGTAACTGACACCAAGATAACTCTATTATGTTTGAAAGATTGGATCGTGCCAAGTTGATTTCTCAAAGGTTACTGGATAATCCAAATTGCAAACTCCATAATTTCCTCATTATTGGCTCGGACCACAGTCCAATTTTGCTCTCTACTAGGTGTTCTAATCAAGTCAGGAAGAAATACCAGTTTAAGTTTGAAGCTATGTGGTTACAACACCCAAACTTTAAAGATTTTATTAAACAAGCTTGGCACTATGATGGTAGTGTACAAAATAAAGATAGGTTCAAAGCTTGTGCTGGAACGTTTAAATTTCTTGTTCGAAAATGGAATAAAGAAGTTTGGCGACATAAAAATTAAACAAGAAACACTTTTTGATCGCCTCAGTGAAACCTAAAAATGAGCTATGAAGGGGGATATCTCGATATTAAACTTTGAGAAGTGCTTAAGAGAATAGTTTAGTAGTGTTCTAAAAACTGAAGAGGTGATGTGGGCTCAAAAGGCAAAGATTAATTGGCTAAAGCTGGGGGATACAAACACTAGGTTTTTCTAAACGGCTACAACAATTCGCAAGAAAAGAAACGAGATCTTCAAGATGAGAGATGGTGAAGGTAACAAGTGGTTTGTTAATGAAGGGGTGGAACATATTTTTGTTCAAGATTTTAAAAAACGTTTCTGTTGTGATGTGTAGAAACTTATGATTATGAGATAAATTGAAGGTAGAGAGAATGAGAGAAATTGTAGTGAGAGAAAGTAATTAAAGTTATGTATATTTCCATATATGAAATGAATGAGTACACATGTATAAATACATACAATATTGGCTAAGTCATCATAACTACTAATAAACTTTAACAAACTCCATGGACTAACAATCTTATCTTAACAGCTAAGACTTAATATGGTGGACCTTCTTTATCCTTAACATACCCCCTCAAGCTAAAGTTAGAGGATCTAACTGCAAGCTTGTAAGTCAAATCTGCAAACTGATCAGTTGCCAAGGATTTGCTGAAGATATCTGCAACTTGATGTTGAGAAGCAACATGAGACACATTGACATGGCTAGAGAGAAGCTTTTCACGAATGTAGTGATAGTCAATCTCTACATGTTTAGTTCTAGCATGGAAAACTGGATTGAATGCTAAGGCAATAACACTTTTATTGTCACAGAATATAGCAGGAGTTTTCTGTAAAGGAAAGGAAATATCGTGCAGAATTTGACACCCAAGTAATTTCAGCAGCTGTGTTGGCTAGAGATCTATATTCGGCATCAATAGATGATCTAGCAACCATGTTCTATTTCTTTGCACTTTAGGAAATTAGATTTGGACCAAGAAAAACACAATATCCACTGGTGGACCTTCTGTTAACAGGGCATCCTGCCCAATCTGCATCAGACCTAGCAGTTAAGTACTGAGATCCCTTAGTAAACCATAAGCCGGAATCAAGTGAACTCTTTAAGTAATGCAGAATCCTTTTAACTGCCTGCAAATGAATTGTTTTTGGTGCATGCATGTATTGACAAACTTGATTAACGGCAAATGCTAAATCAGGTATTGTCCATGTCAAATATTGAAGGGCACCAACAATGGATCGGTAGAAAGTAGGATCAGAGAGCAATGTGCCTGAGTGATCGAGTTTTGTAGAACTAACAGGTGTTGAACACGGTTTAACACCAACCATATCCGTTTTGGAAAGAAGATCCAATGCATACTTAGATTGGTGCATAAATAATCCCTTAGCAGTCCTATGAACTTCAATGCCCAAAAAGTAATGAATGTCTCCTAAATCTTTGACAGGAAACATAGTCTGCAACTGAGAAATAAGTGATTGACAAACGGAACTAGAGCTGCCAGTTATGATGATGTCATCGACATAAACCAAGATGAAAGTAATAGAGGAATCCCTCTTGATGAATAGACTCTTATCAGAGAAAGATGGAGAGAAACCCAAGGATAAAATGGCAGAATAGAAAGCATCATACCAGGCCCTGGGTGCCTGTTTGAGGCCATAGATAGACTTCTTAAGTTTACAAACATGAGTTGGCCGAGTAGAATCCACAAAGCCAGGAGGTTGGACCATATAAACATTCTCTTTCAAGAAACCATGCAAGAAGGCATTACTCACATCCAATTGATGAACAAACCAATCATAGGTGACAACTATGGATAATAGAATCCGTATAGTTGTAGGTTTTGCAACAGGTCTAAATGTCTTAGAAAAGTCAATGCCTTCTTATTGATGAAACCCCTTAGCTACTAGCCGCGCCTTATACCTTTCAATTGAACCATCAGGTTTGTGCTTGATCTTAAAAACCCACTTGCAGCCTACTAAGTTGTAATTAGGATTAAAAGGAACAAGATCCTAAGTTTTGGTAGCTTGTAAAGCTTGAAATTTATCTTTCATTGATAGAAGCATATTTATGCAACTTAGTTAGCTTGTTTTCTTGCATTTTCATAGTTAGTTTTTGTTTATTATAGTGATTTAAGCTATTTTCGTGTGTTTGTAGGTCCAAATGACAAAGTTGGCAAGAAAGTGCGTTTTGGAGCATTTTAGAGTAGTTTTGGGCTGGAATGGATAACTTACATATGGAGCACAAGGAATGGACAAATTTGAAGTTCAAGAGAGGCTAGGAATGTGCTAAAGAGTTGAAGAAATTAATTCAAGACATTGAAGATAAGGAATCAGCTCAAAAGAATGAGACATTATCCAAACTGCCTTATCTTATCCAAAACCTTATCCAACCTTATCTTATCCAAACTAACCTTATCTTATCTTATCGTATCCTAATCTTATCATACCTTAATTACAGCTGCAAGGGGGGATCAATTACACATTAAATCACCTAAATACCCCTTTCTAGAAGCCTTATCACTTGCCCTAGATTGGTGCCGCACCTTTTATTGCTTTTCTTCTAGAAATCTGCTAGATATTCCATTCTAGAAGCTTTGGCCGAATTTCCTAGTCCTTTTTCTCTATGATTGTGTAATCCTTTTCCTCCACTACTTTGTGCCAAACCCTAGTCCTTTTCCTTTAAGAATTATGTCAAACTTATCCATCTCATCTCAGGGATTTGTGCCAAGTTCCCTATGCCTATATATACATATTTTCTGTGGCACAATTTACACCACCACCCCCATATATTTCTACACCACAATACGCACCCATATATTCAGATACAATTCAGAGAAAAGGGAGTGAGTGTCGCAGGTTTCTTGGAGAATTCTTGGAGATTTGTGTGTGCTTGCAAGGAAGAAAGGAGAAGAATGAGCTTTGTGCCATGGCTTGCAATCCAATGAGGGTTCGAAATCTTCCATTGGAGTTGCTGGGACGTTCTTGGTTCTTTCTACCCTTAAATTTGTTTCAATGTTTGTTTTAATTTGGTCTTATGTTTTCAAAGATATGAGGAACTAATTTCTTTATAGTTGGATGTGAATTCGAAGCCATGATTATATGTTTTATATGAATTGATTACATCCAGTTATTGTTTCTTGAGTCTTGAATGTGATTTGCTTATCTGAGTTATCAAAACTTGTTTATGTATGTAGACTGAGGGTCGACACTTAATTTGCATGCATGAATTTGATGCTAGAGTATAAGGGAGTTTCACCTAATCGTTATGAACTTATATTCACAAGTAGTGGAAGTCACTAGTCATGATTGTGTTAAGTAAATCCTTAGCAGGAGTATCATGCTTTTCATAGTTACGAATGTCTCGTCAATGCTTATGGTTTTCAAAGAACTTAATGACCTTTGATATGTCTTTCTATCATGCTTTTCATAGTTAGGGAACTTAATAAGGATAATTTGGTTGTGATGCGTATTCCATCCAATTCAATGAATTAAGGAAAATATGATGGTTAATTTGTGCTATCACGGTTAACTTGGGGTGTTGTCATTCATAGTCTAAAGGAATAATAACTGGAAATTAGTTTGTATGCATATCTCATGTGTGGAGAAGGACCCTCTAACTAGCCTTTTACCCTTTTCAATTCACCAAATTCGTTTTTATAAAGTGTTTTATGCAAAGTTTATGTTTTAAGTTTTAAATTCGTCAAAAACAATGCCCATTTCATTAAGTCGTGTTAGTTGAGTCATAATATGTTTTCTTTTAATCTTTGAGTCAAGTTAAGTTTAATTTCGTCAAAATCACTTGTTAAGTCTAGAATTGAGTCTTTTTTATTGTTTGTTGTTGTTTTGAATGTTTTGAGTCAGTTTTAAGTTTATAGAGTCTAGTTTAGTGTTTTTGAGTCTTATTTGTGTTGATTAGCATCCCTAGTTAATCTCCGGTCTAGAACGATCCCTACTTACATCTTTACTACAATTGTCAACAATAGGGTTTAATTTATGTGTCAAGTTAATTCTCACATCAAATTTTGGCGCCGTTGCCGGGGATTAGCAAAATTGCTAATCTTCCCCTTTATGCCGTGAGTTTCATTCTAGTTTTTGCTTCTGTTTTGTTTTGTCTTGTTTTCTTTGTTTTAGGTACTAGTTTATGACTCATAGTTCTCAACCGGTTCATGCACACATATTGGAGTTTGACGACGATTTTGAACGAACGTTGAAAAGGAAAAGGAAGCAGCCAGAACCTAATCTACCTAGTTCTAGCTCTGAATTCGAATCTGAAGTTGAAATTGAAGAGGAATTCGAAGAGGAACAAGACATGGCTATGGACAATCGAACAATCAAAGAACTTTCAGCCTCGGGGTTGGACAATGTCGTGCCTCTTTGCATTCAATACCCTACAGCAGCCCAAGGCAAGACCGATGAGTTCGAATTAAAGTCTAGCTTGCTGCATCATATTCCCAAATACCATGGGCTGTCCATGGAAAATCCAAACAAGCATTTGAAGGAATTTGAAGTAGTATGCTCAAGTATGACACCCATCAACGTGGATGGGAATATTTTGAAGATGAAAGCCTTTCCATTCTCTCTTATGGACAAGGCTAAAGATTGGCTCTACGAATTAGCACCTGGAACTGTCACTTCTTGGGAAAGCATGAAGAGAACGTTCTTAGAGAAATTCTTCCCAACTTCAAGAGTCATTCTTTTGAGGAAGAAAATTAATGGCATTCAACAAAACCAAGGAGAATCGTTTCTAGCATATTATGAGTGTTTCAAGACGTTAGTTGCATCTTGCCCACAACATCAGATGAATGAGGAGCTTTTAATTCAATATTTTTATGAAGGATTTCTTCCAATTGAGAGACAAATGCTTGATGCTTCAGCGGGAGGTGCTTTGGTTGACAAGACTCCAGTTGCTGCAAAGATCTTAATTGCAAATCGAGCCTTGAATGCACAACAATATGAAGGAGTTGGAAGAAGAGACCCCCCACGACATCAATAACAAGTGAATGAGGTAAGTGCAATTTCTGAAATTCAATCCCAATTGGCTAATCTCACTGTTCTTGTGTCACAGGTTTTTGATGGAACCAAAGTGCAAGGTGTGACAGTTTGTGGTGTGTGCTCTATGCAAGGACATCTCAATGATCAATGCCTTCAATAGATAGAGAATGGAGGATGGGAAAGTGCCAATGCCGTGGGCTATCAAGGCCAAAATCAGCCACGGAATGATCCATACTCTAATACCTATAATCCGGGCTAGAGATCACCCAAACTTCAAGTGGAGGAAGCCCCAACAACCTCAACAACAAGGGGGATTTCGACAGCCACCCCCTGGGATATATCAAAGGCCATTCGCACAATCTCAACCTCAATTACAAACAGCTCAACCAAACTCAGGTTCGTTATTTGATAATCATCAAGCTATTCAATTACTAACTTCTGTATCGCAGGTATTACAAAATCAAAATAATCGAATAGCAAATCAAGACAATGAGATGAGTGACATGAAGAAGCAAATAGGGCAGATTTCAAAGTTCCTTGGGCAGTTTAGAGAACAAGGTAAACTTCTTAGTTCAACCGTTGTGAATCCAAAGGGAGGCTTTGAAACCGCCAAGGCCATCACGTTGAGAAATGGCAATGAATCTAGGAGAGCTTAAAAAGGATGGTCTTATTATTCAATTAGCCGATCGATCTAATGTATACCCGAAAGGAGTGTTGGAAGATGTTTTGGTGCAGGTAGACCACTTGATTTTTCCTGTAGATTTCTACGTGTTGGAAGATGTTTAACTTCGTAAAAAACAATCCCCCTTTCATTAAGTTGTGTTAGTTGAGTCATAATCTGTTTTCTTTTAATATTTTGTGTCAAGTTAAGTTTAATTTCGTCAAAGTCTAGAATTGAGTCTTTTTTATTGTTTGTTGTTGTTTTGAGTGTTTTGAGTCAGTTTTAAGTTTATAGAGTCTAGTTTAGTGTTTTTTAGTCTTATTTGTGTTGATTAGGATCTCTAGTTAATCCCCGGTCTAGAACGATCCATACTTACATCTTTACTACAATTGTCAACAATAGGGTTTAATTTGTGTGTCAAGTTAATTCTCACATCATTCATGGCTTCCATCCAGTTGGGATTCTTAAAGGCTTGTAAAAAAGTAGTAGGAGTAGAAGGAAGCCGTGTGAGAGAATCAACAGAAGCTGGAAGTTGATGTTTTGTTGCAGTAAAAACCTTGGGTTTGTGGATCCCTGCTTTTGCTCTTGTAATCATAGGGTGAGCATTTGCAGGAATAGGGACTTGCTGAGGAATAGAGACAAGATGAGGATCAGATGTAGAGTGAGAGATCTCATAATTTGCGGAGGTTGCAGAGGGGAGAGTAGCTGATGAAGTAACGAAAGTGCTTGTTGGGGAAATAACTGGAACACTTGATGATGAAGGAACTGGAATGGTAACAGTAACTGGAGCACTTGCTTGAGAAAGACTTGTTGATGAATGCACTGTAACTGAATTTGAAATTGAAAATGAACCAGTCTTAAAGGGAAAAAAATACTCATCAAAAGTTACATGTCTCGAAATATTAACCTTGTTAGTCATAGGATCAAGACACTTATATCCACTGTGATTAAGGCTGTAACCCAGAAACACACATTGCTTGCTTTTAGCATCCAGTTTGTTGGAGGAATAAGGTTGTAACCAGGGATAACAAGCACATTCAAATGCCTTCAGAGTATGGTACCTAGGAGTGGCATGAAAAAGCAATTCCTAAGGACTAATAGTAGAACTCTGTGGTGGTAATCTGTTGATAAGATAAACAGAAGTTTGAAAAGCCTCTACCCAGAATTGAGCAGGTAAACCACTTTGAGAGAGTAAAGTTTTGCCCATTTCAACAACATGTCTATGTTTCCTCTCGGCACACCCATTTTGCTCAGGGGTATAAGGACAACTCAATTGATGAGTAATACCTTGATCATTGAGAAAATTCTGAAATTGTTTACTTAAAAACTCACCCCCTGAATCAGATCTAAGGAATTGAATCGTGCATTCAAATAAAGTTTGGACTTTGGAAACAAAAGTCTTGAACACTGAATACACATCAGATTTATAGCACATAGGATAAAGCCAACTGTATTTAGTATAGTCATCTACTAAAATGAGGTAGAATCTGTAACCAGTACATGAAGGAATCGGAGAAGGACCCCATACATCAGCATGAAGTAAATGAAATGGCCTAGTGGAAGTACACGGCAATGAAGAAAATGGAAGTTTAGAGGCCTTCCCCAATTGACAATCAGCACAAACAGAAGATTTACTAACAGAACCAAGAACAGGTAATTGATTCTTATTAACAACATTATGTAAAATAGGATTAGAAGGATGGCCGAGTCTTTTATGCTATGTATGAATGTCAGCTTTAGCAATCATCAAAGCTTGAGGAGAAATAGCAATCCCAGAGATGCCATTGGATGCTTTCCAGTAGAAAGGATATAAACCACCTTCACAGGGGCCCTGGAAAAGCATTTTCCCAGTGATTAGATCCTTGATATAAAATCCAAATTGATCAAACGTCTGAGAACACCAATTATCATATACAAACTTGTAAACTGACAACAGGTTATGGGATGCTTGAGGGACTAACAAAACATCATCGAGTTTTAAAAATAGCATTGGTTGTACGAAGTAAAGCTCATCTAGTGTGTGAAATACACAGACCTTTACCATCTCCAACAAAGAGTTGTTCACTGCCAGTGTAGGGAATAGCAGAATTAAGAGAAATTAGATATGGAGTGACATGATGAAAGGCACCACTATCAGCAAACCAGTAACTCGGGGGATGAGTAGTAGCAGTCATGCCCATAGGAGATCCAATTTGAGACATCTGAGATGCAATTTGAGAAAGACGATTATAGGTGAGAGCTTCATGGCCAAATTGAAGGCACAATTGGCATTGAAGATTGCGGCCAGATAGAAATAAGGATTGACCAGAATTGTAAGGATTACTGTTTGCACCAGAAACTTAAGATTTAGTAGATAAACCAAGTCCAGGTCCAAGAAGACCTCTTGAGGCGTTAGTGTTGCGATTCTGAGTGGCACCAAAATTACGATTCTGATTGAAACGATTACGATTTTGAAACCTACCACGAGACTGACCTCTGTAGTAATTAGATCCAAAAGCACCTTGCTGAGCAGTAAAGGCATGAAAAGGTGTAGTTGATGAATACGCTTTAGTCTTGCGCTTTTGAAGAGAAATTTCCTTACTGAGGAGCATTCCATGCAATTCGTCAGTATTCACAAAATCATTTTGTGTTTCAATCGAGTCAATAAAAGACTCATAGGCATCAAAGAGGCCAGAAATGGTGTAAGCAACCAGATCTGACTCAGAAATTGGATCTCCAACAGCAGCAAGCTTGTCAGATATTTCTTTGAGATAATTGAGATAATCAGGCATCGATGAGTCACTTTTTTGAATAGTCTGAATCTTGGAACGTAAACTATGAACATGAGTGCGAGAAACCCCAATGAAGCGATGTTCAAGAGATTTCCAGAGAGATCTGGAATCTTCCATACCAACCGTAAGAGGAATGAGATTTTTAGAGAGCGTTGAGTTAATCCAAATCATCATAATTTGATCTTATTCACACCAAATCTCAAAATCAGGATTATGAACTCGAGAACCAGACGAATCGCACACAAACTGAGGTGGACAAAGATCAGTACTAGTAACAAGCTCTAAAAGCTTGAATCGTTTCAGAACAGGGATGAACAAGCTACGCCAAGTGATGTAATTCTGATGGTTGAGCTTGGCCGGCACCATGCTTGTGATATTCTGAACAGTGATGGAAGCGATAGAAGTAATGGATGGATGAGAAACAACACCTGGAGATCCAGAAGAAGCAGTTGGAGAATGAGAATCTACAGAGATCGTAGCAGTTGCCATAGAAATGCAAGAGAATTGGACAAAAAATTGATGAAAGCAGAGGAAGAATCGAAGAATTTGAAATGGATAAGACCTGTTTGGGAAGCAAGAAAGTGAGAAAATTTTAAGAAAATTTTAAGTCGGTGGAAGTGGTGGATCAAAGTCGGTGGACAAAGGCGAAGGTACCATGTAAACACTCATGATTCTGAGAGAATTTGAAGGTAGAGAGAAGGAGAGAAATTGTAGTGAGAGAAAGTAATTAAAGTTGTGTATATTTCCATATATGAAATGAATGAATACACATGTATAAATACATACAATATTGGCCGAGTCATCATAACTACTAACAAACTCTAACAAACTCTATGGACTAACAATCTTATCTTAACAGCTAAGACTTAATCTGGTGGACCTTTTTTATCCTTAACATGATGTGCCCTCCATCCTAAGTGATCTTCAAAACATTGGGGATATCATTGTTCTCTGCATCTTCGGGGGACAATGATGCCTTGCTGAACCCCATAACTGACAAAGAGATTTGGTTAGCTACTAAAAGTATTGTGGCTCTAAAGGCTCTTGGCCCTGATGGTCTAACTGCTAAATTCTTCCATGATTGCTGAGACATTGTTAAGGATTCAGTTATTAGTATGGTTAAGAAAATCTTCACTGATCATGCTTTGCTTAGTCAATTTAATCATACTAATATTGCTTTAATTCCAAAGGTAGAAAACCCTGAGGTTGTGAGAATTTTAGGCCTATAAGTTTATGTAATGTAATCTATAAGATAATAAGATAATCATTAATAGACTTAAACCTCTCTTGGATAAGTGTATATCCAAGAACCAAGGGGCTTTTGCTCCGAGCCTCTCCATCCAATATAACATTTTAATTGCTCATGATATGTTTGCAGGGTTCAACAAGGAAAAAGAAGAGTTGGCGTCATGGGAATCAAGCTAGATCTTGAGAAGGCCTATGATTTTTTGAATTGGGACTATGTAAGGTATGTTTTGACAAAATTTGGTTTCAATCAATGTTGGATTAATCTTATCATGCAATGTCTATGTCTTTCTCTATTATTATCAATGGTGAAGCACATTGGTATTTCTATCCTAAATGTGGTATCCGACAAGGTGATCCACTTTCACCCTATATTTTCATATTGAGTATGGAACCGTTAATTAGACATCTCAACAAGATGACTAAGAACTCTTCAAACCATATTGGTATTCTTTCTTCCCCTAGAGGTTTTAAAATTTCAAACCTTGTTTTTCCGGACGACTATCTTCTGTTTGCAAGGGCCATAACTAGAGGAGCTAGAAATATTTGTTTGGTCCTTTGTATAAGAGAAAGAGAGTCAGAGAGAGAAAGGCATATGTTCAATCAATGTATGCTTATGGTCACTTAAATTTGATTGGTTCTAGGTAGATGTGGAATTGGTCCCGTTACCCTCTCAAATGGCAACTGAAATCGAGTTATATCACTATATCCTTTTGGCGGGAGAAAAATGAGAGATGTAGGTAGAGTTGATTAAGGATCAAAGGTAATAATGTATCGCGGAGACTTTGGATGCGGTCCTTATTTATGAATATTCTTTGATTGAAACCTTGTTGGTTTTTAATTTTTGATCGAGGTCCCTGAAATTAATGTGATAATTTATTTCTTTGTACGTTACTATATTTTTTAAATTATAAATTAGAAATTTTAGTTGTTTATATAAATGAGATTTTAAATAAAAAAAATATAATTTGTGGGATTAAAATTATTAAAAATATAAATATACTATTGTGCATGTGTGTGTGTGTATATACATGGGTACATTCATCAAAATTAACCAAAAAATTTATTGTATCAAAACATGGGTACATTCTTCAAAAATCACAACAAAAAAAAAGAAGATATTAGGCTTAATAACATTAGTAAATTTCTTCGATTAAACTTGACATAGATACATTTTAAAATCAAAGAAAAAGAATGTACCCATATAAGTTTAAAAATGGATTAGAAAAAAATTGAATAGATTTTGTATAAAAAAAAAGGGTACATTTTACATATAACAAATTGGTATATTTAAGAATGAGTACATTTTAAGATTAAAAAGTTTTACATGAATGGGTACATATAATTAGCATTGGTACGTTTAGCAAAATAAAAAGTACAAATAAAAAAAATATATGGGTACAAATACAAATAAACTTTAAAAAATATGGGCACAAAAAGAAATTAATATATGGGTACAAATTAAAACTGAAAAGAAAATTGGTACAAGTTAAAAAAGAAATACAAATTAAAAATGGGTACAAACTAAAACTAAAAATATATGATAAAAAATTTAGTCATAAATATAAATATACTAATTGTAACATTTTTAACATTAAATGAATATATTTAGAAATAAAAAATATTTTTTTATTAAAATAGTTAATGATGTTATTAATACGCAAGGACCTTGATAAAAAATTGAAAAGAAATAGGATTTTAATCAATGGAGTAACAAAATAAAGGATGAAAATCTAATTTCTCCAAATAAATAATATAGTTAGACTTTTAGAGCATCTTTAAAGGAGACGTTAGATATTGACCTTTAAATTTTAATTTGATGATCTATGTGACAGTTTGACATTATGTTAACATTCCATCTTCAACTGACGTGTCTAATAAATTATTTTGTATTTTAAGTTGCTATTTTTTCCAAATTGCTGGCCCAAAAGTAAAAAAAAAAGAATTAAATAATTATATGTCATTTGAATATTAGAGGCATCATTTTTTACACCAACCACTAAGGCTCAGCTTTTGGTTGATTGGTTGGGATGAAATGAGATGCCATTTTTTACCGTTACATGTCCGTCTGGCAATTCGAAGCATCGGTTAAAGAGGTGATTAGGCTATTCTTAAAGCACAACAAAAACTTTTTTTTTAAAGCACTACAATTCTAAACTAGCTCTTAATAAGGTATCTGAAGAAGAGAGCAATACCAACAAATGGTTCGCCTGCTTATTATTTGTTTATATTAGTTTTTCCCTTTTCCATGATTTCTAATTAATTTCGTGTGACGTTTTGTTGTTTCGTATTCTTTTATTGTATTTTGTAAGGATAATACTTGGGTATACTAGTCAATACCCATTTTACTCACCAAGTTATGTGGCCCAATGAGAATATGACACGTGCTCTTCTTAACTCTTGCTATGTTCATATCCAAACACCCATCTCCAGTGACCTGACCCACCCCCTAACCCTCATTTCTCCGGCGACCCCAACAGCATCTCTGATACCTCTCTTATCTGGCGACCCCAGCTCCAACCCTGTATTCTCCGGCCATTCCACCATTCCAATTTCCAACGAACCTGTTATTGGTATAATTGGCGAAGGCATGGCGGGTGTCGCCTGTGCTATTTTTCTGGAGAAATACAGGTCCACTCCACCATTTTCGACACATCTTGTTGCATATTTCCTTCAAGTTATTGGGTTTATGTAATTGGTAGCGTTTAATTTGATGTCAGTTTGTTTAGGTTGATGTAAAATTGGGTTGTTTTGAAGAATTTTTCTCTTGTAAATGGTCAATTTTATAAGCAAAGGTTGATGGAGGAGGGTAAAGGTAGGGTTGGCATTTTGAACCCGATCCGTTAACCCGACCCGACCCATTAAAACTAGTATTTGGGTGGGTGCTTAACGGGTTGGGTTATTAACGGGTCAACCCGTTAGTCACCCGTTAAATAACGGGTCATTTTGGGTCAACTCGCGAAACCCGTTAACACCCATTAGAGAGGACTTTTGTGTAATTTCATAGTTAGAATAGAAAACCTAACTCTCTGTCTATTCACTCACGTTTGAACCCTGACTGCATGTTCCTCTCAGGGGCTGCCGCTCTCTCCCTCATCTTCTTCCTCAAAAATCAAGGTTTCACTGAGTTCTGCCACCCTCTCTCCGGTAAGTTCCGATTCCCATTCACCTCTTCTTCCATGGCGATTACTTTTTGTTTATGCAGATAATATTTTTCGACTATTTTTCTCAGTTTTTTATTAGAATTGAGAGCTACTTTTTGTTCCATGATGAAGAAGCCGCCTCAACGGTGGTGAAGGAGCTGAGAGCGTCATTCGTCTCGGCCTCTTGGGAATTGGGTTTTGATTAGAATTGGGTTTTGATTAGAATTTGCAAACAAAATTTGGGTCTTGGATTTTTTTGTTGGTTCCTGAATGTTTTGGTGTGCACATGCTGATTGATTAATGTACGTCTCACCAACTCTCTATCTTACATGTTAATAATTCATATCTATATGCTAAATCATGAATTGGGTTGTGATCAGAATTTGCTGATTGATGTAGTTCAATACAAAACTCTTATATGCTGATTGCTCACTCAGTTATTTTGTTACATCATTGCTCACTCAGTTGTTTCGTAATAAAGCTCCAGGTGTTCATCAAATCACTCCATGACTTTTATATGCACACAAACCGAATGAAAGAAGGAGGTGGCTAGCACAAGCACTAGGATGCTAAGATTTCTTTCTTACACAGTATAAAAAAAGGGGGGGGGGGGTTAATGGGTGACCCGTTAGCTTAACGGGTTGGGTTTGGATGACCCGTTAGCTTAACGGGTCGGGTTGAACCCGACCCAAACGCAGTAAACCCGACCCGTTTACAGGTCTAGGTAAAGGGTGTGATATGACAACTGGCGGAGAAGAAGATGAGAGGTCTGAAGGAAAGTTTGTCTGTTTGGTTACTGATTATGAAAGTAAACTAATGACGTTTGTTTTAATCTCATTGGGTCGCATAGTGCGGTGAGTAAAATGAGTACTGACTAGTCAGCTAGCCAAAGGGTGTGGAAAATTCACAAAATTCAAAAAAAAAAAAACAAAAAAAAAAAAAAAGGCTTAGGCTGCCATTTGAGACTTTTGAGTTTCTTTGGAGAAATTATATTACGTTGTAATCTATTGAAGTAGAAGTATTTAGAAATTTATGGTCCAATTGATGTGATGTATATGTGTTATTTATTTCTTACTTTTTATGCTTTAAATCATAATGTATAGAATTTTAAAATTTTGTACAATCAGGACAAATGCTACTTGGATTCACTTTAGTAAAAAAATTCAAAATATTTTATGATCAGTTACCTCTGTGTTTGAGGTTGATCTCGTACAATTGAACAAAAAGAATTATGAAATATCAAAACAAGTGATACAATTCACATGTACAATCGCATTAAAAATTTGTAAACCGACGTAGTGCGAGTAATTAAAAAAAATCTTTAGCATGTGCAAAAACATTTAAAAAAATGGCATTTCGCAAGCATGGTAGTACGTGCAGAAAGACTAGTAATACAATGTTGGATGGATAAGTGCTATTGATAATTAATAATATGTGTGTTTGTTTGTTCGCTACACACTCATTATGAGGGGGCACTCTATTAACCCGAGTAGCTTAGGGCGTGCTTAAGGTGGTTTCACAATACTATATGGTCATGAACAGATTTCAAAACCATGTCTCACTTGACCTAAGCTCCATTACCAGTCAATCACTTTAGTGTCGTACTTAGTTACAAGCCTATGCTGGTCGACAGTAGTAATATGTGTGTATATTAAAAATACACGTATATAATATTTATATGACCGAATTAATATTATGTGCATAGTTAGTAAATACGAAAAGGATATAGTACGTGAAAAATACGTACGCATATTATTTGACAACTTTGCTAAAAGTTCGCTTTGAAAAATTTGGCTATCATTTAAAATTGTAATATTTAAACTTTTTATTTCTTCAATTATATGTCAAAATACATATACAAAGTGAAGGAAGATTGGAGTTACATGTGGCGAATTTTCAAGCCTAACACGTGGACATCATAAAATTGAGTGATGTTGGGCTTCACACGTGGGCCAACATTGTGGAGCAAAAAATAATCACAAGACGACACGTGGATTTTTGGATAAAAAAGAACAAAAATACCCTTGAGGCATATCGAGATTCCTACGCGTGAGCAGCAGACAATCATCCCTCAACCAAGTCAAAAGTGCCCAAAATAGGTAAACAATTCAAAACCTATCTCATCCATCCTCATCCAATCCTCTCCACAAAGGTAACTTCCCAAATCTTCCTTTTTTTATTATATTGATTAGCTAATCAATTAGGTAATTATTCCATAACTCCCAATTTAACACAAATCAAGAACCTAGTCCACAAAGGGAGCTATGTGGTCGGTCATCTCTCACCCAAGGAGGCCAACCACTCTCCTATTTAAACCCCATCATTCTCCTCAAAGTGCACTTCCAATACTCTTGCTGAACACTAAAAAAAATTCTCCAAACACTTTCTCTCAAAATTCTAACTTTGACATCGGAAGTTCTTCGGCCAAAACCCCCTCCATTCATCATGGACGCGTGAGGCTCTTGGCCTTTACCTAAGGTATTATTTGTTTTGTAGGTGCAATTTTGTCCAAGATCAAGGAGGAAGAAATTTGCATCCACAAATTGGTGCTTTCATTGAGAGTTGAGTCCCACACTCGTAGAAGACTCTCGCATCCAAGGTTCTCTATTTTCTTGTCCATTTGTAGATTTTTTGTACGTTCTTATTTTTAGAATTTTTTACTTGCAAAAATTCTTTGATAAAATGTAAAAGAAAAGTACAATGGCTAGAAATTTAGAAACTTCAACGAACGAAAATTCCAATGTTCAAGAAATGGGATCACGGCGATCCACGAGGCTAAACATAACAATAAGTGGAGCGGCTCCACCACCACAAGGCTCCACCATGGCAACCACTGCGATGGCCACCACGGTAGCCATTCGTGGCGAAGTCCATGGTGTCACCACCACGGCCTGAGCCGTGCCATACAAGGATCACTGCACCAAGGCCACGGCCCAAGCCATATCACTCCAATCCCAACGCGTTGCCAAGCCGAGCCCTAGCCTTGCACCCAAGTGCGCCACAAGCCGAGCAACCCACTTTTGTGGCCCAGCCTGCTCCTACTGAGCAGCCCATTCTCGTGGCCCAGCCTGTTCCCGCCGAGCAGCCCGCTTTAGTGGCCCAACCTGCTCTCGTGGCCCAGTCTGCTCCCGTGGCTTTCCAAGCAGCCCAAATCGATCGAAAATTAGTTCAACCGTCCCGGCTCCAAATTGTTGAACCAACGATCGAACCAGGAACATTTTCACCACATTTTTCTGTGAATTTGACATTTCCTAACTCAAATCTTGCGTTCGGAGTCTACCACACTTCCACTGCTCAAAGAGACGCATTCATTCCAAGCTATTCCACCCAAATGGAGAACAACACTTGTCTCGACAAGTCATAGAGTTGACGAGCGCCCTCGTACAACAGACAAGCTTGGTGAACCAGTTCTTGTAGCGCACCGAGATGCAATGTGCCCCAGATGAGGTGTCCCGAAGTAGGACAAGGGCAGACAAAGAACCTCTCCAGCAGCGTCCAGACAAGCAGCCACTCGACCAGCCACAAACCTAGTGTTCGGGCAGTGTACACTCCCGATTTGGGCCGCGAGATAGAGTATACTCCCGTCTTAGCGCGCGGAGGAGCGTGCACTCTCGACTAGGCCCACGGACGAGCATACATTCAATGTTGAGGTCATACTTCAATAGTCAACATGAGTAACCTTCCAGGTGAAGTGTTCATTCGCAGCTAAGCCCGCAAGGAGCATCCTCCACCTTACATCGGAGTAGGCAGCACAACGGACGGAGAGAAGCAGTCACTCAATCCGGCTCAAGTTCAGCCGGCAGCCTACGAAGAACTCAATCGTCTGCTAGGAACGCACCACACGCACCGTATCCGTAGCACAGACAAGCCAAACACATGAAAGAGCAGCCTAGACCAGCAAGTCATGGTTGGGGGTAACCGAGAGCTCCGCTACCCCCAACAAAGACAAATTCAGGAAGAAATAGAGAGACTTTTGACCAAGCGATTGCTCAATTTCCAACGCAACGAGGTCACCGAAGAGGCACTACGACGAAACATGACTAACATAAGCAGGTCACCCTTCACGAACGAGATCGACCAGGAAGACCCTCCACGCGAGTTCAGCATGCCACATTTCACATATTTCAAAGGGGAGGAAGACCTGGAGAGACACTTAAAGCACTACCGAAGCGTAATGATCCTCTATCGAAACAACGACGGTCTTATGTGCAAGATATTCGCCATCACTCTACAAGGCGAGGTGCAAGATTGGTTCTACACCCTGCCACCACAATCCATCCAGATTTTCGACGAACTTTCTTTGGTTTTCACTAAAGAATATTCATCTTATTGCTTGATAAAAAAGAAGTCTGACCATTTGTTCAACATCAAAAAGAACCCAAATGAGTCGTTTCGCGACTATGTGAACAAGTTCAAAGCAGAGAAGGCAAGGATAGTCGGATGCAACGACTTGATAGCTAGAGCAACCTTCCAAAAAAGACTTCCAGCAGACCACCCGTTATTCGAAAAATTGATCATGAAAGAAGATCTAACTCTGGCAGACTCTTTCGCTCTGGTAGAGAAGCAAGCACTTTGGGACGAGGCTCGCCAATGCACATTCAATGACTTGAAGAAGTACCCAACATCACCTCCTTACTATCCAAACTGGAAGCAGTGGAGGACTTATGAAGGAAAAATTTTGTCCTAGCTAAGAATAAGTATGAACATTTGAATACACATGCAAGCTATTAACACTTTAAAGTAGGCATGCATCCAAAAACAATTCATAAAATCCATGACTTTCAAAGCCTAGTATATGGTGAACCAAAAGACTCTTTAACAATATTAAAGAGAAGGAAGAATTTAGAGTTTCATTACCCTTGAAGCTCATCCTTGTTTACACAAGGGATTCACCCAAGTGGAGAGCCTTCAAGTCACCTCCAAGCTCCTTGGATATTGCTTGTGAATTTCCTTCCTTTGTGTGCTCCTTTGCTCCTTGAGGTTGTGAGGAAAGGATCTCCAAAAACACCAAAAGTATAGTGTCTCTAAGTCTCTTCACCAAAGATGTATCTTGTGAAGATGAGATGGATGACTTAGAGAGATTTTAGATGCTAGTAAAAATCCTCTAAGTGGCCGGCCTCTATGTAGAAAAATGAGAGAAAAAGTTTCACCCAATTTCTTTTAGAAAACCCTAATGAGAAACAAAGCTATAAAGATGACTTTATACTTCATCTCTTAGGTTAGTGGCAAACTTGCAATTAAGCAAAAATTCCCACTACCCTTGCTATGGCCGGCCTCCTTTTGTTATTGGGCTAAATGCCCATATTTGTTTTGGTTGTCATACAACTTAAACATAATGGGCCTAGTGGACCAAAACCATTTTGGACCCCGAAGCCCAAACTAAATTAAAAGCCCAATACGAACCTTTCGTAAAATTAATTAACTAATTAATTAATCTTGACCATTCTTCAATTAAACAATTTAATTGCTTATCCATTTCATTTAATTTCTTCACATACATCCTTACTCGGTGTACGATCCATTAGGTTCCAATTAGCAAGGCAGTGGGCGATGTTACTCTTAACGATCGATTGTGAATTGAAACCACATTTCAATTCTCCCTTAATGATTAGTGTTTGCTAATCATTTAGGGCTTCCACAAACCATGAGTGACACCTAGCAGCATGTCATGGTTACCCAAGCTAATTAGAAGTGGTTGGAGAACCTATCCAGTTACAACTACAATGCAATACGGTCCTTCTCTAATACAATACTCTTAATCACATTGCTTGAGTGATAGTTTGTTTCATGTCTACTATCCAATGTGATATTTTCCTATATGATTCCCTTGAATATGATTTGGAACAAACTTCCTAATTCATATTCATTTGCTTTGGCCAAAGACTTTAGAATCATATCTTAGAGTATTCTCCTTCCACCATGGAAGGTTAGAGATCCCTTGTTGTGCATTCATATGCCTACATGACTAGATAGCTTGACCCCAACAATGCCGTGGACACTCCGAGGGAATGCCGTTGACATGATTAAAGATCAAGGACCTAACCATTAGACATCTATGATGCCTCAGGTCAAATGACTACTTTGCATATTGTAACTTTAGAGTTCATACATGACATGTATGTTCGAACTCTCTTTTGATCGTAGTTCAGTGTACTCGATTACTCTTTCGAGCACCTATGTGTTTGTTTTAGTGTCCTACACCAAATGACTTGAGACTAGTCATACTCACGCTTGAGTCAACATAACACATACTAACCTTAGCGGATTGTCAATGCCCAATTGGCAATCCTATGGCTAGGAACTTTTTAGGAATGAACATAAGAGAAAGGTCTCGTTAATCAAACTCATTTAGATCACTTATCTCTTAGACCAAATACATTCCTTGGATTCCCTTATTACTTAAACACATGATACAATAAATAGTGATTAACAATAAGTTTTGCCCTTCATTAAACATATAAAAGTTTAATACATTAAGTATTCCAAAAAGCTATTACATCAAATGAGTGGCTTTGTGGGCATACTTCCAACAACTTATTCGCATGTTTGACGGTATCTAAAGCAACAATAAGCTCTACCATCAAGCGAGAAGAGCTGGGGGCCCGACTACCTGTATTCCACAATTCAAAAGCTCTCATCGATGCTATCCGAAATTCAAAAGCTAACTTTGGCGATAGTTGTTGCAACCCAGAAGCTCAAGTTTTACCTTCAAACGCACGCAGTCATCCTTATGACGCACTATTCCGCCCAATCCAAACACGTGACGATAAAGACGTAGACCCTGGCGGATGCAAAGTTTTCTGACGAGCACAACAACTCGGCCCAAAAGACACGCCAAGGGTAGACGAACACTGGAAGGACACACTCGGAAGCAAGTTTTGTCCTCGTCGCCCCAAAAGATTCTACATAGAAGTAACATGTATCGGCAGTTGAGCATCTCATGTTGCGTGTAACAAGGTCCTAGCTCCACGACTCCCTACCAAGCATTCACGACTCAACATAGCGGCCCAACGACGCCCTAGAGGTAACCGAGCACGCCCTAGCCGAGCCTGCTCCACCCAGACGGTTCGATGTGCCGTTGAATGTGCCTGCTCTCGAAATTCTGTAGTTGAATGTGCCGTTGAATGTGCTCTCGAACTTTTCTGGCATTTGCATGTCAACGGCACATTCAACTACAAAAATTTGAGCAGGCATAGTCCTTGTCACCCAGACGGTTCGATGCCTAAGCAGGCGATCATTTTAGGCTTCAAAGCATCCAATAACGAAGCAGGTAATGAGACCTACTAGCAGGCCTCCGAATGGAAAAATACTTGGCGGTGAAAAAGCTCGCAATTCATTATGATTCCCAGCTAATCACTAGCCAGACTACTTAAGGCGTTTCAGACTTACACCCTCACTCAAGTTCCACATGCAGACAACGATCACGTGGACATACTAGCTGGCCTAGGCTCCGCCCTCGGCCACTAACTCAAACGCTCTATTCAGGTGGAGTATCTACACGAGCCAAGCATAGAGGCGAAGCCAGCAATCGAGGTGTCACAGGTTAGTACAACTCCAAACATACAAGATTCCATCGTAAACTACCTGGTCAATGTCACATTCCCCACAAAAAGATTGGAGTTTAGGAAGCTCCAAATCAAGGCAACACGCTACTACATGTGGAACGACATTCTCATCCGAAAGTCCTACACCGGACCACATCTCCGCTGCCTAGCGCCTCCCGATGACTTGAAGGTCCTAAGCTCAATCCATGAAGGCGTTTGTGGAAATCACTCCGGAGGTCGATCCTTAGCATATAAGGCTCTTAACGTAGGCTATTGTTGGCCTACCATGCACCGAGATGCTAAGGAGTTAGTACAAAAGTGCGACCGTTGCCAATGCTATAAGTCGGTACCATCACTGCTTAACAGCGATCTACACCCACAGACGAAGCCTTAACCGTTCATGCATTGGGCAATCGACCTGGTAGGACCTATGCCGCCTGTAACTGGAGGCAGATGCATAATGATTATGGCAACCGATTACTTCACCAAATGGGTAGAAGCAGAACCCAAGACGACCACGACTTAGACGGACGTAAAACATTTCATATAGAGGAACATCATTTGCCAATTTGGCATCCTTCAGTCCATCGTCACTGACAACGGACCGCAATTCATGGGCAAAGATGTGGCTAAGTTCTTTCAAAAGTATGGCATCAAGCAGCACATGTTCACGCCGAGATATCCTCACGACAATAGGCAAGCCAAAGCATCCAACAAGATGATCCTCAACTCCCTCAAGAAATCGCTTGCCAACAAGAAGGGAAAATGGCCAGACGAACTCCCCGGATGTCTATGGGTATATCGCACCACCAAAAGACGAGCAACCGGTGAAACTCCTTTCTCTTTGGCATTTGGCTCAGAAGCAATCATTCATCCCAATGTCATCAAGCCAAGTATCATCGCTCTACTACCAAGCATTGAGCAGAACAGTAAGGAGATGACCCAAGCTTAGATCTGGCAGAAAAGAAGCGCGAGTAGACCATCACCCGCATCGCAACCTACCAGCAGTATCTCCTCTTCAACTGCAACAAAAGGGACAAGATCCGGCAGTTCCAGCCCAAAGAAAAGCCTTTATCACTGCCCGCAAAGAAGGCTCTAAAAAGATCTAGTCCTAAGAGAAGCCTACAATCTGAGGAAGTACCATGTGTGATCTCACACTACATCAAAGCCCAAAGACTCAAGCAGCTCGACGGGCACCACCTCACAAGCCGAAGACTATCCAGTTGTTATGCAATTCCTACCTTACAGCTAAGTTCTCGTTCGTTTCACTCATTTTTCAATGAGGAATTCAGAAGTAATCACAACTTGGATCGGCTGCATGCTTACAACAACTGATCACTTCTGCACTTCAAAAGAAGACCGCACCATTCTTATGGACTTATCGCAGGAATTGCGCCCCCCCCCCCCCCCGAAGGACCAACTATGCTCTCCAGTGCAAAAGGGTAAACAAATTCCCTGACACCCACATGGGCCAGCTCTCCAAGACGGAAGGATAAACTCTACACTCCTAATATCCAGACATGGATGAGCTTGGCTGCCCTAGTATAACTAGATGCACGATGACTTGTGCCGGGATTCCTAGAAGTAGCCACAAAGGTCTTTCTCAAAGCTTAGCTAACTAAAGGATTTTGGGTATTTTGGCCTAATACGCGGGGAACCGGGCCCTAGAGACAGAGAGGGCACATTATGCAGTACGCCCTACAGACTGCTACCCTGGAACCCTAAAGCTGCTATCGAGTGCACCAAGGTAGCCTAAGGTTTTCGAAATACTGCCTACGACTTGCCCTTCGAGCAGTAAAACCACGTTAGACTTATACAACTGCACATTCTTGTGAAAGGTTAAACAAGCTAGCGTGCATATACGAAGCTTTATCCGCTACCGACATGCTACGTAGTCGATAAGCTTCACCTCTTCCAAGTGCAGAACAACCTACACCAAGTCCTAAAGTGTTGTGATACTTGCTACGCAACCTACGAAATTGGAAAAAGCCAAGGTTAACAACCTAGTGGTTACGTGAACTTGTCTGTTTCTGTAAGTAAGGCATTCGGCTGCCAACCTTATGGCTAACAACTTTGCAAAGTTCTACACCAACTCCTACGGCTGCATAGACTACGCGGGCCCGTCTACTTATAGAAAAAATAGCACGTCTGCCACTGGTATATAAAGTCTAAAGGTTAGGGCATGAACAAAAAAAACAAAGATGAAGAAAAACGAAGAAATCATGTTTATAAACAACTAGCAAATGCCGAAGAGTTCAAGCAAAACAAGAGTTACAAGTAAAAACAAATAAAATCTTAAAGGCTACCTAGAAGACTACACTTCAGTAGCTTGGACATCCCACGACTACTCGATCGCCACACCTTCAGTAGCCGCGACGCTCTTAGCAGCGGCATCATCCATCGTTTCACCCCCGGCTGCCCCAGCTTGGGCACCAACTTCTCCAACTACTTCACCAATGGAAGCCACAAAAGTAAAAGCAAGCAAGTTTTCCGGAGAAATAGAGAAGGTTTCAAAACCTCGAGCCCATCATTCTTACCCTTCAACTGCTCATTCTCCTCTAGCAGACTAACACGGACGCGTTGCAGCTCATCCACTTCCTTCTTCGGACTTTCGTTGATCTTCAGTACACCTTGAAGTTCCAAGCCTATCAACGACTCTCCTGGAGTGGATCACTGGATTATAAGCAGCAATCAACTCTTCATCCTTTGCATAAGTAGCGAAACGAAGCTCAGAAACTGCATACTCAAGATCTTGAATCTGAGGTATATAACATCCAATCTCATTCTCTACACTTTCATACTTAACTTGGATCGCGTCAAGTATAGTTTTCAAGTTAACGATATCTTGGTGAGCGATCACAAGCTGCAAAGAAGTGGGGGCAGAAATATTAGACCCATTCAAAGCAATGAGCTCAGAATCCAACCTCTTGATCTCCTCGACCAAGGAATAAGCTTCAGCTGCCATAGTCTTCACCACCTTCTTGGTAGCCTTGCTATATCTGCATCATAGTAAGCAGAGCAGTCTTTCTATATTAGGTCGTATGCTTCGGAAAAGAACTTGGGCAAACAAACCTTTTTAAGGCCATCAACAAACTTGGCCCAATCGTCCATGTCTTCAAGCAGATCTGGTTTCAAGAGCACACAGATCTTAGCAGCCTCCCTAGAAGCAAGCTTAATGGATTTCTCACAGCTACCCATGCAAGCAGTCTCCTTATTTCCAGCAGGCGAGTCAGTCTCATCAGCAGAGGGAGTGGGCATTGGCGCCACTTTAGCAGCAGACTCTACCTTATAGCTCTTCGTAATAGTAAGATTTTCCAAAGGTAAACCGAACTTGGTTCCCAACAAACTTCGGCACTGGGGGCATAATAGGACCTTTACACTGAGCAATCCTACCAGCAATCGTACGAGCCATTCTCGACATGGCAGGTGCCATATACTCAGATCTAGCAGCCTCATTTTTCTTCCCATTGAAAGAAGTCATGTCAATCACAGGCTTCTCGGCAGCAGGCGGACCCTCACAAGCAGCGGATGAAGTCTTCAGTTTTCTCAACCGGCATCTCTTGAGCAAGCGGGGAAGATCTCTTCTTTCCACCTTCATTCATAATAAGCTCCACGACAGCGTTCAGACGAGCCAATGCATCCGCCTTAATCCTCTTTACCTCGTCTCTCGGGAGCAGCCCACTTTTCTCCCGGCGAAGAGAACTAAGCAGCCAACGTCATTCAAGGTACTCAGCAGGGGAGCTCAACCCATACTGGTTTTTCCCTCATTTTTTCTCTCGAACCAGTAGGCAGATGCTTTTATGCCCAGCATTTTAGCAGCCAATGAGGCTCGCGACTTCCTCATTTTTCTCAATTGTCAGCCTGGCCGGCCTCAGGTCCAAGAGCCTAAAGAACCAAAGCCATGTGGCTCGCCTAGCACTGCGCCCTAGCGCCACAATCTGTGGCCCCAGTCGCACAAGCTGCCCTTGGCTCTAACCTAGCCGAGCAGCCTAAAGCAGTGGTCCATGCCACAACACCTCATCGGTCCATACGAAGCCGACTCCTGGCCCCTGCTAGTCGACGTATCGCACCACCCCGACGGCTGCCTTGAAACATCACTATCCAAGAAGAAAATAAGAAAAATTAAATTTTTCTTACATAAGTGCGGCACAGAGAAAACGAAGAAATCAACGAAAGACGATCCTTTGCAAGGGCAAGATGTAGAAGATTGCTAGAGGAGAGGGAACAAATATCCTCTAAGCTCTCTCGCTTTCTCTCTTGTAGGGTAGAATAAATCACTCTCCAAAGTTGATTTAATAACCCACTTAAGGTAGACTTAAATAGGCTTTGAGAGAAATTTATTTCCCTTTCCTAGAAGGATCTAATTTCCTATTAAAGAAGGAATCTACATCAAAATAGGAAGCATTCCAAAGTTTCCTAAAGCAAGAAAATCTCTACCCATGTTGCCCTTTCCTGCGAGCAGCCCAACAGGTGTGGGGGCATTTGTGGAGCCAAAAATAATCACAAGACGACATGTGGATTTTTGGATAAAAAATGACAAAAATACCCTTGAGCCATATTGGGATTCCTATGCATGAGCAGCGGGCAATCATCCCTCAACCAAGTTAAAAGTGCCCAAAATAGGTAAACAATTCAAAACCTATCTCATCCATCCTCATCTAATCCTCTCCACAAGGTAACTTCCCAAATCTTCCTTTTTTTATTATATTGATTAGCTAATCAATTAGGTAATTATTCTATTAATTAGCTAATTGATTAGGTAATTATTCCATAACTCCCAATTTAACACAAATCAAGAACCTAGCCCACAAAGGGAGCTATGTGACCGATCCTCTGTCGCCCAAGGAGGCCGGCCACTCTTGATGCGAAAATTAACTAACGCACAAATTAAACCCTCTTTTTGACAATTGCAGTATAGATGTAAGTAGGGTATCGTTCTAGGCCGGGGATTAGGAGGGATTGCTAATCAAAGTAAAATTAAATTAAAAACGTAAAAACAAAATTTAAAACACTAAACTAGACTCAAAACACTTAACTAGAATAACTCAAAATAAAACTAACAAATAATCTAAAACAAATCAAAAGACTCAAAATAATTCAAGACTTTAGAAAACACAAACTAAATTTATTTCTAACAAATCTAACACTTTAAAATAAACGGGGGATTGATTTTTTTTAAGAAATTTAATTTAAAACAGAAACTTAAAAACAAACTTTAAAGAAAATATATTTTAATGAAATAAAATGATGAGACGTTAGTTAGAGGGTTCCTTATCCACACATGAATAAATGCATACAATTTGATTCCCAGTTATGACTTCAACAAACGAATAAATGACAACGCTCCAAGTTAATTAGGTCCGCTTAAATTAACCTTCAGATTTCCCTAGATTCATTGAATTGGACGGGATACGCATCACAACCAAATTATTTTTATCAAGCTCTCTAACTATGGAATACGCATGATAGAGAGACATATCAAAAATCATTAAGTTCAATGGAAATCATAAGCATCGACTAGGCATTCATAACTATGGAATACGCATGTTAATCCAACCTAGGGTTTACTAAACACAATCGTGACTAGCGATTTTTACTACTTATGGATATAAGTTCATAACGATTAGGTGAAATTCCCTTATATCCTAGCATCAAGTCTAAGCATGCAAATTAAGTGTCGACCCTTAACCCACATACATAAACAAGTTATTAATCAACACAGAAAAATAAACCACATCCAACGTTCAAGAATTCATAACTGGAGTAAATCAAATTATAATAAACATTTATCCATGATTTCAAATTCACCTCTAACTAAACAGAAATTAATTACACATTATTCTTAAATTAAAACATAAAATAAAACATAAGTTTGAGGAAGAATAACACCGAATGAGGAATTTCTTCCTCTCTGTCCCCGTGCAGTTCCTGTGCTCGACGTCTCTCTTTAGCTGCGCAAAGCAGCTTGCCCTTTTCTTTCCGCCAGGCCGCTTTCTGTTTTTCTCTCCTTGCGCTGCCTAAGGCAGCGTGCTCAGCCTTCCTCCTCTGTCCCAGCACGTCTCCAAACCTCTGCGTCACTTCTCGAGCTGCCAAAAGCCAGCTCTCCTTCCTGTCCTGCGACGTGTCTCCTTCAAGGCAGTATGCTGCCTTCCTGTTGCGTCAGCCACAGCTGCACCTGGCAGCTTCTGCGCGTTCCTCTCTCTAAGCTTTCACGTCTGCTTTCCTTCCTGTCCCCGAGAGCCCTCTCTCACCTTCCACCTTTCCCACGCTGCCTAAGGCAGCGTCCCCCCCGTTCCTCTGCGTCACTTCTCGAGCTGCCAAAAGGCAGCTCTCCTTCTTTCCTTATCCCCCCCTCGTTCTCTGACCTCTGTAGCCCTTTTATTAATTTGTTCCTAGTTTTTTTTTATTCTTTTTCTCAGCTGCCAAAGGCAGCTTTGCTTCTCCTCTTCGATTAGAATATTGTCATCCCACTCAGCTCTCCCTTTTGTTCCACTCTCCCCGAAGCCCTCTTTTATTTTTTTATTTATGCACCACCTTCTTTCTATATTATTTTCTTTCGACTGGCTTTCCGTCCCACCTTCTAGCTGCAAAGTGCTCTACCCTCCTGTCACTTTTTATTTCTTTTTCTGCTCCTTTCCGCACTGCCCATCATATCCCACTTCTCTATTCTAGCTTTCCACTTGCTGTTACCTTTTCTTTATTCTACCCTTTGTATTTTTATTCTTTCTTTTCTTCTACAAAACAAACCAACATCATCATTGACTTATCATTATTATATATATATATATATATATTTTATTTAATTTAAAAGCTAATCTACACCGACAGTTTTGACACAAATTTATTACATAATATCACACTTGTGCTATTTTTATTTTCTTAGCTAGATAAATTCGATAAAACACAAAAACAAAGTAAATAACTCAAAAATATAAGAAACTAACTAAGAAAAGACGAGAGAATTTGATGTAAAATATGTATAAATATGAGCTTATCAAATACCCCCACACTTAGCTTTTGCTAGTCCTCGAGCAAAACAAACGAAAACAGAAAAAGTAATAACATGAAAATTATTAGTTTCCCCCTATATGACCCTCATAGAACTTCATTTGAGAACACAATCATCAAGAACCATAGCTAACACCAATAAGCAATTCAAGTTCATTTTCCTTACTCAAATATTAGCAGTAATCTTTGAATCATCCTGGAAGTGTAGTGTGTGAGATAGCCATGTTAATGCAATTTCAAAATTTTTTTATTTTTTAAAATCACCATATGCAAACTAGCGACCTTCTCACGGGATTTACACTCAATCGCACATGTGTTTAGTTTTAATGTGTTTCTCTCAAAGAATCAAATGTGAAAGTTCTACCATAAGCTTGCATAAAGATCACTTCTCCACAATCATAATTGCAAAACTTAAATCAAGAGGGCTTTTATTGGATGTAATGAGGCTTAGGGATAGGGTTATTGAAACGAAAGAATAGGAAAACACAAGTTCCAAGCTACATTGCAAGCAATTCTTTTCTTTAGATTTATAAGAACTCAAGCTCTCCAACGATTCTTCTGACATCTCCAACCACACCCATAAACTAAAACTTTAAAAACTTTTTATTTTCTTTGTATACAATCTTTCTTTTTCTTTTCCTTTTCTTTTCTTTTTTTTTTTTTTTTTTTTTTAATACAAACATGAAATACCCCCACACTTATTCTTTTGCCAAACACCTTCAAAGTACTTCACAAACGTTTCTCATAAGACAATCTCGCATTGCTAGCTTGGAAAGGGTAAGGAAAAATATTTTAGGTATAAGGGTAGACATATCTGGTGATAAGAAATAAAAGGTTCAACATATACGGCTCAAATTGGCAGTCTAATGATATCATTTTTCTTTGGGAAACATGGTTATTTGGGCCATGGTGGTAAACCTAATGCCTCTATCATTTCCAAGTTCATGCAATCAATTACAAACATTTCGAAAGATCATTATGCAAGTTCTAGAGAAGTATCTCACATAAGTTCATCACACATGAAAGAATAAGAGTGTATGAAAAATGCACACACTTTCAATAGGCTCAAAAACTCACATAGGATGTATATGGTCACTAAATTCACATATGGAGCTTTAAATCATGCTTTAGTTTCACATCAACAAGGCTATGTGCATTTGGTTTTTCAAAGATAATCAAATATGTACAAAACTAACACGAGAATTAGGAATTTCACAAAACACATGTTAACTAAGTTCTTGATCATCATGGTTCAAATTTTATCCAATTATATCTTTGGGTCGGGAAACTAACAAAAATCTAATTCAAAACAATAAGGAAAACAAGGAAATATTTTTGGATTTTTTTTAAATTTTCCGAATTTTTTTTTTTTTTTTTTTTTTTTTTTAAAAAAAAACAACAACTTAATTAAGAAAACACAAAGCAATAACATGGAAACAAATGAAACCAGTTCAAAGTCGAAAGTACAAAAAATTTTCAATTTGGTCATTTTTATACTCTATACCCCCACACTTAAACTAGACATTGTCCCCAATGTCAGAAAATATAATAAAATGCAAATAAAAATAAAGTAGATAAATATAACGAAATAAAATAAAGCAATAGGACTGAAAACTTCCCTAATTTGCAGAAAAATCAAGCGATGACCCCCAAGCTAAAATTCTGCAATCAACTTCAAGGGTGGAAATAACCAAAAGTTCCTGCAAAGAAAAGAAATAATTCAGTTAAGCACGCAAGAAAATGTAGAAAATGCAAACGAAAAATTAAAAATGAAAATAAAAGACAATGAATAAAACTAATAAGTGATCATTGGTCCTTTTTGGTGACTTTCCACAGCTTTGAACTCGAACTGGCCTCGGAACTTCTTAGCAAGGAAAATGAGACTTGATTGGTGGTGTTGTTGTTGAAGCTTCTCGAGCTCTTGGTTTCAACTCGGACTCCTTCTGCCGGGTTGATTGAGTCTGCAGGCTACATTCTTCTCTTTTTGTTCTTCTGCATGGCAGGTAGGCACGAGGTAGAGGTGGTGGTCTGCTTCTTTGTTCAATCTGTCCAAGTGCCGACCGATTGCCTTTCTTTCACCTTGTCCCGTAGCCACGAGCAAGGGTAAAGGAAAAGCATGCCATGAGATATCTTTGCCTTTGACTCTGATGATATGGGATACTTTTGCTTTTGAAGAAGTATCGTTCCACAGGTGTATGCTTGAACTGGGCTGGGGAACTTCTTAGCAAGGAAAATGAGACTTGATCTTGAAGATGAAGCAGCACCTTGTCTCCACATGCTTCAAGTAACATTTTCACTTGCCTTGGCTGTTCTCCAGGCAGATGTGGCGTCTTCTTCGGAAGTACATCAGCGGTTGAAGATGAGCACTCGAGAGCAATACTAGGTAAGCAATGCTAGGTAAGCAATCAGGAAGGATTTCCAGGCAGTCGGTTCTTAGATCGGAAGATTGACACCGAGTGCTGGCTGATTGCTCGCTTTCTCCTTATCACAAAGACAAGGAAAAGGACAGGGAGAAAGCGTGATATGAGATACTCTTGCTTTCAACCTTCATGATATGAAATACTCTAGCTCTAGATGACTTGTTTGCAAAGGTATCCCAGGGAATGAGAAACACAGAGAAACTCGAGAGGGTTTGATGGAAAGGCATTTTCGGAGATGAAAAATTTCGGAGATGAAGAAGTGTTGAGAGAGTTTGCCTTTGCTGTTGAAGGCGAAGGTAGACGTTTATAGAACTTTTCTTCATAACCGAAACTATTCCTTTACCCCTGTCGGCAGCCAGTGGATGGATGAACAGTACAGGTCACGCGCTTTCTGAAAAAGCAACCCGTAATTTGCGCAAAGCTGACAGCGCGCGTGACGAGTGACGACAAAACTGGAAAAGCTTTTCGCCTCGTGATTCCTGACCGCTCCATCTTTTGAGAGAGACGCCCGACTTTTGAGAACGGCGACGCCGCTTTTGAGAAAAGAATCCGGCTTTTGAGAAAGGAGCTCGGCTCTTTGATTTGCGAGAGGGCGCCTCTTCGACTGCTGAGTGATGCCTCAACGATTTCTTCTTCTTATAAGAACGCTCATTTTTGTTCCACAACACACTTAAGCTCCCCCTGTAACACTCCCTCTTGTAAACACTCCCTCTTGCACTTCTTTTATTCTTGATCATTCCGACTCTTCATTCTCAACACCTTCAGAAAATGTCTTGCCCTTCTGACCGTCGCCTTAACTTGAATGTTGGGGAAGATAGTGATATATCTTCTCCAACCAACATTTGACAGCCGTCCTTCATATCCCCGAATGGTCCTCTTACAGTTGGGGATTCCATGATGATGAATGAAACAACCGCATCGGTGGTGGCCAGAAATCTGCTCACTCCTAGAGACACTAGGATACTTTCTAGGCGGTCCGACGAACTAGCTGTCCAGGACTCTTTGGCCTACAGCGTCCGATGCGCAGGCTCAGTATCAAACATGGGCCAGCGCCTTCTTGCACGAACTCGTCAGGTGGAGTCGTTGATGGCTGAAGTGGCTAGTCTTCGGCAGGAGGTCAGAGTGCTTCGGCATCAGAACAGGGATTTGCACATGCTCGCAACCAATTACTCCACAAGCATGAAGAGGAAGCTTGATCAGCTGCAGGAGTCCGAAGTGCGGATTCAGAGTGATCATCAACGGTTTATGACGTTACTCCCGAGGTTTATGTTGCCTTCGTCCTCGGGAGCAGCACCAAGATTTGAGGCTCCGAATGATCCAGCTCTGGCGCTTCGTCTTTCAGGGGCTCCGTCGACCTCCGAGGCACCACCTACCAATGACCAATGAAAGCTCTTAGTTTAAAAGTTATTGTAAAATATTTATGCATTTAAGTTTTTTTTTTTTTTTTTTTTTTATATATATATATATGTAAATATTTTTGTGTTTTATTTATATGAATGTTTATGTTTTTTTTTTTTTTTTTTTTATTAATTTTTTTTTTTTTTTTTTTTGTTTTTTTTTTTTTCAAAGAAATAAAACTAAATCAAAAATCAAAAGTAAAAGACAAAACACAAAAATAAACACAAACAAAAACATAAAACACAAACAAAGGATTAGCAAATTTTCTAATCCCCGGCAACGGCGCCAAAAATTTGATGCGAAAATTAACTAACGCACAAATTAAACCCTATTTTTGACAATTGCAGTATAGATGTAAGTAGGGTATCGTTCTAGGCCGGGGATTAGGAGGGATTGCTAATCAAAGTAAAATTAAATTAAAAACGTAAAAACAAAATTTAAAACACTAAACTAGACTCAAAACACTTAACTAGAATAACTCAAAATAAAACTAACAAATAATCTAAAACAAATCAAAAGACTCAAAATAATTCAAGACTTTAGAAAACACAAACTAAATTTATTTCTAACAAATCTAACACTTTAAAATAAACGGGGGATTGATTTTTTTTAAGAAATTTAATTTAAAACAGAAACTTAAAAACAAACTTTAAAGAAAATATATTTTAATGAAATAAAATGATGAGACGTTAGTTAGAGGGTTCCTTATCCACACATGAATAAATGCATACAATTTGATTCCCAGTTATGACTTCAACAAACGAATAAATGACAACGCTCCAAGTTAATTAGGTCCGCTTAAATTAACCTTCAGATTTCCCTAGATTCATTGAATTGGACGGGATACGCATCACAACCAAATTATTTTTATCAAGCTCTCTAACTATGGAATAAGCATGATAAAGAGACATATCAAAAATCATTAAGTTCAATGGAAATCATAAGCATCGACTAGGCATTCATAACTATGGAATACGCATGTTAATCCAACCTAGGGTTTACTAAACACAATCGTGACTAGCGATTTTTACTACTTATGGATATAAGTTCATAACGATTAGGTGAAATTCCCTTATATCCTAGCATCAAGTCTAAGCATGCAAATTAAGTGTCGACCCTTAACCCACATACATAAACAAGTTATTAATCAACACAGAAAAATAAACCACATCCAACGTTCAAGAATTCATAACTGGAGTAAATCAAATTATAATAAACATTTATCCATGATTTCAAATTCACCTCTAACTAAACAGAAATTAATTACACATTATTCTTAAATTAAAACATAAAATAAAACATAAGTTTGAGGAAGAATAACACCGAATGAGGAATTTCTTCCTTTCTGTCCCCGTGCAGTTCCTGTGCTCGACGTCTCTCTTTAGCTGCGCAAAGCAGCTTGCCCTTTTCTTTCCGCCAGGCCGCTTTCTGTTTTTCTTTCCTTGCGTTGCCTAAGGCAGCGTGCTCAGCCTTCCTCCTCTGTCCCAGCACGTCTCCAAACCTCTGCGTCACTTCTCGAGCTGCCAAAAGGCAGCTCTCTTTCCTGTCCTGCGACGTGTCTCCTTCAAGGCAGCATGCTGCCTTCCTGTTGCGTCAGCCACAGCTGCACCTGGCAGCTTCTGCGCGTTCCTCTCTCTAAGCTTTCACGTCTGCTTTCCTTCCTGTCCCCGAGAGCCATCTCTCACCTTCCACCTTTCCCACGCTGCCTAAGGCAGCGTCCCCCCCCGTTCCTCTGCGTCACTTCTCGAGCTGCCAAAAGGCAGCTCTCCTTCTTTCCTTATCCCCCCCTCGTTCTCTGACCTCTGTAGCCCTTTTATTAATTTGTTCCTAGTTTTTTTTTATTCTTTTTCTCAGCTGCCAAAGGCAGCTTTGCTTCTCCTCTTCGATTAGAATATTGTCATCCCACTCAGCTCTCCCTTTTGTTCCACTCTCCCCGAAGCCCTCTTTTATTTTTTTATTTATGCACCACCTTCTTTCTATATTATTTTCTTTCGACTGGCTTTCCGTCCCACCTTCTAGCTGCAAAGTGCTCTACCCTCCTGTCACTTTTTATTTCTTTTTCTGCTTCTTTCCGCACTGCCCATCATATCCCACTTCTCTATTCTAGCTTTCCACTTGCTGTTACCTTTTCTTTATTCTACCCTTTGTATTTTTATTCTTTCTTTTCTTCTACAAAACAAACCAACATCATCATTGACTTATAATTATTATATATATATATATATATATATTTTATTTAATTTAAAAGCTAATCTACACCGACAGTTTTGACACGAATTTATTACATAATATCACACTTGTGCTATTTTTATTTTCTTAGCTAGATAAATTCGATAAAACACAAAAACAAAGTAAATAACTCAAAAATATAAGAAACTAACTAAGAAAAGACGAGAGAATTTGATGTAAAATATGTATAAATATGAGCTTATCAACTCTCCTATTTAAACCCCATCATTCTCCTCAAAGTGGACTTCCAATACTCTTGCTAAACACTCAAAAATTATCCAAACACTTTCCCTCAAAATTCTAACTTTGGCATCGGAGGTTCTTCGGCCAAAGCCCCCCCCCAATTATCATGGGAGCGTGAGGCTCTTGGTCTTGACCTAAGGTGTTATTTGTTTTGTAGGTGAAATTTTGTCCAAGATCAAGGAGGAAGAAATTTGCATCCACAAACATGCTCTAATACCATGAAGGAAGTTGGGGTTTCACCATAAAAGCAATTGACAATATGGAGAGCAGCCCAACCTCTTATAAGCCCTTGCATGGTTTAGTCCTCACCAATGTAGAACTTTGTCCTCACATTCTCACATAAATGTGAATTGTATATGTATAAAGGAAAAATATGTATAAATGATGTGTATTAAACGTGAAAGGTACGTACAAGCATGTATAATACTGTTAAGGCCCAAAAATGTCATTAGCAAGCCCAACCCAACTTCGAAGCCCAATTGCAACGAGAGTCCCAAGTCAAGCCCAAACACATGCAACGGTGCGAGATCAATGAAGAAATATATTCACAACCATGTCATGCTACTGTAATTAAGCCGGACATTTATATAAATCACTTCATACCAATGCCTGTTTGTCACACTAAAACAAGCTCAAGTCACATCCTCGGGGCTTTTCAAGTGAACTGTGGTGTGGATGGTTACAGGAGTTTATTGGGCATTTGTGGAGTCAAGATTATGGAGGACTTTGGGCTGCTTGGGTCCCCAAACGTCCAAGCCCATAACCCTTGTAGCCCACATAGGCAAGCATTGAGAGAGAACAAACTTAGTTCCCTTTCCTTAGCAAGCTAACCAATCCAATTATAAAGGAACCAAGTCCTAACCATAGGCTCACGCGAAACCCCTAGCAAAGCAGACATTTAATGAAGAGAGAGGCTAACTTTCCCTTCCTGACTGATGCAGAAGTTCAACTTGCGAATGCCATAAGGCGTGTTACCAAAAGTAGGACTTGTGAAAAGCTGACTTGAGAAAACAGCGCCTTAGGAAGGAGGCCTGATGCAGGTTTCATAGGTTGGCAACACCTAGCCATCTTGCACCAAAATAGAGGGTAGCAAAAGAACTAAGGAGAAAATCGAGAAAGAAACAAGCCATAACTAGAGATTCCTTAGGAAAGAATCATTCAACTAAAAATATACGTAAGATCAAATCCCCCATCATAGCACAGAGAACCAAAGAAACCCAGGAGGCATCACTCTGCAACCTTAGTATTTTCCATAACCTCACTCTAAGTATTCCAACCATCATAAGCCTTGTTACCACCCTAGGAAGCCCAAGTTATTCAATAGAGAACACCATACAACCACCCAATCAATCTCTTTTTCATGCAAAACTAATGAACTTCTAGCTTCCACACAACACTTCTCTTGATCAAGCCATTATTTGTTTAATCATGCTAGTCTTCGAATCATTGATCTAACTAGGATAATTCTTAAGATGCACAAACTCTTTCGAGATATTCCGAGACTTAGTACGAAATCGAACCAAAGGAGACAAAATGACGTTCTCAAAGCCCAAGTCCACCTTGACCTAAAGGTCCCCCAACAATTTATGTATGGTACGTTTAAAAAACGTGTAATTTAACTAATCATTGTGTATGAAAAAAGGAGAATTCCTTTATAAATACATACGTGCGTTTCTAATACGTATATTATATGCGAATTTACTAACCATAATTTTTTTGTTTTGTTTTTTGGGTCAAATTATGTGTTTTGTTAAGTCTTAATTTACAAGTATTGGTGATAGTTTCCAAAAAAAAAAAAAAAAAAAAGTATTGGTTATTGTTCAAAAGGACGCGGTGTGGTTCGGTGAGGACAAAAGATGGGAAAAAGATAGGTTAGGTTGATTCATCTTCTTCGTGACGAGCTGCCTCTGCGACTGCAACACAACACCAATTCCCAATCTTAAATGTCTGAAACTTTGTGATCAGCACGTCGGCTCTTGATCTTAGATGTCTGAAACTTCAAACCCCAATTCCCGATATCCAATCTCCAATCCCCGATCTCCGATCTCCAATCTCCAATCTCCAATCTCCAATCTCATACCCAATCCTCCATCCAGGTCCGCCCTCCTCATTTACTGCTACAATCTCCTCCAATCTTCAACTCATTCTTCAGATCTGCTTCTCCGAATTTGAGCATTATTGTATGCTTCTGATCCATTCATTTGCTTTTTACTTCTGTTTTTCTGGGTTCTGCGATTGCAGATTATCAGGGTTTAATCGCCATTTTGAATAAAATATGAAATTAGTTAATCTTTAATTTCAGATAAGATGCTCTGATAATTATGTGATTTTCTTTAATGGGATTTGTTTGATTGATTTGTATGCTTTTGGGTATTCGCTATTGCAGTGTTTTGGTCTTCATTGTGTTTGTATCAATCAATCCATTGATCGATCATGTGGAGGTTTAAGCCTTTCATGCACAAGGAGCCAACCGGGCTCGAAGGTCGATCCATTGACGTTGGAAATGTCAAGATTCATGTCAAGAATGCCATTGCCGAAGGCGGGTTCTCTTGCGTTTACTTAGCCCGGGACGCCGTGCATGTGTCCAAGCAGTATGCTTTGAAGCACATCATTATTAATGATGAGGAGCTGCTGGAGTTGGTGATGAAGGAGATCTCGGTCATGAAGTTGCTCAGAGGACACCCCAATGTGGTCACACTTTGTGCCCACACCATCTTGGATATGGGGCGCACAAAGGAAGCTCTCCTTGTGATGGATTTTTGTGAAAAGAGTCTGGTGAATGTACTCGAGAGCAGAGGAGTCGGGTTCTTTGAGGAGAAACAGGTTCTTGCTATCTTCAGGGATGTGTGCAATGCAGTTTTCGCAATGCACTCACAATCCCCTCCCATTGCTCATAGGTACTTGGCACTTAAACACTGCATATTATGTTTTTATTTTTTTACTTTTGTTTTATATTTTATAGAAATGGTGTCTATTTATGAAGTATTCTTTTATCTCAGTGTCAAATGATTGGTCAAATCAGTTTTGTTGGTGTAACCACGACTCTTCTTGTTAAATCAGTTTATAGAAATGATGTCTATTTATGAAGTATGCTTTACTAAAGTATTTGTGATGCTTAATAATCCTTAAATGTGGTTCTTTGTGGAAAGTAATTTCATGTAAGATAAAAAGAGAAGAGATCGGATGAGTTAAAACCTAAAACGATATACGTTTAACCCTTTTTGTTATTCGCAGAAGATAACTTTCATTCATGTGCTTCCCATTTTGTTATTAACTCATTCGTGTAAAAAAGAAAAGTGTTTCCCAGTAAAATTTTAATTAGTGGTACTTAAATCAGGGACTTGAAAGCTGAGAATCTTCTTTTGGGGCCTGATGGATTGTGGAAGTTGTGTGATTTTGGAAGCATCTCTACCAATCACAAGCGTTTCGAGAAGCCTGAAGAAATGGGTATTGAAGAAGACAATATTAGAAAGCACACAACACCGGCCTATAGAGCCCCTGAGGTTGAACGAAAAACTTTATTTCTGAACTTGAATGCGTGGTATTTGATGTTTTAAAATATTGATTCATTTCTTCCTTCTTTGAATTAGATGTGGGATCTCTTTCGGAGAGAGCTTATAAACGAGAAAGTAGACATATGGGTAAGTTGATTATGCCCTCAAGATTGCTGGGAAATTCTGAAAGAGTTGAATTTTATAATTCAAATGCTACTGGGAGCTGAGACTATGAGTTTCATTTACAGGCTCTTGGGTGTCTTCTCTTTCGCATTTGCTACTTCAAAAGTGCATTTGATGGAGAATCAAAGCTGCAGATCTTAAATGGAAACTATCGCATTCCAGAATTACCTAAATACAGCTCATCTATCACAGATCTAATCAGAGACATGCTTCAGTCTTCACCGGATGACAGACCGGACATCACGCAGGCAAGCTCTTTGCTTGATTAGCCATTCATTTCCATGAATTTAGGTTAGTTTAAGATCATTTGTGTCCATGCAACAGTAGGTGTGGAGATTCCAACATTTGTTTACTGATGCTTTTTCCCCTTGTGCGGTGGCAGGTGTGGTTTCGTGTTAATGAGCTGTTACCAGTTGGTTTACAAAAGTCTTTACCCGATAGGCAACCTGAAGCGAACTCTGCTGAGAAACCTGAAGGTGAGGCTGAAATATCAGGGCATTACTTGTTGATTAAACTTCTTCGTCTGGGATTAATTTGTTATTTTGTCCTCAATGATCCTTGTCACATGCTGGTTTTTCTGTTGTCTTTTGCATTTAAACCTTGTTTTTAGGTTTTTCTGCTTATCAGATATTTCAGGTTTGAAAGTGATATTGCTACTTTATGAAAATTTCTAAGAGTACGAACTCGAAAATATTAATTGAGAAAAAAAATTAAATTCTATTAATTGAAAAAAAAATTAAATTCTATGTTTGAAGTTTTGAATTTTAATTGAGTGACTGATTTATTTCAAATCCGTAGGTTTGTCGAGGCCCCATAGAAGCCCACCACCACCACCAGCTTCAGTTGGAGAATCAGCCAGAAATTCATCACAATTGTCAAATACATCAAGGGCAGGGGGAGGTGGAGGGCCAATTGGCGCATTCTGGTCCACTCAACATGCAGATAGCTCACTTGTTGTTGACGAAAAGAGTATACCTAAGTTTGATGATGAGCCCACTGGCCATTTCACAGAAAAACTTGATGGGGTTCGCCTGGAGATTCATCCAAAACCCAAGAACAGTGCCCCTGCAAAAGAGGAAAGGGCGCAAACTCATGCCACACAAAGAAACTTGCATGGGAAATCGCACAAACCTGAGGAGGGACCTTCAAAGGACTTTGAAATAAGTTTCTTACAAAAAGACCAAGGCACTGAAAGGGCAAAGACATCCAAATCTGAGAGTTCAATTAGTTTTCAAGACGAGGCATTTAACTCTTTCGTTGCTGACTTTGATTCTAAGAAACTCAGCTCAGAAGCTGGTAATAACAAATCTGGAACAGAAGCATTAGAGGCTGAAGTAGAGAGATTGAAAGAGCAGCTGAAACAAGCGAACTTGGAAAAGGCTGAAATAACTTCCAAATTTGAAAAGCTATCTGCCATCTGCCGATCTCAAAGGCAGGAGTTACAAGAGCTTAAGCAGACGCTTGCTGCTAGAACACCGTCACCAAATAAAGATGCATCGAGAAATCAGACTTCACCTGGAAAGCAGCCATCACCAAATCTACCGGTATAATTTCAAAAAAATTTGTGCTCATCTTACAACTGTTTGACTTTAAAATTTGCCCTCTGTTGTTTATTTATTTGGAGAATTTATTGCTTTTGCAGCATAGGGAGAAGATTGAAGGAAACATTTGGAAACTCCAGCAAGGAAAATCTACTCCGAGTCCGGAGTCAAAGCCATGGCAGCCATTTGCAGAGGAACCCAAACCGCCGCAGCCTTCATCAACTGCCAATGCCTTCAAATCTGCGAGGACAAGAAATGGTCACCAGAACAAGCAGGGGACTCAAGTAAATGCTGGTTTTGATTCGTGGGGTTTTGGAGCAGATAGTTTTAGTGCTGCATCCACTGGAAGCACACAGATATCAAGACCTATGAGCGAAGGAAACAATTCTCAGCGCTTGGGGGAGGCAAAGGGTATGGAGAACAGCAAGCCGGCTTCTCAACCTGCTGGATGGGCTGGTTTCTAAATGAATGCCATCTGGGATTGCTATGAAGGAGGTATTTGATACAACCCTCTGTCTGACTTTCTTGTTGTCGATGTTGGTCAAGAAAACGAGGGTGGAAGAGTAAGAGAGATGCATTTGAATTTGATTTGAGATTTTGAGTGCTCGCTCGTGTTTTATACAGAATCTCTTGTGTAACATGTACGCATACATATATGTGAACTGAGTGGCAGTTACTTCAAGTATATACTTTTTTTCTGTGTGTGCATGTCTCAATTTTTGTGTATGTTTGATGGAAACATACCTCACTGTTGAAAGAAAATAATCTCTCTATTTTTGGTGATACATCGACTTTACGGAGGGGTTTTTTATGCAAGGCCGATTGGAGGAGAAAGCTATGAGGTTGATTATCATTGTGTTCAAATTTCATAATTTTCTATGGAGCAGAAAATTCCAGTTTTGCAAGTTAATCCTGAGGAAGTTGCATTCCCGTTAGAACTACGCAACCGTGGGAGGATAAAAATTCGAAGTATTTCTTTATTTTTTCTAGTAACTTGCGGTATATGCCTAGAAAGCTAAGACATAGAGCTACAAGTTTCTTATATTTTAAGATTTTTCTATAAAATGGAACAACCCTAGACTTGTGTGCAAGACAGATGACGTGTTTCCCAAGCCAACAATAATTCTTTCCCATTTCGTGTCTTTAATTGTTTAGAAATTTGTTTTGTTTTAGGACAGTTTCTACCATACTTTTTTTGGTTTTTCTAGTAAAATAGGACGTCCTAAGGCCATTTCCAACCGAAAGAGGGCCAAAGGGCTATGTTTAGCCCTATAGCCCTGTAAGAAATTATATTTTAATGAATAGTGTCAGGCCATATATTATACCATCTCCAACCGAGGGGGCCAAAAGGCCATAGGCCAAACATAGCCCTTTGACAAAAAAATCATCTCCAGCCGAGGGGGCCAAAGGGTCATAGGCCAAACATAATTTATTATTTTAATTGAATTAATATATTTAATTAAATTAAACTACCATATTAAAATAAGATTTTTGAACATATTGGAAGATTATTGAAAGAGGTGGCCATTTTAAAATTATTGAAAAAAATTAAAGGAAAGATTATTGGAAGAGAATAGAATGTGAAGAATTGAAATAAAATGAGGTAAGATAGTATTGAATGGTGAAAAGTATGTGAGAAATTGTGTAGTAAAAAAAAGGTGGGCTGGGCTCATTGAGCTGGCTGGCCTGATTTGGTGGTTTTGGCTCGATGGGGCCCACAAGCCCTTTGGCCTAGCCCTAGGTTGGAGACGATTTTCGTGTCATTTCAAGCTATTTTTAGCCCTATGACCCTTTGGCTAGATCGGTTGGAAATCGCCTAAGCTCTCTTCATATCTCATTACACAATCATAATACCATATCATCACCATCTAAGCAATTTGCAAAGAAGAGTTTAGGAAGGAACCTTGCTATGGATTTCTAGTTCTATCTTTCATTTATTTTTATTTTTATGTGTAACAAAGTACTCTTTTTAAAGGTTTATGATGAAGCAATGGCATGAATCTTGGCGAAATACTTTGTTAATTGTTATTTGATTCTATTTGTGCATATACTCCAATCTAGCCTTCTCCAACCTGTAAAGGGTTTTATTCACTTTTCAAGAATTTTAAAAGTGAAGAATATTGATGAATTTTATAATGTATTTTAGTGTACAAATTATGTATATCCCACTGAGATTTTGAAGGAATTCGCTCAATAATTCACATGATGGGGTTTAAGTAAATATGAGGGTTGATCCTTGGCTGCTCTGTTTTATAATTTTCATCATCACATACATAGGTTGTGTACAAATTACTGGTATTAAATAAGTATAAATCAATGCAAATCTAGGGAAAGAAACAAATAAGGAAAAGTGAGGAGGTCAAAAGGGAGTAGGATTCTCTCCCCTCCTAATCTCCCTCCCCTCCTATTTGAACAGTTACGGTTAAGCCACGTCAACGTCTTGTGTTAATTTTTTAATAGCCAGAATAAGACAAAAAGCAATATGTGAGAGGATGGGAGGGAAGTGGATGGGAATAAGTGGGGAGAGAATCATACTCTGGTCAAAAGTGGGATGGGGAAGTCATTTTTATGAGATTTTTTAGTGTTTTGGATAGGGGTGGGTTCGAAAAATCGAAAACCGAAAAAAAAATTGAACTGAGGCTAAAAAAACCAAACTGAACGAATCTAATTGTTTTGGTTTCGGTTTTAGGGGTATGGGAACCGAACCAAACCCGCATCATTTGGTTTTCGATGATTAAAGAGACTCTCCACTCGGTGATCGATCAGATGGACAGAGTTCAGTTCCACCTCATGGCCTGATCTAACCATTTGCTTCGAATCGCTCCAAAACCTGTTGGTGTCACTACGCTCCAGCCACTTAGCGGATTCTATCCCCCAAGAATAATGTGATCGTATTAAGTTTGCTAGTTGCAGCTATTGACTGATGAATTATGAATGTGATCACCAACATCGTAAAATGTAAGATATGTAATATTTTTTTAATCGCATTTGTTGATAAGTTGGTGTCAAAAGTCTGGTGTGGTGTTATTCACATTTTCTTTATGTTGCGACAAGCAAGAGTTATGTCAATTGGCTAAGGCAATGTGTTACTTTTGCACTTGAGTTTGATCTTATTCCCTATTGATTAGAACAATTTACAATATCATGCTATCAAAAATTTATTTACGCAAGGGCATATTTGAAAGTACATGTATAGAATAGAACTTAAAAAAAGTCCGTGAAAGTCAATCATTTAAGACGAAAGCAGATGACATTTTATCACAATGGTGAAAAATAATAATCCCTATGCATCATGATGCGGGTTGCATCCCCACAACTCCTCTTTTCCCTAACAACTCACTATTTAATAGGGTAATAGTAGGGAGACCAAATTTTTAAACCAAATAACATGGTTATTAATGCTTGGATTATTAGTTGTTGATTAACATGTTTATTTCCTATTTTTGACACATAATTTGAATTACGAATTTTGTCTAAAAAATTTGTCCATCTTGCATTAAGAAAAATACTTTTATCTACTTGTATTAAGCAATGTATTGGACCAAATTCTGGTAACACGGATAAAATCTCTTGCTCCATTTTTTTTTATTCTTTACAAATAGAAATATATAAAAAAAATTGATAGAGTTTGACCATGCCCCAGAAGACCCAAAAGCAATATGACGCTCAAAGCCCGGTCAAGTTAGGCCATCTCCAACCGATCCGGCTAGAAGGCCATAAGGGCGAAAATAGTCTGCAATGACACGAAAATCGTCACCAATCGAAGGCTAGGCCAAAGGTTTTGTGGGCCCGACCAGGCTACAATTGCAGAATCGGGCCAATTGGCTGGCCTAAACCAGCCAGCCAAGGCTGGTCCAGAAATTTGAAGCCCAACGGCTATTAGTTGACGCCACCTAGCCGTTGGATTTGAATTTTTTTTTTATTAATTTTTTTTTTTTACAAAATTTTAAAAAATCTAATTGTTTTTTTTCTTCCTATAACTATTTAAGCCATTAAACAATATTAAACAAAATTAAATAACATTAAACTTAAACAACATTAAAAAAAAAACATTTAACAACATAAAACTTAAATGCCTACTCCATGCTTTTTTTGGCCTAAAGATGTGCAACAAGATCCTATTGTAGGTATTTGTTTGTGGCACGTGAACGTATCATCCTATTGCGCCTAATGTATTGGTTTAACGAGATATTACCAGTTCTTGGATCGAAAGGCAAATTAGGCTCATCGTATATTTTTGCACGAGCACTCCTTGACCTATTTGGATCATCTTGGTCGTCATCAGATTCTCCATCTATATAGCCATCACGCTCATCCTCCACAATCATGTTGTGTAATATGATGCATGACATCATGATGGAGTTCAATTTACCCGACTCCACCATCTTGCATGTTCCTTGATGATCTTCCTGATCGGATTATATTTATACATATTTTACATCAAATTCTCTCGTCTTTTCTTAGTCAGTTTCTTATATTTTTGAGCTATTTACTTTGTTTTTGTGTTTTATAGTATTTATCTAGTAAATAAAATAAATATAACATAAGTGTGATTTTATGTAATAAATTCGTGTCAAAACTGTTTAGCTTTTAAATTAAATAAAATATATATATATATATATATAATAATAATTGTTTGTTTTGTAGAATAAGGGAAAGTGGAGCAGAAAGGTTAAAAGAATACAAGAGGGGGATGGTGCGGAGCAAAGAAAGAAAAAAAAAAGAATAAAGAAAGAAAGTTAGGGGAAAGTTAGAAAAAAATAATAAGGGAAGTGGGAACAACCAGGTAAGGCACGGCATTAGACAAGGCTTTATGGGGTTTTTAAAAAATAGTAAAGGAGTTTAAGTGAAAGCTGGCGCAAGGAATAAAAACCTGGGGGTAGTCAGCGTGAGTTTGAGGGGGGGGAATAGGAAAGAAGTTCTTGACAGAGAGCTGCCAGAAGGCAGCTTGCGAGAAACCTGGGCTGCGCAGAGGGAGGAACAAGGCTGCACGTGGGTTGTTGGCAGCTGCTTGCTGGCAGCGAAGAAGAGGTGAGTGCAGCAGCGCGAAAGGAGCTCGGAGGACAGCGTGTGACGCGGGGGAGTTGCTGCCTTGCAGCAAAGCTGCCTGGAGAAGGAGGAAGGCAGGCGCGGGGGGGAACGGAGAGACCAAGGCAGCACGGAGGGAGGTAGAACGAAAAGAAAAACAGGAAGTCAGGCGTGCGGAAAGAAGGCAGCGAGCATGACGTGCGAGCTCGGGAAGCTGCCAGGCGCAGCTGTCGCAAGCTGCGAACCAGTTGGAGGGCAGTGCATAAGAGGAGGCTCGCAGCGCATAGAGGAGTGGCCCTCCTGGCAAGTTGCGCAGGGAACAGAAGGCCCCAGGGCAGTGAGAAAGCATCGAGGACAGCTCCTTGGAGTTTTGGGCTGGAGTTTTGCGCAGAAAGAAAGGGGGCAGTGCATGCATGCTTGACAACGTTCTGTGCAGGAGAAGAAGAAGGAGGTCAGTACGGGAGAAATGAGGGAGGTCAGTACGGGAGAGCACAGCAACAGAGCTGGCGCGCGGGACAGAGGGAACAGACAGGTGGCGTACTGACACAGGAGGAACACGGGGACAGAGGAAGAAATTCCTCATTCGGTTAAATCTTTCCAACTCATGTTTTATTTTTGTTTTAATTTATAAATAATGTGTAACTAATTTTGTTTTGGCTAGAGTTTAATTCAAAACCATTGATATATTTGTAATTTAAATTGATTACCTTCAGTTGTGATTTCTGAGTTGTGATTTAATTTGCTTAACTGCTTGATTGATAACTTATTTTTGTATGTCGATTAAGGATGCATACTTAATTTACATGCATGAATTTGATGCTAGAATATAAGTGAATTTCACCTAATCGTTATGAACTTATATTTACAAGTAGTGAAGGTCGCTTATAAACGATCGCGTTAGGTAAATTCTTGGCATAAGTTTCATGCAATTCATAGTAACAAGTGCCTCGTCAATGCTTATGATTTTCATAAAACTTAATGATTCTTGCTTGTATCTCTATTATGCAATTCATGTAGGGAACTTGTAGGGAATGTTTTGGGTTGTCGTATGCAATCATCCAACCTAATAAAAGTAGGAAAATCTGAAGGTTAATTTAAGCGGACCTAATTAACTTGGGGCGTTGAGAATTTACAATTTATTGAAAGAACAACTGAAAATCAATTTAGGTTGCATATGTGGCATGTGTGGAGAATAATCCTCTAGCCAGTTCGTCATTTATCATTTTACCTTAATTTTATGTTTTTGTCAATTTTGTAATTTATTTAAGTTTAATTTACTTTTCATCAAAATCAATCCCCCATTTTATTTTAAAGTGTTAGATTTATTAGAAATTAATTTAGTTTGTGTTTTCTTGAATTTTGAATTGTTTTGAGTCTTTTGATTTATTTTAGTTTATTTGTTAGTTTTATTTTGAGTTATTCTATTTAAGTGTTTTGAGTCTAGTTTAATATTTTAAATTTTGTTTTTACGTTTTTAATTTAATTTTACTTTGATTAGCATCCCTAGTTAATCCCCGGCCTAGAACGATCCCTACTTATCCATATACTACAATTGTCACAAATAGGGTTTAAATTTGTGCGTTAATTTATTTTCGCTTCAAATTTTTGGCGCCGTTGCCGGGGATTAGCAAATTTGCTAATCCTTTGTGTTATGTTTTTGTTTGTGTTTTATTTTATTTTATTTTATTTTATTTGTGTTTATTTTATGTTATTTTATTTTTGGTTTGTTATGTCTTTTACTTTTGATATTTGATTTAGTTTTCTTTCTTTGATTTTAGTTACAAATGGAGCAAGACCTGGATTCTACTAGCATTCAAGATCTATTGGCACAGCTCACTGCTCAATTAACTCAGAATGCCGGAAGGACCACAATGCCAAGTGGCCCTACTTTTGATATGCCCTATGAGCAAGGATTTCAAACTCATCAATATCCTCAATTTTCTGCAAATGAAGATGTTTGGGAATATCAGGGCCATAACCAATCAAGAGGCAACATGTTTTCCAACGCTTACAATTCGGATTGGAGAGATTATTCAAATTACATGTGGGGAGAACCTCAACAATTCCAACAAGGTGGATATTGGCAGCAAGAAGACGCGTTCTATTCAAGACCTATGCAGCCACCACAGCATCCCCCACAACAATTCCAATCGAATCAAAGTATGCCCGTGGATTATAATCAAATGCTTGAAGAATTAATTTCTTCGATACAGGGTTCACAAAAAGAAGAACAATTGCCGCCATCGGAAGAGTTCTATCAGTGGCCATGTGCACCACCACATCCACCACAACAATCTCCCCAATTCAATTCAGGTACATCCTTGGATAATGATACACTTAATAATTTACTCACCTCTTTGAATCAGGGAGTAGAAAATCAAAACCAGGAGATGCAAGACCGAGTCAGAAGAGTGGACGAATTGGAGGAGCAAGTTGGGCAGATTTTGGAAATCATGGCACAAATTCAAGATCAAAGAGAACTCTCCAACTCCACATTTGCAAATTCAAAGGGAGAAATGGAAATCGATGAAGCCATCACTTTGGGAAGTGATATGGAGGATGAAGTTGTCCCAGAACCTTCCACACATAGCCCGGACATGGATGAATTGCCGATTCAAGAAGAAGATGAGGATGACTACTTGGGCAGTTTAGAAGAATTCTTATCGCAAACCCCCCAAGTCCTTATGTCATCCAACTCAGGTGAGGAGGTTCAAAATTCAATTCATTCTAACATCGTTCCACCAAATGTCCTTTTTCCTTGCAGGTTTTTAAATCTCAAGGAAGAAGTGAATGAAAAAGACGTTGTGGAAGATATTCCAGAAAATGAGGTGGCCGGAGAATTTGTTGAACATATCAAAGAGGCTGTGCATGAGACAAACAAGTCCAAAGGAGTTAAGACTGAGGACACGGGACAAGCCACAACCATCATAGTAAACCTGGCTAAGTTCAAAGTCCCGGAAATGTTCAAAAATGTGGTGTTTGTCATTGAGTTTGTGTCGGAAAAAGATAGTAAGCCATCTTCTCCATTTTTAATTTTAATTTATACTAACATTTTTCTGATTTTGATGATTCAGGCACCCACTCTTGAATTTAAACCATTGCCGGATCATTTCAAGTACCACCGTCCGTTCAATGATAAGCCCATGCATTTGAATAATGAAGGGAGGCCTAGGAATCACCCACAATCAGATTTGCATTCCTAATCCCTTCTCTTTACTGCTTTCATTTTGTTTTGTTATTTAGTTGTGATTTTTGTTTTGTTTATTTAGTTGTGATTTTTGTTTAGGAGATTAAACTTAGTTTTTTTTACTTTGATTTACTTATTTTACATTTATATAAAATAAAAAAATGAAAAAAAAAAAAAAAAAAAAAAAAAAAAAAAAAAAACTTAAAAACATAAACATTCATATAAATAAATAAAAAAATAAAAAAAAATAAAAAAAAAAAAAAACTTAAATGCATAGATATTTTACAATAACTTGTAAATTAATTTCGTTCATTGGTCGTTGGTTGGTGGTGCCTCGGAGGTCGACGGAACCCCTGAAAGACGAAGTGCCAGAGCTGGATCATTCAGAGCCTCAATACTTGGTGCTGCACCCGAGGACGAAGGCAACACAAACCTCGGGAGTAACGTCATAAACCGTTGATGATCACTCTGAATCCGCACTTCGGACTCCTGCATCTGATCCAGCTTCCTCTTCATGCTTGTGGAGTAATTGGTTGCAAGCATGTGCAAATCCCTGTTCTCATGCCTAAGCACTCTGACCTCCTGCCGAAGACTAGCCACTTCAGCCATCAACGACTCCACCTGACGAGTTCGTGCAAGAAGGCGCTGGCCCATGTTTGATACTGAACCTGCGCATCGGACGCTGTAGGCCATAGAGTCCTGAACAGCCAGTTCGTCGGACCGCCTAGAAAGTATCCTAGTGTCTCTAGGAGTGAGCAGATTTCTGGCCACCACCGATGCGGTTGTTTCGTTCATCATCATGGAATCCCCAACTGTAAGAGGACCATTTGGGGATATGAAGGATGGCTGCCAAATGTTGGTTGGAGAAGATATATCACTATCTTCCCCAACATTCAAGTTAAGGCGACGGTCAGAGGGGCAAGACATATTTGAAGGTGTTGAGAATGAAGAGTCGGACTGATCAAGATTAAAAGAAATGCAATGATGAAGTGTTTACAGGAGGGAGTGTTTACAGGGGGAGCTTAAGTGTGTTGTGGAACAAAAAATGAGCGTTCTTATAAGAAGAAGAAATCGTTGAGGCATCACTCAGCAGTCGAAGAGGCGCCCTCTCGCAAATCGAAGAGCCGGGCTCCTTTCTCAAAAGCCGGATTCTTTTCTCAAAAGCGGCGTCGCCGTTCTCAAAAGTCGGACTCCGTCTCAAAAGTCGGTTCCTTTCTCAAAAGTCAGACGCCGCTCTCTCAAAAGTCGGGCGTCTTTATCAAAAGTCGGAGCGGTCAGGAATCACGAGGCGAGCTGTTTTTCCAATTTTGTCGTCACTCGTCACGCGCGCTGTCAGCTTTGCGCAAATTATGGGTGGCTTTTTCAGAAAGCGCGTGACCTGTACTGTTCATCCATCCACCGGCTGCCGACAGGGGTAAAAGAACAGTTTCGGTTGTGAAGAAAAGTCCTATAAATGTCTACCTTCGCCTTCAACAGCAAAGGAAAACTCTCTCAACACTTCTTCATCTCCGAAATTTTTCATCTCCGAAAATGCCTTTCCATCAAACCCTCTCGAGTTTCTCTGTGTTTCTCATTCCCTGGGATACCTTTACAAATAAGACATCTAGAGCTAGAGTATTTCATATCATGAAGGTTGAAAGCAAGAGTATCTCATATCACGCTTTCTTCCTGTCCTTGTCCTTGTCTTTGTGGCAAGGAGAAAGCGGGCAATCAGCCAGCACTCGGTGTCAATCTTCCAATCTAAGAACCGACTGCCTGGAAATCCTTCCTGATTGCTTACCTAGCATTGCTCTCGAGTGCTCTTCTTCAACCACTGATGTACTTCCGAAGAAGTCGCCACATCTGCCTGGAGAACAGCCAAGGCAAGTGAAAATGTTACTTGAAGCATGTGGAGACAAGGTGCTGCTTCATCTTCAAGATCAAGTCTCATTTTCCTTGCTAAGAAGTTCCCCAGCCCAGTTCAAGCATACACCTGTGGAACAATACTTCTTCAAAAGCAAAAGTATCCCATATCATCAGAGTCAGAGGCAAAGATTTCTCATGGCATGCTTTTCCTTTACCCTTGCTCTTGGCTACGGGTCAAGGTGAAAGAAAGGAAATCGGTCGGCACTTGGACAGATTGAACAAAGAAGCAGACCACCACCTATTCCTCGTGCCTACCTGCCATGCAGAAGAACAAAAAGAGAAGAATGTAGCCTGCAGACTCAATCAACCCGGCAGAAGGAGTCTGAGTTGAAACCAAGAGCTCGAGAAGCCTCAACAACACCACCAATCAGGTCTCATTTTCCTTGCTAAGAAGTTCCCGAGGCCAGTTCAAGTTCAAAGCTGTGGAAAGTCACCAAACAGGACCAATGATCACTTATTAGTTTTATTCATTGTCTTTTATTTTCATTTTTAATTTTTCGTTTGCATTTTCTACATTTTCTTGCGTGCTTAACTGATTTATTTCTTTTCTTTGCAGGAACTTTTGGTTATCTCCACCCTTGAAGTTGATTGCAGAATTTTAGCTTGGGGGGTCATCGCTTGATTTTTTCTGCAATTTAGGGAAGTTTTCAGTCCTATTGCTTTATTTTGTTTCTTTATATATATTTATTTTATTTTTATTTGCATTTTATTATATTTTCTGACATTGGGGACAATGTCTAGTTTAAGTGTGGGGGTAAAGAGTATGAAAAATGACCAAATTGAAAATTTTTGTACCTTCGACTTTGAACTGGTTTCATTTGTTTCCATGTTATTGCTTTGTTTTCTTAATTAGTTTTGTTTTATTTAAAAAAAAAAAAAAAAAAAAAAAAAAAAAAATTCGGAAAATTTTAAAAATCCAAAAATATTTCCTTGTTTTCCTTATTGTTTTGAATTAGTTTTTTATTAGTTTCCCCGACCCAATGATATAATTGAATAAAATTTGAACCATGATCATCAAGAACTTAGTTAACATGTGTTGTGTGAAATTCCAAATTCTGTGTTAGTTTGTACATATTTGATCATCCTTGAAAAACTAAATGCACATAGCCTTGTTAATGTGAAACTAAAGCATGATTTAAAGCTCCATATGTGAATTTAGTGACCATATACATCCTATGTGAGTTTTTGAGCCTATTGAAAGTGTGTGCATTTTTCATACACTCCTATTCTTTCATATGTGATGAACTTATGTGAGATACTTCTCTAGAACTTGCATAACGATCTTTCGAAATTTTTGTCATTGATTGCATGAACTTGAAAATGATAGAGGCATTAGGTTTACCACCATGGCCCAAATAACCTTGTTTCCCAAAGAAAAATGATATCATTAGATTGCCAATTTGTGCCGTATATGTGAACCTTTTATTTCTTATCACCAGATATGTCTACCCTTATGCCTGAAATAAATATTTTTCCTTACCCTTTCCAAGCAAGCAATGCAAGATTGTCTTATGTGAAGTGTTTGTGAAGTACTTTGAAGGTGTTTGGCAAAAGAATAAGTGTGGGGGTTTTTTATATTTGTTTCTGTTTGAAAAAAAAAAAAAAAAAAAAAAAAAAAAAAAGAAAGAAAAGAAAAGAAAAAGAAAAGAAAAAGAAAGATTGTATACAAAGAAAATAAAAAGTTTTTAAAGTTTCAGTTTATGGGTGTGGTTAGAGATGTCTGAAGAATCGTTGGAGAGCTTGAGTTCTTATAAATCTAAAGAAAATAATTGCTTGCATTGTAGCTTGGAACTTGTGTTTTCCTATTCTTTCGTTTCAATAACCCTATCCCTAAGCCTCATTACATCCAATAAAAGTCCTCTTGATTTAAGTTTTGCAATTATGACTGTGGAGAAGTGATCTTTATGCAAGCTTATGGTAGAACTTTCACATTCGTTTCTTTGAGCGAAACACATTAAAACTAAACACATGTGCGATTGAGTGTACATCCAGTGAGAAGGTCGCTAGTTTGCATATGGTGATTTTTAAAATAAAAACTTGAAATTGCATTAGCATGGCTATCTCACACACTACACTTCAAGGATGTTTCAAAGATTACTGCTAATATTTGAATAAGGAAAATGAACTTGAATTGCTTGTTGTTGTTAGCTATGGTTCTTGATGATTATGTTCTCAAATGAAATTCTATGAGGGTAATATAGGGGAAAACTAATCATTTTCATGTTATTACTTTTTCTGTTTTCTCTGTTTTGCTCGAGGACTAGCAAAAGCTAAGTGTGGGGGTATTTGATCGGATTATATTTATACATATTTTACATCAAATTCTCTCGTCTTTTCTTAGTCAGTTTCTTATATTTTTGAGCTATTTACTTTGTTTTTGTGTTTTATAGTATTTATCTAGTAAATAAAATAAATATAACATAAGTGTGATTTTATGTAATAAATTCGTGTCAAAACTGTTTAGCTTTTAAATTAAATAAAATATATATATATATATAATAATAATAATTGTTTGTTTTGTAGAATAAGGGAAAGTGGAGCAGAAAGGTTAAAAGAATACAAGAGGGGGATGGTGCGGAGCAAAGAAAGAAAAAAAAAAGAATAAAGAAAGAAAGTTAGGGGAAAGTTAGAAAAAAATAATAAGGGAAGTGGGAACAACCAGGTAAGGCACGGCATTAGACAAGGCTTTATGGGGTTTTTAAAAAATAGTAAAGGAGTTTAAGTGAAAGCTGGCGCAAGGAATAAAAACCTCAGGGTAGTCAGCGTGAGTTTGAGGGGGGGGAATAGGAAAGAAGTTCTTGACAGAGAGCTGCCAGAAGGCAGCTTGCGAGAAACCTGGGCTGCGCAGAGGGAGGAACAAGGCTGCACGTGGGTTGTTGGCAGCTGCTTGCTGGCAGCGAAGAAGAGGTGAGTGCAGCAGCGCGAAAGGAGCTCTGAGGACAGCGTGTGACGCGGGGGAGTTGCTGCCTTGCAGCAAAGCTGCCTGGAGAAGGAGGAAGGCAGGCGCGGGGGGGGAACGGAGAGACCAAGGCAGCACGGAGGGAGGTAGAACGAAAAGAAAAACAGGAAGTCAGGCGTGCGGAAAGAAGGCAGCGAGCAGGACGTGCGAGCTCGGGAAGCTGCCAGGCGCAGCTGTCGCAAGCTGCGAACCAGTTGGAGGGCAGTGCATAAGAGGAGGCTCGCAGCGCATAGAGGAGTGGCCCTCCTGGCAAGTTGCGCAGGGAACAGAAGGCCCCAGGGCAGTGAGAAAGCATCGAGGACAGCTCCTTGGAGTTTTGGGCTGGAGTTTTGCGCAGAAAGAAAGGGGGCAGTGCATGCATGCTTGACAACGTTCTGTGCAGGAGAAGAAGAAGGAGGTCAGTACGGGAGAAATGAGGGAGGTCAGTACGGGAGAGCACAGCAACAGAGCTGGCGCGCGGGACAGAGGGAACAGACAGGTGGCGTACTGACACAGGAGGAACACGGGGACAGAGGAAGAAATTCCTCATTCGGTTAAATCTTTCCAACTCATGTTTTATTTTTGTTTTAATTTATAAATAATGTGTAACTAATTTTGTTTTGGCTAGAGTTTAATTCAAAACCATTGATATATTTGTAATTTAAATTGATTACCTTCAGTTGTGATTTCTGAGTTGTGATTTAATTTGCTTAACTGCTTGATTGATAACTTATTTTTGTATGTCGATTAAGGATGCATACTTAATTTACATGCATGAATTTGATGCTAGAATATAAGTGAATTTCACCTAATCGTTATGAACTTATATTTACAAGTAGTGAAGGTCGCTTATAAACGATCGCGTTAGGTAAATTCTTGGCATAAGTTTCATGCAATTCATAGTAACAAGTGCCTCGTCAATGCTTATGATTTTCATAAAACTTAATGATTCTTGCTTGTATCTCTATTATGCAATTCATGTAGGGAACTTGTAGGGAATGTTTTGGGTTGTCGTATGCAATCATCCAACCTAATAAAAGTAGGAAAATCTGAAGGTTAATTTAAGCGGACCTAATTAACTTGGGGCGTTGAGAATTTACAATTTATTGAAAGAACAACTGAAAATCAATTTAGGTTGCATATGTGGCATGTGTGGAGAATAATCCTCTAGCCAGTTCGTCATTTATCATTTTACCTTAATTTTATGTTTTTGTCAATTTTGTAATTTATTTAAGTTTAATTTACTTTTCATCAAAATCAATCCCCCATTTTATTTTAAAGTGTTAGATTTATTAGAAATTAATTTAGTTTGTGTTTTCTTGAATTTTGAATTGTTTTGAGTCTTTTGATTTATTTTAGTTTATTTGTTAGTTTTATTTTGAGTTATTCTATTTAAGTGTTTTGAGTCTAGTTTAATATTTTAAATTTTGTTTTTACGTTTTTAATTTAATTTTACTTTGATTAGCATCCCTAGTTAATCCCCGGCCTAGAACGATCCCTACTTATCCATATACTACAATTGTCACAAATAGGGTTTAAATTTGTGCGTTAATTTATTTTCGCTTCACTTCCACCGTGTTTGTAGAATACTGAAAGCTCTCTCAACATCTTTCCGGTATGCCTCTTGGTGTAAGGTAAACCACCTTTGGGCGTCATCCATGTTTTAAGAAATATATATTAATTTAAGAAATATATATTAATTAATAAAATACTATATATTAATTAATAAAATACAATAAATATATAAATAAATTGGAATTGCTTGGACAAGTGTTGCCCACTTTAGGTAGATGCCATCTGCCAAGTAATACCCCATATTGTACTGACGGTCGTTGATGTAGTAGTTAAGTTGAGGTGATTTACCCTCCATTAGGTTATTGAATAAGGGTGAACGCCCAAGAACTGTAATGTCATTTTGTGATCCAGGGACTCCAAAGAAAGCATGCCAGATCTATGTGTCAAACGAGGCAACCGCCTCTAGGCAACCGCCTCTAACACAATAGTTGGTTTTCTCGACCTTCCGTTAAAGCCTCATTGCCATCTGGTGGGACAGTTCTTCCACTACCAATGCATGCAATCTAATGACCATATCATGCCCAGAATGGCACAGTCTTCAGCTTTACGAAGGAGTTGGTTCATACCTTCTTGATTTGGTTCACGGAGGTCCTCTTTGTAAAGGTGAACAATTGTGTCACAAAATTCAGCAAGACGATCAAGGCATGTAGACTCAGACATACCATATGTATCACCCATTGTATCAGGTAGGGAGGCATAGGCCATCATTCGAAGTGCAATAGTAACCTTCTGATGAAGTGAGAAACTGATAGGAGCATATTTATGCGACTTAGTTAGCTTGTTTCTTGGCATTTATGTTGTTAGTTCGTAGTTATTTTAGTATTTTAAGCTATTTTCGTGTGTTTGTAGGTCCAAAGGGTTAATGTGGCAAAGAAGTGCATTTTGGAGCATTTTGGAGCATTTTTGGGCATGGAATGGATAACATATGCTTGGAGCAAAAGGAATGGACGAAATTTGAAGTTTGTGCATCATCCTCTCCCTATAAATAACCATTTTAGCACACTCATTTCACCCAACACATTCACCTACCACTACATCCACTCATTTCACCCAACACATCCATTCACCTACCACCACATCCACTCATTACAATCACCCACTACACCCATTACATCCACTCATTACCAAACATCCACCCACTACACCCATTACATCCACTCATTACCAAACACTACTCATTACCAAACACTCATCCACTACACCCATTACATCCACTCATTACCAAACATCCACCCACTACACCCATTACATCATTACCAAACATCCACCCACTACACCCATTACATCCACTCATTACCACAACACTCACCCACTACACCCATTACATCCACTCATTACAACTCCATACACTCCTCTCCCTAGCCTATAAATACATCCACCCTTCACCATAATTTGGGGGCCATCATCCAAAGACACTACATTTTACATCTCACCAATCCATACACTTTCATCTCTTAGCCATGCAAATCCATTCCATCCATATATCCATACACATCCTAGACACTTGTGCTACAACAAGGTGGTGAAAACAAAGGTCCTTGGCGTTTCAAGCTTGGAACTTTGGAGCGTTTTAGGTGTACTTCGTTCTTGCTTTCAATGTCTACTTTGTTATTTTCTAATTTTGTTGCAATTATGAGTGGCTAAACCCCTATTTAGTTAGGGGGAAGTTTGAAGCCATGAACATGCTTGAGATTTGAATTGATTTCTTCCAATTGTGATTTGATAAGTTGTGATTGTAATTCAATTATCTATTTTATTCATAACTGATTCTTGTATGTTTATTAAGGATGCATACTTAGTTTTCATGCATGAATTAGATGCTAGTATATAAATGAGTTTCACCTAATCGTTACAAGTTTATATTCATGAGTAGTGAAGGTTGTTTATCACAATCGTGTTAATTGAATTCTTGGCAATTGTATCATGCATTCATAGTTATAATTGCCTCGTCAACACTTATGATTTTCATTGAACGTAATGATCTCTGATTGTATCTCTATTATGCATTCATATAGGGGACTTTTAGAGAATGATTTGGGTTGTCGCATGCATTCATCCAATTCAATGAGTAAAGGAAAATCTGACGGTTAATTTGTGCATCACGGTTAATCTGGGGTGTTGAGCATCATAGTTTATTGAAAAGCAATTGGAAATCGATTCATGTACAAGTGTGTCATGTGTGAAGAACGGACCTCTAACTAATCCATCCATCATCGTATTCTTCAAATTTGTCTTACAATCTGCCTAGTTTTATAACTTGTTTGTTTGTTTCAAATTCATCAAAACCAAAATCCCCCTTTTACTTTGTTGTTTCAAAGTGTTAAATTTCTATTTCGTTAGTGTTTTTGAGTGTTTTGATTCAAACCAAAACACTAAATTCATCCAAAGTTGTGTTAAAGTCAAATATGCCCAATAAGTGTTTTTAGGCAATTTTGAGTGTTTTTAAGTTGTTTTGCGTCTTTAGAATCTGTTTTGAGTCCTTTTAGTCTATTCAAACGTTTTTAACTTTGTTTTTATGTTTTTGAGTTAGTATAGAGGTTTTAGCAAGCCCTCCTAATCCCCGGTTTAGAACAATCCCTACTTGCATTTATACTACAATTTGACAACAAGAGGGTTTAATTTGAGTGCTTAACTTTCACCGCATCAGAAACCAGGGCGGCCTGCTCTGTCCAACTTCTGTTAAAAGTATATATTAACATGCTAGACATCATGAAGTAAACGCTAAAAAATATGACGCCTCATCCAGAAACGAAGTCTGAAATCCTCTTCTGTGTACACCAGTTGGGGTTGAAATAGTTGTTCATCAGATTGTCATGCGACATCTCTCTATTTCGTGGTTTGTACGAGCGACCAGCAACAGAGCCACCCCATTGAGGTTGTTCCTCAGTTGACTCACACACCATGACCCCAGCCATGGCTGCCATATATGATGTGTTGCGCCATGCTTCATCTTCTTCATCAGACTCCTCATCTTCTCGTCTCATTTGCGCCCATTTTTCTTCCAATTCGGAATTGGATAAGGACCCCCAATTGGAATCCGAAGAGGATCCAAAGTTGGAATTCATTGCAAACTTGAATTAAAGAGATTGAATTGAAAGAGACTGAATTGAAAGAGATATTGGAGAGGGCAAAGCTAAAAGTGTGTGAATTATAGCCCAATATCCACCCGATTTATGGACATTGGAAGCTAAAGATAAGAAGTGCCACACAGATAAAAATCCTATCTAAAATTCCTACAACCAATTACATCTCGACACGTGGAACTCGAAATCCGAGATGTAAAATTATTGAGATTCCTTATCAACAAGAAATCTGCAAAGTTACTCACATATCGACACGTGTTACTTGAAACCTGAGACATAAATTTATTGAGATTCCATATCAACAAGAAATATGCAAAGTAACTCACTTATCGACACGTGCCACTCGAAATCCTATCCGAAAAATTATTGAGGTAGTTTAATTTAAGTAACCATATTAATTAATTCAATTAAAATAATAAATTATGTTTGGCCTATGGCCTTTTGGCCCCTTCGGTTGGAAATGGTTTTTTGTCACAAGACTATATTTGGCCTATGGCCCTTTGGCTCCTCAGTTGGAGATGATAAGAAATATAGCATGGCACCGTTCATTAAAATATTAAGTTCTAAGAAGGCTATAGGGCTAAAACGGGCCATATGACTCTCCTTCGGTTGGAGATGGCCTTAGAGAAACATTTTTCCTATCTTCTGGTCTCCTTCCTTCTATGAAGTAGGTTCCAGAGTTCGGGTTCCTTCATTGCTTCCAATTCCTCTTCTTTTAAGGTTCAAATCTCTCTCTCTCCAAGTGGGTTAATTAGTTCATATTGTCTCTACTATTCCTCCAAAATTTTGTATTTTGTGCTCGTATCAAGCCGTTAAATTGTTCTCCTCCTTGATTTTTCCAATTATGTTGGCTCACTTAAGCATCATGCTAATAAAGCTTTTGATTTTATGCAATATTATTACATGATTTTACCGAATGTAAGTTTATAAGCCAATATGCATTATTGGGTTCTGCAGATTTTCATGGTTGTTTCTGTTTCCATTGTCGAACTAACACTCTGGTTTACAGTTGTTACAGTATATTGTTCCAGAAATACTATTACTTTACGTTTAAGACAGTTGCATTCAATTACATTGTGATTGTTTTACAAAAATGATATGATAATTACACTAAACTCATCTAAACTACGGGGAATGAGAATTGAATTTGGGTGTCGAGGGTTGAGCACACTGCTCTAGCCAACTTGGCTAAACCCATGCCTGCCAATTACATTGTGTTTGGTTTGTCTTTTAATAGTAGTACTTGTTAACATAGTCACTGAACATTTGATTTGGTTGAGGAACTTGATATTTAATACAGAACAATTATTATTAGTTATAATGTTAGTTTGGCAGTTGTAGTTACTGCTTATTTTTCAATTCTGGTCATTCTTACTGTTCATATGTGGTTTTCCTTTTTGCATGTAGCAGAATGGAGATTGCTAGAATAGCAAGGTGTAGTTATCGTGCAGTTACAGTCGTCTTTGCTTTGTTTGAACACAGTAAATATGCAAATATCTGTAAAGAGATATGTTTAAGGTTTAAGAAACTGACAGTAGGGAGTTTTGAGCTGACATATTCTCTTCCCGAGCATCCTACTTGCTTGCTGCAATCGGATATGGATGTGCATTTTATTAAGGATAGTGAAAGATCACCAGATTATCATGAGCATTAGGCACTAGATTAGGACTTAGCTTAGCTATTAAGCTAAGGTTGTTACTGTTAGTTATGTATTGATGCTGACTCAGCATTAGAATAGATATTTTTATGGATCCATATATATCTCTTGTAATCTGCAATTACAGTTAATGAGAATCATTTTTCTTCAACCACAATCTTTGCCAATCTCTCTTTCTCTCTCTTCCAATTTTGTTTACACAGATACATAAATTTCTACATGGTATCTTCGCCGGAGTCCACCGACGTCGATCACCCGCTTCCCGTTTCTTGTTTTCTTGCATTTTCTTATCTCTCAAACATGTCTTACTTAATTTCTTTTCTCTCTCTTGTGCAATTCGTCTGCAATTTCTATGGCGACTACTCTGAATTCCTCTGATTCTACTTCTCCTGCTACATTTTATGGTCCTACTCCTCTTGGCGAAATCTCTAATACTATCCCTCTATCGATTAAGACAATCACCGTCCAAAATATTGCTGGAATGGTTTCGACAAAACTCAATCGCCAAAACTACATCACGTGGCGTATCTTGTTTCTTCTCGTTCTGAAACGGTTCAAGCTTTTAGGGCTTATCAATGGCGACGATCTCTGTCCTCTGGATCTCAAACTCTCAATCATGCATATGAACTGTGGTGTGAACGAGATCAAATCCTGACGATTTGGATCAACTCCAATCTGGCTGAAGATCTTCTTCATCTGATTATTGGAATGGAATATTCTTGTTCTCTATGCAATCTCTCGAACACCGCTTCACCGAAACTTCGCGCACTCATGTTCACAATCTTCGATCTAAAATCCAAACCATTCAGAAAGGTGATGCTTCCATGACCGATTACCTTAACTCTATTAAGGATATCTCTGATAAACTTGTTGCTGAGGGAAAAGCAATCTCTGATTCCGATCTTATGGCTTATTTTCTTGCTGGACTCTCGAATGAATATGAATCTTTTGTTGATTCGATTGAAACAAGGACTAAGTCTGTTAATGGGGATGAACTTCATGGTCTTCTACTTAGTAAGGAGATATCTCTTCAGGAACGCAAAACTCGAGCATCTTCCTCCTCTACATCTGCACAATTTCATGCTTATGCTGCTCAGCAAGGATTTTCTAATTCCAACTCATTCCGAGGTAATTTTAAAGGCATATACCAGAATCAGAATAGCAATCGTTTCAATCAATATCACAATTTTGGCCCTGCTCCATCTTGTTCCTCATTTTCTAGAACAAATTCTGGCCAAAATTCTGGAAGTTTTCAGTCTGGACAATCCTTATTTCTTTCTGGTCATTCCATGCCATGTCAACTTTGTAATCAATATGGCCATTATGCTCTCTATTGTGGCTGTCTCTCACAGTTTGCTGCTTAGAATCCTCCTCCTATGGGTTTGAATGCTATGACTGGTTCACATTCTCTAAGCTACTGGATTACTGACAGTGACGCCACACATCATGTTACTCCTGATCCAGCTTTTCTAAATTCTACAATACCCTTAAATGGCACATAACAACTCTTTTTTTGTGATGGCAAAGGTCTGTGTATTTGTCATACTGGATATGTTTTAATTCGCACTCCTAATGTTGTGTTTAAACTTCATGATGTGTTATTAGTGCCTCAAACTCCTCATAATCTCCTGTTAGTATATAAATTTGTCTATGACAATTGGTGTTCGCTGACTTTTGATCCCTTTGGATTCTACATCAAGGATCTAAGAACTGGGATGATGCTTTTCCAGGGCCCCAATGAAGGTGGTTTGTACCCTTTCTGTTGGAATGCTTCCAATGGTATTTATGGTATTGCCATCTCGCCTTATGCTTTAATGATAACCAAAGCTGATATCAATACATGGCACGGAAGACTTGGACATCCTTTTAGTCTAGTTTTAAATAAAGTAGTGAATAAAGGTCAATTGTATGTTGTTGGTTCAGTTTCTCAGAAGTCTTTTTGTTCAGATTGTCAACTTGGGAAGGCCTTTAAATTGCCATTTTCTACATTGCCTTGTACTTCAACTCGGCCATTTATTCTTGTTCATGCTGATGTATGGGGGTCCTTCTCCCACACATTCTTGTACTAGATATAGATATTACCTAATTCTAGTTGATGATTTCACTAAGTACAGCTGGTTGCATTACAAATCAAATGTGTGTTCTGTTCTTCAGAATTTTGTTATGAAAGTTCAAACATTTTTTTACAGTAAGGTTCAATGTTTAAGGTCCAATTCAAAAGGTGAGTTCTTAAGTGCCACTTTGCAAAGTTTCTTTAATACTGATGGAATCACTCATCAATTAAGCTGCCCCCACACTCCTGAGCAAAATGGATGTGCAGAAAGAAAGCATAGTCATGTAGTTGAAATGGGTAGAACATTGCTTTCTCACAGTGGCTTACCATCGCAATACTGGATATAAGCATTTCAAATTGCTGTTTATTTGATTAATAGGCTGCCTCCTCAATCTTCTTCTGTTAGCCCTTGGGAATTGTTATTCAAAGCTACTCCTAAGTATCACACTTTGAAGACATTTGGGTGTGCTTGCTACCCATAGCAACAACCCTATTCTTCCAGTAAATTGGCTCCAAAGAGTAAGCTCTGTGTGTTTTTGGGATATAGCCTAAATCACAATGGATATAGGTGTCTAAATCCTATCACTAACATACTTTATATTTCGAGGCATGTAGTGTTTGATGAAACTTCATTTCTTTTCAAACAATCACAGATTTCATCCCTGCCTCCTTCTTCTCTTCCTATCCCTACTACATTCTCTAATCATATTTCTATCACTATACCTATTCCTACCCCTACCTTCATTCCTCCCACTTCACCCATCCCTACCAATTCACCAATTGCTTCCCCATCTCCTATATTAGTACCAGAACTTGCAACCACAAATAATTCCCCTATTTCACTAATTGCACAACCTAATTCATCTATTTCAGTCAATCAACATCCCATGGTTACAAGAGCTAAAGCTGGTATAACTAAACCCAAAGGTTTTACAGCCACTAAGAACCTTCTTCCACCCTCTGTTGACAACCTTACCATCATTCTTCCTACACCTACCACTTATCATCAAGCTTCTAAGAATCCCAATTGGGTGAAAGCAATGGCAGATGAATTTCAAGCCCTTCAAGCCACGGGTACTTGGGAGTTAGTACCTTCACATCCAAGTTACAATCTAGTAGGATACAAATGGGTGTTTAAAATAAAACACAAGGCTGATGGATCCATCAAGAGGTATAAGGCTCGGTTGATGGCTAAATGGTTCCACCAACAAGACGGCCTTGATTTTTCCGAGACCTTTAGCCCAGTAGCTAAACCAACAACCATCAGAATTCTTTTGTCTATGTGACATATGATTGGTTTGTGCATCAGTTGGAGGTAAGTAATGCTTTGATGTATATATGATTCAACCTCCAAGTTTTGTGGATCAGTCTAAACCTCAACATGTTTGTAAACTCAAAAGCTCCCAGAGCTTGGTATGAAGCTTTCTACAGTGCCATTGTTTCCTTAGGTTTCTCATCCTCATCCTCTGATACGAGTATCTTCATAAAGAAAGATTCTCACATCACTTTCCTATTAGTTTATGTTGATGACATTATAATAACTGGGAGTTCCACTGCAGTATGTTAATCCATTATTTCCAAGCTTCAAGCTTTATTCCCAGTCAAAGACTTAGGAGATATCCACTATTTTCTTAGCATTGAAGTTCACAGGTATGCCAAAGGGTTATTTCCTAATCAATCCAAATATGCTTTGGATTTACTTAAGAATAATGATATGCTTGGGGTCATACCATGTACGACTCCAGTTAGTTCAACAAAATTAGATCATTCTGATACCCTTCTCCCTAATCCCTCACCTTATCGGTCTATTGTTAGTGCTCTCTAATATCTCACTTGGACGAGACTTGATTTGGCGTTTGCAGTTAATCAAGTCTGCCAATATATGCATAGTTCTAGAACTATTCACTTGCAGGTTGTGAAGAGAATTCTCTGGTACTTGAATGGCACTATTGATTCGGGTTTATGGTTTACTAAAGGCTAACAAGTTCTTACAGCATGGACTGATGCTGATTGGGCAGGATGCCCTGTTAACAGAAGATCCACCAATGGATATTGTGTGTTTCTATGACTGAATCTCATCTCTTTGAGTGCCAAGAAACAAAGTACAATTGTTCGATCCTCTACTGAAGCAGAGTACAGATCACTAGCTCATACTGCTGCAGAACTTAGTTGGGTTTGTAAAATTTTGCAGGATGTTTCATTTCCTCTCCTCAAAACACCAAGTATTTTCTGTGACAACAAAAGTGCCATTGCTCTAACTTTCAACCCAGTTTTTCATGCCAGGACTAAACATGTAGAGATTGACTATCACTACATTAGGGAAAAAGTTCTTCTAGGTCATATCAGCATTCATCATATGGCTTTCTTGTTTCAAATTGCTAATATATTTACCAAATCACTACATGCAGACAGATTTGCACAGTTAAGATCTAAGCTCTCAGTTCGATCCCCTTCCTTTAGCTTGAGGGGGTGTACAAAGGATAGTGAAATATCACTAGATTATCATAAGCATTAGGCACTAGATTTGTACTTAGCTTAGCTATTAAGCTAAGGTTGTTACAGTTAGTTATGTATTGATGCTGACTCAGCATTAGAATAGATATTTTTATGGATGCATATATATCCCTTATAATATGCAATTACAGTTAATGAGAATCATTTTTCTTCAACCACAATCTTTGCCAATCTCTCTATATCTCTCTTCCAACTCTGTTTACACATATACATAAATTTCTACACATTTGATGCTTATGTGTTTATCGATGTTGAAGAGTAGTTTTGTTGATATTTCAGTCAAGGATCTTGTAAGTTCAAATAATAAGGATGGCAATCTTGCAGCGTCTAATCCTTTACCTCAGAGTCGTGTTGTTTCTAATTATGTTCTAACCAGGCACCTCATAGCCATGCAGTTTCTAATCATGCAACACATGATCATCTAACTTCTAAGCATGCATCATCTAATCATGTAACGCCTGGAGCACATAACCATGCAACACCTGGAGCTCCTACTCGTGGATTGTCTGATGATGCAACATCTAATCAGGCAGCTTCTAATAATGAAATGTCTAGTGATGTAACATCTAATCATGCAACTTCTCACCATGCATAATTTATTGATGTAATATCTAACCATGATGCGTCCAACAATGAAGTATCTAATCGTGTAGCTTTTGGTGATGTGATATCTAATTATGCAACGTGTGATGATGTAATATCTAATCATTTAGCGTCTTCATCATGCATGTTAGATAGCATCTTCAGATTTCAAGAAAGCGATACACACATGTCTTAAGGTTGGAAAGAATACATTGATCATGTAGGCCAGAAGTTTGAAGGAGGTACAACTGAATTTCGTACAAAGTTGTGTATGTATGCCTTAGCGATGGGATTTCGTTTTGCTTATGCAAAGAATGATAAGCACCGTGTTGTTGCTCAATGTTTTAAAAAGATTTCAGATGGATGTCATTGGCGTGTTTTTGCTTCGGTTTGTCGGTTGAATGGTTTTTTCTACATAAAGACTCTAACTAATGTTCACACTTGCACGGGTGTTAACCGTGAGGAGAAAAGTAAGATGATGAGTGCAAGGATCGTATCTTCTGTTTTGATGGATCAAATCTGGGAGAAACGGTCTATTAAGATAGTAGATATTGTCAAGGATTTTAAGCAGAATTATGGTCTTGATATCCCTTACCATACTGCATGGTGTGCAAAAGAAATGGCTAAGAGTGAAGTTCATGGTGATGAATCCTCATCTTATAGTCGATTGGTTGGTTATAGTAATGGTTTAATGTCAACTAATCCAGGATCGCATTGTGTCTTGAATTGTGATCCTAAGACTTCTCGCTTTCGGAGATTGTTTATTTGTTATGGTGCTTGCATTGATGGTTTTTGGTGGTGCAGACCGTTGTTGTTTATAGACGTAACTGTTCTAGAAAGTAAGCATGATAGTCAACGGGTGCCACCGGGAAGAATGGAAATCAAGGTATAAGTTTAATATGATTGTTGATATGTATCTGTGAGGTGAAGAAAGGCACTTTTAGAATACTCATCATCCATTCTGTTTTTATGTTAATGGTTGGCAGGATCTTTCCCCTTTGCGTTCGCTATAGTGGACTAAGAAAATGAAGAAACCTGGAACTGGTTCTTTGAAAATTTAGCTAAAATTTTGACCCCACAAGATAGGACAATTACATTTGTATCTGATCATAACAAAGGTCTTGTTGAAGCTGTTTCAAACATCTTTCCAACATCCCATAATCTTTTATCTAAATTTCCAACTACTTATGGTAAATTTTTCCAGGATCGAATTGTTGATCTTTTTTCGAAATGCGCTCGTGCTTCTACTAAAGCTGCTTTTGAGGTTAATTTGAGAAATTTGAAACATGAGGGTGGTGCACCTGTTATGACCTTTCTCGAAGATCTTCCTAAGGAGAAGTGGTTACATGCCTACTTTAAGGGTAATCAGTATGGTGAAACGTGCAACAATGTTTCTGAAACATTTAATTCTTGGATTTTTAAGCTATGTGATTTGCCCATCTTTCATATGGTTGATGGCATCAGGATTAAGCTCATGAGAATGATGGCTGAGTTGAGTCGTGAAGCAAAGCGATAGTCTTCCGTTCTATGCCCTGAGATGGAGAAAACCTTGAATGAAATATTGATGCTTGGTAGGAATTGGAATGTCAGTCGTTCTACTACTTCTGTTTATGAGGTGCATGCTGATTATTATGTTATGGTTGATATGCGTAATCGTCTGTGTTCCTGTAATAAGTCGCAAATTAAGGGCTTTCCTTGTGTTCATGCACTTGTTGTTATACAAAAACATTCTGATAGCATTTATGAATATATTGATGACCACTTCAAGTCGAGCTATTTTAGAAGTTCGTATGGGTTTCGTATTTCTGTTGTACCTGACACTAAGAACATGATGGATGGGGGTTCAGAAAATGTTGTCATGTTTCCACCCGCTAAGAAGAGATGAGGTAGACCAAGGACTAAAATGCCAAAATCTGTTGGTGAAGTTTAGAAGGTCATTAAATTTGGTCGATATGGTGTTGTTGGAGTATATAATAATAAGTGTATGACAAATATTTTTGTTTATAATCTCATGTTTTTATTGAGGAAACTGTCTCACTATAAATTTCTTTACAATCTGTGAATCAAATAACAAGATATTGTGTATGTAATCAAAAGGTAGGAAAAAAACGAAACCACAATAATAAGAGAACTTTACGTAATATAATGCAGTATCGTATATAAACAATATATCAAACTATACTGTGCATGTTTGTCTTATGACTTGATCTTTTTCTTTCTGGAACGAAAACAGGGTAAATTGGTTTGGTTGCTGCATGAAGAAAGTAGTTTTTGGACAACACAGGAGGACCTGGGTTTATTGAAATCATGTAAATTTTAAAAATAAACCAAAAGACTTTTTGTTCTTTACAATAATCAATATAGAAACAGAAAAGTAAAGGACTCTCCAAGCTCTCTCTTCCTCCAACCCTCAACAATATTTGTCAGTGTCTGATATTTTGTTTGTACATCAGGTCAGTGTTCGATAAGGAGAATTGGATGATGAGTGAGGTTTGTTGGGTGCATCTTGCTTTATGCCATTGTGGTTTTGCTCAATTACTAAGAATTTTTATTGATTTCTTTTCCTGATAATCCTAAACAATCTGGAATAGGACGCACTAGAAAGATAAATTGTTCGATCGATCTGTTAATCACGTTTTTAATAAGCTAATAAGCTATTTAATATGTATATTTGTAAAGGAGAATGCTCAAAGTCATGAAGTCTGATTTCTTGCTTTCTAAGTGGGATAAATTTTCTAAATGTGACCGGAAAAAATGAAAACAAATGAATGTGGTTGGACTTCACCTTTGAAGCTTTGGAGTTTTCGTCTTGTTGGATGGATGATGGGTGAATTGTATTTTTCGTTATTTTTGTAATAAGTTAGATGTATTATAGGGTCGATTTGCATCAACTGGTAGACATGGAAATCCATCATTGTTCAAGATCTTGACAAATGAAGATGGGAATCTAACGACTTAAGCAAAATCACTCATCTCTTCTCTTTGATGCAATGCAACAAAATCTGCCGCTTTATTAGTTGCCTGATGAATGCCATTTCAAGCTTGAAAGAACTTCTGCAACTTGACAATACGAGTTAGAATGATTTCTTTTGAATCCGATTCTACAACTACGTTTGAGAAACCTATATATTGGGCAAGAAGTCACCCTTCCAACACCGCTAGAGCCTCCGCTACACATATATTTACAGCCTTGATTTTAGAGATTTGGTCCTCTTTTTTTTTTCCAATGTTACATCTCGGAAGTTGACATGCTCTACTACAAATTTTTTTTTTTACTGGATAAAACTTAATTAAAGCGAGAAAAAACATCCGCCACAAAGTTTGTCTCTCTATAAATGTGCTTCCACCAGATTTTGGTGAAATGAGATTCTAGGGAATCTCGCAATAGCCTTAGGCCGCTGAATGAGACGAGGAGTCACCCTCCTCCATGATTTTCTTAAAACCCTTTAGCATTGCATGAATCAGACCTTCTTTGAAACCTCTCGCCTCACCTCCATTAATGGTGGCCCCATCAAGATTAAAAGCTCCAGCACCGATCATATTGCCATATTCAGCTCCATTAATGGTGGCCCATTAATGCTTTTTGTAGCCAAGTTGCAGTTTTAATTGAAATTCTCCATTAAAGGAGGCTCCCCACATTAATCTATCCATCGTCGATCAATAAGGAATCGTCACATCACATATTTTTTTCACTATGTCCGCACTTAAAACTGAACGAGGATCTTCTCCGGATCCTATTTGTGAGGATTCTGGATATTCTCATATTGTGTCTGTTTATCGTATCTTGTGCAGTTATAAATCATTTTAATTTTTTTTTATTTAAAATTAAACATAAACAGCATTTGATGAAAACTAACTACACGATGTGAGGGTTTGGGGATCCTCACAAAAAGGATCCTCATTCCTTAAAACTTGGATCACCCGTAACCATTTGAATGTAAGCCGTTGATCTCAAAAGGAGCCGTTGGGCTCAACTTAGTTAGCCAACAAGGCCGACATCAACTTAATTAGCCAACAAGGTGGCTGACATAACCCATGTGGGTTGGGTCACAAGCTTGCAAGCTGTTGCGCGTTAGGCGAGTTAGAGCATCCAATTTGCACGGGTGATGTTCAATTGATGGTTTACCACTCGCATAAGTGGGCCAGCCCATTAACCCAAATCTATTTTTTGGTTGGAATTTGCCTAATTTTTTAATTTTAACCCATAACTTCATTTTAGACCAAAGGTTAGAGTGTTTTAGGAGGAGAATAGAAGGCAAATTTTGAAATCTAAGGAGTTGGTCTCAGATAAAGAATCTTTATTTAAAGTGAGAAGCTTTCTCAAGTTTTAAAATTGAGTGGAGGAGATTACTCCTTATCAAAAGATAAGGTTAAAAAAATTTACTTTATTTATTTAATGTTTGTAATAAAGAAAATATAAATATATTTAAATATTTAAATAAAAACATGTTTGCTTTTACAACAAATAACTTATCTTCATTGTATAAATTTTATAATCAAAACCGTTCAATTTTTTAATCTACATTTGAAGATCATTTTTATGAAAAATTATTTAGATTAGAGATCCTTTAGTAATCCAAATGTATCTAAATCAACGGTGTAGATACAAGTAGCATATTCACGATTAACTGTTAATTTATTTGATATATTTTGATAACTAAACAATCTCCGGTTTACATGATTTTTTGTAATAATGATCTTTGATTGGAAATTAAAATATTGAATGGTTATTTCTAAAAAAAATTTAAGTAATGTGTTATTTTATTGTTAGAAGGATAGTGTAGTTTTAGTGGGTCAAATAGTTAATTCAAATTTAATATTAATGTTGCCAATAAGTACTTCTAGACCTGGCATTTGTGTTGTGTTTTTCGTGTTCCTGTTTGTGTCGTTTTTGTGTCATACCCATATATCTTAACCGGTCGTGTCGTGTAACATCCGTTAAAGTAAACTGGTAATATGACCTAACCCAAAATCGACCCGTTAATATTATCAGGTAGTATGACTCGACCTGTTACCCATTAAAGAAAATATATTTTAATTCAATAAATAATGAAAATGAAAAACATAATTTGACAAAAAAAAAGAAAAGAAAACAAAATGCTAAATTAGTATATGTATACCACATTGGCACATAAATATTACTTCAAAACATAAAAAAATATTTGCCTTTCAAGTATTACATACTCCAATATAAGAGCCTAAGGAAAAAAAACATTAGTACATTGCTATAAAATATCAAATGTTCAATGATATGCAAAATGAAGGGACTTGCATTTAAAGGTTGGGAAATCTTGCATGTTTGTATATGTTTTCACATTTTTTAGACTTGTACATTAATGATTATGAATTTTATTTATTTTGAACTCCCTTAAAATATTATTCATGAGGGTTTGTATGGTTTTAAAAATTCAAACAATGATGAACCCATACTCATAGCGTAGAGGATGCGATCACGTGTCTTTGCATATTTTTCACATTTTTTCGTACTTGTAAATTAATTATTATAATTTTGTTAATGTGTTTGGTATTTTTAAATTACTTGATACTTTTATTTTTAATGTGTTTTATAATTTTTCAATCTCACTCTTTAGTATACTATAAAAATAAATAAATAAGTAAAACTAATTTTTTTTAAATTTATAGAGAATAATAATACAATAATGCATATTTAATATACAATATATACATATAGATTATGATTATTGTATTTTATAGTAAGTCTTTTTAGTAGTTTATAAAATTAACATCAGCATAACTTTTTTCTTAACGTATCAAAACGGGTTATCCGCGTGTCACCTTCGTGTAAACCTGTTAATGACCTATTATTAACATGTTCTTAATCGTATAACCATATAACGACCCGATTAGTTATTGTTTTGACTCAAAACCCGTTATTTTATGTTCCATATGTCATGTAAAAAATTACCAGATCTACCCTTTAGTGTAAAAATATATTGATGTACTTAAAAAATAAAAAAAGTTAACGATAATGTTTATGTTGTAGTGGAAATATGACCTCTCATTTTTATACCCTAGTTAGTTGAATTATTAAGGGAACTTTAACAAAAAATTTCTGGTACTGTTTACTTTAACAAAAAATTATATTATTACGCTAAAAAAAATCAAACATGATACTATTTACTTTACCCTTATTTTGTCCTTACAGTTAAAATTCAAATTTTGAAACTTTTTTCATTAGTTTTCTAATTATTAAATGTAGATGTAGACTCCGGACTCCGGAGGGAGAGAACTCAATCATATTCGCCCCTCAACTAGTCTACGGTCTACTGGTCAATTTGTTTTGTTGTTTACTCGGAAGAGATGAACCCAAAGCTAAGGTTGATTGCAGGAGTACTTGCAGTGGTGGCCGCAGCGTTGGCCGTCAACCCACCTGACTATTGGAAGCTCTTTGGGCTTGGAGTAGCTCCGATTCCGGGCTCCATTGACCTCCTCCACACTGCACAAGTTATCCCTGTTCCTGGAGCTTTGGGACCGGAGAGTCTCGCCTTCGACCCCACTGGAGATGGGCCCTACACCGGCGTCGCCGACGGCCGTGTTCTCAAGTGGGATCGGAACGATCGCCGGTGGACTGATTTTGCAGTCACCACTTCTCAAAGGTAACCAAAACTGAACCCAATCTTTATATTATCAAATCATTATTTATTGATTTTTTATTTTTTTGCATGTTGCTAGTGTTTGCGCTTTTGCCAGCATGATTTGCATTAGCTGCTTATAATTTTTATTTATTTCTTTGACAGTCAGTTCAATTAATTAGCCAGCCTGCCACTCAAGAAATTTGATTTGGGTTCCTCCATTTCTTGCCAAAATTTGCAAATGTTTGATGATTTAGCAATTTGAACAAATGGATTGTAAAGGTAATTTCAGTAGGATTTTACCTAGTTCTTGTGTCATGTGTCGTTATCCTATCGTGCACTGGAATTACAATCGTTGAATCGTGTGAATGATCAAATTCGAGTGCATCGATGGTGGCACACCTAACACCTTGTGGCAAGAAGAACCACAATTGTGAAGTTATATAGAGGAGAACAAATTTGAGAAAATCTTACTTGGCGTTTGTGTGGAAGAAATTTGTGCTCTTTTTGTCTGATGAATTGCAAACAGATTTTCTTTAGATTAAGAGGATTCTGGTCAATTTTTAACTCGTCACCTACAAATTATAAATTCAGTTGAAGTAGATTTCAAGCTTACCATCTAAATGGGATCAACTTGAATGGAAAATGCATGATTGAACTTGCAGAGGATGCAAACCTTAAGGTGGAAGCTAGCTACTTGCTTGTTAAAGGTGCTTGCCCACAGATATTTGTAGATCTCCCTATAGATATTGTGTCACTTTCAATCCTTGGTGTTATTAGCAAATATTAGGTGAGAGAGCGCCTATCTCATAGCTGTTATTGTGCGTTGAAGATTCGTTTCCAGGGTTTAACAAGCCAGCTAGGCACCTTGCGCTTAAAAGCAAGTAGCTTTTATTTGGAAATGGGCTGCAAGTAGTATGAGTTGAAGGGAAGAGCAATAGTAAGTAATAATAAGTAGACCGGCAAACTGTTGGCTGAACAAAAGAAGTATGGCTTGAGAAAGTAAGATCTCCGATCAGTTGTCAGGAAAAGGAGGTCCTATGATATTTTAGAATAAGAATAATGGGACTAACAGGTAAATGCAAATATGGTCCTTTTATCCAAATCTAGGCTTTTGAATTTGTAGCTAGGCAGCTACTCTCTAGCTTCCAGCTTTTCTTCCGGACTTGAAGCCAAGCATAGGCCTTGCTGTTGCTTTAAAGCTTGGACTTAGCCAGGGAACCTCAGTTAAACAAACGAGTAATCTAAAGAGTCATCTAATCCCCCCCCCACCCCCCTTCCGGCGGGCGGGTAAGGAGTTGGCAGCATGTCGAGGTAGAAGGTAGCCAACGCTACCTTGTAACCTTGAAGTAAGGATCTAGAAGATTAGGAGCAAGAGTAAGAGTAACTCTAGTTGCGAACAGTTCGAGTTCTAGTTCTATACAAGACAGATAGTAAATGTAGCTAACAAGTGTTCCCTGAGTGCAATCCTACTTATGCTCTTTCTACTATATTGGCAGAACGGGGGCCAAGTTATAGGTCTGGGCATGAAGCTACAGGTTCTATTTGCACTCGTGAGACAGAGTTCAGAGGCAACTTGTTATAAAGGTATCTGTGCGTGTTAATAGATCTTCTATGCAGGTAGTAGCATTAATGGGTGAATCACTTTCTTAGGTAAGGTTTAGTTTCTTTATTAGAAGGATAAGCACGGCGTTACCTCTTTGTCCCAACATTCAGCCGGTGTAGGCTATTAACTTTCTCGTTAGAAGTAGTTAACGAACATAAATAAGGCCATTTGATGTCTATAATAATATAATTTAAGATTGGGTGAATGCCCGCTCCTTGGGTATGCTTTCAAAAGGGCCTTTTTCATACGTGCCGGTGTTCATGGTCTGTTGTTTTTCGGTTCTCGTGGGGGAAGGCGGGATTGGCATATATACAAGTTGAGAGTGTTCTTGGGCATGTGTGCTCACCTGAACTACTAATAACGGGATTTTCCTGCATTACATGTAAGGGGAGTGGAACTCTTGTTTGAAAAGTTTAGCTGCGTTACCTAGCTCAGCTTCTCCTATGGCTTTTTGGATTATGGAAGTAGGGTAATGTATAGACAAAGAAGGGCAAATAGTCTTTCGGCATGCAAAATGATTTAATCCCATGTACTTCTTTGCAACTTGTTCTAGGAGTTCAGAATTTATAACCTCTGTCGTAATTTCCTGAAGCACATGCTCTAGGGAGCAACTCAACTTCTTCCTCTGGCACGATGTAGCAGAGGATGTCAGGAACATATGATACTATTTGAGTAAAGAAACCCTGCTCCCTGAAACAAACTTCAATTCATGGAGCATTTACCTTAAAACATAATCATGCTATGAGACCCAGTATCACTTAATGCCAATGTTTTAAAAGGAGGAGGCGTGGGCGAGGCGTCTCATGGATAGCCCCGGCCGCCCAGGTGCCCCCGACAAAGCCTAGGCGAGTTTTTGCCCACTCCCACAAAACAGAGGCGATTTTCCTCACTCCCCCACCTCCAAGGCCACCTAGGCGCGCCTTGGGCCGAGTTTTTAAAACACTGCTTAATACCCAGTTTAGAGTTATACCAACATGGAGTTTTAATCGTAACAGGGTAAAAAAAAGATGAATAATATGGCTGCATGGTTATGCTATGCCAAAAGGTTTACTTTTAAATATTCTGTTTATTTTATGTTCCTTCTGAGTTTCTGTCAATTTATATATGGCAAGGAGTCACATAGTTATCTGAAGTTCAGCTGAAATGGGGGATATTTTGCATAATTCATAATGTTAATTGATTGCCCTCCAAACTGTGTTAAATTTAGTTCAGGCATAAAAAACTTACTGAGAGCATTCAACTCATAGCAATGCTTTTTTACTTTGTTAAGCTTTGATTAATTGAATGCTATTGTTTTCAAGGAAGGAGTGTGTTCGCCCTTTCGCACCAGAAATGGAGCATGTCTGTGGAAGGCCTTTAGGATTAAAATTTGATAAGAAAAATGGAGATCTTTATATCGCTGATGCGTATCTTGGCCTTCAAGTAGTAGGTCCTGCTGGAGGGTTGGCATCTCAAGTGGTCAGAGAAGTTGAAGGTCAGCCACTTCGCTTCACCAATGACATGGACATTGATGAGCATAAGGATGTAATTTACTTCACAGATTCAAGCACAGTCTTCCAGAGAAGGTAATTTAAGTACAAAGACTTACATTATCTCCTTATGCATATGATATGATGAGGGTCTTACTTTCTGCATCCCCCTCAGTTTTTGTCAAGGAACTATCTGATGGCGGATGTTCAGTGGTATGACATGTCAAAAGTTCAACGGTTTAATCTTCAAATTACCTTTTCAATTTTCATGTGAATAGTGCATTCCAGATAAACTTCTTGTGCTAATTTGGCATCTAAGCTCTTTTGATCAAACCCCAGATGACGTTTAGTCTGCTTCACTTCAATGGTCACACATTATTCCTCCACGCATATCAAAACATGAAAATCCTTGTTTAAACTATAGATGAGTTGTCTGTAGAATGCACCTAGTAGAAAGATCAAAGCAAAAGATATATTTCAGTGTCATGGTACAGTTTAACATTCTGTATGCGTCAAGTGTCCAATTGATTGGATACTAAGCTAATTGTGCCAGATTGAGAAAAACAAAGTTTTAGCTCTTTTTTTTGTTCTCTTCGCCATCATTATCCTTTATTTTTCATAATCAATATCTGTTTTCATTTCTGTTTTTTTACTCCATTGCTAAATGTAGGAATTGTTTTGAATTATTTGTTGAAATAACTTTCAAGTTTAGAATTTTGTACTTCTGTGAGTTTGCAGGCAGTTCATGTCATCAGTCTTGAACGGAGACAGGACTGGCAGATTACTGAAGTACGACAAATCAAGCAAAGAAGTAACTGTTTTACTACGAGGTCTTGCCTTTGCCAATGGTGTTGCTCTGAGCAAAGACCGCTCTTTTGTGCTAGTAGCTGAAACCACTACTTGCAGGATCTTGAGGATTTGGCTTGATGGTCCAAATGCTGGAAATACTGATGTTTTTGCTGAGCTTCCAGGATTCCCAGACAACATAAGAAGGAACTCGAATGGAGAGTTTTGGGTTGCATTGCATGCAAAGAGTGGATTTGTATCCAAGTTTATTACCTCGAACACATGGGTTGGAAAGTTGATGTTAAAGCTTCCTCTCGGCTTTAAGCGGCTGCATTCCCTACTAGTAGGAGGCAAGGCCCATGCAACTGCCGTGAAGTTGAGCGAGAATGGAGAAGTTTTGCAAGTTTTGGAAGATTGTGAGGGAAAGACTATAAAGTTCATTAGTGAACTGGAAGAGAAGGATGGGGAGCTGTGGATGGGGTCAGTTTTAATGCCTTTCATAGGCATTTATAAACTATAGAAAGTATGAAGCAAGTAGATTTTGATGTAATTTTAATAAAACATGTACTTTAAACTGCATAGCAGAATCTGTTTGAATCATCTTCTCTCCTTATTGTACAAACCTTATATACATTTCTGTTCCACTGCTGAATAAAAATTACAGTTAGAAATGTTCCAACAATTGTTAGCTTCTGTTCATGTCTTTGTGGCTCATTAAAACACTCCACCACAAAGGACTGTAACCAATTTGGGAGACTTGCATGACCAGGTTTATCGCTATTGTTGCGTCCCAAGTCACTATTATTGGGCTATGTGAAGAGTCTTACACAAGACCTTGTCGTATTTGTGGTTTTCGAAGCCAAAGTAGTGATGGACCCATTTGTGTTAGTAGTTTGGGCAACACCATAACGATAAACTTGTTTTATGTAAGTCCTGATAACAAAGATGTGATAAGAATACTGAAAAACATCAAACCCATGCATTAAAATACCCAAAAAATGGAGCTAAAAAAAATCTTCATAGAAATAGGTGGCAAAGAAGTACTTCAGAAATTTATGGGTTAAAAATGAATAAAAAAATTATGGACTAAAAAATTCCTTATTGGTAAGACTTATTATTATGGTACGACATTAAAATATATGATTTAGACTTATAAATATCTTTCACTTAATAATTAATAGGATTGATTGAGAGGTAACCTAGCAATACATAAGGACTTGTCCATGCTCGCCCTATTCTAGTGTTGAACCATATTCAATACCAAGACACTTCAATTGCCGAGAGTAGAAGACGATTCTAAGTTCTTCGACATCAACCTAGTTTTCTTCTATAGATAAGTAATTTACTTTGATTTATTACATATGTATCTTAATGTCTTGTTGTCGAGCTTTTCATGATAATATCTTACACAAATGTGGTTCAAGTGCAAATTTCAATTTTCATTTAAGAAACTATTGTCATGCACATGCATTGCCTGTGGTTGTAATATTAGTGAGGTCGTTGGGCCCTTATATGTAGGGTGGTGATATTCACATATCATTTTTTATCTTTCACACATCCTCTATTAATTTCTATTCTTGGTCGTGTTCTGATTATTAAGTACTGAATTTTTAGTTTCAAAACTATTCCATTGTTAGGGAGACTAAATTTCTAAACTAAATTTTGTAAACTAAATGATGTGGTTATTGATGATTGAATTATTATCTAAGTGTTGATTCACGTGCTTATTTTATATTATTGACAAATCATTTAATTTGCAAATTTAATTTAAAATTTTAGTTTCCATAACATTATCCTTTTCGAATTGAAGATAAGTTAGGTTTTCTCAGCATCTTTGTCTTCAGGGAAGTTTGCATCTTGCACAACTTTTTCTAATACAACGATATTAACACTAAAAAGGTGCATGATTTGAATTGAGTCAAACGATCAACAAATCCTAACAAATTAATATCCAACTCGTCATTCACATAAAAAAAAGTAAATAGGTAAAACGTCCGTCACCTGCAACTTTTCTTCCCAGTTCCCACACACCAACTGGCTGGCTCCGGCAGTGGGAGCGCACTTTAAGGTACTATTGCGTCCTCGATAAGTCCAGTAAATTAATTACTTACATGCACTACCATTTGACACGTTGTGTGTGTATGTATATAGCATTAGTATTACAGCATCTGCTGCCCGCTGCTTAATCTCTCCAGTTTCCACAAGCATGAAGCCAAAGCTGATGTTCTTGGCAGCAACCATAGGCGTTGTGGTGTTGTCAGTCTTGATTTCCCGCAACGCCGTCGCGTCAGGTTTCCCTCTATCAGTAATACTAATAACCGAGCAGCAGCAGCAGCAGTAAATCTTTCAAATGGCCATAATTTTGAAGTTGTTCCCTTTGTAGTGGGAAGTAGTAATAGTAGCAATGCTGCTTCAGCTGTTGGTCCTGAAAGCTTCGTCTTCGACGCTCTGAGGTCCCTATACCGGAGTATTGGATGGCCGCCATGAAAATGGTACAAACTCATTTCTCAGACTTTGGACCTGAGTCAAGACGCCTGCCACGCGCACACCCATATCAATGCCTTTCAGATGATCGGAATGTCCTCGTGTCTAGAGTCTAGACCTCTCCGGCTTCTTTGAGAAAGAGGTGAGGATAAAATGATTTATCTTCTTGTTTGCAATTGAATGCTTCGATTTTTGAAATGAAGTTGAAACATGCATGTGCTTCCGTAAACTTTCAATTTGGTCTCATGTTTTTGCTTGGCAGTATGGCCTCTAGAGCCGACATGAATGAAGTTTATGCTGAAATTGCCCATTCCATCGACTCCCGATAAGCCGTCGAGAATTCCCATGTGGAAAGGTGCCCTGGGAGCCTACTTTATCAACGCATTTGCTATTTCCCGGTGGCCCTTCCTTATGGTGTTTTCATTGCTTCTTCTCTGCATAGATCTCTCCAGCTGGTTGTGCTCAATAGTCAAACGTTAGCACACAAAATCCACATGCTCAAACTTGTTCTGGTTTGATTTCACGAATGGTGGTCGTTTGAGTATCCCCCCATCGCCTAGGGTTCAGACATGATTGCTGCAAAGGAATGATGGTTTCATCATCTTCGATCTCTACAGGGACATGTGCACTATTTTTATTTTTATTTTTATTTTTATTTTTATTTTTATTTTTATTTTTTGTTCAAACATGTGCACTATTTTAAAGTCTGACGTAGCTTCTGCTTCATCTGCTTCGTACCTTGTAATTTCTCTCCAACGGTAGGGTATTAATAGTGGGTCCAGAGCTTTGGCCCACTGATATCCACCGTGGCTATAATCATGGACAGCATCAATTGCAAAAAGAGTGGGCCCATTTGATCGTATGGCCACATATTTCTCCAAGCCCAACAATTAATCTCAGTCTCAAGTCTCACATCTTAATAGTGGAGTGGTCCCAATTTTTCAACCGTCCATTTTATCTTTATGTGTAATTTTCAGCCATATACGATATGATAATGATCTGACGTATTTCATCATGTGGCTGAAGATGAACAAAACGACTCGGAGTAGGCCATTTGTGTGTGGATTATGTTCCTTCTTTTGAATGAAAGTACACTTTGCTTTTCATCTGAGAGGATAACATAATTTGGACAAGAAAACACGTAGGATATATACAATCGTCCACAATTATTAGAGTCTCACATTAATAAATATATTTACCATCTTCGATTTGAAAAACTTTGTTGCGATATGCTCGCCTTCTAAGTCAAATCAAGATTTTTGTTTGCTTTCATATATACGCAGTTGGATTGATGGTGAACAAGTTCTAAGTTCACAAATTCGTCGATTGTTTCACGAATTCTTAATGGCTAGATGCGATGAGTTCTAAGATAAATTTAATCGGCCTAACATGGTCCTCCACCAACATCACTGATATTGTTCCAACTTAAGCACCTATTATTAGGTACGGAAATTTGTCATACTCAGTTATATTTGGGGTGGATACTCTCATATATTAATTATTTTTTATTTTATCATATGATTAATGTGTGATCATATTCTCCAACGTTCTACAACGGTGAGGCTTCTGTTTGTGGTGATAGTCGTGGTTTAAGGTTAAGAGTTAATTTAAGGTTTCGGTTGTGTGTTGTATGAGTTTGGCTTTAGGGTCATGCTTATTTGCGGAGAGTTTTTCTTTATGAGATTAATTTTTTTACCGTTAAAATCCTTGATTTTTGTCAACGTTTTTAATATACTGTTAAATTTTATCTAATGAATGTAATTTTATGTAAAAAAAAAATGTCATTTCAACTAAATCGTAACAAAGTTTATTAACTGCCATTACCCTGAGAAGAGACCAAAAAGAAAACATACAACAAAGTATATTTATTTGCGATCCAGCTGATATCACATGGTGCCACTAATAATCATTCTATTAGTGAATTGATTCAAACTTACCGAGCGAGGTTACTGCGTAACTGGGAATGTAATATTTGACATATCCATCGTAAGATGAATTTCGTTGTTGTTGAGTTGACCAACATGAGCCTCGCTCATCATTTGGGTAACGTCTATTTTGAGCAAGCTCCATCTTCTTTTAAGCAATTATTTATTATCTAACATTTCTGAATCTCTCAACCTTGCAACATTATTTTATAATTATTTTTTTGTCGAATTATTAGCCCCTTTGTTTAACAAAAACAAAAAAAAAGTACCATGAGAATAGACAAAAAGAATATAACAAGGCTAGTTCGGATTTTCTCTTAGTTTGGACTTTGGAGTAGGGTGGGACGAGGTTGAAAGGTAATTAAAATATATAAGAAGAAAAAATCCGCCAAATGTTAAATTATTGATTGATCTGCACAACATTATTAGTAATTTAGAATTGCATAATACTAGTGGGTGAGTCTGTCATGATTGCATCATGTAATCTTGCAGTTTCGTGTTTAAGTATAACTTCTCATGATTGAAAGAAAATGATTATATTTCTTTAACAACAGTGTAACATTATCTACTATATAAATTTCATGATCAAAATAGTTCTATCACTGTATTATAATCTAAAAATCATTTTTATAAAACTTCTTTTAATATAGAAATCGTTTAGTCATCCTTATATGTCGATTATGTGTCAATTAAATCGATAGTCACATTAACAAATAGATCTTCTTCACGAACTATCAATTTGTTTGATTTGTATAAATAACTAAACAGTCTCCAAACTGAATTATTTCTTGTGAGATGACCTATAGATAAAGATAAGTATCAAATGAACAGTTCTATGACGTTTATACAAAAAATAATGGCTTTTTAGCAAAATGGTTTATGAGATTAACATAACTTCTCATTTTGGTCCCTAAGATTTAAAATTGATAGAACTGGTCATTGAGTTTGTTCACCACCAATCATTTTAATCATTTCGTGAAAATCTCCATTAAATAAGAAGAAAATGACAAAAATAACTTTAAATTTGTCAAATCATTTTGTTTAATTGTTTATTAAATTGAGAATATTTGTGTCATTTTGATCCGTATTTAACAGATATTTGTTCACCAAAATAATTAATAATGGACAAACTCAATTACCACTTCTATTGATTTCAAATCTCAATTATCAAAATGAGAAGTTATGTCAATTTTCGAGACTATGTTAACTAAAATGCCAAAATAATATTACATCTCATTAAAGAATCAATAATTCATTCCATGCAAAAAGTCAAAAACGCTGTCCTAAAACAATACCAGCTGGCAGCTTATCAACCATGAAGCAAAAGCTTGCAAAAGCTTCATGTTAGCCATGTCATGATCAAGTTACAGGACGCATCTCACCTCTGAAAAAGGAGCCAAACGATTGATTTTAAAGATAACTTAGACACGCACTGTTTCACTCATTCCATCTCATTGTGATATTATCCACTGCTTCAGCCTTATGTAGTATTCCTCCAAATTTGAAAACATAACTTTACAAAGAGAAAAAAAAAAGTGGATGGCAAGATTTCAAACTTGAGATCTTTTCGATTTTAGAAGAGTTGGTTTTAGGATACTACTATTCATCACATATCCTTTTTTTACCTTTTACAAGTAAATTTTTATCCAATTTTTATGCCATCTAAAGTCGAAATTTGAGACAAATGTGTGCAAGGTAAAGATGGTACGTCAATAGCACCACTCATAGTTTCATTGGCATGTTGCAATAATATACAAAAAAATTGAATTTAAGAAAGAGCTCTTGTTGGAAAATATTAGTATTTTGGTTTATTTGAATGTTTGGTTTTCTGGGCTTAACCCGTTAGAATTAGGTTTTGTTAGAGATTAGGGTTAGTTTATTATAAATATGGTGTTTTGTTATTCATTAGAGAATAAGTCATTCACAATGTAGTATTGTGGGGTTTTGTAGCCATTTCGGCATTCTCGTTTGTTTAATAATATTCTTATTATTTTGTAGTTTTATTCGTTGCGCACTCTGATATTCAACTGCTCTAACGTTCGATTCTTATTCTTGATGTAGATAATATTATTTGTTTAAAAAAAAATGATACTTACTTTTGTTGAGACAGATGATTTTCACAGATTCTTATATTTTTTTTATTAATTTTAATATCAAATTATATAAATTAAACAAAAATAACGAACATCATAATGAAGACTCCTGAAAAGATAAACATAGTGCCTGTTTGTCGTTTATCGTTTATTATTTATCGTTGCGAAAGAAGAGGGATACCTTGTCAATTCATACTCAACCAATGAAGTCATAAGAGTGGGCCCATTTTAGCGATTTGGTTGAAGTCTTCAAGATGGAAGAGCAGAGTAGCAATTCTGCTGATACGGATTATAACTAATTCATGCGTATGTCGCACATCAGCTATTCTATGATCTCCTAACACTCATCTACGTGTCATGTATATGTGTGCCAGATTTGGAAGGTTTTTAATTGAACCAAAATAAAGAGTTTTTATCACCCTACAAAAAGAATTATCATAAATAGAAATAAGTGACTAAAATCAACGGCGCTAGGCGCTAATCAGACAGCAGACAGCATGTTAAGGCTTAGTGTTTAGACGACTAAAGAAGTGCTCTCCTAAAGTTCTCAATACGAGGACCTATGAGGTCCTCTTTCATCTGAGCCATTAGATTGATCTAAGGATAGATTAACTTAATAACTTATAATCTCAACATATTCTTGTTTTACCTTAACAAAATATATACGGAAAATGAATTAAATTAACAAAAAATTAAAAATAATCTCTTCCTACAATTCGTCTCGTCTTCTTCCCAGTTGTTATCCTCCTAAAATTTGAATTCTCTTTCAAGATTTGTAATCAAATTTGTGGATGCAAATTTCTTCCTCCTTGATCTTGGACAAAATTGCACCTACAAAACAATTAACACCTTAGGGTCAAGGCCAAGAGCCTCACGCGCCCACGATGAATGGGGGGCTTTGGCCGAAGAACCTCAAATGCCAAAGTTAGAATTTAGAGAGAAAAGTGTTTGGAGAGTATTGAGAATTTTGCAAGTGTGTTGGATTTGGCTTTTTGGTGAGAATGGGAGTATATTTATAGGGATAGGAGGTGGTTGGCCCAGTGTCACAGCCCGTCCCGAAATTTCATTTATCGTTAATGTGAAAAGACGGAATTGTCCCTAAAGATTTCTAAGGTGTGTGTGTGACTTATACATTTGATTAATATTGTCCTTCCTAAGTTTGTGGAAAATTTAATTTGGAACTTAGGTTATGTTTTCAATTGTGTGGTTAGGGATTAATGTGGACCACACACACACAAACCTGCCTTCTCTCTCTCTTCCGTGGACTTTCTCTCTCTTCTCTCCCTCGATTTTTCTGCACCTTTGTCACTGTGCACGTACGGACAAGCTTGTTCTACGCTATTTCTTCACAGATCGAAGGTTCTAAGGTAAGAATCGAACTCATCTTGAGTCCCTGAGTTCAAACATACTAATTTTGGGAACTTAAAACCTTCGAAATCATCGTGAAACCCTAACCCCGAAAATGTGCATTGTTCATGCACACTTAAAATATTGTGTTTCAGGGAATTTCAAGCTCACCGTGAGCTTAAGGAGGTTCTCACGAACTTCGGGGTACTTCCTTGGTAGAATTTGGACGTCGGAGGACTGAGAACGAAGCTTTTCAAATTTGGCCGGATTATCAAGCTTCCTCATGTAAGATCTAGTGGATTTTAGACCTCGAAACTTGTTTAACGTGATTCTACATGCTTAGGGCTTCATTTTGGTATAAATTGCGTGAGAAATGGTGAAGAATCGAGGAAGAAACCTTAGTTAGAAATTTTCCCTGTTTTCCGGCGCCGACGAGATTTTCCGGCGTCTAGAGGTAGGGGATGACGCGCGTGAGGGCACGTGCGACGGTGAAAAATTATTTTAAAAATATCTTGACGTCCGTGACGTCGAGTAGGTCACTGTGGTATATTCATATACCCAAATTGAGCAATATATGAGAAGTTATTAGCTAGTTTTGCCTATGTGCTTTAAAATAACGTTTTTATAGTTGTTTCGCATATAGGTGAGACCTACCCCGAGGACGAGCGCATTCAAGGGCGTCACGGGGGTTACGACCCTTCAACATACCAGTGAGTGGGCATTTATTTTCTGTTTATACCTATATACTATTGACTTTTCCCAGAAATTGAATTTAAATGAAAGTATGTTTTAAAATGCCATGCATATATATTATATGAAATATATGAACTAGTATTGGATGCATATACGTTAAATGGTGTTGTGGACGCACATGTGAGTATCAGGTGAGTTTTATGTTGTTCATGTGATTTATTGTTTGATGTGATTTATGTTGAGAGCTCATAACCTGCACCCCCGATGTTAGTGCTTATACTATTCACCCTGCACCACACGCTCACCTTGGATTCAAGTAGGTGCATGTCGTACAGATCACTAGAGGTGGTTCCGACTTGTAGGTGACTTTAGATTATTATACAGTTGTTGATGAGAGAAGCACTAGAGCGTATTCTTACACCATTCTTGTAGTACATACTACTTCAGGTAGTTCCAATTTGTGTGCAGAGTAGTGCCGTACAGGTCACAGTTGGTGACTCCGGTTGGATTGGATATTGAGCTATAGAATTAGCCGTACAGGACAACTGCAGGGTCTCCGGTTGATTCCTTATTTCACCTGTTATATTGATGCATCCTTATTATGTTTTGAAGCATAGCATGGCATATTTTCCTGAAAAGTGTTAAAGACTTGTGATTTGAGTTATTTGTTGTTATACATGGTTACATAAATACTATTTTTCTGGGAAAGTATACAGGTTTTATAGCGAGGGGTTAGAAGTGTTATTAAACGAAATATTTTTGAAAAGCTTTGTTTTACTGACCCACTCAATCTTGTTTTGTGCCCCTCGAGGTTCTAGTTAGTAGTGTTTGTGGCTCACGAGGATTTCCACGGCGTTCTGACATACTACTTAAATGTAGGACTCACCTTCGGGTGTTGTAATTTAGTAATGGTCCTACTTGACTGCACCTAGTACTTATGCTCTAATTATGTGTGTTTCACACTTAAACTCACTCTAGCATGTTAGTTGGATATTCTGCTAGTAGTTGGTTTTTTATTCCTTCGTATTTCTTTTACCTTTTTGTTTCAGTGTCGCACTTTTGGTTACGTCACGCCCACGTGACGGCCAGCACGCCCCTGATTTTAGGGTCGGGGTGTGTCAGTTTGGTATCAGAGCCTATGTTTGCAATCGTGTACAAATTGTGAATGCTCTAATGATCTTTTGGTGTCTTCTGTCAAAACTATGTCGCCTCGTAGGGAATCACGTCATGCTTCTGAGCCTAATTTCCCTGACATAACTCAATTAGGGGAAGCGATGGCCCATGCCTTTCAGACTGCAATCCGTCCTCCTCAGAGAACACCCCTGGAGACTATGTATAATCTGAAATTAGACCGCTTCATTGGTAATGAAGGTCATGAAGGGGCATAAAAGTGGTTAGACCGTATTGAGAAGACCTTTCAGGTGATGCAGAGTCAAGGGAATCTTCTTGCTAGTAGATGGGTCGAGACCACTACTTGGTTTCTAGGATGAGAGCCTGCAGCTTGGTGGGAAAATCAAACTCAGTTTATGTCACCTGAAGCGGCAGCTGATTGGGAAATATTCAAAGAGAATTTTAAGAAAAGATTTGTTCCCCCGGAGTACCTTGATCGTAAGAAGCAGGAGTTCACTCAATTGAAGCAAAAGAATTTGTTGGCGAATGAGTATTATAGGAAGTTTACAGACTTATCCCGCTATGATCCAGATACAGCTGATAATCAGGTAGAGATGATTCGCCGTTTTAAGCAGGGAACTAAGAGGAAATGGCGGACATTTGATAGTGCGATTCCTTGCACCACTTACCATGAGTTTTATGAGATTTTGATTCGGATGGAGGATTCTGAAAACCTTCCTAGTAATAGTGAGGAAGATGAAGATAAGAATGATAATCAGAGGAAAGATGACAGGGGTAAAGGTATATCCACTCAAGGACCCCGTAAGACACAAAATTTCAAGAGAAGTGGAGCGAGCTCGAGTTCTTCCAGTGGAGGATTTAGTGTCACATGCCCAATGAGAGGTGGAAGATTTACTGTTGGACCCAGGTTTCAGAGACAGAGAGACTTTGGTGGTGCTGGTGGTTCAGGTCCTCCGTTGTGCCGCCGTTGTAATTTCAGACATAATGGAGAATGTAGGAGAAGTGGCGGTGGTTACTACACTTGTGGACAGTTGGGACATAGAGCTGAACAGTGTCCTCAGAGTCAACAGAGGCCTCAGCAGTCTGCTATGCCATCTCCAGCGCCGATTCAGCAGAACTTTGGACCATGCAGTTATGGTCAGACGGGTCGTGGTGGTGCTTACCACTATCAGGGTGATGCTACTCCCTATGCTTCCGGACAGTATCAGTATTCCCAGGATCCTTATTTTCAGACTGGTATTCCCAAGATCCTGGAGGTTATACTTCATATCCTTCCATGCCAGCTAACGGATCTCAGTGGTATCAGGGAGGGAGAGGTTGTTGCTAGCAGTGCAGGACCGTCTAGGCAGTCTAGCCAGACAGGACAGGGACGTACTTCTCAGGGGCGAGGTAATCAAGGTAATAGAGGTCGTAGAGGACGACAGCAAGCTCATGGACGTATTAATCACATCTCACTGCAAGATGCTCAGAACCAGCCGGACTTTATTATGGGTACGTTAAACATCCTTGGTCACTTTGCTAGAGTTTTGATTGATTGTGGTGCTACACATTCTGTGATTTCTCATACATTTGCTCAAATGACACAACCTCACCCTACACCTCTAGGATTTGATTTAGAGTTTGCTATGCCTAGAAGGGACAAATGTTATGTTGATAGTGTTTATCTAGGGTGTCCAGTGATGGTAGATGGTGTAGTTATGCCAGCTAATCTTATCCCGTTAGATATCGTGGATTTTGATGTGATTTTAGGGGCAGATTGGTTGCATTATAATCGTGCCCATATAGATTGTTACGGGAAATCAGTTACTTTTCATCGTCCTGGACTACCATAGGTTACTTTTGTGGGTGAAAGAAGTGGGGTGAGACATGGTGTTATTTCTGCCATGATAGCAAAGAAGTTGTTATCAAAAGGTTGTCAAGGATACTTAGCACATATGGTGTTAAATGATGTTGTTCCTAGTAGTGTGGAGGAAGTTGGAGTAGTCAGGCACTATCCTGATGTATTCCCAGATGATTTGCCTGGATTGCCGCCAGACAGAGATGTGGAGTTTTCTATTGATTTGCTTCCAGGTACGGATCCTATATCTTTGACTCCATATAGAATGGCTCCAGCTGAATTGAGAGAGTTGAAAATTCAGTTACAGGAATTAACTGATAAAGGTTTCATTCAACCTAGTACTTCACCTTGGGGAGATCCGGTGTTGTTTGTAAGAAAGAAAGATGGAACTTTGAGATTATGTATTGATTACAGGCAATTGAATCGGGTAACGATTAAAAACCGTTATCCATTGCCTCGTATCGATGATTTGTTTGATCAACTTAAAGGTGCATGTGTGATCTCTAAGATTGATTTGAGATCTGGCTATTATCAGTTGAAGATTAAAGATGAAGATGTGCCTAAAACAGCTTTCATGACCCGTTATAGGCATTATGAGTTTTTGGTGATGCCATTTAGATTGACTAATGCACGTGCAGCTTTCATGAGGTTAATGAATGAAGTGTTCCAGCAATATCTTGATAGGTTTGTCATTGTTTTTATTGATGATATTCTGGTATACTCTAAGTCGAAAGCAGATCATATTCGACATCTTAACTTGGTATTAAAGAAATTGAGGGAACATCGGTTGTATGCCAAGTTTAGCAAATGCCAATTTTGGTTTACTCAAGTGGCATTTTTGGGACATGTTGTATCGGCACAAGGAATTCAAGTAGATCATCAAAAGATAGCAGCAGTGGAGAATTGGGAACAACCACGAACCGTCACTGAGGTACAGAGTTTTCTTGGTCTAGCAGGTTATTATCGACGGTTTGTTTAAGATTTCTCTATGATTGCTTTACCACTAACGAAGTTAACCAGGAAGGATGTTAAGTTCGAGTGGGACGAGAATTGTGAGCAAAGTTTCCAACAGCTAAAATATTGCCTCACTCATGCTCCAGTATTGGTACTTCCTGACGATAGTGGTAACTTTGAGATTTACAGTGATGTTTCCTTGAATGGTTTGGGATGTGTCTTGATGCATCATAATAGAGTGATCGCCTATGCTTCTCGACAGTTGAAGATTCATGAAAGGAATTATCCTAATCACGATCTTGAGTTGGCAGCCATTGTCTTTGCTCTGAAGATTTGGAGGCATTATCTCTATAGTGAGAAATGTAAGATCTTCACAGATCATAAGAGTCTTCAGTATCTTTTTACTCAGCATGATCTTAATCTTCGTCAGCGAAGGTGGATGGAGTTACTAAGTGATTATGATTGCACTATTGAGTATCATATGGGTCGTGCAAATGTGGTAGCTGATGCACTGAGTAGGAAACATCAAGGTCAACTTAATGCTTTGTATGCTTGTTGTGTTTCTCTTCTTACAGATTTGAGAGCTACTGGAGTAAAGTTGGAGATAGAAGAACGAAAATAAGCTTTTCTTGCTAGTTTCCAAGTCAGGCCAGTTTTGGTCGATCGTGTACTTGAAGCTCAGATGGTTGATGAAGAGATCCAAGAAATGATCCGATTGAGAAATGAATGGAAAAAGAAAGACCTCAGGATTCGAGAATCGGATGGCAAGCTTATATAAGAGAACAGAATGTATGTGCCGAATAACGAGGAATTAAAGAAAGAAATTTTGGATGAAGCACATTGTTCGGCTTATGCGATGCTTCCAGAATGAACTAAGATGTACCATACCATTCGACCATTTTATTATTGGCCGGGTATGAAAAGGGAAATTGCAGAATATGTAAGTAGGTGTATTGTTTGTCAGCAAGTCAAAGCAAAAAGAAAGAAGCCTTTTGGACGGATGCAACCACTTCCTGTTCCTCAGTGGAAATGGGAAAATATAACTATGGATTTTGTGTATAAGCTTCCACGTACACAGAATGGATTTGATGGCGTTTGGGTGGTTGTAGATCGGTTTACCAAGTCAGCACACTTCATTCCAGTGAGGGAAAAGTATCCCCTGAATAAATTGGCTAAGTTGTTCATCACGAAGATTGTGAAGTATCATGGAGTTCCAGTGAATATTATTTCTGATCGAGATCCAAGATTTACTTCTAAGTTTTGGATAGCTTTTCAAGAAGCTCTTGGTACGAAATTGCTTTATAGCACTGCTTATCATCCTCAAACAAATGGACAATCAGAGAGGACTATTCAGACGTTAGAGGATATGCTGAGATCTTCAGTGTTGCAGTTTGGTGATTCTTGGCATGATCGCCTAGACTTGATGGAATTTGCCTACAATAATAGTTTTCATTCGAGCATTGGTATGTCACCATTTGAGGCACTTTATGGTAGAGCTTGTCGTACGCCATTGTGTTGGTCAGAGGTTGGCGAAAGAGTGCTAGAGGACCTAGAGATTGTGGATGAGACTACTCAAAATGTTCAGGTGATTAAGTCTAACCTGAAAGCGGCCCAGGATCGACAAAAGAGTTTAGTAGATAGACATGCCACTGATCGAGTATATGATGTGGGTAATTTGGTATTCTTGAAATTGTCACCTTGGAGAGGTGTAGTGCGGTTTGGAAAGAAAGGCAAGCTAAGTCCTAGGTACATATGACCTTATGAGATCACTGAAAGGATTGGTGAAGTTGCTTACAGATTGGAGTTGCCTCCAGAGTTATCTAAGGTACATAATGTATTTCATGTCTTGATGCTTCGACATTATGTTTCAGATCCTTCACGTGTGATTCCTCATTAACCTTTGGAGATTAATCCGGATTTGATGTATGATGAGGAACCAGTGACTATCTTAGATTGGAAAGACAAGGTTTTAAGGAATAAGACAGTGAGCTTGGTAAAAGTATTGTGGAGGAACCACTCAGTAGAAGAAACTACTTGGGAGACAGAAGATCAAATGAGAGAGAAGTATCCAAGGTTGTTTTATGAGTATTAGTGGATTGATTGGTTGTATGAATTTCGAGGACGAAATTCTATAAGGAGGGTAGATTGTCACAGCCCGTCTTGAAATTTCATTTATCGTTGATGTGAAAAGACGGAATTGTCCCTAAAGATTTCTAAGGTGTGTGTGTAACTTATACATTTGATTAATATTGTCCTTCCTAAGTTTGTGGAAATTTTAATTTGGAACTTAGGTTATGTTTTCAATTGTGTGGTTAGGGATTAATGTGGACCACACACACACAAACCTGCCTTTTCTCTCTCTCCCGTGGACTTTCTCTCCCTTCTCTCCCTCGATTTTTCTGCACCTTTGTCACTGTGTACGTACGGACAAGCTTGTTCTACGCCATTTCTTCACAGATCGAAAGTTCTAAGGTAAGAATCGAACTCATCTTGAGTCCTTGAGTTCAAACATACTAATTTTGGAACTTAAGACCTTTGAAATCATCGTGAAACCCTAACCCCGAAAATGTGCAATGTTCATGCACACATAAAACATTGTGTTTCAGGGAATTTCAAGCTCACAGTGAGCTTAAGGAGGTTCTCACGAACTTCGGGGTACTTCCTTGGTAGAATTTGGACGTCGGAGGACTGAGAACGAAGCTTTTCAAATTTGGCCGGATTATCGAGCTTCCTCAGGTAATATCTAGTGGATTTTAGACCTCGAAACTTGTTTAACATGATTCTACATGCTTAAGGCTTCATTTTGGTATAAATTGCGTGAGAAATGGTGAAGAATCGAGGGAGAAACCTTAGTTAGAAATTTTCCCAGTTTTTCAGCGTCGGCGAGATTTTCCGGGGTCTGGAGGTAGGGGATGACGCACGTGGGGGCGCGTAGCTCCGTACCCTTCCCGGCGCGTGGGGGTGCGTGCGACGGTGAAAAATTATTTTAAAAATATCTTGAGGTCCGTGACGTCAAGTAGGTCACTGTGGTATATTCAGATACCCAAATTGAGCAATGTATGAGAAGTTATTAGCTAGTTTTGCCTATGTGCTTTAAAATAACGTTTTTATAGTTGTTTCGCATATAGGTGAGACCTACCCCGAGGACGAGCGCATTCAAGGGCGTCACGGGGGTTACGACCCTTCAACATACCAGTGAGTGGGCAGTTATTTTCTGTTTATACCTATATACTATTGACTTTTCCCAGAAATTGAATTTAAATGAAATTATGTTTTAAAATGCCATGCATATATATTATATGAAATATATGAACTAGTATTGGATGCATATATGTTAAATGGTGTTGTGGACGCACAGGTGAGTATCAGGTGAGTTTTATGTTGTTCATGTGATTTATTGTTTGATGAGATTTATGTTGAGAGATCATAACATGCACCCCCGGTGTTAGTGCTTATATTATTCACCCTGCACCACACGCTCACCTTGGATCCAAGTAGGTGCATGTCGTACAGATCACTAGAGATGGTTTCGACATGTCGTACAGACCATTAGAGGTGGTTCCGACTTGTAGGTGACTTTAGATTATTATATAGCTGTTGATGAGAGAATCACTAGAGCGTATTCTTACACCATTCTTGTCTTACAAAGTACTTCAGGTAGTTCCAATTTGTGTGCAGAGTAGTGTCGTACATGTCACAGTTGGTGACTCCGGTTGGATTGGATATTGAGCTATAGAATTAGCCGTACAGGACAATTGCAGGGTCTCCGGTTGATTCCTTATTTCACCTATTATATTGATGCATCCTTATTATGTTTTGAAGCATAGCATGGCATATTTTCCTGAAAAGTGTTAAAGACTTGTGATTTGAGTTATTTGTTGTTATACATGGTTACATATATACTATTTTTCTGGGAAAGTATACAGGTTTTACAGCGAGGGGTTAGAAGTGTTATTAAACGAAATATTTTCGAAAAGCTTTGTTTTACTGACCCACTCAATCTTGTTTTGCGCCCCTCCAGGTTCTAGTTGTTGGAAGTATGCCCACAAAGCCACTCATTTGATGTAATAGCTTTTGGAATACTTATTGTATTAAACTATTATATGTTTAATGAAGGGCAAAGCTTATTGTTAATCACTATTTATTGTATCATGTGTTTAAGCAATAAGGGAATCCAAGGAATGTATATGATCTAAGAGAGAAGTAATTTAAGTAAGTTAGATTAACGAGACCTTTCTCTTATGTTCATTCCTAAAACGTTCCTAGCCATAGGATTGCCAATTGGGCATTGACAATCCGCTAAGGTTAGTATGTGTTATGTCAACTCAAGCTTGAGTATGACTAGTCTCAAGTCATTTAGTGTTTGACGCTAAGACAAACACATAGGTGTTTGAAAGAGTAATCGAGTACACTGAACAACGATCAAAAGAGAGTTCGAACATACATGTCATGTAAGAACTCGATAGTTGCAATATGCAAATTAGTCATTTGACTTGAGGCATCATAGATGTCTAATGGTTAGGTCCTTGATCTTTGATCATGTCAAAGGCATTCCATTGAGAGTGTCCACGACATTGTTGGGGTCAAGCTATCTAGTCATGTAGGCATATGAATGCACAACAAGGGATCTCTAACCTTCCATGGTGGAAGGAGAATACTCTAAGATATGATTCGGGAGTCTTTAGCCAAAGCATATGAATATGACTTAGGAAATTTGTTCCAAATCATATTCAATTGAATCATATAAAGAAGTATCACATTGGATAGTAGACATGAAACATACTATCACTCAAACAATGTGATTAAGAGTATTGTATTAGAGAATGACCGTATTGCGTTGTAGTTGTAACTGGATAGGTTCTCCAACCACTTCTACTTAGCTTGGGTAACCATGATATGCTGCTAGGTGTCACTCATGGTTTGTGGAAGCCTTGAAGATTAGCAAACACTAATCAAAGGGAGAATTGAAATGTAGTTTCAATTCACAATCAATCGTTAAGAATAACGATCGTCCACTGCCTCGCTAATTGGAACCTAATGGATCGTACACCGAGTAAGGATGAAAGTGAAGAAATACAAATGAAATGGATATGCAATTAAATGGTTTAATTGAAAAATGGTCAAGATTAATTAATTAGTTAATTAATTTTACGAAATGTTCGTATTGGGCTTTTAAGTTGGTTTTGGGTTTCGGGGCCCAAAAGTGTTTTGGTCCACAAGGCCCATTATGTTTAAGTTGTATGACGACTAAAACAAAATGGGCAATAAGCCCAATCACAACAAAGAGGCCGGCCATAGTGAGGAGAGGGTGAAGGTTTGCTTAATTGCAAGTTTGCCACTCACCTAAGAAAAGAGTTATAAAAGCAACTTTATAGCTATTTTTCTCATTAGGGTTTTCTTGATGAAAAAGAGGTGAAACCTATTCTCTCTTTTTCTCTAAAGAGGCCGGCCACTTAGAGGGGATTTAGCTAGCAATCTTTTCTTCTCTAAGTCATCCATTTCATCTTCAAACTTCATCCTTGGTGTGGAGACTTAGAGACACCAAACCTTTGGTGTTTTTGGAGATCCTTTCCTCACATCCTCAAGGAGCAAATGAGCACTAAAGGAAGGAAATCACAAGGAAGATCCAAGGAGCTAGGAGGTGACTTGAAGGCCCTCCACTTGGGTGAATCCCTTGTGTAAACAAGGATGATCTTCAAGGGTAATGAATCTCTAAAATCTTACATTCTCTTTAATGTTGTTAAAGAGTCTTATGGTTCACCATTCACTAGACTTTGAAAGTCATGGGTTTTAGAATTGTTTTTTAATGCATGCCTACTTTAATATGTTAATTGTTTGCATATGTGTTCAAATATTCTCACATGTTCTTAGCTAGGACTAAATTTTTCCTTCACTAGTTAGCAGTGTTGGTGGCTCATGAGGATTTCCACGGCGTTCTGACAGACTACTTAAATGTAGGACTCACATTCGGGTGTTGTAATTTAGTAATGGTCCTACTTAACTGCACCTAGTACTTATGCTCTGATTATGTGTGTTTCACACTTAAACTCACTCTAGCATGTTGGTTGGATATTCTGCTAGTAGTTGGTTTTTTATTCCTTCGTATTTCTTTTACCTTTTTGCTTCCGCGTCGCACTTTTGGTTACGTCATGCCCACGTGACGGCCAACACGCCCTGATTTTAGGGTCGAGGTGTGTCACCTAGCTAGGGTTTTTTTGGTTTAATTTAGGTTTAATTAGGAGTTACAAAATAATTAGCCAGTAATTCCCTAATTAACTTGGCTAATTATTTGTCATACAAAGGAAAAAAAGGTAGAAAGAAAGGCTGATTTCTTTTGGGGATGAAAGATGGCCGGCCTTTTTGTGGGAGTTAGGGTAAAGTGAATGGTCTAAATGCTAATTAAAGGAATAATTAGCTAATTAACCCATTAATTAGCTATTTATCATTATTTTAGAAGGAATGTTTTAGGAATTATGGAATAAGTATAGTATTTAGCTAATTGATTAGCTAAATAATGAAATAGGAAATATATGAATAAATTATGTTTTAAGTTGATACATATTTTGAGCACTTTTGACTTGGTTGAGGGATAATTGTCTGCTACTTGCGCGTAGGAATCCCTGTATGCCCCAAGAGTAGTTTTGTATTCTTTTGTCAAAAATCCACATGTCGCCTTGTGAATATTTTTGGCTCCACAAAATTGTGCCCTAATGGCTTTGCAATCATAAGAAGGAGAGGATGATGCACATCAACTCAACACAATCATCCTTTTGGCTATTTAAATTAGATCAAAGAGGCACAACAAACGTGGTGGTGGCCACTGTTTGATGTGAATTCACTGCAAAATGGATGGCAAAATACGGGATTGCCTCCAATAAACTTAAGGCTTTTGATAATGTCTGCAAGGCCGCTCGTTTAGACCTGTCGGCAATGGCGGTTCGAAATCTGGGGAAATACCTCTTTGCCAACTGGAAGGAATTCACCCGTGAACTTTTTTTTTTTTTTTTTTTTTGTTCTTTATTTAATCTGTTTGACATATTGTTATGGTATAACAAAGATAATTTAAGCTTCTTGGTTAATTTATCATTAGATCAATTTAATGGCTCAGATGAAAGAGGACCTCAATGGTTCTCAAAATGAGGACCTTAGGAGAGCACCACTCTAGACGACTAGGTGACTAGGCGGGGTTTAGGCGGAAGTCTAAGCGAACTGAGCGGATTTAAATAAATTTATTATATATGGTATAAATAAGTGTCTATTTATACTCAAGAAACACACATAATTATATTGAGACACATAGCTTGCATAATAAAATGACATATAAATTATAAAGTATTAGAACATATTGAAAACATGAGGAACAAGCATATAATGAGTGTTTCATCCAAGCATTTACAAGTCTTTTACATTTTATTGAAAAAATAAAATACAAAATGAAAGTTACCGATTTTTTATCTAAGTAAGGGTCACGGTCTAGGCGGGCTAGGTGGACGCTTAAACTAGTCTAGGGGCACTTTCTTGATTTTAAAAAGCCTACGAACTAATCAGGGTAATGACCAACCACCTAGCGCATAAGCAGAACTAGACGGAGATTTTTAGAACAGTGACTAAATTTGAGAAATCTCATCTTTCTTCTAGTTAGACAAGCAATGTGTTCATCTATTTTACAATATACACTAGAATAGTGCTTAGAAAATAACGATGATGAATGTTGTTGCTTTTGATAGTTACTAAATTAACTATACTTTATCAAGTTGAAATTATTTTTTGTGTTGGCATTCTGAATCACACCCCCTCATAAAAGATAGTGACTAAATGAAGTATATTTTTATAATAATCCTACTCATATGTTGTCATCGTATGCTTGTCGATACAAGTATATGAAGGATTTGGACAAAACTAGTCTCATTTTAAAATTATAAATAAATAAATAAAAAGAAGGAAGCTCTGATGGTAAAACAAGAAAACCGTCCTTGGCCCTATAAAGTAAAGGAATAAGTAAAAGACTCCGCATATGAAGGATGTCAGAGCTGAGTCAGACCCAAAAGAAAAGCTGAAATCCCAACATACAAAACCAAGTGCGCAGGAGGAGACACACCCTCAAATGAAGCTTCAGCAATGGCGTTAATGGCAACCAGAACAAACTTCTTTAGGCTCCTCACAACAAAAGCACCAATTTTGGGATCTGGGTCTTACTCCAATGGCCTCAAGCGACCGCTTCGGCTTGACCGGGGCGGTGGAGCCGGGTTGACGTCGCCGTATTCCACCTCTGCGGTGGCGCAGCAGCCAGAGTCCGGGATCATTGGGTCGAGGCCACCGCACATGGGGTTGGAGATATTGGGTGTCAAAGATTACGAAGATTATAGGAGGTCTTTGTATGGTGAAATCACTCACAAGGCTTTGCTTGTTGATGCTGTTGGTACCCTTGTTGTTCCTTCCCAGCCAATGGCTCAGGTCCTCTCTCTCTCTCTCTCTCTCACTCTAACGCTTTTTTACATGCACACCCACATTTTCATTTCTCAATTTTTCCTATATATGCATGTAAATTGTAATGAACCTTCAGGTTTCTGGGTTTGTATGTATATGAATTGAACTTTTGGGTTTCTGGGTTTGTGTATAACTGCATAGAAGTTCTTGGATCTTGTGTCCTTTCTTATTTTTTCTTTCTTTCTTTCATTTTCCGTTTTGGTGTTTTGGGTTATGTTCATACATAAATGATAAAAATCCAAGAACTTCTTGTGCATATTTCAATCGTGGGAGTATATTTATAGATAATAGATATTGATTATTTATGCATGTATTGAGTTTCTGATTTTTTTCTGATAGAATTGGATTCCTGGGAATTTTCCTTTTAAAATTACATTTTGGTTGCCGTTTGTAGCTTTTTTGCAGGTTTTAGGATTTCTTTATTTCTTGCGTGATTATCTGTCTCTATGACTGCTGATATATTGAATTTTTTTTTTTTTTTTGTCTGTTTGCATAGATATATAGGAAGATAGGCGAGAAATATGGAGTGGAGTACTCAGAGGCCGAGATTTTAAACAGATACAGAAGAGCTTACGAGCAGCCTTGGGGAAGATCTCGTCTCAGGTCTCTTCCCATCTTCATTTCCAATGTTTCTATTTCCCCTTGTATACTGGGGTACATATGGTTTTTGCTAATCCATTTGCTATCGTTTTAACTGTAAGTTTTATGTCTTTAGTTTTTTATTCGTTGGCATTTTATGGGATTGAAAATGTTTACATCAATTTTTGCCTGTAATAGCTATTATTTGGCATTTTGGAAGCTGGCTAGGAAGCTAATTCATAGCCTCTGTGTTCTAAAGTTTATCGGTAGAGATTTGATGCTGCATGCAATCAACTCACTTCTTTTTTCATAACCGAGTATTGACTGGAAAAGATCTAACAATCTAATGGTCTTGTGGCTTCTTATTGTATTTTGGGAAATATATTGACAGTCCCCTAAAGTTTAGCATAGAGCTTTCCCCCGTCTAGCCATTGTGTTGTCAATGGGGTTGGTTAAGTAGAAGTGAATCCTTTCTTTCTGTTTCTTTTCAGTGTCCCCTTTGATCTCATTCATTAAATACAGAAGTTTAGCAGTAAGCCTGCCATGTTTGGAGTGAATTCTCTGATTCTCTTTTATCTTTAAAGTGTGTGTTTCCTCTTTGCGTTGTAGATATGTAAATGATGGGAGACCCTTCTGGCAATATATAGTCAGTTCTTCCACTGGCTGCTCAGATTCTCAGTACTTTGAAGAGCTTTATAACTACTATACGACTGACAAGGTTGGGTAATTTTTAAGTACCATTTTCTGTATAGCAATATATAGGCGTGAAGTGGGTTTATAATATACTTCTGTGTTTTCTCATAGGCTTGGCACCTCTGTGATCCTGATGCTGAGAGAGTGTTTAAAGCTCTGAGGAAAGCAGGTGTCAAAGTAGCTGTTGTGTCAAATTTTGATACCCGATTAAGACCTGTTTTACATGCTCTACATTGTGAACAATGGTTTGATGCAATAGCAGTGTCAGCTGAAGTAAGTGAATTGCTTAGTATCTTTCTGCAGTATACATGTCTCTCTCTCTCTCTCTCTCTCTCTCTCTCTCTCTCTCTCACGCATACACACACAGGCGCAAATTCTAGAATCTTCTGCAGTAAGCATGGTTCTTGAATTAGGTGATTGGTTGTCCATATTATCCATCGTTCAGAAACTAAGAAGTTGAGTCCAACAAAATTAGTCTTTATTTTGCAGTAATTACGAAAGAAGGTGATACTGTCCTTGTTTAACTCCCACCCTCCGACTGACACAAAAAGGGAACGCAAAAGCTAAATGGGATTTTTGAGAATTCCATATTTGTATATATACATACAAAAAGATTTTAAAAAAAAATAAAAAATGTTTTTTGGTTCTCCACATAATCCGTTGGTCTGATGACAAAATAGCTCTGTTGTTGGTATCGTTGTGTCATTGCTGATGCTATGAGTATTTCATATGAACAGGTTGAAGCAGAGAAGCCAAATCCAACAATATTTCTTAAAGCTTGTGAGTTATTGGGAGTAAAACCTGAGGATGCTGTGCACGTAGGTGATGATCGTAGGAATGATATATGGGGTGCTAGAGATGCAGGCTGTGATGCTTGGCTTTGGGGAAGTGATGTTCACTCCTTCAAGGAGGTACGTCAAAGGAAATTTTTAGGCGAGGGTGTTATGCTGTATAATTTAGTCTCTACATGTATTTTATGCGTATCTTTTCTAATCGCCCAAAAGTTGCACGTAATTCACTTTGCGTAAAGTAATTACTTTTGTGCTGCTGATGCAGGTGGCTCAGAGGGTAGGGGTCCATGTTTAACATGATGTCGTATTATTATGCGACCTGAACGATGCTCGCTCTGTACAGGTTTTTATTTAGCTTCTTCAATGCGGGTGTTGTGTGTAATGTGCTTTTGTTGTAATATGTATTAGAGAGACGTGAAACCCAAGGAAGGACGAAAATAATGCAAGACATTTTTGTCTTCTTTGTCGTGGAAAATGGGAAGTTGTGTACTTTTAGTTATCCTGCACAAGTTCCGATTTGGTGCTAATTTAAAGAAACACATTGATCTCCTTCAATAAGTATAACTAGTTTTGGTGCAAAAATGTCAACCAAACCACTCGAAATGGAAGAGATTTTCCAGACACCCCTTTACTTCCTTGTATTTTTAGCATTTAAGTTGAATAGATCAAGGGATAATCTAGGGGGGGAAATAAAGAGAAGTGCGCAAAAGAAGAAAAATGGCGTGCCAAACCCACAAAAAATTACGAATTTCGTGTAGACCAAGAGTATAACTAGTTTCATCAGACAAGGAAGATTGAATTTGAAACTTTCTAACATATAACTTCAAAAATTCATATTCCCTTTTAACATAACCACCTCTGCTTACGCCGATCATACGCCCAAGGCTGTGATGGGGTATTCCAAATATCATAAAAGATTCCAAAACTGCAAGACCTCTACAAGGCAATGCTACTTGTCCCTAGAAGAAGCTCTAAAGTTTAGAAAGGGGAGAAAATTACTCCTCTATCGTCTTCTGGTTTAACCAGATGAAGGTCCAGCTTGGGTTCTGCTCTTCTTGTAGTAACTCCCAAATCTTTGGGCAACCGCAGCATCATATGATGTATCCCATACCTGCAAATTCAGCCATTACATTAGCAGTCGTGATACACCATTGAAAAGCCGCCTTTCAAAAAGTGCAACGATAAACAAGATACAGAAAGACAGCTCACTTCCAGTTTCCCTTTTGAGCCTCCTATGGCCAGCAAAAAAGGGTTATCTTCCGCAAACGAAATAGAAAAGACAGCTCCCTGACAACATTCAGAGCAGAGTCCAACAATCAATCTCGCATTAAACAGAAGAAACAGAAGAATAACTCGTTGCATTAAAATGATGAACTATGATCAATCACTTACTGCTTTAGGATTCCTGGATGAAATGCATGAAGGTTGGTTGTTTGACAAATCCCAAAGCTTTACCTGTAACAAATGGTAGTGGATACATTACAAAACATTCCAATCTGCCAGGTATGCGAGTGTGCAGGTAGTGAGAAACACTTCATACCATTTTATCTGTGGATCCAGTTGCAAGAAGCTGGAAAAAAAAAAGGCACAAAGGTGAGATTACACATAACTCGGCGATACAAAAAAGTACGCCAAATTGAGGAGAAAAGGGGGACTGTACATTAGGTGCTGCAGGGTTATATGATATTGAGCAAACAGCTTTGTCATGAGCATGAAGAGTAAAACTCGGTTTAGACTCGGAAGTAGGAGCAGATGTGGCAGCCCGAATATCAAAACCTTTGATTGTGCCATCTTCTAGGCTCACCTGGATGGATTTACAAAATGTAATGATCAATAAAGGATAATTCTCATTTAGCCAGAGAACAACTGTTTCCACATATTAACAAATAACACGAAAAGGGATAAACAAAAAGCAAACACTTTGTGATAAGTACGAAAAAAGACTGTCTTAAGAGCCAAGGCACACACCACAAATGAATGCTCAGTGTGTGGATCCCATGCTAAGCTTTCTACATCAGCTGTGACTGTCCACTTATACCCGGAATGTGATGGCACCCTCCCATCTTTCTGGAATGAATAACAATTGTAAATGCACAAGTCAAATAAATTTTCAAACAAATAAGTTTCTTACGATCGCTTAAGTTTCTAGGATAACAAATAAATGCCAACAGAGTAACATTTGTAAAACATTAAATACCAAGACTACTGTATGATCAAAAGAACCACTGAGAAGAACTTGCGGGGCAAAATGATTCCATGCAACTGCCTGAACCTGTAAAAATAGTATGAAGATGGTTAATGAAAAAATTTGAAAGGAAAAGTAACTCCTTAAAATGAAGATCTCAGGATTGCATTTGTTCTATAGCATGCCATTGAAAATTTGATTTCAGGTTAGAGCATAGAAAATCAATCCTGTCTAAATTCTTGCCTTGTCTGTATGGTGCTCCATGGTAATATTACATTTTCCGGTAGCCACATCCCAAATCTTAACTTGTTTGTCAGCACTTGCACTAGCAAGTATATTTCTGTTTATAGGACAAGACAAGATAAGTTTATGAACCTTCCACTGAAGCAACAACAGGTAGTACAAAACTCTAGAAGAGTACAAACCTGTACTCCTTATTCCAAGCAAGCCCGAGAACTGAATCTCTGTGACTGTCTTCTTTGTATTTGATTGATACCTAATACAAAGGAAGTTTCGGAATTGGTAAAGAAAGTTAAAAAGAGTTGCACGATTATCAAAAGCCCAAACAGTGAAAGAATTGAGCATCGAACCTTCTTTCCTTTCTTTTTTTTCTTCTCAGCAATACCACCCAATATCACGCATGGTTGCACTTCATCAACCTGAAAAACAGCAAAAAATGTTAGAAATTACAATAACATTTCCATCAATTACCCACATAAACCTATGCAATGAGACTAGTATCCATGAACTACATACAATGTCAAGATCCCATATCTCAATGGAAGGTTCATCCATTAAACCAACAGCAACGAAGTTCCCTGTCAACTCAACATAGAAAACATTTAGACATCAATTAAATATAAAGGTAAAGCAAAGCCAAAACTGAAATTTGAAAAAAAAATTAGATAAAAATTGCAATTGATATCAAGGAAAACAACCATTCACAATGTATAAGATAATCGTCATTAAACTTCACCATAAGAGGGAGCTCATGGTAACAGAAATTTTGAGCGGAATAAATCTAATTTTAACAAGATTGTACATGCCATCAAAGAAAAAAACATTGAAAAAGAACTTTATTAGAAGAAGATATTACAATTCTTCTAAAAACAGATTCTAACTATAAATATAATTCACGTATATGAGTAACCTCCAGATGTTTCAAACAAAATGCACACGTAACACATGAAAAAAATATCTAAATTGTGATAAAAATGCAATTGATATCAAGGAAAACAACTATTCATAATGCATAAGATAATCGTCATTAAACGTCACCATAAAAAAGAGCTCACGGTTACATAAATTTGAGCAGAATAAATCTAATTTAAACAAGTTTGTACTCGCTATCAAAGAAAAAAACAGTGAAAACAGAACTTTATTAGAAGAAGATATTACAAAATTTTCTGAAAACATAAGAAATTCTAACTATAAATATAGTTCAGGTACATGAGTAACCTCCAGAAGTTTCAAACAAAATGCATGCGTAGCACATGAATCACACCTTTGTCTCCACCTTTGAGAGGACAATCAAGCCATGCTGTGCAAAGGGGAAATGATGAAAGGATGACGTCATGGTGAACAAAAACATCTGCTTCACCATCTTCTGATTCAACATACAGCCATATCTGCTCGTACATAATTCAATTACGATCAGTGGAAAATAGACAAGAAAAAGGAAACAAATAATTTAAAAAACTATTACATGCCTCAAGCTGGCTGACTTCATCCTCATTGCGGGCGCAAACTATGACTGCATCACTTGGATTAATTGTCATGTCATCACTGTCTTCAGAATCCTCGTCCTTTGAGGAAATAAAAATGAGAATGAAAAACCAGGTTGCTCTCCTAACCTCACAAAAGAAGGAAAGAAAACAAAAATAATGGCATAATTTACGTAGTAAAAAACTTACATCATCCTTTTCCTTCTTTAGATATGGATCCATATCGTTACTTGGGTAGTAAAGGTCCCCAACCCCACTACTAAACACGTCAATGCCTGAGATCAGACATACGAAGATGCACTGTTAGCTATACATCCTAATCAACACTCATAAGAAGAAGCATATGGTAAACTTAATCAAATTACTAGTCAGTAACTTCATCAATGCTTCAAGTTCAACATTGCATAATACATCCATTTTAATTGAAGATAGTTGAGGTTCCACCATAAAACCAATTGGCAATATCAAAATTAGCTCAATTACTTATAAGCACATGCAAGGTCCCTCCTTTCCCAGATGTGGGATTGATACCCTTAACATGGCCCCTCACGTGTGGCGAGTTTTCAAGCCTAACATGTGGACAATGCAAATCGGGTGACATGGAGCACGTGTGGCCGCTGAGCTTTACACGCAGGAACTTGCTCCAATACCATGAAGAAAGTTGAGGTTCCACCATAGAACCCATTAGCAATATGGGGAGTTACTTATAAGCACATGCAAGGTCCCTCCTTCCCCAACTTGGGATTGATATGTACTAACAAAACTTAATTACTAGTCAGTAACTTCAACAATGCTTCAAGTTCAACATTGCATAATATCCATTTTATTGACATGGTAAAACCATATGCACTAACAAAACCATCTAACTGTAAACTAAAGAAAAAGAAAATTTTACAGGTCTCACAAGACTTCCAAGTTTATTGACCAAAAAAACACCACTATCAAGTTTAACTATGAGCAACTGTTTGATTGCCCATCCAACATCTCCAGCTTAAGCAACATTGTAACTAACCCCCTCTTATGCTCCAAAAATGATTTCAAGAAAATAAAGAACAAAGGGGAATACCATCATCCTCGTCGTCATAATGTTCCATGTCGAGTTCCCTCAATCCATCGGCTATGTCATCAAATTTGGCCCCTGGCTCGGTAACTTTAGGAGCTCTTCCGAGTGCTTTTGCCACCTCTAATGCTTGGGAGACTTGATCACCCTGCTTGGGGGTTTCAAAATCCATTTCTCCATCATCGTCCTCACTTTCAGCATCTCCACTGCAAAATCAATAACCCATCAAAACCATACAAGTCGGTGAGTCGAAAATCAACACCCGAACCGCCTAAAGCTTCATATCCCAATTCACAAACCACATTACACATACACTACCCTGGAAATTCAACTCTTTCCCACTTGGTTCTAGAAATAAACCGCCAACCCTCCACCAAGTTTTTCACTTTTCGGAGAAAAAAAATTACCCACCTAAAAAAATTACCCAATTATTCATTTCAAAGAAAGTGAACATCTTTGACACAAAATTTGAACTACCACCAAACATCAATAAGTTGAGAGCTCTGCAACAATGGCAGCTAAAGGAAAATCAATGTTCCCGCAACCAGTACAGCACTCTACGACAACAAAAACAAAGACATACAAAATGAAAAATGAGAAACGAGGCGAAGAAGTTTCACCTTTTCTCCAAGGCGCCGGTTTTAATCAGCTCTTCGATTTCCTCTTTGGTGGGCGGGTCGGCGACGGAGGGAACCGGCTTCGAAACCCCTTTGGGCACCCACGAAATTGCTGATATCATTTTTTCTTCTTCTTTTCGAAACTGGGTTCGATTCAATCGCTGTGTTTTGGTGGAGGTTTAGGAGGTTTAGGAGGTTTAGGAAATTTGGCGGTGTAGCAAACTGTTTCAGCTGCCTCTCGTTCGACTCGGTGAGAAGTAGGGTATGCAATAAAACTTCGTTTTTGTTTCTCTTTTCTGTGTAATTCCACATGCGCCCCGGTGAGTTTCAGCGGTTGTTTCATTTTGATCCCCAAACTTTGTTTTTTCTTCCCGAGTTGCTCCCTAATTTAAAGACATGCTAATTAAGTACAAATGTACAATAGTAACGAGTTTGATACTAATTTATAATTAGACATGTTTTAAAAAACAGCATATCATATATGGCGGGCCCATAGACTTCGGACCACCAGATCAAGACTAGTGGAATGAAGAGATCAGATCTCGGAGCTCGAAGCAACTCGTGAAACCCGAACTAGGATCATCATCATAGGGATTGTGAGAGCATGTCATCTTCAAGGAAAATGCACTTTCCAAAGCATATTTAGGGGCATTTGTGTGATCATGAATTTTATTGGACCGGAATAAGGTGGATCAGAATATAAATACCTTAGGGGCCTGTTTGTTTGACCGGTTAAGGAGGACTGGACTGGACTAGACTATAGTCTTTTGTTTGGTATGCACCAAGATTAGGTTTAATGGGCTTAGCACGGACTCGCTCGGATTATACGCCTCCTTAGCCGTTCTTAACGAGGATCCCCAATTTTGGGCGGACTCGTAAGCCAGAGAAAACCACGAGAGATTTTCTGCGTCTTCCCTCGTCATCATCATCTCTGCGTGCTCCCTCATCGTCGTCCTTGCCGTGCTCCCTCATCGTCGTCCTCTTCACCCTCATCTCTGCATCTTCCCTCATCTGCATCTGCTCGCCCTCATCTGCCTCAAGTTGTCTGGTAAACTTCGAATCTTCGATTTATTTCGTCGATTTGTGTTGCAGATCGTGATATTACTGAGCTTTATTTGATTTTGTTGTTTTGGGTTTGAGAAATTTTCAATCATAGACCTCTGCACTTGAACAAATTAGGGTTTTGATATTTAGGTGAAATTGAGATTAGAATTTGGGGTTTTCATAAGATGAGATGGAACTTGGGAATTTAGGATGCCAAAGTTGTCAAAATTGCAAGTCCTACCCACATTATGTTTTCGCAGACTTATTTCGGACTAAAGGGAGCTCTCGGAGATAGGATGTTCGACTTAGTTACCCAGCAACGCAAAAACGGAAAGCTCACCTTTGAAGACTTAGTTATTGCCTAAGTAATTTTTTTCCTTGAAAATCTTGTGAATTTTGCGCTTTTTGTTTCGTATTTTTGAGTTTTATCATATGCCCATTTGCTTTATTTTGCTTCCCTTTTGTGGGTTTTCAGGGGATTTATGAGAAGGGAACAAAAGATGACATTGAAGAATTCATATATCAGTTGTTAGACGTATCCGGGGATGGCATTGTGGGAAGGTAGAATTGGAACTCCAACTTTATCGAGAATATATGATATAGATTCATATATTGATTGCAATTGGTTGAAGTATGTGGTTTTGTTATATCCTGTCTACAGAACGAGTTGTTGTGTCCTGTAGTTTTGATTATGTTAGTATGGTTTTAGTAAGTTTCACAGCATGATTTTCGTCAACTAGCATTTGAATGATTTAAAGTTGATAGAAATAAGAACATTGTCTTAAAGTATGGCATTGTCGTATTACATGACTTGGGTTATACTTGTTACTGTGGCTTGCAATTCATAGGAGTATATGGGTGCTGCGTTAAGTAGTTTAGTTACTGTTGTTTACTTTAAGTTCACAGTGTGATATTTCTTCAGATTCGTTGAATAAAAACGTACTAGTAGCCCCTTCAATAATTTAAAGTAAATAAAGATAAGAACATATGGCATATTGCATGACTTTGGTTTACTTCTTGTTGTGGCTGCAGTAAGGATGGAAGAGTTTCGTGATTTCTATTTATAATGTGATAAGAAGTACGTCTTTGTATTATTTTTATGTCTTGTCTGATGTGTATGATATTAGGAATGTAAATTCAGGTCAGATTTGGAATGTGTTCTGGGTGCAATGTTTGACAATATATTCAGTATGGACAACCCTGAACGTGGATCAAGTGCACATCAGGGCAGTGTCGTTGTATTTCTTAATGCTACAAAGTTTACTAAGCATGGGAGTCTTCCATGTGTGTACTCTGTGTGTGTGGGGGGGGTGCGCGTGCTCTGTGTGTGTGTGCGCGCGCGCCCGCGCTCTGTGTGTGTACTCTTGTGTGTGTGTGTGTGAAATTGTAAAGTTTTTGTAGAAGACACGTAGATAATAGATACACCTTATTGACCTTTGGTTGAAAACGATTAAAAATGTGTTTTGACAATGATAAATAATGATGATGATCTTTGCGATGTAGGATTAAGCACAATCATGCGCATACACAAAATGTGGGAGTGTTCAGGGCAATCAAATCGGAACTCAAGAAAGTGTTCGTCCAAAGGCTTTTAAGCAACAAAGCAAGCGGATGAATATATTATGTGGTGCCTTTTGACATAGATGTATTTTATTAATCGTACAATCTTAGGTTATGACTTATAACTTAGCTTTGCACTATGAAGTATTTTGGCTAATGTTAACTAGGATTTTGTAAATTATGGAGATCTACTTTGGAATGCTATACTATAGTTAACTGGCATTTTGTAAAATATCCTGGATGAAAGTTTAGTGAATGATGTTTTAAGAGTCAATCAATGACAAAGATAGACTTGTCACAAGTATCTTCTTATGTACTTGCATTTGTTGAAGTTGCATGTATTGGGCACTATTTTTCTTCTTCTTTTGGGTGATAGAGTTTAAACCAAGCTACATTTGCAGATTAAACTCAACTATTTATAAATAGTATGTCCTCCTCGCCCCTCAATGTGCGTTTTACCCTTCCGATTTCATACTTAACTAATTAATTATTGATTTATTTGTTTATGAATGCTTATAAGATAGTTTCCTTGGTTTTTGCCTCTATGCAAATGAATCATTAGATAGGTGTGTGTGATCTTGTTGCTTCTAGGAAATCAAATTCTTCTTGAGCTGCTATGCAATTCATTATTCGTGATCGAAAGATGATATAGGGATGCTAAAAGCCTGGAATCTTTTTTCACACTATTAGTATTAGTCATCATCTCGTCCATTATTGGAACTGTATGAGGACTTAAATGATTAAAATAGGGAAATGCATGCTAAAATGTACCTATAACGGTATTTAATTGTCAGAAAACGAAAATTATGACAAAATTTTATTTTGTAAATTTCAAGTTGTTAAAAAAAGGGGTAAATGGGTAAAAAAAGGATAAACGGGTTCAAAAACGGGTAAACGGGTAAATGGTTATGGTTAAATAGGTAAACGGTTATGGTTAAATGGGTACACGGTTATGAGTATGGTTAACCGTTTATAAACAATTATGGGTATGGGTATAACTGTTTATGCAATTACCTAATGGGTAAACGATTATGCGGGTATGAACATAAATGGTTATGGGTAAATAACCGCGGTTACCCGCCCGCCATAATCGTTGCCCATCCCTACTTCCAAGTAAGCAGGTAAATTACAAATCATCAACAAAACAGACATGTTATGCTCATTAGATAAATACACAAGCTCACGTAGAGATGTTCTAACATGAATAGGTTGGGTGTATAAATCTACACATGATGGCGCAAAGCGCATCACATACGAGTTCTAGTTGCCTAATGCAAACTAGTACATGCTGGCACCAACAATGGATCAAATGTAAGTGTAATGGTGCATGTGAACATACTCATGAAACTAGTTTCGGCCTCAGATAATACTATAGACACCGTATTGATAAACCAACATTAGTTCTGATTGATTATGCTGAGTCACAATCCTATTCTAACAAGGACAACACAGAGGACACGCTTGGAGAAGACAAGTCATAGTCCTAGTCCTAGTCTGTTCATTATGCTTCTAGTTCTTGTGTAATTATGAATGTATTCTAATATCTTAATCTTGTATTGATTAGTTTTATATTCCTATAAATGTTAATGGAATCCGGCTCTCTCATTATTGAGTTGAATTTACAAACATATCAGATTATCTTTCATGTGTAAGCATACATGATGAGCGGATAAGTCATATGAAAACATGTCATGAATAATGTCTTCAATCACAAGCGTTACAAATCATAATAACCATTGCAATTCCTAAAAGTAATACACGATAGTAAAACGTTTCCCAAGAAAGGTTCTCAAAAATCAAAAATTAGATCATCATCATCACAATAAACATTTGCATAATCTGTGTAAAAGTAAGGCATGATATAAAAGCATCACGTAAAGCCAGTTTCTGAAAATATATTATATAGTTTAAAAGCAAAAGTCCACTCACAAATTACACCTTATGGTCATAAAAGCCTTGTCTGCATGCTCTTTGTAATCCATGGGATACCACTCCTAGAGTGAAATAACTCATACTTAGTATACTAATCAAATACTACGAAGACTACTGAAAAATAGGATCGAGAAAACTTGTATTCACCGTCGTGGGCTGCTACGTGTCGCCGCACGCACCTCCATACACTGGCAGAAGGTCTGCATGCGTCTCCACGTCCACACGATGAGGGTGGAATATTCCCTCGACATTGACCGAAATGTTCCAAGTTTGGGTCACGTGGATAGAATATTTGGTCTCCACCAAGGAATATTCAGGGGACTCTGGCTGCTGCAGGTACTGTGCACGAGTTGAAATTTTGCCACAATCTGGGTTTTTGGCTATGAAGTTTCATAGAGCCAAAACAAGCTCAAAACTCAACCATTTTTCATGTACAATATGTCAAAATGAAGCTTGAACAACCATGAATGAGATTTTACCTATTGGGAGTTTAAAAGGTGGCTAGAAATGGTCTGAAAAATTGGGCTCTTGGGTTTCTTCGAATTCAAGGCATATTCGAGCTTGCAAGGTTCGAATTTGAAGCTAGGGATAATGATGAGTGGATTGGTAATGGTAGTCCCACCCAACTCGATGAGTTCAAGGTGCTAGGAGGAATGTAATAATGGTGTTGTATGGTCTTAGTTTGTTAAAGAATCGGTGGTGGTGTCGCCGTTGTCGTTTGTGTGTGTATGTTGGAGGAGGAAGAAGAAAGTAAGAACAGTGAAAGAGAGAGGAAAGTGGGAAACTGAGTGAGGAAGGGAGAGAAATTGGGTGAGTACAGGGAGAACTGAGAAAGTGGGTCCAAGTGGACCCAAAACCCAACATAATAAAATAGTAATTGAAGTGTTAAGAAATGTCGTGAATTAATAATGCTTTTGAACTCTAGTGGAATCTTCATTTTAACTCTGAATTCTGTTTCGCTTGCGCTCACGCATTCATGTTGACGAGTACTACAAGAATACATTAAAATAATAGATCACATGTGTCACGAGCTCAAGGGTTAGCCGAAGACAACACTTACCCATCTAGAGGCATTTTGGACAGTTCACACATTCGAGACTCGATGAAGATTCATTTAAAAATGTATAATTACCATTTTGTTTGGATAGTTGTTCATTAGTGATTTTGAATTTGCTCAATCTTCCCACAACAATATGCACTAGCACGCCTCACCGTAAAGTATCTAAACCCTTAGGTGAGCTGTGAGCTAGGAGAAATTTTTTATTATGACGGGAACACGGGTGGTACACCACGTGTTTTTATGTAAATGGTGGAAAATTTTATATTTTAAGTTATTAACTTTTTAACACACAAATTCCACAATTTGTATAGTGACACATGATGTACCACTTCGTATGTCGGTCACACTGAAAAATCTCTCGTGAGCTAAGAGCTGAGCTAATTTTTTTTTTAAATTTATTTCTAGCGAATACTTTTCTAGAAGCCTATTTCCGTAATTTAGCAGCGTTGTCTTCTCCCACTTCCAAAGCACACAGAGGCGGGAAAAAAAGCCAGAGCACCCAAAAGCAAAAACCCAAATGAGCTTTTGAAAACCGCCATAATTGCAGCAAACCGCCACCTAATTCTGCAAAGCCAGAGAGAATGGAGAGAATTCACGTCACTGTGCGTGCTCGGCCGCTCTCAGCCGAAGACGCCAAGACCAGCCCTTGGCGCATCTCCGGCAACTCCATCGCCATCCCCAACTACTCCAAGTTCGAATTCGGTAACCACTCAACCCTCTCTCTCTCTTCTGAACTTTTCAATTTCCTGGGTTAGATGTCTTCTCTTTCTCCAATTTACATAGATTTGTTTGGGTTTGTAGATCGAATTTTCGGTGAAGATTGTAAGACCTTCGAGGTCTATGAATCAAAAACCAAAGATATAGTCGCCGCCGCGGTTCGCGGCTTCAATGGTACCTTCAATGTTCCCAATTTAAATAATGGTATTTTTATTTATTTATTTTGAATTTTCACTTAATTTTTTTCCCCTTTTTTGCTTATTTGTTTGTAGGAACCGTGTTTGCATATGGGCAAACTAACAGTGGGAAAACTCACACCATTCGAGGCTCGGCTACTGAACCGGGGGTGATTCCTCTTGCAGTGCGCGATATGTTCGACATTATTCAAGAGGTACTTTGGTTGGATTGTCAAATGTGTAATTTGGTATGAATTATTGGTAACACTGTAAATTGCAAAGTAATTAATATCTAAAATTTCTCTGACCAAACAAGGTGCGAGTTCTAACGCTTAAAATGTTCGTTCAAACTTATATGATTATGTTTTATATGCCTAGAAATTATCTTATCATTTCAGTTCTTGGCTGCAGAAAACTGTTGTGCACACTTCTAGTAATATTAATTAATACACTTTGGTAATTAGCATACTTAGGTCAATCAAACTGCGATTTCGTTATCGTTTTTGTAGCTGAGACTTGTACAGAGTGACTGTTGATGCCACTTTATTTTATTTGGGACCCCTAAGGACGCAGCTTGGTCCATTTAATGTAAGGGTGGCTGAAGCTATTCTATGTTGTCCACTTGTCCTAGACTCCACAAACGGCTAAACTGAGTAGGTTACATCTGATACATAGGTTAAGTATTATAGTGTGTGGACTGCTAAATAGATCACTTAAAGTCAATTATTCTTTAAGACTTTCCAGTGACCATAGTTCTTTATTTTGTATTCATGAATTTGTTCACTGGTTTAGCTCAACATAGAAATTTTATTTTAATATTTATATTGGAAACCCAGTGTATGCGCAATTGCGCATTCTCAAGTTATTTCTTGATTTTAGGATGTGGATCGGGAATTCCTATTACGAATGTCTTATATGGAGATCTATAATGAGGACATAAATGATTTGTTGGCTCCTGAGCATCGAAAGTTGCAAATTCATGAAAGTCTAGAGGTATTGAATTTACTATATAGTACTTATTATGATAGTTTATCGGTACTTAAGTAACTGAAAGTTCCGTTTCCTTTTATGAATACAGCGAGGGATATATGTTGCTGGATTGCGAGAAGAAATTGTTGCCTCTCCAGAGCAAGTCCTTGATCTCATGGAGTTTGGAGAGTGTAATTACTTTTTACAGTATCATATGTATTCATCTGTATTAAAGTACTTTTCAAGAGTTATTAAGTTCCCCCTAAACGGATTAGCTATCACTTTTGTACTTCTGTTTGGTATGCAATTAGGATTAAAGAATGTATGAACTACAAGTACTGTAGTTAGTTTCCAAAATCATTCCATCTCTCGGCCTTTTCTTTTCTTCGAATTCTTTGTCTCTCTGAACTTCTATCAATACAATCTTTAGGCTTGTCTTTGACTCAGTCTCACACCTTCATACACACAAACACACACACAGCCATACATGTAGAGACACTCTCCTTAAAACACCGCACACTCTCAATCCCTCCCTTTCACCTGAAACAAAGGTGCTATGGGTTGCCCTAGTTTTTGTGTGCACTATCTATTAAATATATCAGCCATTTGAAAGTATTTTGACGCTTTTATCTTTTAAAATTTCAGCTCATCGGCATATCGGAGAGACAAATATGAATCTGTACAGTAGTAGGTCCCACACTATTTTCCGCATGGTATACTTCTACATTCTTACCATTGTTGATTGTCATTTAGATTATACATCTTATGTGGCTCATGGTTATTATTATTATGCTTTAAATAGATAATTGAAAGCCGAGATAAACATGAAGGTGAAGATATTGCTAATTCTTGTGATGCGGTCCGTGTTTCAGTTCTGGTATGTTTCTGTCAAAATCAGTATATCTTTCTTTTTTCCTTTCCTCCTATTTTATTATGGATCAAATGCTTTCTTTTGTTCTATTTCTAATTTTCATAAATATTCTTTTGTTTCTAGAATTTAGTGGACCTAGCTGGTTCAGAACGTGCTGCAAAAACTGGTGCAGAAGGTGTTCGGCTCAAAGAGGGTTCCCATATCAATAAAAGCCTTATGACTTTGGGAACTGTCATTAAAAAACTGAGTGAAGGTGCTGAGAGTCAAGGGTAGGTTCTGCATTTGTTGGATCTTAAGTGTATATCTCTATACATAGATTGACCTTCCTCAATATATGATGCAGGGGACATGTCCCATATCGAGATAGCAAACTTACGCGCATATTGCAACCTGCTTTGGGTGGAAATGCAAACACAGCTATAATATGCAACATCACGCTTGCACAAGTAATGTTTCCTATAGTTCTTTTTAGTGAGAACCAAGCTTTATTAATAGCAATCAAAATACAAGAAACAAGACTCTGTGCACCCAGGTCACCATCATCGTGATAATTTCATAGAAAAAACAAAACCAAACTATAACTCTGTCATATAAATAAAAAAACCTACTCATATGTACCCCAAATGTGACTTTGCTTTTTCCCAACAATTTTTTCTTTCATCCCAAAGTTTGTATTTCTGTCTGACAAAACTACCAAAATACAGTTCCACTATATTCTTTCTTTCCTTTCAACCCCAGAAGTCTTAAACATTTCACCAAGAATATCCAAGGGTGACTGAGGAATAACCCAACCAACCCCAGAAACCAGAACCAACCACCACTACAGTCCTAAAGCATATGGCAGTGTAAGGTCAAGTGAGTTCCAGATCTGCCCCTTTTTGCACATCGCTTGGATATGTAAAAATTTGCATATGTGGATATGTTTTTGTATATCTGGATGTCTGACTACTTCCTTTCTATGGTCGGTTCTTTGAATCTGTTTTCAGACCAAATAATGTGCGTTTTGTGGGATGAATTTTCTTTTAACTTTTCAATATTACATTTGAGTGTTGTTCTTGGTTTCTCATACCTTTGTTTTATGTCAGATTCATGCAGATGAGACTAAAAGCAGTCTCCAATTTGCAAGTAGAGCATTACGTGTCACGAATTGTGCTCATGTCAATGAGGTTTTCTACTCACTTTATTTGTTGCAATCTTTCTTGGGTTAATTTTGAATGTTCCCTTTCAGATTCTCCTAAGTTTGTATCTGTTGGACATAGGAATTGTTCTTTTATGTCTATCATATGTTTTAATTGTTATTATTTCAACGTACGTCCTTCCTGGCAGATTCTAACAGATGCTGCTCTTCTCAAGCGTCAAAAGAAAGAAATTGAGGAGCTTCGAGCGAAATTGCAGGTTGATTTTTCTTTTATTTTAGTTGTCGTCACTCATGTATGATAATCATTATAAATATAGATTGTCAACGTAAAATAAAGGAATTTAAATATTCGGCATGTTTCAGGAATCTCATTCAGAACATTGGGCAGAGGAAATCCTCAATCTGCGAAATACGTTATTGCAGGTTTGGAAATATACACTTTATGTTTAGTGTAATTAGTTGAATGCAAGTGTATTCTGGAATATGCATACTTTCTGTGCAGACTGAGTTAGAGAGGGAGCGTATAGCTTTGGAGTTGGAGGAGGAAAAGAAAGCCCAAGCAGAAAGAGAGAAGATGGTGCAACAACAAGCTAAGAAAATTGAGAACCTGAGTTCAATGGTGTTGTATTCAAATAGAGATGAGAATCGCGACCACTTGAAAAAGGTTTGCATGATGATTAATTATCTTTCATTTCCAACTTCTGTATAATGAGTTTTGATGTCCATATATATGTTTTGTTTCCTAATTTTATTGTTATGAAAATGAGAATAACAGCTTCAAAGTTCAAACTTCTGTTATCTATAAACACAAAATATATGCTTGATGTTATAATGTATCGTTGTCAATGAGATAAGATTAGTTAATCTTCATATACAAAGACAGGGGGATTAGGGATAGGTAACCAAAACATAAATAAATAAATAAACAAAGCATTGTTCGGTAATTGGGATGGGTGGAGGGGTAGGGTATGTGGGATGGAATCCAAGGAAATGGATGGGACACAGTTGTGGGTCAAGTCGTAAGCATGAAAATGTTGAGAATATCGCTTTTAAGAACGAGAAAAATAGAACAAACTCCGGAAATCGAAAAACAAATAACCAAGATAAATAACACCAAGAATTTACGTGGTTCGGCAATGTGTGCCTATGCCCATGGGACAGCAACAACAATCTTTCACTATATCAATAATGAGTACAACCAATAATCTTGCCAAATCTCTAGAACTAGAACTTGACGAAAAACCTGAAAGAACAAGAACAAGAAATACACTCTCTCTTTTCTTTTCTTTTCTTTTCTCTCGCACACACTTTACAATATTCTCTCACTCTAATCCCTTGAGTGGTATACAATTTATTGTTTTGCTCCCTCCAATTCAAAACTAGTACAATAGTCCCTTTATATAGACATAATAAAGGTCTTCTTCAATAAGGATTATTAATCCTAATTGGAATCTAGTTATGAATCCTTCTCCTATTGAGAAACTAACTCCAATTGGGAAAACAACTCCAATTGGGAAAACAATTTAATCCTCTAAGACTATAATTCCTTATAGACGTAGGACAACTTATCATGGGATGGAAAAAACCCAACAGAAAAAACATTTTTCACCAGGTTGTGGTAGTTTTTCAGAGTGCCCTGTAAATTGATGTTAAGGATGGAGAAAGGGTCAGGTTTCGGGAGGAAGTGTTGACAGATCAGTTTATGAGTTCAGAGGCATTGGAATCTGTCAAACAATCTCAACAATTGTTGGGATCAAATAGGTCCTAACAATTCAATTTAGTTGGGATTCATCATTCAGAAGGAACTTACATGACTTTGAGATGGAGGAACTGATTTTGTTACTAGCTCTGCTGGAAAAGGGTTTAATTGGTAAAAAGCAGTCCTGGAAAAATAAATAACCCTCAAGCAATGGAACAGAAAAAGAAGATTGTATCAGTCATTATCTTTGATCCTTTACTTCTTTGGGCAGGTATATATGTAGATAACCTTTGTTATGTACATTAGTCCCATGTGCGAGGAGGAAATGCTATGCAAAAGAAGTTATACGGGTCAAGTAACCAATGACAATTAAATACTATTTTTTTAGTGGAAATACAATTATACAAGTCATGGTGATGCATAATCTGGGCAATCCTGCATCATATAAGTAGCTAAATTAGGAGATTTTCCAATAGATTTCCTTGTGTTTCAGTGGAACTCAGGTTATGTGACTTTTCTTTGAAAATTTTGTTTTAGGCCCTTTCCGGCTTTCCCGTTACTGAAGGTGACAGTATCCGGACCATGTGTACATCTATAACTTGTCCCTCCCTGTTTGTCTGTCTATCTATCTTTTGTTCTCCTTCTCTCTGGTTCTAGTAAAGTTTTCCAGTTGGTTTCTGCAGGAGAAGAGGCGTGATACTTGGTGTCCAGGTAAACTTGCAAGGGAGACTTTGGGAGAGGTAATACTTTATTCTTACTAAGTGTATATGATTATTAATTCTCATGTTAAATTTGATTACAAATACCAATTTTTAATACATTCATGAAAGATTTATTCTTGCCCATGTGTTGCTTATTGTGTGTTTAGTTTATTGCAGAATGCAAAATAAGTAAAAACCGGACACTGTTGGTGGTACTTACTGGAAGTGTAATTTTATTTGCATTTTATACTGAACAAATCAATGCAAAGCTTATCGACCAAGATTTTCACCACCAATGTGCAATCATGGAAATTTTAATCTTCCCCAAATAATACAGCTGTGGAAATTTCTTAATTTTGATAGGAAATATGTTTTGGTAAAGGAAAAGGAGATTACACAAAAGATTGGACAAGATGGCCCACTGAATCTAAGATCTAACCACCCTGTTTCAAGCTTCAACATCTAATTACAGCAGAAACATCCTCATATGCATCAAGTGATACAGAACATACTGAAGCCTAAAAAGATATTTCCTCCCCTCTAATTCCAGCATAATCTTCCAAACTCTTTCATAGGAAACAGGAGAAAGTGTTACCATCTAGAAAAGTGATGGCATGTGATGGATATGGCCCCAAATAGAGCCGGAAATTAGGAAAAGGATCTGCCGTCAATCTTAAGGAGCGAACATCACAGTTTGTGGAGTTGAACCTTTTCCTCATGCAAAGTAGAATTTAAAATACTTTTGTGACATTCCTTAGTCAGAATAAGGTAATACTTTCATATAACGCTATGCATATCTATCATCTGGCTGGATTCCATTGTAAAAACTTGTTTAGTTTTTATTTGTGACTTATATTGCCTAATCTGGATAAGGATAAGACACAGGCTCCTCCAAATGCATCTCACGTGCTTTTGTTATCTGTGTTGATGTGGTCCCTGAATTTTCTGAACATGTCTATCATCCGGTTGTGCAATAAGTTTAAGCTATTATTAATTTATTATTATAATTACTTTCCTGCATTTCAGGTGCCATCCACCATCCAGTCGAAGGCATCTGCTGCAAAACCTATGAGACTGAAGCGTGACATCGGACCACTTCTTCCTTTTGAAGAACTGGTGCATGAGATTGAAGTTTCTGAGAATGAGTCTTGCAAAGAAGACGAAGAAAGTAATTGTATCACGTTGGAGGACTGTGCTCTTCCTGATCCATGTGCTTTGTTACATGTTACTAATAGGAGAAAAGTGCCACCCAGGACGAAAAGCTTACCCTTGGTTTGTACCATTTCTATTACATTTTGCCATACTGAACCTTAGGCAACCCACAATTTTAATTTCCATTGTATGACAGGACAATGAATTAGGAGATCTGCAAGCAGAATACGAAGATTTGCTTATCAAATATGAAACTCAGGTTCCTATATATAACTGTTTCTGCCCCTGAATGCATCAGCAAATGTTTTTACACTCTATACTAATCTTTACCTCATTTAGAGAACTTTGAGTGAGATACAAATTGATTGCTTGACACGGAAGCTCGCTGAGGCTGATATGTTATCTGGAGCAATGTATAATGATTACTCCAAGTCTTACCTCAATAAAGGTACCATTAATGGGGACAATAACGGTAGTTTAAGAGAGCCAGAGGTTATTCTTGTGATTAAGCGACTTCAAGAACAGGTAATTCTCTTGCTCTTTATTTCTTTAAAACGGAATTTTTTTTCTAGGGTCCTTGATTTTTAATCTGTTATGCACGTTAAACTTCTGATAATTCAGTATCTTTCTAATTGAATTTTTATTCGTTTTGACATTTTGTCTGTTCTTTACTTGCAGATTAAGATGCTTGAAACAGAGAAGTCTTCAAGCCAGCAAAATCTGGATAGTGTAGTTGAGCTGGCAACTGAGCAAAACATTTGTGCCCGGGAGAAGTTTGACGAGGTAATCATAGTTTATGTTAGTCAGTTGTTCTATATAAACGTGTGAATAGATTTTAATCTATGAGCAGCTTCATCAATTTGTTTAGAGAGCTACTCTTCAGGAAGTTTTTGGGATCTTAGTAGGTTTAAATGTTTACGTCAATAATTGCATTGACAGTCAATTGCATGGTTTTTATTTTTATTTTATATATATTTTAGCGCTAATCTGCTACAAACTTAAGCTTCAAGCTTATTAGCACCACCCACCTGCAATAACAAAAAGAAAAAGAAAATCTTATTCAGTTCATTTTAAGAACTTAAAGCACCTTTGATAGCTCTCTCTCTCTCTCCACCACTCAATATGCCTCCATATCTGTATATACTACATACCTTTATACGCGTGCGCGTGTCAATATGACAATATGGACTAGCTACTGTTGAGTGAAGGGCTATATATATTTGACAGGCTATCAGCTGAAAGTATTTTAGGTAAAACTGCCTTGTATATTCTCTCTTGTGAGACTCACAAGAGCCTGTTTCAAAAACACAGCCTTTAAAAATGATCAAATCTTTTGAGCTTTCAGCAGTAGGGTATAACACATGAAGTCAAATTGTTGTATCTGTTTTAAGTTACCGTTTTATGTATGTACATATGCCCGCTCACTTCCTGCTCCATGGTTTCTTGGTTAGAAAGATCTAGAGAACTCATTTCTCTGTTCTAATTGTTTAGATCTGTTATTAAGATGTTCCTTCTGTCTCATAATTTTAAAATCGGCATGTCTTTTTAAATGTAAACAGCTCTATGAAGAGCTTCAAGTTGCACGTGAGGAGGCCAGGGTAGCTCGTGATCAACGTACTTGGAATGAATCTGTAACAAAAGTTGATGTACGATCTCCTTCTTTTGTGTTAATCTCTGTGACGATCATTAGTATCTATTACTCAAAACTTGTATAGTGTTCATACTGTAGATTTGGTTGAGTACACATGTTCTCTTTTAAAGTATATGCGGCTAACTTTCAATAGCTTCATCTAGGATGGAAGTTCTGACTTTGTGATCGAGCTTGCAAAGGGGGTCCAAGAAATAATATTGGAAGTTCAAAGCTCAGAAATAGCAATTGAAAGTGTATCTTCAGTTTTGGATGAGGTCTCTAAGAGTTTCTCTGTGCTATTTGATACATTCCTAGTGAGTATTTCTGAAGCATCATCTTATAATGACTTTTCTTATATTCTAATACTTGTCAAAAGAAATAGTTTGTAGATGTCTTAAGATGTTATCTTAGGTGATATTGATTTATTTTCTGAAGCTGCTGTGGTCTTTATTCTGTGAACACTTGAATTCTTTTTTACCATTATATGGCCTGATTTCATTGTAATGTAGGATTTCAAGTCTTTAATGTGCGAATTCTCCTTGAAACAAAAAACAATTATCAATGACCATGAGAAGTTAAACTCTTACATGATGCAGAAAGTTTCTGGACTTGAGACTGAAAAGGTTAGGTTATAACTTTACTTATGTGAGACATCCTCAAAATTTTTTACTTCCAGACCACATTAAAAAACTGTATTAGTATATGGTATGCAGTTCCTTTTGTACAATCAATCAGTTGATCTTCAGAACCAGATAGAAGAACTGAAACTGCAGACTCAAAATTCCGAACAGTCTTTGAGGGTAAGTTTTTATGTTGGCATTATATCGCTATCATTTTTTAAAGGAATATTCTTACCATTATTAGTATCATTAGTAAGTCCTTTTCTCTGATTATTATTTCAGGAAATGTTGGAACAACAGGATTTGGAAAAGGGAGAATATATTTCTCATATACAAGTCCTTGAAAAAGAAATATCAGGTTTATCATCTTGTTCTTTGGCCAAGGAAAAGGAAAATCTGCGCAAAGATGTTGAAAAAACAAGAATGAAGTTGAAGGAGACAGAGTGTAAGCTGAAGAATGCCATACAAGAGAAAACCAAACTGGAGGTTTGATACTATGTGCCTTTGGCTCTGGTCATTGATATCATTAAATCACAGCCTTTCACTTTACAACATATTCGCCTATTTGCAGGGTGAAAAAGCATCTGCTGAACGAGAAATAAAACGATTGCAGAGTCAGAACTCTCTTCTTGAACGTGACATGAACAAACGTGAGTCACTTGCTGGTAGAAGGCGTGATTCAGTTAATGATAAGGGTTTGAAGACATCGGATCCTAAAAGAGCAAAAAACCTTGCCTTCGAACAGACATTGCAGGTGCTGAAAATGATGTCTAGTTTCTGCTCCTTTACTATGCATCATGTTGGTAACACAACATGCAAGTTATTTTAGCTTTACATGTCAATATGCTGAATTGACGAGCAACTTATACAAAAAGAAAATAATTGTCAATGCTGACAAGAGAATAGTAAATATTTTGTTGAGGTTTTAAAGTAAAATTTCCATGAATTTACTTGTTATGTTCTTTGGTCTTTAAGTTACTTGACTTAAACATTTTAGCCTCATTTGGATAAAATATAGATTGTAGCACATAGTTTTGTTAAGTATTTTAATGATGATAACTCTATTTTTTGGTCTTTTCTGTTTTTCAGGAAGAATACAAAAAGATGGAAGTTTATGCTTTTGAAACGGAGACAAAGATTAATTCTCTAGAAGAAGAGTTATCAGCTGTATACAGGGAAAAAGAAGACGCTATGTCCACCAATGATGCTTTAGCATCTGAATTAGAAAACCTGTCTGAAAAACTGAGCACATCAAACTTGGAACTGGAAGCTTTGCAGGAAGAGCTTTTGGCCCTGGTAAGCTTGTCTTTGTTTCTCTTTCACACTAACCCAAGTCTTTTTCTACTTTCATTTCCATGAATAAATGGCTAGTGTCTTTATTATGTGATTTTGTTCTTATTTTTCTTTGTTACCTTTCTGTATATCCAGAAGCAGAGGTTAGAAGAATCTACATTTGAGCAGCAAAAGATGGAAGGTTCCATTAAAATGTTCACTGAAGAAAAGGAAGACTTGGCGATGGTAGCCTAATTTTGGGCAGTAATTTTTCCTATATTATAAAATAAAAATATCAGCTCTTATTTGAGCTTGTGTGTGTAACTGGTTCTTGGTGCATAGTTGCTCATTTGATTTGTATCTTTCATTTGCAGCAACTTACAGATTCCCTTTTGGAAATGGAGGAGGAAAGAGCAATATGGTCAGCTAAGGAGAAGGCTTCCATTGAAGCAATGGAAGAGAAATCAAAGTTATACAACATGGAGATTACATCATTAACTAGGGAAATATCTGAGGTGGTCTTCATCCCCACTCTTGTGTACACTATGAAGAGTTTCCTTGCTAGTCTTTGATATGGCCTTCGAGAGAAAACTGCGTAAATTTGGCCATTAAGTTTCACTGTTCTTTCCCACTCATTGAATTGACCTTATTGTATCACCCTCAGTTTGATTCTCTCCTGCCGAACTTCTTCCTTGAAGCCTTGGTTGTGGTGTCACAAAAGATTCTCTTTATTTAAATTGCCTGTCTAATTTTATCAATTTTGTTTCTCCCATTTGGTTATTACGATTAGGAACGATATTTTGACCATTTGTTCAAGTATATTCACAACTATTGTGGTTGGTCTTTTCCTGTTGCAGATGCATATAATTGTGATATAGAATGTTCAAAACCTGCAGTATTTCTTATTGATTATTGGTTGCGATTATGTCAAACTGTTAGGTGAGGAATGAGTTGGACTCTTGTAGACAAGAGTGCAAGGTCCTAAGGGAAAGTTTAACTTGTTGCGAGGAAACAGCTGGACAGAAGACATTCAGGTTTGTTTCGGTTTCCTTTCCCTCCTTTTTTCTCCACTTTACTTACGTCTTAAATATTATTTGGTCTTGGGTACCATTGGTGGCGATCTCTCTCTCTCTATCTCTCTCTGTGGTGCAGCAAAAGGTCTAGTATTTTTGCAGCTCTCAGTGCTTGAACTGAGCTGCTTGACTGGGTTTGGTGATGAAATTATGGCTTTGCCACCGTTTCACACCATCTTGGTCATTGTCTAATCTTTGCTATGCATGCATATATGTCACAAATGATCATGGTCCTTTTCCAGCAAACTTTTCTTTTTTATTCTGAAGTTTCAGCCCACCCTTCTAATAAAAGATAAAGATAGCATACGTCTTCCAATCTATAAATCTTGAATTATATGCCTCAACTTTCAGAAACCAGTACGCAGTTTATATGGGCTGGTTTCTTCTGCTGCTCTGTTGGGGTTGGGTAATGGGTGCTCTTAGCTTGATTTATGCTGACCGATTCCCTAGAAACTCATGTTCCCCCGTTAAGGGTTTGTTATTCTATTTATCCGGCAGGCTTAGGACAACGTTTCTGCTTGCCAAAATATTTCTGCTCCTGTTATTTTCTACCATCGGGTGTAAATTACTCTTTTTTTCCCCTGCTGGATGTATTAGAATGTCTTGAATCTTTTTTTTTTGATCCAATGAATGTCTTGAATCTGAACATCAAAGTTGTGAATATCTGGAAGACCAAAATATTATTATTTTATTATACTTCTGTTGCAGCGTGGAGAAGTCTTTGGGGATTGATCAACTGAATTGTGTTGAGAGTATAGATGATATTCTGAGCAAAGAGTCTCAAGAAGTGAGTTTTTTGCTTCTCTCAAAATACTGTTTGGTATTATTCAATGTAGCAAAGAGTCTCAAGAAGTGAGTTTTTTGCTTCGTCTCAAAATACTGTTTGGTATTATTCAATGTATTAAAAGCGTAAGGCATGGGCGAGGCGTCCGAGGGATAGCCTAACCTAGGCGTGAGGCGTGAGGCATGAGGCGAAGCCTCACGGGACCTAAATTTTTTAATATATACACTGAGCGTACACATATATTATAAATACATATACACACATATATATACGTATATTATATTATATATATATATATATATAATAGAGGATGAAAATCACAATGAGCACACATATAACAATGCACGTAGAAGGCACACACATCCATTGTATAAAAAATAAAAATCAGAAAACAAGGCAGAGAGATGATAGTGCAAGGAAGAGGTATGAGGTAGTTAAAATCCTACCCAAAATTTGGATTTGGGAGTAAAAAAAAAAAAAATCCCTGAGACGTGCCTAGGCGGCTCTGGCGACGCCTTCCGGCACCTTCCGCCCACTCCCTCAAAATAGAGGCGGGAACCCTCAAGCCCAGCCTCACAGGGCGCCTAGGCGCGCCCTGAGGCGAGCCTTTTAAAACATTGGTATTATTACACGTATTTATCATTGTTCGGTATGCACTTTTTCTTTTTTAAAATTACTTGTAAACCATTTAGATGTTGAGCTCAAACTTGGGGACGTGCGGAATTAATGATTATGAGGAGGTGAATGTGCTTCGGAAGGAGCTCAGTTGTCTGAGTAAAGAAAGAGAAGGCTTGTTGATTCAAATAAAAGAGTTATCCGAACTTTCAAATGACCACCAGGTAATATCTCCATTTCTGTTCTTTTCAAAACAGTACATAATGTTCAGGGAAAAAGTATAGTAGTTAGTAGTAGGGAAGAAACTAACATTTATTCTTGAAATTTATTCAATATGTTTGATTCATTGGTTTTTGTCTACAGAGTCTCAACAACCAGCTCCATGTTTTGACAATTGAAAGGGATAATCTAGTGACTCAGATCCAAGAGCACCAGAAACTTGCAATTGAAGAAGAAAGTCTTAATAAACGTTATAATGATTTGGTAGGTGACTGAAGAGTTATTTTTTCTCAGTGGTACTTATTGTTTGAGAGTTGTCTCATATAATGATGAACTTAATATCAGTTGTTGGAGGCAAAGTTTCAAGTCGAGGAACTGACAAGGAGAATATCAAGCATGGAGTTAAAGACTCGCAAAGTAAGTGCTTATATACTTGAATTTGTCCTGCAATGTAGTTGCTATATTTGTAGTCATAAAGATAAACAATAGTATACAGCTGAGTTTCAACAATTGGGTCCGGTTAACCGTCTGGATATTAAGATCCATTAGCTCCAAATGAAGTCAAGAAATCTCTTAAAAAATTTTGGCCAAATTTTTTGTGGTCCCTGTGGTGAGAGCTCAATTCTAAGGTGACCCTTGTGGTGAACCTTGTTAACAATTAAGGTCCAAATCCAAATTCTATTAGTCTTCCGATAGTAAAGGGGTTAATATCATCATTTTCAAACAATTAACTTCATATGTTGTACCAGTTTGGGATGGTCGTTCGCATAATACAGTTGAGGTGTTTGAAATTAGGATTTGATGGAAATTCGGAGGCTTGAGGCTTAAATTGAACCGTATTTTCAGATTTCTGTTTTCAGTCCGTTTCTTCCATCTCTCTTGCAAGTTCATATGCTTCCTTCCTTCTTCATACTAATATACAGAAGCATTAATCACATGTCTGTAAAGATATGGAAAGACCCCAGCATCTACTCATTCCTAAATTAAATGACATGCTTGATCTAACGTCCCTTGAAGGTAAATCCCTTTGATAATAGCAGCATATACAAAGTTGCTGTGTTTCTGTGATTCTGCGATAGCCAAATAACATCATCCCAAAACCTCTTAGTCTGTTCTATTTGATCCTACTCTGGCGCACAAAACTTGTCCACCCTCATGTTGTTTAGCGTCTTTAAAGCATCTTCAATACTCCTCATCTTGCAAAACCCATTCAGAACTATGTTTAGGGTGATTACACCAGGCCTCAAGCCTCACAATGTACATGAAATACCAATTTCAATAAATTAGTGAGTCCCCAACTCTGTGGTCAGCGAACGGCCTTCTCAAACTCTAATGATCTTGGCTTCTGAGTTACTTGAATTGTTTGAAATGACAATTTTAAGCCCCCTTTTAATGGAAAACTAATGGAAGTTTGATTTGATCCTTAATTGCTAATGGGGTTTACCACAAGTGTTACTTCTTCACAACGGTCGCATTAAGAGTGACGTATAACCACAGGGAATAAGAAAAAAAAAGAAAGTAAAATTTCATGTGGAGTCGGAATTCAAATCTAAAACTTTCATGTGTAGTTGTTTCCTCTCAAGAAAAGAAAGAAAAGAAGTATCGCAAGTAATATAATCTTTCTTTGCTGTGTCCTTAATTTGGCCTACTATACTTTGGTCAGGATCAAGTTGAAAACAGCATAGACAAAGCAAAGCTCCGAATGAGGCTTCGAGGGGCACAAGCAAAGTTAGATGCCTTCCGAAGTAGATACAAGGACGCTCTAGACGAGTCCAATCACATGAACAGGAAGTATGAGGAGGCTACTGTCAAGCTAAAGGACCTGTTAGCCTCAAAAGGAGTTGAGGTCCTCGGCCTTAAGAAGCAGCTTGCTGCTGCAAAGAGTGGTCATGAACAAAAATAAATCCATAAGTTGCTTATGATTATATTAGAGATTGATTTATCATTAGCCAGTGCCTCTTGTATGCTGTTTAATGAACATCTAGTTACTATTTAATGAGTGTAATATTAGATTTATCATTAACCAGTGCTTATTAGTGCCCTCATTGGAGCCACCGTGATGGCAGAACGAGCTTCGTCAACTTCCCCCCCCCCCCCCGGGGCTTTCCCGGCAATTTGTCATTTTTCGGCAACCTCTTAGGGTCGACCCGGGTCTTTCAGGCTCTGACTGATTGCTCTCTTGTTGCTGAGTTATACTGAAGTGGAGAAGAACACTTCTCAAACCTGCCACCCCCGCGCCATTTTTATTGCTTTTATTGCTTCATATTCACGTTAGATTCATCTCATCACACTCAAATCCAATTTCCAGCTCCCTTCACTAAAACTTGGAAAGAAATAGGGAGAAAACTTAGCTCATTAGGAGGGTGAGGAGTCTAGGATTCAAAGCGCCAAAGAGCCCACTCCCTACTAGGGGTGGGCAATGGATCATTCGGTAGGGTTCGACTTCAACTCGTTGTCCAACTCAATTGACATTATTCGAACTTATTTCCACCCAATAAATTGGGCAAACCACCCACGCAAACTATTTTATGGCGGTTTTGGTTGGGTAGGTTTCACAGGTTATAATTGTTTACTTTCGTTCTTATTCCTAATGTGAGTATGAGTGATAAATAATCCAAATTATATGTCATATTAGACTCTAATCATGTGAACTTGGTGTTGTAGAATCACCACTACTTTTTGTTTTTAACAAACGATATTATCTACACTAGAGGTGAGAGAGTGGGTTAAACCTCACAAGGGGCAAGCCATAATAATGTGATTGGGGAGAATTAAACCTAAGACCTCTAACTTACAAGTGATACTAAGCGGTGTAGAATTACTACTTTCTACTTGATATTTAAATTTCATCGTTGAAACGAAATATACATAAACAAATGTATTTAACAACTATAAGATTTTGTGTATATGTCTATTAATATACATGTATGTTTAATAAATTGTTGATACGAACAAGTATGGACCCTTGATCCAGAAGAAAATTCTTAATTGTCATTGCTTCACGAAATTTTACATAGTTACCGTTCTTTGAAGGAAAACATAGCAACTAGAGTGTCCTTTTGTTTGTATAAGCTTTGAACAGTACGAGAAGAAGTGGAAAACCGAGTGACCACGAGACAAAGAATTCTTGTATTGTTGGTGAAATCAAGGTTCTCGAGTTCAGATTTGTAGTGAGATTCATAGACTGATTGGGATTCCAAAGAGAAGGAAGGAAACAAAGCATGCTCTCACCAATTCACGTCAAGAAGGAAGCGCTTAGTGAGGTTCTTAACAATCCCATGGTTCGGCAGAGGATTAACTTAGACGAGCTAACAAGTCCCTTAGTTCACACCTAGTCCAATCCCACCTAAGAACGTGAAACAAACACACCCTCAGGGTGTTGACAAGAAATTTGACTAGACTCCTACGTTTTCCATCCGACCATCTATCTCACATAATGGTGCAATCATGATGCTTGGAAGCTTTTACATGATTTTGAATCATTCTTTGTACATCATCAACTATTTCTTTGTACATCGTCAACTCATGGCTACTGGAGGTCAAATCAGGATCAAAATTCAAGACTGCTTCGATTCTTCCATTACATTCTAACAAAGCTATGGTCTCGTTGGACGTTCTGAAATTTCTTAAATTTTCATTCTCACATGGGAATTACTCATTAGGCTTTTTAATTCTCTTTATAACACTACTTATGTTTCCAGGCTCTTTAAATGAATGGATCTCTATATTTTTTTTTTTAAATGAGGATTATCAAAATTCAACTATCAGAACTGTCTATTTTATAAGTCTCGATTCATAGACCATCTATGAAAAATTTCAATTTAATCCGAAACAATTTGCCCATTTAACTGCTACGATGAAATTTCAATGTTTCTTTAAATATAGTATTCGTGAATTTCTTTCAACTCAATTAGATGCCTCAAATATTTCGGACTTAGCTAATATCTTGCAAGGATGATCCATAAGTTGCAACTTGAAAAATAGACAGTTCAGATTGTTAAAAGTTTTCTATGGCATGGCCCCACAACTAATCCCCAGATAGATTTGGGCCTATCATCAAAATCATACAAGCCCAAAATGTTTGAGCTCGACATCACATGTTGCCCTAAACCCTAAACGTGTGATAATCGTCATCTCCAAACTCTCACTTTCTCACTGCCAATCAAGCCATATATTCTGGCGACCTCAGTCTCTGAGAAGCTGATAAACCGCGAGTTTGAGCTACAAAAATGGTGAGGCCGTATGCAGTGAAGGGAAAGAAGCGAAAGAAGAAGGCAGATGTATACGACAGAGCAGAGGAAGAAGAAGAAGAAGCAGCAGCAGCGGCAGCAGAACCAGAAGAAACAGAGACAGAGGAAGCCGATAAGAAACGGAGCAAAGGAAATGAAGCAGAAGAAAGGAAGGGTAACCCAATTGAGCTCGAGGGTATTCCAATGGCCCCAGCAGAGATTAACCCCAAGAACGGACCTGGTGCTATCTTCATCCTCGAGAAAGCTTCTCTGGAAGTTGCCAAAGTTGGAAAGGTTTGATTTTTCATTGCTATTTCTATTATTTCATAGTTAATTGTTTGTAGGAACTGGTAAATGGGTATTTAGGGCTTTTAATATTTGGGTTTTAGTTTGTTTCTTCAGTGTTGGTCTAACCCTTTTGCTTTCTTTCAACTCTTGCATCTCTCTCAATTTTTTGTAACTTGTTTTTTGCTGGCAGACTTATCAGCTATTGAATTCTGACGAGCACTCAAATTTCCTGAGGAAGAACAACAAGGATCCTGCTCTTTACCGGCCCGATATCCTTCATCAGGTTAGCAAACTCTGGCTAATTGGTTGCTTATTTGTTGTATTCCATGAAACTTGTATATATGGAGTAAATTTATGTCCACTCGTCGCTACAAAAAAATGTTTGGTTTAAGCTCTACTATATAAGATAGGATAAACTCTGAACTGCATAAAGTAGCTGTTTCAAAATTGAATTGGCATTATATTGCTGGCCGTTACATGAAATGAATTAGAGGCATTCTGGTTAGATGAGGAAACTTTTGTTAGAAGGTGTGGCAGCAAGGCCGTCGTGGGATGTGGTGTCTCAAGTGAAGGAGGGTGTTTGATGGTTCGAGGGAGGAGGAGAAGGAATACTTGTTGGAGAGGGTTGAGTTTTTGGTTTCAGAATTGTCAGATTTTTGAAGCGTGTTTCAAAGCTGCTGCTTCCTAGTGCTTTGCTCTGTTATTCTAGATGTTTTTTTTTTTTCTGTGTGCTTCTTTTTCTAGCTTTCTTTCAGGAGTTCTTTAGTGTACGGGACTTCTTGTCCTCGGTTTGCTGTCTTTGATTCCTTTAATCGATGGACTTTAATTATAAAAAAGAAAGTAACTATCAGTTTTGGAAAAAAAATTAAAATAATTGATTTAAGTTACAGAAGTGTTATGTGATCCTAACTATCGAAGTCTGCAGGCTCTCCTTATGGTTTTAGATAGCCCAATTAATAAAGCTGGGAGGTTGCGAAACGTGTATGTGAGAACTGCAGCAGGTGTTCTAATTGAAGTTAAGCCATATGTTCGTATTCCGAGAACATTTAAGCGGTTCGCTGGTGTCATGTGTAAGTTCATCTGTCGTCTAATTCCTATGCAAAGCAACACTGTTATTTACTTTTTCTGAAGGCCATTTTGTCATTTTAATCCTGCCAACCATCTTGCAGTGCAGCTGCTACAAAAACTGAGTATATCTGCTGTTGGTAAGCGTGAGAAACTTATGCGTGTGATAAAGAACCCTGTGACACAGTATTTACCTGTCAACTCTCGTAAAATAGGTGAGTGGACTAAAAGACAACCCTTATGCTACACTCTCGCCAACCATTATGTCATATCTATCTTGAAAACTGAAGATGTATTCTTGCATTCCAGGCTTCTCATACAGTTCGGAAAAATTGGTAAACATACAGAATTATGTTGCTAGTTCTGAAAACAGTGCGGACTTTGTTTTTGTGGTATGCGTGAAACTAATGCATTAGCCTTATATTTGAATATTATCTGTTTTCACTTGGAGCTATTCTAATACTGTATTTTCAGGTTGGTGCGATGGCTCATGGGAAAGTTGAGACAGACTATATTCAGGATTTCATTTCAAGTATGTCCTTGCTTTTCATCAGTATAATATTTAATTTTTTAGGTCTATTTCTCATCCCCTGTATCGGGGTTAATGGATGGAAGCTTTTATTCAGTTTGACTACAAAGTTTAAAGAACCACGGTTAGGATTTGATAGAAGGATTTAGAGAGATGATTAGAATTTTGGCAAGACTACATTATATGGAAGAGCGTAAAAATACTGTAGATACAAAGTACTGAAATGGCTAGATACAATGTAAACGTTTGAAATGACCAAGTACAATGACATATTTGAAATTCATTTATTTATCCTCTTTCATCCTATTTCCAAATAAAAATATTCATCCATACTAACATTTTATTAAAGAAACTTAACTATTTATCTAAAATTTTAGATATCACTTGAATTCGAGCATCTTACTAAGCATGATGATCAGGCTGGGCTGAATTCAAGCTTCCTACTAAACATTATGATCAGACCGAGTTTTGTATCCAAGCACATGACTGTACATTTACTGGCACGCAATCAATGTTTATGTTAGTTGAAAATGTTGCATTACCTTTCGTGCTCTTGAATGAAAAACTCCTTTATTTTTAGTGTTGCATTACCTTTCGTGCTCTTGAATGAAAAACTGATGACCAGAGTGTTGACCATTGTTAGATTTGTGCAATCGTTTTACCGCCATTTTCTAGCCTTGGAGTCCAGTTGCATTTCATGCTTTGCTTTTGACCTTAAAACTTCTCTTTTTTATTTTGTCAACTGTACGTTGCTTGCTACATTCTGTGTTGTGAAATTTAATGCAGCATCTTATTTGTCAACTCTTGCAGTATCTGGTTATCCCTTGAGTGCGGCATATTGTATCACGATGATTTGCCAGGCGTTGGCGGGAAAGTGGAACATTTTGTGAACCACTCTTGTTTTGGGAGAATCTCAGTGCTTTCAAGCTCAGTTGGTTTCAGGGTTCTTCAAAGTTTGTGTATCCGAAGCTGTATGAGATCGGTCTATTTTACGTTGAAATTTTGAGAGGGATGTGGTAGAATTTATACATTAATCTTAAAATCTGTTTACATTTGTTGGTCATTATATGATAAAGACCTTTCCTTTTGATTTTCAGGGGTAAAATCCTTCATAAAGCAAGTAGAATGATAACCATATGGGAAAACCCTAAATTAACTCTTGGGCCTGGACAAGATGCAGGGCATCGACTGTCTGACTCGGCCAGGCGCAGATGCCCTGTGCTAGTAGCGCTTCAAACAGCAAACTTATCGTCGTTGTGCTTTGGTTTGCTTTAGAGAGACCGTTTATTTTTTAGTACATTGATATTTTTACACTAAGGGGAATGAGAGTTCGGTTAAGTCACACAATGGACAGCTTAATTTGATACAAGTACCAAATAAGCACCGTTTACTTGACAGTGAAAAGCTAGCACAAGCAATAAGGAGTACGGTCCCTTGCGGAACTACTAAAAAACGGCATCATTTGTGAAAGAAGGGCCAACGACAGTAAAAACTGTTACAAGTGGGATGAAAGATCTCCAAAGACTATATCTCGTTCCATTCCAGTTGCTCGACCAATAACCAACGGCAAAAGCTTATCCATGGTTTCTTGGCAGAACCCATTTCCCTCCGGTTACTCGTAGGGATAGACAAATACTCATCGGTTATGGGTAACCGCGGTTATCCGCTCATTTAAATTTCGCGGTTACGGTTATAGGTAACCGTTTAGATAATTAAACGGTTATGGATATTAACTACGGTTATAACGGTTACCCGTTTATTTTAATAGATATATAAAATTAAAAAAACAAAAAACCTAATATGTAAGACTGTAACATGTTCGTTCTCTCCGCCAGGAGGCCAGGACTAGACTCCGTCTGCCGCTTGTCTCTCTCTCCTCGCCGCTCCCTCTCATCTCTCTCTCCTTGCTGCCCTCTCTCATCGTTGCTCATCTCTCTCTCATCGCTGCTCGACTCTCTCCCCTTGTTGCTCATCTCAATGCCCCATCTTGATCTCCCCCCACCCACCCTTCAAGGTGTGTGCGTTTTACCCTTCAAATTTCTTACTTAACCTAATTAATTACTTATTTGTTTGTTAATTTATGAGTAAATTGTAGCAATGGTCCCTCAACTTTAATCAAATTCGAGCAATGGTCCCCCAACTAAAAATCCATTACCATTGGTCTCTCAACTTATCAAAATATGTAGCTATAGTCATTTTCATTAATTTTGTTAAAATTTTGTCAAAATAAGTTATATTGGAATAACCATTTATATAATAAGTGTCCCTCAACTAGGGGTGGGTTCAAAAAACTGAAAACCGAAAAAAACCGAGAACCAAACCGAACCGAGACCGAAAAAAACCGAACCGAAAAAAAACCGAACCGAATCGAATATGGCTGGTTCGGTTTCGGTTTTTGTTTTTGAGGTTCGAAAACCGAACCGAACCAAACCGAACCGAATATATATTTAATTATTATTTTTATAATATTTTAATTATCAAAATTAAAAAAATCTCTAAAGTCCTGGAGGAATGTGGGTTTGAACCCGTGCGCTCCAGTTGAGAGGTTTCAACGAAACCAACATGGCAACTGGTTTTGTTTTGTTATAGTTGTATAACTAAACTATTTATAAAGATATAAATCTATAGCCTTTTGTGCAATTAGAAATCAACAAAACCCTAGCCACTAGTAGTAGCAGCCATACCTTTTCTTTTTTCATTCCCCTCTCTCTCTCTCTCGTCCCTGCGCCTCCAGACTCCCTCATTGTCCATGCCTCCAATTTCTCCATTCTTCTCCATTCTTCTCTCTCCGTTTCTCGATCTTCTCACTCCAGGGTAAGATCTCCAATCTCTCTTATTTATTTTGTCAATTTATGGGTTTTTTTAGAGTAAATTCCATGGAGGGAATCTGAAATTTTGGTGTAAATTTATGGGTTGTTGTTTTGTTTTGTATTGTAGATTTGTTTGATTTTTGTGTTGTGAGAGTCTCACCCATTTCTTTTTTTCTCCCTTGATATCATTATTTGCTTATCCCCTTTTTTCGCAATTCTTTTCTTCATTTTTGCATACCCCTTTCTCAATTGACCTTTTTTGTTTGTTTTTGATGATTTTTTTTTTGTCAATGTTGATTTTTAAATTCCGTTTGAAGTTCAATTTTTTTTTCTGGGTAATGTTTCCAATTATTTTTGTAATCTTTATATTTTTCGGTGGATTTTTTATGACTAAAGTTTTTATCTTTTCGGTTTGCAGTGGGCACTGAAGTTGGGTGGATGAAATCCTTTTCCTCCTCAGATCACAGGAACAAGAAACAGTTGTTGCATGCCTCAAATTGTTACTGTTTCGACGAGGGTTAATGGAGAGAAAGGGTAAATTTGCAGCCGAATGCGGAAAAAAAAATGTGCTTCAAGCTCCAGATATTAAAAAAAAAATCATGAAAAAACCGAAAAAAAACCGAAACCGAACCGAAAAAAATCAAAACCGAAAAAAACCGAACCGTTTCAAACCGAACCCAGCCCTACCCTCAACTCATCAAAGTGTGTAATTATGGTTCTTTTCGTCAATTACGTCAAAAATTTTGTCAAAACCCTCAACTCATCAAAGTGTGTAATTATGGTTCTTTTCGTCAATTACGTCAAAAATTTTGTCAAAACGAGTTATGTTGGAATGACCATTGCTACAATTGGGTTAAAGTTAAGGGACCATTTCTCCAGTTGAATTAAAGTTGAGGAACCAATGGTAATAGATTTTTAGTTGAGGGACCATAACTGCACGTTTTGATGAGGTGAGGGACCAATGGTAATGAATTTTTAGTTGAGGGACCATTGCTCCAATTGAGTTAAAGTTAAGGGACCATAGCTACAATTTACTGTAAATTTATTGAAAATCTCTTATTTTTAGGGTTTAGTGATGCAGGGTATTGTTTAGTTTTTTTGATTGAAAATTAGGGAAGTCATATTACGGATTGAAAATCATATTCCAATTAAAATTAGGGAAGACTGAATATTCTGATTGAAAATATTGTGTAGACTAAAGTCTAATTTTTAGAGATTTTTTTGTTACATAAACTGAATAATCAGTAATTTTGATTTTCAATTAAAATTAGGGAAGTCGTGGAAGAAGAAGTCTGAATTTATATTACCTTGATTGATTAAAACTATCATTCGTCTTTATTATTTCAATTATTGGAGTTGTATACGGTTACGGTTAAAAAAAAATGTAACTAGGCGCAAAAAGGGGTAAATAGGTTAAAAAAATGGATAAACGGGTATACGGTTACAGTTAAATGGGTACGCGGTTATGAGTATGATTAACCGTTTATAAACAGTTATGCGTATGGGTATAACCATTTAGGCAATTACCCAACGGGTAAACGGTTATGCGGCCATGAGTGTAAACGGTTATGGGTAAATAACAACGGTTACATGCCCACCATAACCATTGCCCATACCTAGTTACTCATAGTGCAAGTCTCACTTGTATGTCGTAAACTTATCCATAGTTTCTTGGTAGAACCCATTTCCCACGAGTTGCTTGTAGTGCAAGTTTCACTTGTATGTCGTATTTGGCCAAAAGAAGCATCGAACAGGTTGGAGTTCTTAGTTCTTACCTTTCTAGTCACACCATAGTCGCGCTTGTGGCACTTTGTTGATAGATGACCGAAAGAAAATATGTTTCAAGGTGCCGTTCAAAAACAAAGTAGAATAAAGTAAACATCGAAGAAAATCCGACAATGTTGTAGACACTTGAACAATTAAGCAAAACCTCTATTGTCTCCAAATACAAAATGTCATCATCTCAACATCCATTCATTTAAGATTGATTAGAGCTAGCTGGGCCTGCACCAAAACCACCAGCTCCACGACCAAAGCCAGGTCTTCCACCGGGACCCTGAAAATACAGACGCAACGAGAAAGACGAGTTAAGAGGTTTTCATATGAAGCGCTTTAACACTGACACCTAACAAGAAGGAAAGATAGGGCACTGCTTCTACACTACACAGAAAAAACACTGATGCATATTATTCCCAAAGTTACCAAACTGTCTAGTCATGCAACACTTATCAAGTCATCGGTAAAAAGCTCGATGGTCTCAGACAGAAAACAGTTTTGAAATTCCACTAGTGATTTTTTTTCAGTTGACGTATAGAAGTGAAATTGATCCCGTATCCGACAAATGGTAAACACAAACAGAACCTTAGAGTAAAATACAAAACAAATTAATTCGCAACAAGGAAATTACCCCAAAAGAAGGCCTATAATCAGCAGGAGCTCCACCCTTGTCCCCAAAGTCACCACCAGGTGCACGAGGTCCTCCACGGTACCCATCCCTGTCGCCACCGAATCTGCGTTCTCCATCAAAGCGAGATGGGCCACTGTTCACACCATCACCAAACCAAACATTAAATTCCAACCCAATAAAACACTCAACAAATAGACTAGAAAAGGAAGCTCAAATCTGTCACAGTTAATTGGTTGAATAATTAACAAAGATTCAAATGCGTTGCAATGCTGTTAAAATTAACTTCTTCCTACATGACCAATATTAGATTCAAATGTGTTGTGTTTTGATTCAAACGTGTTGTGATTTCGTTAAAACCCAACCAAAAAAATATGCTTCAATCGTTTATTAAACCCCACTCACATTTCACTCAATTGCAGTTTATTGCAGAATCTCTAAACCAAAAATGAGCAATGTATCAATTTAATCAATCAAATTAACAACTTCCTAATAATATATACCAACAAATCGAATAAGCATTTCGACATTTCGCAATTCTACCAAAAACAATTCCATCAACATAAATCAATAAGCGAATTACCGGGGGCGGTCGCCGGAGGGGCCCATGGGGCGGCCAGGAGGCTTGGCCTGCTTCTTCAGAGTAGCAGGGACAATCTCAGAAGGGAGATTGAGATAAGTCCTCAAGAACTCGATACCGTCATTGGTAAGGTACCAGTAGTAGTGCATCCAAGCAAACGTCTCCCTCACATACTCCTTGGACTTGAAACTCTGCATCAGCTTAATCACCTGCAGATTTGGGACGTCAATGTCGGGATGCTTCGCCAAGTTATAGTCCTTCTTCGCGTAGCAAACTCCCTCTTGGAACAGGTACTTAGAGATCTCCCGACGATTCTTCTCAGAAATGATCTGCAGATACAACAAATTCAACGTCCTCTTTCTTTTCGGTTTCTCGGGAAACAAACAGAAAATTAGCTGGAGGGAGAATTACCATGGTTGCGGTTGCGGTTGCGGAGGGAGGCGGCGGCTGGAGGAAGAAGAAGAGACGGCGGCGAGCGACTGAACCGTGTTGAGGCGGCGCGCTGAGAAGTAAAACCCTAGAGGGATGCAACTTTGTTTATAGGTGAGGCAGGGAGTGTACGATTGAGATTAAAATTTAGGCTAAATTACAATTGTCACCTTGGGATTTATGAAATATAACTATTTGGCCCTAACTTTTTGTAAAAGATTAAATTAGAGAAATCGGCCTTCAATTATTGGTGATTTGAAGTTTTGCCAACTGAATTAAAATTCGTGGTATTTGGTATTTGAATTTGATTTAATATATAGCGTCCATTTTTTTTTGTCAATTTTGTCTAAATTGCGCAATTGAGAAGTACGTGATCATCTGTGAAGCACATGATCATATTTTAAACTGAGGTTGTGTTGTTTAGCATATGATATGATTACATGTCAATAGTGTTAGATCCCACATCATTCATGGGTGTGGATTTTCTATGCCTTATATGTACATGCCCACCTTCAATTAACACAAGGCCTTTTGGGAGCTCACTGACTTCGGGTTCCGTAGGAACTCCGAAGTTAAGCGAGATCGCAACGAGAGCAATCCCAGGATGGGGGACCCACAAGGAAGTTCTCGTGTGAGTTCCCAGAAACAAAATCGTGAGAGCGTGGTCAATGCCCAAAGCGGACAATATCGTGCTACGGTGGAGTCGAGCCCGGGATGATGGGTGACCCACTGGGAAGTTCTCGTGTGAGACCGTGAGGGCGTGGTCAGGGCCCAAAGCGAACAATATCGTGCTACGGTGGAGTCGAGCCCGGGATGATGGGTGACCCACTGGGAAGTTCTCGTGTGAGTTCCCATAAACAAAATCGTGAGGGCGTGGTCGGGGCCCAAAGCGGACAATACCGTGCTACGGTGGAGTTGAGCCTGAGATGTGATGGGGGCCCAGGCAGGGATGTGACAATTTGGTATCAGAGCCAATCTCTGGCCGGAAATGTGTCGACGAGGACGTCGGGCCCTTAAGGGGGGTGGATTGTGTTATATCCCACATCGCCCATGGGAATGAATTTTCTATGCCTTATATGTACATGCCCACCTTCAATTAACACGAGGCTTTTTGGGAACTCACTAGCTTTGGGTTTCGTAGGAACTCCAAAGTTAAGCGAGATTGTAGCGAGAGCAATCCTAGGATGGGTGACCCACTGGGAAGTTCTCGTGTGAGTTCCTAGAAACAAAACCGTGAGGGCGTGGTCAGGGCCCAAAGCGGACAATATCGTGCTACGGTGGAGTCGAACCCGAGATGTGGTGGTTACTCGGGCCGGGATGTGACAAATAGTGATCGATGAACTGAATACATTGTTGACCAAAATTCAAAGGTGCTTGTATTTGACTCAAAAACGAAAAATCAAAGTTGTGAGGACTCGCAATTTGATCAATTCAGAAAGTTGTTCCTAATTTTGAAGTTGAAGAAGGCATAAGCATTGCGAATATGAGATGTGAAGGATTTTGGCCTCCTCAAATGTGCAAGGATTTTGGCCTAATGATAACTGAATTATTTTTTTATACAAAGTGATGCTCTACTTTAAATTTATCTTAATTACGACGATGGAGATTCAAACCTTGTTGCATGGGTGAACAAATATACTTCAACCAATGTGGCTACAATCAAGCCTACAATGAATAATTTGATTTAGATCATGTACTAGCAAATTCCTCTTGTATTGAGTTAATTTCCCTTTTTGTTTAGTTTTATAAGTCACAACTTTGACACATATCTGAAATTAACCAAAGTATATTTTATAGCAGCGTGCTTTTCGTTCTATATCCAGATTTAAATATCCTTCCTCGTTGTTTAGAATAAATCAAAATAGGGATCAAAATATGACCCGAGTAATAGTTAACAGCTCCTGAAGTAAACAACCGTTTTTGTTATTAATAAGGGCCTAAGGCCTTCTCTAATGCAAAACATACACTGTCATAGTTTGGTTGGTTAGTTTGGGCACGATTTGGATGGACCTGATTTTTTAAAGGTTACAGTTAAAACTTCGGGTGTTAATACCTTTTGCTCATAAAAAAATAAAATGCGAAAGAGACTCTCAAAGTGATTCTCAATAAACTTTCCGTCGCCTAATATTTTTTTGTATAATATTTGGCTGATAATTTACACAGAGTCTTATTTTGAGCGACTCTTTAGCACTTTTCATAAAAAATAAAAAATAAAAAAGCCAAGAAGGAAAAGGAAAAGGTAAATCCTTGTTATGAACTCTTCCGACTTTTTTTTACTTTAGTTTTTACCCCAAAAGGGGGGCTGGGATTGATCAAGGTGCAAAACAATTGTAGGGGGAAAGGAAGCCTCCCCAGAAAAATGGTAATGCCATGGGGCGTCACTGTTTGGATGGCAAAGGTGGTGTGGTTGGCCCTCACCGGCTTGATTTCGTCTTGCTTAGCCGTTGCCGATGAAGTCGCCGGCTCCCTTAGAACCGGAGATATTGGCCCTTTGCATGTCGGCTGATTGATTGTCACCGGACTCACCACTCCTATGCTCTCTGGTTTGTTCTCCTCCTCCTCCTCCTCCTCCTCCATCTTTTTGTCTCTGTAAATTCAGTTGATTGGTTGATTTCATGTTTGTCAAGTTTTGTCTGGTTGTTTTGCTTGATGGGTTTGTTGGGCAATCAATTTTTTGTTATTACAAGCGACATTACTACTGTAAGCTATACTAAGGGTAGGGGAAGGGTTTGAACGGTAGTGGGTTGAAGAGGAAGACCGTATTCACCTGAGCAATTCACCACATGTTGTTTGTTGGATAGTTCCACCACTTGTTGTTTGTTGGATGGTTCCAGACTGTAATCCATTTAGGGCATGTTTGATGGGCTGGTTGGGTTGTGATCAGTTAAAATGAACCTGAGTCCAATACGATGTTTGTTGTGTCTAAATGTGAGATGGACATGATGATTTATGAATCCACAATAAAGTGGTTTATCTAACCTATATCCTTATACATGGATTACAAGTCCTGTCTTACATGTCCCTACCAATCCAACCCTATTCTTAAGGCTTAATCCCGTCCAGTCCACCAAACAAGCCCTTAATGACTAGTATTAAGAGTTACGTCACAAATTGGAGAAACCACGCCCTGGACAAGAACTCATGCTAATCCTTTTTGGACCAGCCAATCCACTTTATGATCCGCTTAGGGCCCGATCATAAGATGTGCTGTTTAGGGTTTCCAAGAATGACAAACTCATGGCTTTAGGGTTGCTGTGAATGGTCAACAAGAAAAGTACCTTAATCACCTTTTTCCGGGACGTAATTTGAGGTTCTATTAGGTGGTTATGCTTGATGAACATTAATTTTTGTGTGAATTGAATTGGATACAAACTGTAAAATTTTGGTTAGAGAAGAAATATTTGTAAGTCAGGAAATAATCAAATATCCGTGAGTGTTTAGATTGTCTTACCTAAAGCTAAGACTTGTTTATAAAGAGTAGCCCACAAGGGTGCCAGTGAGGCCCAACTTCGAAATCAAACTCAATTCACAGACTATGTTAATATTGATTTATGGTGAGTTTCTTGCTGTCTTTAATACGTTGCTAAGGGTGTTGTATCAATGTCAGGAAATAACTAATATCTGATTGCGATATCATTCTACTATTTGAGATATGTGGAATTTATTCTGTCACATATCCTGCAGACATGATCTATTTGGAAAGCAGGCTGTTTGTAAGTCTAGTGCCCCTGTACCCATATACAAAAGAAATCCCAAGTACCTAGCTGCCGTAGAAATTGAGATTGTAAATGGCCATTGTTTCTTCTATATGGCTTGTCACAACTCGTGTAGTGATGAGTTACACAATTAGGTAGCCATCATTTGTGCACATTAGCAACCTCATTTGAATCTTATCTACCTTTGCTTTGACGGTTTGCCCTTTTCTTTTGGAACGTTACCCTTTTTTTACAACATCAAAGGATGACTGCAGTAACTGTTTCATTGCTACTTCTTTAAATAACTTTTTCAAAAGTTCGATTGCTAGTGGATCATCAGAACAAAGAAGATAACCTTGATACTCTTTCTGAGCATAAGCCAGGTCGATCAAGATTTTGGGAATAATTAATAAGGGCAAAGCATTTACGACAGATCCAGCAAGCTCATTTATTTTGTGCATGTTATGTTGCACTTGAGTTCTTTAATCATAACATTTACTTGAGTCTTGTGCTGGGCAAGCCTTATATTTTGGAACAAATTTTTTCTCATCCTGCTAGGTGTCTGTCTCTAAGGCGTTCCTGCTCTACATACTTTGATACCACCATTAAAATGATAATTGTTTTCTGATGAGATGGGAGATTTGTCATTGGTTTTTTCTAATTCTCTAACAACTGAACTTAAGAAATTAAACTATTGCAATATTTCTATAAATTGTTTAAATTTTTATCTTGTTAACTATGAAATCAATGCCTCCACTCTGCGTCCTTCCCTGTCCTCTCGTACTATTTCCACAACTACAGATATCGGTATCTTGAGAATACGCCTTAATGACCGATGGTTAACGATGGCTCTGATGGGTGGTTTTGCTAACCTTATATCTCCCCAAACACCAAAATTTGTACAACTATGGTATGAAATTCTGTAAACTTGATAAATTCCTCAGAGTCCTTGTGCCCATTTTATTCACAAGCCCGAAATTTCAACCAACCCAATCCATCACCTTGTTTTTGCACTCCAACTCAACAAACAAACATGATGCTCCCGAGAGGAATCTCGATTGAGATTTGTGCTAAGAATATAAACAAAAAATAGAATCAAAATATTCTAAGTCATATTTGTAGGAGAAAATGTGTCTTGTCTAAGTGGTGCATCAGCTATTTAGCAAGTTTGGTACCCTATACAACTTTATTTAGGTCAGGTTTTCGGCTCCAAAAATTAAAGTTGATACAACCCGAATTTCTTGTTTTTACCCGATTCACCCTGTATCATGTTTTACTGATACACATAGCTTGATTACTTCATTAACGGGTTTCAGTCATTTGGTCTTTCAACTCTGTATAACAGCAACTCCTTTTTCCTGTACACTTGCAGATGATTAAAATCCATAAATAACGGTGAAGGGACGGTGGGTGCATGGCCTGGACATTCAGAGCTGCTAATTTTATACTGTGAATACTGTAAATACTGTGAGTAGATTTCTTTTTTCATTTTTTTTATTGTTTCATATTAAATACCAGAGTCATACTGGGGTTTGTGCTTTGTACTGGAAAGTTGTATATTTCTGGTTTGTGTTTGGAAATCAATAAGATTGTGCTATGCTTTAAAACCAAGTCTCGTGCTCGGCAACATTGTATACCGAATTTCCTAAGCTCAAACCATAGTTTTATGCTAATTTGATGGCTACGCAACGTTTTTCTTGGTTTTCTTTTTCCCAGCCTTAAATTGTGGCACTCAACAGCCGCTTTATTAAAGTCGAGTCTTTGTCTTTCTTCCCAGCATCTAATATGCCCTGCCTAGATGATCCGTGTATCTTAGATGAATCTATCCACTTTGGGAACTTGCAAGAGTTAAGTAGTAGTAAGAATTTCACGATTAAGAATCAATTGGAGGATGGCAGGTGTTTTTTCGGCCAATTGTGCCGAGTGTTTTTGCATAAAACTTATAGTTGCCTGGGTGCTTTTTCAAATTGAACCAATGTCTAAAACACACCCTTAACCCTGTACTAAATCTAAAAGCCCTTGGCCTATACAGTTCTGATGTTTCTTTTTGTATACACCACTGAGTTAACTGCATAAATCCAAATCTCTAGACCAAAACAAATGCTAGGGTTAAAAAGTTAGAGCTCTTCTGGGTACTAACTTGGGTAGCATATTTTTCTTCCAAATGAATGCCAACATATCTTTCTATTCAAAATTTCACAACTAAACCCTTCATTAGCAGGTACATCAAATCAAACCTGCCCTTGTGACTCTTCTTTTGAAAAATTAGTGGAGGAGCATATATATTTTACTACATCAGTGTTGTGTCATGAGCTCCATAAGTGTCCACTATTAAGGCCTTCATAAGTGTCCACTATTAAGGCCACCATGCACCGATAATGTCCCCGTTTATTCACCTAGGCTCCATCCCTTGGGTGGTATCATTCAAGCCCATTGAACCTCACGTGTGGATTGCATAATATAACAGTTGATTCCTTAACTAATAGTTTGTCATATTAATTCATGTAAGAAGTATGTATCAATTGACAAACTATGCTGCACGTGATTTGCCCCGAGTGTTTCTTTCGGTCTCAGTGTCCAAGAAAGGCTTGAGATAAACTATGAGTACAGGCTTGCCACTGTTTACACAAATAATCTTATTGGTAGGAAAGTTTATGCAAATCAAACAAATTTGTGAATTTTATTTGCTCCTTGCTTCTTGAAGACTTGGAGTACTTGTATCTAACTTGACACAAAACCGAGCGTAGTGGCGTTCTAGGATTCATACAACTGACCTCACTTAGTGGGATAATGCTTTGTTGTTACTTCTCTGAGACAGAGAGATTGGATAAGGCAGAAGAATAAAGCAATAAAGTTAGCAAAGATAATGACTGGGCAGCTCAACCCACATGGGATGAATGGACCTCCGTGGAATTAGCCCTAATTTTTTGAATAATTTTGTGAATGGTGGTCCTTCCCATTTATCATAAGTCCATTTCAATCTGCTGGAAAACCATGTCATTTTCTTGGGTTCATTATTATTCTTTCAGTCTCTTTCTGGTTGAACTCAGATAACAGATATTCCCAAACCCAACCCAAACCCAAACCCATGCTCAATTTTAGCATCTCAATCTCGAAAGTTCTGGTCCAGAGTAACCTATGCTCCGGAATTTTTAACAGTTAAATCTCGGTCATTATATCTTTGATTGAGAACCAACGGTTAAAAGAACTCGAGTAGGCATATGGGTTTTTCAAGAGCTCAACAAATTTGGCATTGATCAATGGACAATGTATTAAATGATTCACCAACCCTTGCACAACTTGCATTACTATAATACTGATTTTGGTGCAAGTTAGAACTAGAGCTTCGTTGGTATGAGCCAAACAATACATTTTGTTTTCTTCTAGGATCTTGGAAACTTGAAGGCCTTTGACTTTGACTTGGTTTATGTGATTACACTTGCACATTTAGGATAATACAAATTTGTGAGTATTGATCTCCTAACTTGTCACAATGTGGAACGATGATCAGTTTGGATAACTCTATTAAAACTTTCGTCCCCTTAAACCTTTTATTTTGGATGTAAATTTTAACATAGAAAATGATCATTGTTCCGGATTGTGATAAGTGCAAGGACAAATACCTATGAATTTTTAGTTTATGGACCTTTGTTTCACATTCATTCATGTGAACAGAGTATGCATTTTCTCTCCTCTATACCGCTTGTATATGGAGAAAGAATAGTCCCATTCTCCTAAACTCCATCATCTCCACCGTTTGTTCTAAGAAGTCTAAGATCGAACAATAATTGGCCACAATCCCCTTGGACCGTAGGGTCTAGGAGAACGGGATTGAATGAAACAGATCAATTAATTTATAGAATTAATTTGGCAAGAAAATGCTAATAATTAGAACAATTGTCTATTACAAGAAAGGATATTTGAGAAGTCCTAATGCAAGTAGCAGATTGATAAGCATGTACTACACCCTTTCAAAGTTTGGACAGACAAATATTCCATTAGTTTACTTGATACATTTACCATTTAACGATTAGATACGCAACCAACCAAATAGAAAATATCATATATCTTAGCATTAAATGGTCGATGTGTCCAGGGACGAAGCTAAGCTAGAGATCTGCATGGATGGGGGCATCCTCAAATAACAAAGTCACAAATTAAAAAGTTCAAGAATGTACTCAACAAAACACTTATATATTAATCCATAAGTTTTTTTATACAACTTATTACAATATCCCTCGACGCATTTCATGTTTTGAAACGTTGCATGACAACTTCATTACTAATACCATCAAATCTCTCTATAAAAAATAGTCATGTTATCATTCATCCATTGATCTCTCATCCAATTTCTCAATCGATCTTCAGAATTTTTATGACTGAATATACTCTTTCAACAATGACAATAATGCATAAAAGAATTAATATTAATGTCACAAGCAACTAAAAAAGTTTTTTTTTTCAACAAAAAAATAATTGAGGGGCCATTGGCCCCCGCTGGGCCTAAGTCAGCTCCGTCCATAGCCAGTTTCCACTTTTTGTCACTTTTGTTTTGTTTGTTGTATCTACAATTATTTATGTTTTCGTATTAAATAATTGGTGGAGGTAGTTATTTATTTTTTTATTTTTTTTATCACAATTGGTGGAGGTAGTTGAGTTCACACCATTCAATTTGGGTGATAATTTGTTATATAAAGATCGTTGAAAAGTTGGTCCTGCAACACGATACACAATTAAAGAACCAAATTTAATATTAAATGTGAAAGTGAATGTGCTTTCAATGCAAGTTTTCTAACCTGCATTGCACATGTAATACTCTTCACTTCTATAACATTTGAAGCATCAAACTAGGACATGTCCTGCATTGTGAAATTGAAGCCTTACCTAACAGTATGATATGTTTGCCTCCTCCACGACGCATATCCAGAGGTTATTGTCAATGTGTTGGTCACGCGTTTGGCTCAAATTCAAAGCAAACAAGACCGTGGTGTTTTTTATATGGGTCAAATTATATCAGAACTTGGTTGTTTGTGACAAGTGTTTTAGTTTGTTATTAGCAATGGAGGTCAAACCTTACAAAAATTACTCGGTTGAAGCATTATGTAACAAGCAGACACGAAGATAACCATATTACACTACTATTATTACCTACACCAAATATGCTTTCATCTTTGCACTTAACTTTGAATCACTTTCCCCGCTAACCTAAAGAAAATCTTCAATTATATCTATGCAAAATATATAGGGAAACTGCAATTAACCATAAATATTGGGATTGACACGTTTATCTTATTTATAAGAGACTTTTCAATGTGGCCAAAATACAGGACGATATGCATGTTATTGTACAAGTAGAAGATATTTTTTTTCAACTATCATTCCACTCGTATAATGACAATGGCGTATGTACTGACGTTTCATGCGCATTGAAACACCTTTCCTTATTTACCCTTACGAACGCAGAAATTGATCCAAATGTCAATCCGCACACATGAATGCAGACTGCGACATATCATACCGGTTCCTTTACTGCAAATGATTCTTGAAACTTTCCAAAATTAATGATTTCCTTAATCCAAGGTTTTGCCTCAAATGATTCCAAATTTAGCACAACTATGACGCTTTAACAAATTTGTTTAATTACAAAATTAATATTTATTTATCAATAAATTCATGGGGTGTGATATCCACACATCCCATTTTACTTCTCACACAACTTTTTAATTTTTGGCCGTCGGATCAGATGAATTGAAGAAAATCAACGGACATAAATTATCAAGGGGTGTGTGGATAGCACACCCCTAAATTCATAAAAAAAAACCTCCTAATTAGAAACGAACCGCGCTTTGTGCCTTTATTCATTTATTCAACTTCCCCCCTCCCACCCAATTTCTCAAATTACCCAAACACCTTCTTCCCCTTCTTGAAATCTCTTCCTCACCAAAACACTAGTCCCTCTCTCTCTCTTTCCTCCTCTCTCTCTTCTCTCTCTCTCTCTAAAAGCTCCCAAACCCACCTCTACAATCCTCTCCTCTCTCTCTCTCTCTCAAAGCTCCCAAACCCACCTCCACAATCCTCCTCTCTCTCTCTAAAAGCTCCCAAACCCACCTCCACAATCCTCCTCTCTTTCTCTCTCTAGAACTAGAAGCAATCTTATTCCCTTCAGAAAACAAACAGGGCACAAACCAAACCAAAAAGTCTCTATCTTTCTCTCTCTGTGTGTCTGGAGAGAGAGAGAGAGAGAGAGAGAGAGATGGGGTGCTCTGCTTCAAGACCCCTCACCCTTCTAACCAAAAACCCAGAACAGAATTCACAAATTGCTCCTACTTCCTTCCAAGACTCTTCCAATTCCTCCCCACTTCTCTCCACCTCCAGAAGAGCTCTCTCAATCTCCTCCACCCCTCTTGTCCACCACCCTCCTCTCCGAAAAGGCGACACTCACCACCTCGTCTCCCTCACCTCCACCACCTACGGCTCCCTCCGTCTCGACCCTCCATCTCCCTTAAACCCCCTCCTCAATCTCAACGCTCAGGATTCTCCTGAACATCACCCCCACCCCCCAAAACACTCCACCTCCTCCCCCGACTCCGTCATCAACACCTGGGAACTCATGGATGGTCTCAACGACTCCGACTTCCACTCCCATTTCTCTGCAAAACACCCCATTTATGACCGCCCCATCGCTTTTCCCGAGAAGGCCAGTTCTTACAGGTACTCAAGAAGACCGTTTGATTCTTTCGAATCGGCGAAATACTCGGAAGTAAAGGTAGAGGACGCATTGCCAGCCCTTTCATCTTCTTCGTCGAATTCAAAGCCTCTGTGGCAGCATTTAGCCGAGGAATCGTTGTTGTCGAAAATGGACCCCAATGTGGTCTTGACTTACAGAAGAGCATTATCCTCTAGACAGTTGGGCGACAGCAGCAACAACCGATGCAATGTTGTAAAATCATTCACTTGTAGTAGTACACCTTTGCTACATTCCCCATTTTCAAATGCTTGTTTTTGTCTTCCGGGTGCTGAGGATAAAATCGTTATCTACTTCACCACATTGAGAGGAATTCGAAAGACTTACGAGGATTGTTGCGCCGTTCGGATGATATTTAGGGGATTTAGAGTAGCGGTAGACGAGAGGGACGTCTCAATGGACTCGGAGTACAGGAAAGAGTTGCAAAATGCGGTTGGGGACAAGGCGGTGAGTCTGCCACAAGTGTTTGTTAGAGGCAAGTATGTTGGAGGCGCAGAGGAGGTTAAGCAACTCAACGAGGCCGGAGAATTGGGGAAGCTTTTGAGGGGGTTTCCGGTGAGGGATGGCGGGTTTGTTTGTGAAGGATGTGGGGATGCAAGGTTTGCACCGTGCCCGACATGTAATGGCAGCCGAAAGCTGTTTGATGAGGATGAAGGGGAACTGAGGAGATGCCAGGATTGCAACGAAAACGGGTTGATTAGGTGCCCTGCTTGCTGCTTGTGAAAGTGGTACTGGTATGCCAACTACTGATTGCGTATAGCTATTGTTGTTAAGTGCCTAGGGGATTTTGTTTCAAGTTTGTTTAATTTTTGTTAGGATTTTGGTTCTTTGTGTTCATTGTCTTCTTGAACAATATGCAATAAATTTCATATTTTCATGACATTCAATTTTGCAGTTCTTTGAATTACATCGATTTTGTGTTCGAGTACGTACCAAAACTTGTTTGTACCAATTTGCAATGCTCTTTCAGCCTCAACTTTTGCAATTGGTATCGAAAAACTGCTACACAGTGGAGAGCTTCCTCCCTTGAACCCGAGTTTTTGTGTTCGAATCCTCCTTTCCCAATATCGTTTGTGTCAAAAGAGAAAACAGATGCACATTGGAACATTCTTTTATTTTAATTTTACCTCATTGCCTTGAGCAGAGTATGGTTTATAAAATGAATCATTTGCCATGTTGGAACAGATTTGGCGTCCGTTGAATAATCATTTTGTTTAAGTTGTTTTTACTTTCAAGATTTTGTTTTCATTCCTTTTTTTTTTTTTTTCTTTCTGACCCTCTCACCCTCCTTATTCGTCACTCTATTTTCCATTATACCTTTCCCGTATTTTAAGCACAAAAATGAAAAATGAAAAATGAAAAATGAAAAATGAAAAATGAAAAATGAAAAATGAAAACTGAAAACTGAAAACTGAAAACTGAAAACCGAAAACCGAAAACCGACCAATTATAGACCTTTGGACTCTGAGTTATTGCCCGTTAAAATTGAAAGGTTAACCATGGAGGAATGGATAATCCAATTCATGCCTTACTTGGGAACCAAACACCTCCTTTCTTCCTCTACGCCTCCCCTTCCATCCTCACTCCTCTTTGCTCCTGCAATGGTTTCACCACCAGAAACCTCGTATTCCCAATGCCTTCTGAGAACCTCGTCTCCTTCGTCGGCGCAACTCACTTCTCCTCCATCCTTTCCCTGTCGATGTCGTCCCATAATCATCCTATTCTTTATCGTGGAACACATACCAGCACCCTGTCGTCTTCATCGAAATCTCCATCGTGGAATCTATGGCATTACCGAACACCAACTTTCTCGAAATTTCACCCAATAATTTCAACCTCCTTCATCATTTTTCTTCTGGGTGAAATATCCTTCATAGGGTTAGCAATATGGATCTCATCTGTCATGGGTTTGGTGAAATTTGAGAACGTGGAGCTGTCATGGCTTCGGAGAATGGAGAGGGAGGTGATGGTGGAGGTAGGTGAGAGAGAAAATGGATGTTTGGATACAAGTAAAGAGAGGAACAGTGTGTTTGGTTACAAGGATAGTAGACGTTTGGGGAGCGTTTCATTTGACAATTTTTTTGAATTTAGGGAAGGGATCCCTTCCACCCGATCTCCAAATCCGAGCTCTTGAAATTTGATTTAACAGTTAAAATTAATATAACTTTTAAAGGAATCCTCTATTTGTAGTCGTTAAATCAAATTTCAAAGGTCCGAATTTAAGGATTTGATGAATTTGATGGAAAGAATCCGAAGATGATCAATTTCCTTGAATTTAGTGGTCCACATAAGATGGTTAGCAATTTGGGTACTCTCTAGTGAGTACCAAGTATTGTCCCTTGGGAAATAGCGTAATCCAAATTCTTGATCACGGGCAACGGATGTTAATGGTGGAATCACTATTTTGAAATCGATGTGAAACGGTCTGAAGAAAATGTGAATAGGGGACAGGAAGTTAATTGCTCCAGGCCAAGGATAGAAATCCGAGCGATGCATGCTTGGTTGGTTGTATGCAGTGTTTACAATTTTTTCAATACGGTCGATATTTCTAAGAAAATATCCAAAAAGTCAGAGAAAGATATGGAAGTAGGGTGAAGTCTAAACTTCACGAAAAACTTTTAAGTTTAGGCCAAAATAGTGTCGATATTTCTAGCACATTTGTTAAATTTCAAAAAAATAAACTCTTATATTTCGTCAAAATCAATGTTTGACAATTCCTAAAGTTTCATTTTAAATTTCCATTATTTCCATCGAAAGCAATCGAAATCGATATTGATATTTGACATATCCCTTAATATTTCTACAAATTTACAATATCGATATTTTAAACACTAGTGGTATGAAATCAAATTTGGAACAGTTTTTAAAGGTCCTGTTTTGATTTAATTTAATTTAATCTTAAAATCAGTGTCTCAGTTAGTACTTAATCTCAATTTGCTCAAAAATTAACTCTTATGCGAATTCTATTACCAAATTCATACTTGACTGTAGTGTTTTTTTGTTTTTGTTTTTTTTTTTTTTTTGATAAAAGGTAAACTTTCATTACCAAAATGGGCCAGCACAACAATAGCCCAACCCAAGGGTTGAGCCCAACTGAAAATCCTAGCCGCTTAGTTCCCTTGCCGCCATCAAAGCAAGCTCTGACGACCATGAACTAGCAACCCAACAAACACCAGAGGTGAAGACCAACCAAGCCCCAACAATAAAAAGAGAAGCAAACGTCGATGTCATCTGTCGAACTCCACACAGAACCAATCCGCCGCCACCAATGGTATAAAACCAGGGATGAAGTCAATGGAACCACTGACAACAGTGCCGAGATTGACACACAGGTGGAAGGTGGTGATGTGAACACCCGAGCTGAGGCTCTACACATCTTCCGATAAAGCCGTTGAATACGGTGGAACAAAGTGGGAGCATATTGGATCCAAAGTGAAATCGATAGAGAGCGATCACAGGTGGGAGGGAAAGAAGGTGAAAAGAGTGGATGCATGGAGGGGAAAATAAGGTGGAGAGAAGAAAAGGGAGACAACGAAACGAAGTTTTCCGATCAGGGCAAGGAGTGGTTCCAACTGAAAACAAAGGGGAGGAAACATAAAATGAAAAACGAAAGGGACTGCCATTGACTGTGGCCGAAGCTAAGGCCGGCGGCTGAACTGGAGACTAAGAAAGGGAACACTCACACACAGTGAGAAAAACTCTCACTCAGAGAGAACAGCTCTCACCCGGCTGGGGAGAGAAATTTTTTGTTCATGATTGTAGTGTTTAAATCAATGGAAAACATATCTTTGATACGATGAAATTGCCTTGAAGCCAAATGGTGAATTGATATATATATATATATATATATTTTAAATGAGAAGGGTATATTGAAATTGAATGTTAAAGGCGACATTTTTTATTTCGTTTTAAATATTATTCTTTTATACAACTGTATATTTATATTAAGAGTGTGAGAATATATATCATTATCGAATTTGTCGTTCATATAGCTCAAACTTAAGGATAGGAATCCTACTGAATTGTAGTACATTCAGTCCTGCTCTTTTAAGGTCCTCATTTTGAGTAGAACCAAATGCATATCAGCCATAAGATTATATTAGTTTAGAGCCAAAGTCTTCAAATATTTAACAACTTAAGAAAGTAAAACCAACTTAAAGTCCATAAACCATAAGAAAACCCATTTTCTTGTTTTACTTTATTAAAATGTCAAATATTTTAAGTGACACACCCCGTCCCGGAGGAGGGCATGCTGGCCGTCACGTGAGAGTGACGTAACCATTTACACAGTTCGGAAGCTTTAAAGAGTACAGTTACTAATATAAAACACCCGAGGGTGAGTCCTACTTTTGTGAATTCTGTCAGAACACCGTTGGATTCCTCGTGGCCACCAAAGCTCTGCTAACTGGAACCTGGAGGGGCGCAAAACAAAATTGAGTGGGTCAGTAAAACAAAGTTTTTCGAAAACATTTCATTTAAAACATTTCTAACCCCTCGCTGTAAAACCTATATACTTTCCCAGAAAATAGTATATATAAAACCATATATAATCTCAAAACTCAAATCCCAAATCTTTAACATTTTTCAAGAAAAACATGCCATGCCATGAATCAAAATATAAATCAGGTGAAATAAGGAATCAATCGGAGACCCTGCAGTTGGTCCTATACGATTAATTCAATAGCTCAATATCCCACTCAGCCGGAGTCACCACAGTGACCTATACGGCCCTACTCTGCACATCACTCGGAACTACGTAAGGTAGTCTATACGATGAAAGGTGTAAAAATACGCTCTAGTGCTTCTCTCATCAATCATCAGCGCGCATAACTAAGGTCACCCACTAGTCGGAATCATGCCTAGTGATCTATACGACTAGCATGTCGGAACCCTCACATGGTCTGTACGACATCCACCTACTTGGATCCAAGGCGAGCGTGCGGTGTGGTGAATAATATAAGCACTAACACCTAGGGTGCAGGTTATGAGCTCAAAACATCTCAACATCAATCAATTAAATGAATAAATGAACTCACCTGACTTACCTGTGCCTCCACAGCACCATGCAACATGTATGCATCATATATCAATTCATATTTTTCATAAATTTCTATGCTTGGCATTTCAATTCATACTTTTCATAAACTTCTATGCATGGCAACTTAAAAACATTTTCTCATATAAAAGCATTTTCTGGGAAAACAATAGTATATAGGTAATACGAAAACAAAACTGCCCACTCACCTGGAGTTCGCCCTACAACTCCCTAGCACAACACATCAAGGCGTCATGGCGATCGGCGCCTAGAACAATAATCAAATCCAACCTCAGAATTCATATCGATAGAATATAACTTATATAAAACACGTCACTACGCAGTTCGATCCGGAAGATCTGCAACTCAGATTTCCAATCCATAACTTTCAGAGGTCCACAATATAACCCTAGAACAACATCCTAAAATTTCATTACCATCCAACGGTCGGATCTCCGTCAATTAACTAAACCAAGTGACGGTTAACATTCTATATTATGGACTTACAACTCCAATTCCGGAAGATCCGTAAATCGGATTCCCAATCCGTAAGTTCATATAATCCTCAAATATTACGTATTACAACGCATCAAAGTTTGGTGACGATCCAACGGTCGGATCGTCAAATCACATTTTCACCTATTGCGAAAACTATAAAACGTTATTTAAAGCACCTAACCAACAATTCTTAATAACTTTCTCATACGGTGCTCAAATTGGGTATATGAATATACCACAGTGATCTACTCGACGTCACGGACGTCGACATATTTTTAAAATAATTTTTTGATGTGTCACACGCCCCCACGCGCCAGAGCAAGCACGGGCACACGCGCGCTCACGCGCACCTTCTTCCTCGCGAGCTCGCCGGACTGGTTTTTCCGGTGACCGGAAAACTGGGCATTTTTCAAATGCCTTGTTCTCCTTCGTTTCTCAACCATTTTCTTCGTATTTTATATCAAAATGAAGCCCTCAACATGTAGTTTCACGCTATACTACTTTAAAGCTCTAAAAAACCAAGAAATCTCACCGGAAAAATTCGAAGAAAACCGGCCAAAGATGAACCACGTGATCCCGACGTCCAAATCCTTCAAACGAAGCACTCCGAGCTTCCTTGGGACCTCACTAAGCTCACTACAAGCTTAGAATTCCCTGAAAATCGACATTTTACGTTTGCATGAATAGTGACCAAAAATGAAGGTTCGGGTTTCACGTGATTTCGAGGGTTTCACTTCCTAAAATTAGCACCAATGAACTTAGAACGTCGAAAGGATGAAGATACATACCTTGGTTGCCTCGATCCGTCGAGTTTTTGGAGGATTTGGGTGTGTGCCGTACGGTTTGGGTGTGTGTGTGTGTGAGAGATCGTGAGGGAGAGAGACAGAGAAGACACGAGGAAGGAGAAGGAGAGAGAGAGATCCTTTTTGTGGTCCAAACTAATCCACACCATCCATTTTCATCCTAACCATACATAACAAAAAATCAACTTTCAATATTAACCAACTTATTAATATATATTTCTCCCAATTTGATTAATATTTGAACCAAAATAACGTCACATACACACGTACCTTAGTACCCGTCAAGGGTAAAATAGTCATTTCACGCCCCAAATATATAATTCACGGGACGGGCTGTGACAATCTCCCCTCCTTATAGAATTTCGTCCCCGAAATTCCCAGAACCAAATAACGCACTTAATACCCATAAAATAACCTTGGGTACATCTCTCTCATCCGATCTTCCGTCTCCCAGGTAGCTTCCTCCACAGAATGGTTCTTCCACAACACCTTCACCAAACTCACCGTCTTGTTCCTTAGAACCTTATCTTTCCAATCCAAAATCGTGACTGGTTCCTCATCATATGACAAATCCGGATTAATCTCCAAAGGTTGAGGAGGAGTCACATGTGAAGGATCTGAAACATAATATCAAAGCATGGAAACATGGAACACATTATGTACCTTTGATAACTCCGGAGGCAATTCCAATCTGTAAGCAACTTCACCAATCCTCTCGGTGATCTCATAAGGTCCAATGTATCTCGGACTTAGCTTTCCTCTTTTTCCAAATCGTACCACACCTCTCCAAGGTGACAACTTCAGGAATACCAACTTACCCACCTCATAAACTCGATCAGTAGCATGTTTATCTGCTAAACTCTTTTGTCGGTCTTGGGCTGTTTTCAGGTTAGCCTTAATCACCTGAACAATTTAAATAGTCTCATCCAAAATCTCTGGGCCATCTAGCACTCTTTCACCAACCTCTGACCAACACAATGGCGTACGACAAGCTCTACCATAAAGTGCCTCGAATGGTGACATACCAATGCTCGAGTGAAAACTATTGTTGTAGGCAAATTCCATCAAGTCCAGACGATCATGCCAAGAATCACCAAATTGTAACACTGAAGATCTCAACATATCCTCCAACGTCTGAATAGTCCTCTCTGATTGTCCATTTATCTGAGGATGATAAGCAGTACTGTAAAGCAACTTCGTACCCAGAGCTTCCTGAAAAGCTATCCAAAACTTAGAAGTAAATCTTGGATCTCGATCAGAAATAATGTTCACTGGAACGCCATGATACTTCCCAATCTTTGTGATGAACAACTTAGCCAATTTGTTCAGAGGATACTTTTCCCTCACTGGAATGAAGTGTGCTGACTTGGTCAGTCGATCCACAATCACCCAAACGCCATCGAATCCATTCTGAGTACGGGGAAGCTTATACACAAAATATATATATATATTTTCCCATTTCCACCGAGGAACGGGAAGTGGCTGCATCCGACCAAAAGGCTTCTTCCTTTCTGCTTTGACTTGCTGGCAAACAATACACCTACTTACGTACTCAGCAATCTCCCTCTTCATACTCGGCCAATAATAAAATGGACGAATGGAGGATTTGAGTGTGTGCCGTACGGTTTGGGTGTGTGTGTGTGTGAGAGATCGTGAGGGAGAGAGACAGAGAAGACACGGGGAAGGAGAAGGAGAGAGAGAGATCCTTTTTGTGGTCCAAACTAATCCACACCATCCATTTTCATCCTAACCATACATAACAAAAAATCAACTTTCAATATTAACCAACTTATTAATATATATTTCTCCCAATTTGATTAATATTTGAACCAGAATAACGTCACATACACACGTACCTTAGTACCCGTCAAAGGTAAAATAGTCATTTCACGCCCCAAATATATAATTCACGGGACGGGCTGTGACATTAAGTCTTTGGATCTACACGAATATAATCTTGTGGTTAATATATATTTGGTCCTCACAGGTTCTCAAAATGAGAACCTTAGAAGAACATGATTGAATGTACCACAGTTCAATGGTATTTATGTTCTTAAGTTCAAACTTTATAAATGACAAATTCAATATTAATATATTTTCTCACCCTCTTAATATAAATATACAGTTATACAAAAACTAACCTTCACATGCTTCTTAAAGGTAATGCTAGGAGAACTAAATTTGCAAACCAAATTTTGTAAACTAAATGACATGAAAGTTGATAATTGTATTATTAAATATCTAGACTTAGTCTACTTAGTATTACTGGCTTCTTAAATATCTGTAACGAATAATTAAGACTTAATTACAAAGTTTAGTAGATCATAATAACAAATCAACACTGTGAAATGCGAATGACCTGCCAATAGAATAAAGTTCCAAGTTCCAACGGGGCAACGAGTCTGATACAAAGCGTTATTCAACACTTATTAATTTTAATTTGGGGAGGGGACATGTTCAAGTCCAATACAAAGTGTTTATAGTACAAATGATATCATATACTAATTAATCCACGCTTAATGGAGGGAATATAATTTGAACATAGGACGCAATGAGTTAAGGAAGAAGTCCTTAACACCAAAATAGGGGTGATTTTCAGACGAATTAGATTAGAAACATCATTTCCAATTTCTATTCCAAAATTGTAGAATTGGATTGGATCTAATCTCAATTTTCAAATTCAAAATTTTTGTAGTAAAAAAATCTTAGAAATTTCAGAACATAATTTAGAATTTTGTATATTTGATAGATTTTGAATATTTTTCGTATATGTAATTTATTGTTATTTCTTTTTAATTTATTATTAATAATATTATTATTAACTGGAGGGAATGATTCGAAACTATTACAATAATTTAAGAAATGAGGAATTTCGAACCTGGGATGCATGGGTGGAAACCCAACACCATATTCACTAAGATATTAGACCACATGCAATTAATTGTTCTCTCTTAATATTTGAGCTCATGTATAAATTCATTTAATTTTTTTGGTAAACTATGTATATCCTTTTAATATATAAGTGTATTTTAATATAAAACAATGAATAATAGGTACCCAAAATTAACAGTAAAATACAAAAGATGATTACAAAATACATAATTTGAGTAAATAACTATAAAAGATCAGAATATCAAGAGTACTGATCGCATCCACCCATAACTCTCCTGCGCATATCAAGAGTTTACTGGTTAGCAGACTTAGTATTAAATCTGAACGGTTGATTTATTGTAATAACTCAGCAACGGTTGGGATTGTTTTGACCTGGGTAATGCTCGCTTAACCCCAAGAACAAAAGGAAACACATACACATGATAAGATCCCGTAAGGTTCACCTCACTGTACCACTTCCCAGAACCCCAAAAGCAAGAGTGTACTTTCTCAGTTGAGTTCAAGTCTTTAATACTGGTCTCAGGGGAGAGGGAGAGAGAGAGAGAGGGAGAGAGAGAGAGAGATGGAAGTGGAGGGAGAGCCGGCGAATGGGGAAACCAACGGGGAGATTCTGGGGCCTTGCTTGACCAGCCACGTGGACGACGGCAGCGCGGAGAGCCACCGATACTACCTGTCACGGAGAACGGTGCTGGAGATGCTGAGGGACAGAGGCTATTCTGTTCCCGCCTCCGAAATCGACCTCTCTCTCCAAGACTTCCGCTTCCTCCACGGCCCAACTCCCGATATCGAGCGCCTCCGCTTCTCCGCCACTCATTGCGCCGACCCTTCCGACAGGGTAAGTAATTCATGGCTTTCTTTTTTCTTGAATTTATTTTATTTTATGTGTTTTTATTTACTTGAAAATGGAAGAGAATGGAAAGAAGAATTTCTGGTTCTGGGTCGTTTTTGTCTATCGTTGTACTTGTATTGTGTCGGATTTCATGATCTACGTGTTTACAACTTCTGGAAATTTTGAGGCTTAGCAAACAATTAGGGTTTATGGTTTTAGCAATATGTGTAGGATTGCACTACCAATGAGTACGCACTGTTCGTTTGCTTCCTTGCGGTTTTTGTGTTTATGGTTCTAAAAGAAGAAGCAAAGCTGATTCAGTGCTTGTGACTTCTTTGGTGCTGTGGGTCTTTTCTGTTTTTGATCAATCTCAATACAACCTATGCATGCATGCGCAGTTGTAATTAGATGTTTACCAGGCCACCGATGGCGTAATTTCATTTGAAGGTTGCAATAAATGATATAAGATTAAGGAATTTACAAAAGTTATGTGAAAAGAAAAGATGCTGGATTTTCCTGTGGAGGATATGAAATTACTTGATCAAAATCCAGGCTTTAGCTAATCTGCTAACTGAGGTTTTACCATTGGTCAGAGGTTTGCGATTAGATCTGTATACTGTTTTTTAGCATCTGTTTGTTGTTTGGCAAGCAGTTCATGTGTGTTTCATATTTTAGAAGCTTGTTTGAGTTCGATGTCTGTATCATATTGCAAAGTGATTATTTATTCTTTTGGATGTCTGTCCCTATAAACTTCAGAATCTATTTTTCTGTATACTTCTTGATCTTCTTTCCCTATTTATACTACATCCCTAAACCCTTTGTTCATTTGGACAGATCTATGTTATAGTTCATAATAAATTTCTGATTTGTCCTTAAAATTGCATCTTAATTCTTAAGTAATAGTTACAAGTTACAACTCCATGATTGACTTTCATATGGACAAAGTCACGACGAGTTAACAATTTTTTGTTTTTTGTAATACTTCATGTAGTTGTATGTATGCTGTCATGCTTTGGTATCATCTCTAGTGTCATATTCTAATATAAAGTAAATGATGTGGCCAAGCCGCCAAGTACAAACTGAACTGCTGGAAGGTCCTCCTTACAGGCTTACAGCTTAAAGGGGATGTTAGATATGTTGTTACTTGTTAGTGATATGCATGCAGACTTTATCCAGACCAGATATGATTACTTAACCTCGGTTGCTTTCACAATTCCCTTACACTTTAGTCAATGTGATTTCTCCTACTTACCATCGAATTGAAATGTTAAAGTATTATGCATGGATGCTAGACTAAGGCATAAACCGTAGCACTGATGTATATGCTATGCTCTTGACTTGAAATTAGTGTGATTGATCCTAGTAATAACTTATGAGCAGTTGGTATTTATGATTAATGTTTGGATTGCAGATGCTGGTCATTTACTGTGGCCCTGGTATCGTGAAGGTTAATGTGATTCGTGGGCTACATTCTCAGATTGCTAATAAGGACACTTTGACGGGGCTCATATTAATTACCCAAAACCAAGTAACAAACCAAGCTCTAAAAACTCTGGAGCTTTATCCATTCAAAACTGAAATATTCCAGGTTTGTTTCCGAATGTCAATTACGTTTTGCATTTCATTCTTTTACATAACAAGTCCTGCAACGCGATTACGTTTGACTACGTTTCTGATTCTCTAGATTAGCTTTATGGATGGCTTATGACTGGAGAGGCATTATAAGCATTCTCTTAGAAGATACAATTGATGAACTAAGTGCCGTTTAAGCCTTTAAGGATCAAAATGCAGTGATAAAGTTGGCTTCTTTATATCTAGGCATAAAGAATAATGGGGAAGGTGATTTAGGGAGGTCAACTGCCGTTAATTGTGTTGACGTGGCATGGACAATTTAGTCTTTTCAACTACATTGGTTATGTGGCATGTGACGTGGCATGTTAGTGGAACCCATGGGTAATGGGAGGTGGGTTAAACTCACACGAGGGTTTGATTTCTCCAGGCTAAGAGAAAAAATATAAAAAGAGATGGTTGAATTTCAAGATTTGTGAATCAATTTCAATGTTTTCGGATCCTTTTGCAAAGATTCTTAGGGGAGACTCTCTACCTCATCGCTCTCCTCTTCTTTATTTTCCTTAATATGAAGAAATCAAACCCTGGTTTTAGTTTAGCCCCCATCCTTGCACTCACGGGTCTTACTAACATAGTTGAAAAGACCAGATTGTCCATGCCACGCTAGCAAATCAACTGCTCCTTTGAACTTATTTGACGAAATAGGGTAAAGTGGGACATTGAGGAAGATTGTAGGTGTTAAAGTGAGCCAATGTAGAGTGTAGGGGCTATTGAGATTTGGTGAAGAGTACAAGTGTCATGGCTAAAAATAAGCCCTTTTTTAGGTATACGAAAATTCCTCAATTATTTGCTTGGTTAATTTTTTTACCAAGGTACGTACGGTTGTGTTTTTGTTATTTCTTTATGTTTTCATGGAAAGCATTTCACAATATGATTTTTAACAGTTTCTTTAGCCTTTTGTTTTTCACTTGACATTTGTTCTCACTTTCTCATAGCATATTAAATTATTATTTTTTCCTTGTTAACTGTAAAAGTGTTTCTGCCTTTTCCTTTTAATGGTTTGTTCACTTAGAAGTTCTCCTTCTCACTCCTGTCATAATATCTTTTTTTGTTTGGCAGATTACCGACTTGCTTGTTAATATCACGAAGCATGTCTTGAAGCCAAAGCATAGGGTGCTGACGGACAAAGAGAAACAAAAACTCCTAAAGAAGTACAACATAGAAGAAAAGCAGGTTATTTTATTAACTCAAGTATAGAAAAAGCAGACTCTGATTTTCTTTCTCTGGAGATCCTTCCTATCGTTCTGAATTTCTGAATAATCTTGAATAGTTTTGAATTGCTTATCTGACTTCGCTGTGGTTGCCCACTGTTGTTTGAAATTTCTTCTGATATGTTGTTGGAAAAGAGTGTTACGACTTTATGTGTGAGTGGTTGGTAGGGAAGGTTTGGAGAGTGAATTGGGTTGGACCCATTTATATGTTATGTCATTCGTATTAACTCCATATTTAGATAAGGGAAATACAAATGGTGACAATGATCAAATCACCACATAAATTTGTCTAACATCTTTGATGCATCCATGATACTATGATAGGGGGAACACTTGATTAAAACAATTGAAATTGCGTTGACTAAATTGAAACTTTAATATAAGAACAGACTAAAACTTGACACATAAACGTTCAAGTGCGCATATTTTAAGTGGCCACGTATTGAAGGAATTCTCTAATGTTATCGTTGATCAATATGTGATTATCTCATTATATTGCTCTATTGGGAACTTCAGCTGAGATCGCATATCGAAATGGCAACTGCTACTACTTTGTGCCCATAGACGTATATTATGCAGAGCAAACTATGGTGAACTGGTTTCCTTGACCCCAATTTGAGGAAACTCTGACTGTCCCTACCTCACGATTCATGGATCTCCCTTCTTTTGGTCCTATAAACCTTCGAGCTTTGGATGCTTTCTTATCTTTGGTTAACTTATGGTAGTCATCTAGCAGTCTTGTTTCTCACTCTTTCCACCCACCGTGATTCCTTGAAACGGTCAATTTTACTATTGGACTGTCCCAGTAAGAAGAATCACCTACATTTGTATTGGAAGTGCTTTGGTATAATCGTACATCAAATGTTGCATTCTAGTGTAAAAAAACTGTACGTTACTATTACATTTCATGTAGATGGTTGGTTGGCTTCTGACTGGTACCTAAACTGTAATGTTTGCGCTGTTTTAATTTCATCAACTGTTCTCCTGCAGCTTCCCCGACTGTCACGAAAAGACGCAATTTCAAGGTACTACGGACTTGAGAAGGGGCAGGTGGTGAAAGTTACTTACAGTGGTGATATTACCGAGTCTCATGTTACATACCGTTGCATCTGGTGATGCCTTCTTCTGGGTGCACTTTTGTATCATATCCTTTTGAGGAATGTGGCCTTTCTAGTTTCCAGTGTCTAGTTTATGTGATGTCATGTATTTTCAACCTTGACGATCAGAAACCTTTTTATTTCGTATCATGTCTGTCATATGGATAAAGAATTTCATTTCTCGGTCCGGCCGTAGCTAATGAATGGTTGATTCCTGATTCTGGTAAGCTTTTAGCCTTTCACTGGTCAAATTCTCCTTTCTCTTGAGAGTGTCGTTCAGTGATGGCTTGTTTGAGCGTGTAACGCTCAAACATTGGTCACTGAACTAAGCAATTTATGAATTGCTCCAAAATTGGGACTTATCATGATCAACAGGATGTTATATGGTTTACAAATTTGTTGGCAGTCGGATAGCTTTAATTAACAATTTGACTTATTTTTAGCTATGTTCTTGAAATTCCATTTTAATCTCATTTTGCCTTATGTATCTTGAAAGTTATCACTTTACTAAGAGAAACTCAAAATTTGTTCCATTTTGACTTGTGTATTCTCTCTCTTATTCCTGAAATTTATAGTCCGTCTCCTAAAGCATATATGTGACTCACCACCCAATAAGGCTATGTCATATATGTAATAAATTTGATTATAAATCTCTCTTATGCGTTAGCATTTAATAATCAGAAAATATTAGGTTTAAAAGAATTTGAAGTGATAAATAAAAGAAAAAAATTGATTAACCTGTCTCATCCGAATTAACTCTACACTAGAAACTAACAGATCTAAGTCAATATTGAGCAAAAATTGAGCTTTATATAGACGGCTCATGTTTTAGGCGGCAGGTTGGGATAAAAAATTCGTAACGGAGTTTTAGAGGGCAAAGCGAAGCGAATTTTGAGAGCGGCGATTTTTGAATTATAGAAACAAAATGAGATTAAATCGAGTTACACGTAACGTTGATTCGCACAATTGGTCATCGTACTTGGTTGAAAAGCCAGTGGCGTGAAGTTACCGTGCGTTGGATTATGACTGAACGCCTCTAAGCTAAAATCCGGACTAGCTAAAAATAAGCCTATAATTTTGCAACAAATGACTCCGCCAGCACACCGGGGTGGCCGGTAACCGGTTATTTCGGCTGCTGCCGCCTGCGGTGCCGGCCATAGTTGGCCTGCATGAAGCTTTTGGTGTTGTTTTAATCAGTCCTTGGAAAACAAACCCTCAGTTTAAATCCCAAATTTAAATTCCAATAACATGACAACTTTGCTTATCATACAATTAATTAACCTCAATCTATTCAAGTTACAGATTCATTGTCACCACCATATACTTTTATGTACGTATTAATTAAAATAACATCACCCATGTTTTAGAAAACAATCTTTTAATTACAAAATTGAACTCCTCCCAATGTTTTAAATTTTTTCGATAATGTCAATATTTCTTCACCCTAAAAACCATAGATTTTGTCAATATTTTTGTTATATCGGTCAAATACTGGAGAAATTCTTACATTTTGTCTAAATAAATGTTTGACATTACTTAAAGTTTCATTTTAAAATTCGATAACATCAATTAAATATTGAAAATACTTTTATATTTCGTTTAAATCAATGTTTGACATTCGAATTTTAGATTTTCTTTTCAAACAAATCAACAAATATCAATATATCCATGAATAATTCTACAAATTTACATATCGTTATTTCCGCTGATAGTATGACTCCTCCCTTTGAAATAGAGTCGAGTGGTGTGAAATACTCTTGTAAAAATTAAAATGCAAACATACTAAAGTTTCAATTTAATTCAAATCAAATAATTCCCCAAATCTAAAAACCAACGAACGAGCCAACGGTGCACCGAATCGACTCAGCAATCCCTCCGCAATGACCGACTCCTCTGTGAGCGATACGACGTCGAAGAGCAGCAGCGCCGGCGGTGGCGGTTCGGACGCATCTCGAATCGGCGACGTAAAGCAATGGCTCACTCAAGAGTTCTCCCAAGCCGGAAAAGAAGTGCCCGATTTCGAATATACCCCTCGTTCGGTGGCGTATTTACACAACCTTGCCACTCTCTCCCAAGCCCAAACTCAAGCTTCCAAGATCCTCGCTTCCGATTTCCGCCTCAAAGCCTCCGAATACCGAGCCCAAGGTATCTGCTGCTCCAATTTTCTTCCTATACATATATTGTTTAATTTGTATATTTTGTACGTGTTTTTCTTTTCAAAATTTGAAATTTTGTGTTTGTGGGCGTTAGCTGCGAGGATCAGAGAGATATTGGAGAGTGTGGGTTTGGCACAGGAGGGTTTGCCTTCGAATGTGGTGTCTTCAGCTCAGGTTTTAGCCAATGTAGCCAATTTGTTGAATATAAGAGACACAGAGCTCAGCAGGTGTGTATTTTCGAATGCCGGGTTTACATTTTGCTTTGAATACTGACTCGTTCACCTTAAATAATGATGAGAAATGTGGGTATTACATTGTTGTTTGAATTCTGAAATGACATATGAAAGGTGGGTTGTACATTGTTTGAATGCTGGACTGACATAAGAGATTTGCTTTTTAGTTTTCTTGTGGCGATGGGGGATATATCGTTGAGGAAGATGGGTGTGGAGGAGAAGAGGGCTAAAGTGCAAAAAGAGTCTAATGTTCTTCTTGATTACACTCGAAAGGCGATTTCCAGGTTAACTTATTTGAAAAGGTATGATCTTGTTGGATATATTCCAAGAACTGTAAAGTTAAGAGTATGGATTTTAATGTGGGATTTTGGTTTTTCTGAATGTGCTGAGTTTTCAAACTTTGGTAGAACACTTGCCCAACTAGAAGATGATGCAGGCCAATGTGAGGCGCATGTTGAGCATTGGAAGAACAACTTGGCGCTCATGCTTGGTAAGGAGAAACAGTACAATCAAGAGACCGTCCGTTTCAAGGTATTTATTTTCGGCTCCTGCACTTTGTTTTGTTGGTGTCAAAATTTGGTCAATGACTTGTAGAGAATGAATTCAGAGAATATAAGATTCTCATGCACTCAAATCAAATTCATTTATGGTGAGATAACATGAAATGGGTAAGTCTATGGAACAGACTACGTAGATGGTACTGTTACCATTTGTTTTTAGGTGTGTAAATAGTAGGAGGTGGTTGTAGAAGGTGATTATAAGGAATCTCTGGGTAAGAGGCTCATATAACAAACTGCATCATCTGCATGTTCCAGTTTGTATGGGTGGATATTTCTTGAGCATCAGTATCTAAGAGTATAGAACAAATTGCATTATCTGAAGAGTTATCTTGTTATACATCCAAACTGAAGCAATAACTTTGGCACCGTTTTACTGGAGTGGTGCCAATATATATAATATTCATGCATGCATGAGTTTTTGGGCGGTGCTAGTGGAGAAGATATACTATACAAATAAAGATATGCCTCCTATGAGGTGAAAAGAACATTTGGAGTTGGAAAAAGAAAATATATAGTTAATGGCGCATAGAACTTTGATATGTATTCCAGGATCTTTTAAATTTACAATTCTATAACTGTGAAAATAATTAAGCTCAAGTTGCACGAAGTTGATAACAAATTATATTGTTGGTTTTTGAATGCATGCCCATGTTTCCAGAATGCTGGAACACAGAACTAATCAGGGTTATGACAAAATGTGCATTTCATAGCATCTGCATTGCCTTTATCATAAAGAAAGGTGGGCTTTCTATGAATGGTGACAATTGATAGAAAATTTGGGAGTTCAACCTGTCGCAGCTTGGCAATTCTTTCTTTTGGTGATTGCCTAAGAGTAGCTTAGTTTGGGAGCAATCATGCTATAGGTAGAATGTAGCCAGTAAATTTCTGCTTGGTAGATGATATAAAATTAGCAATAATTGTTCATCGGTCTCTATTGGCTAGTATATTGAAATTTCATATTTAAGTCACAAGAAGAATGCATTTTCTCATCCAATTTTTTTTTTTTTTTTTTTTTTGTAAAATATGGGGCTTTTAAAAACCCAATTTTCTTTATTTATTCCTAAAAAGAGTTGTGCTGTAAACTTAATGGACAGGAAACTCTTAATCGCGTGGGCTACACCCCAGAGATTAGCCATGGGGTGCTGGTTGAATTGGCCGAGCACAGAAAGGAATTAGAGAAGAAGACAAAGCCCGTCCTTGATACTTTGAGAAGCTACCAAGACTTGCCTCCGGTAGTTTTCTACTTTGGTTAATTGATCACAGTTTATTTAGGTCCTAGAAAGATCGGGAGGTTTATGAGATATGTATGTGTGCAGGATAAAGCTTTGGCTGCTTTAGCAATCGAGGACAAGAAAAGACAATATGCTGCTGCGGAGAAGTATCTCGAAGATGTATTGCATTCAGCTCTAGCCACTTCAGAGTAATGCACCACTAGACTTATTGCTGTATGATTGCGTCTGTAAAATTATATATAGTTTTGTTTGCGTTATTTGAGAACTGGTAAACCGGTCAGTGTTTCTGTTGATCCGATGATTGTTGCACAAGATACAGTTAAATTTGGGGATTTGGCTACAACATACTTACATGTACTAAATGGATTCACGATCTCGACGATTAGATGGTGATTGTATTATATTCACATGAGTATATCTGACCGTTAGATTGTGATTGTATTATATACATGTATGTATTCTAGCCAATACCTTAAGTTGATGGAAATTGTGTTTGCATAGAGTTTTATTGACAAGCTTAAAGAAGGATGTACCCTTAGTTTCATGTTTCTTTGTATTCGTTTGATTACAATGAAAACATGTTATTCTTTTGATTTTTACTTGACAATGACTCATATTATTTTCAATACAAGCGATAATACAAGAGGGGGTATTGAAGTCGAGACCTCGGGTGCAAATGTTGACCCTCTTAACCAACAAACCTAAAAATACGTTGTAATCATTATTATGTTTTATACAACCTTGTAAATATTTGGCTTAAAGCATCCACCCGTTTTAGGAGGGCAAGGGCAAGAGCAGTGAAATTGCCCTTACTATTCACTATAAACAATAATTGTTTTTGTGCAAGTCTATCAATTTGAGAAGATGAAGGGTAAAGATTCATAAATATAATTTTTTTTTTTAATTTTGTATGCCTTGTAAGTGTGCACTTAATAAGTTTGTTTTTTTTTTTAAATAAAACTCTATGTTTAACTCCGATAATTTAATTTTAAATACAAAGCAAATGTAGCATTACAAACAAACATAATTAATTAAAAATATTTAGTTAATTTGTTTAAGTGTGTTTAATTTCAAGCATGTTTAGTTTTTAGCGTGTTGAAGAAATAAAATTGTTTTTATTTTTTTGGTAATTTTTTGGGTTTTTTACTTTTAGATTAATCTTGATCGTTGATTTTCAATTTTTTTTAATCAGAGGCACCAGATTGTGCCATGTGGCACAATCTAAAAATTTTAATTTTTTTAACGTCAGAAATTCAACGGTTATGAGAGCAAGAGCGGGGTGGCAGCACCTCTGGGTTGTGCACGTAGGTGGGTCACATAGTGGCAATTTCTGTAGCTAATGGGCGCAAGCCCAGGCAACTTCAGCATGGGTAGTTGAAAGGGCAACAACCTTATAGGCCCAAACGCCGTCCAGTTTTTCCTCTGCTGGAACAAATTTTTTTTGGATTTGGGGCAATTCAACCTAATTGAAAGGACAATTGGGGGATGGGTGGAGATGCTTTTATAGCCTTAGGGGCAAACTTGTCATGTTATGGTTAAAAATCATGTGGTGGTGAGGCATCCTTGATTGTAGTCCACAAAAGAAGATATTTTGGTGAGGATGATGAAGGCTAGGGTTTGAGGAGCACTATAAATAGAAGAGTAAGGGGAAAAAAAGGGGACACTCAATCAAACAAACAACACTACTCAAAATCCAATAACGGCATCCTCTCCATTCAAAGCTTTATTCAATTTAGCAAGCTCCCTTTCAGTTCATCATAGCTTGTGTCTTTACAAGTAATCCTCTTTAATCATTGCTTCTCTAATTTTCTCTCAATATCAAGTAGTAGTTTACATTATCTCAACTCTCTCAAAATCAAGGCAAGCCACCTAAACTCCTCTTTTACATATTTGTGATTTAACCCTCTACATATGTAAAGTCGTTAATAAGCAAGGTAAAGAAAGAATCTAAAGTTGAGCCACTCTCACCTAATAACACAATCTATTTGTTAGAAGCTAAATAGCGAAATTTCCATCACACACTCACCATCTATTAACGAAAACTAGTAGTGGCACGCTCGCAATCTCTAATTTCATGTTCATGTGTTCCAACCTACAAGCAAGGCCCATAACGAATTTAAGGGGCAAACAACATATATGTTGCATGTCACAGCCCGTCCCAAGAAATAATTATCGACGACGTGAATTGACGAATTTACCCTTGGACGTTAGTTGTGTAATGTGGTTTAAGTGTGGTTTTGGGTCAATATTCTTAAATCCTAATTGTTTGGAACCAATTAGGATTAAGTTATGGTATTTTTAGGTTGTTGACCAATCTTAGACCACACACACACATCCACATCACCTTCTCTCTCTCACTCATGTACTATCTCTCGGTTTCACTCTCTCTCTCTCATTCCTTCGTACGGACAAGGGCAAGAACACCCCAAAGCTCACAGATCGAAGAAGAAAATGGTATCATTGTGTTCGTGAGGACCCTACGAGTTCAAAAGTATCAATTTCAGGTAGGGAAACATTCGATTTCACGTGGAAACCCTAGCCCCGATTTTGGTCAATATTCATGTGGACGTAAATATGTTGGTTTCAGGGAATTTTAAGCTCATAGCAAGCTTTAGGAGGTCCTAAGGAGGCTCGGGGTGGTTCGTTGGATAAATTTGGACGTCGGGATTGCTAGTTTCGAAGTTGGCCTGATTATCAAGCTTCCTCAAGTAAATTCTAGTGGAATTCAAGGCTTAAAAGTAGTGTAACGTGATTCTACATGTTAGTAGCTTCATTTTGGTACCAATTTCATGAAAAATGGTTGAGAAACGAGTGAGAATAGTGAGTTTGAAAATTTGCCCAGTTTCTGGCGCCGGCGACGGTCGCCAGAGCTGGGGGTAGGGGATGGAGGAATATTCTGTCAGACTTGACGGAATATTCTCACGGCGTCAGTTAGTTTTGACTGATTCCGTTGGGATTTAACGGAATATTTCGAACGGCAGTTAGGTGACGGATTCCCTGCGTGTGGTGGCGCGTTTTGCCGTGCCCTTGCTGGCGCGTGGCAGCGCGTGAGAGCTCCAAAAATAATTCTAAAAATTTGGGGTTGATCCTGAGGTTGTGTAGATCACTGTGGTATATTCATATACCCATTTTGAGCAATAAGTGAGAAGTTATTAGCTAGTTTTGCCTATATGCTTTAAAATAACGTTTTATAGTTAATTCGCATATAGGTGAGACTTATCCCGAGGACGAGCGTATCCACAGGCGACTCGGGGGCTACGACCCTTCGACATATCAGTGAGTGGGCTTTTGTTTTCAGTATATATTTATATACTTGATATATTTCCCAGAAATGTGTTTTAAATGAAAGTATGCTTTGAAATAATATGTCAAATGCCTTTATATTCTGAATATGCATTTCATGGTTGCATATATATATATATATATATATATATATATATATATATATATATATAATTGTGGTGCTGTGGAGGCACATGTAAATACAGGTAAGTTATGTTTGGTCTAGGTGAACTACGAACGGCTTAATCCCTATTTAGGGTACGTAGGCAGTCTAACGAAAGGTTAGATGCAGCCATTCAATAAATGAGATGAACATGTTGATTGTCTATATGAGATGTGATTGAGATAAAGGCCTTAATTGTGATTAGAATGATTATAAATGTATTGATGAACATTGAGCCCATAATCTGCACCTGGGTGATTGCGATTTAGCCATAGAGAGAGTTGGCACATGCCTGTATATTATGTCACCTCCCGCACCATATGCTCACATCAGATCCAATTAGGTGCACAGTCTTGTCGTACATACCATTATATGTGGTTCCGACTCGTAGGTGACTAACGTATTATCGCACAGCTAGTATTAAGAGAGTAAATTGAGCATAATTATATTACACCCAACCTTGTCGTACATACCCGTTCTAGGGGTTCCGACTTATGTGCAGTATATTGCCGTATAGGTCATAGAAATGACTCCGGCTAGATTGAGTTTGAGCTATGAATTCAACCGTACAGACTACCACAGGGGTTCCGGCTATCACATCATAATTCTATGAATTTATTCTTACCTGGATTGCTTACTTCGTTATATTTTGGCATGGCATACATATGCAAATGATATTGTGAAGCATGAATTGGATAGTTATGATTTCAGATATATATATGTATATGCTTATATCTTGATTCTGGGAAAATTATACATGTTTTACAGCGAGGTTAGATATGTTGATAAATGAAATGGTTTGGTAAAACATTTGTTTTTGCCCACTCACGTTTTCTGTTTTGCGCCCCTCCAGGTTTTAAGTAAGATTGTTGTTGGTGGCTAGAGGACGTCGACAGTTCTGACTTATCCATATTATAGTAGGACATTCCTGGTACTGTATAACTAGTACTTGTCCTACTGGACTGCACCTAGACCTTATGCTCTGAATTATGAGTGTTTACTGTTGTAAGTAACTCCTATCATGTTCTGTTTAGTAGTGCACTCTAGAATTGTGGTTTTTGATTATTCATATATTTGCTATCTTTACCGCTTCCGCACTGTGCACATGGCTACGTCACTCTCACGTGACGGCCAGCATGCCTTGACCTCGGTCGGGGTGTGTCATTACATGAGTTCCTTTCTCTGTTTGATTTTATCATTCTTCCAAATAGTTCTAGGATGATCAATTCTTTGTTTAAAAGTTTTGGTTTTACATACTTGGATGTTGGTTAATTATGGTTATTATTGTTGCAGTTTTGCGCAAATGTATGTTGAACAAGATCATCTTACTGGCTATAGGTAATATTCTTTTCTCTCTTAATTATTTATTGATTCGGATCAAATTTTGATCCAGTTCATTAACAAGTCTAATTTGGAACTTGGATCAAAATTTGATCCGAATCAATAAATAATTAAGAGAAAAAGAATATTACCTATAGCTAGTGAGATGATCTTGTTCAACATACACTTGCGCAAAACTTCAGTAATAATAAATATAATTAACTAGCATCCATGTATCTAAAACCAAAACTTTTAAACAAGAATTGATCATCCTAGAGTTATTTGGAAGAATGATAAAATCAAACAGAGAGAGAAACTCATGCAACATATATGTTGTTCGCCCCTTAAATTCGTTATGGGCCTTGCTTGTAGGTTGGAACAGATCCTCCCAATACCATATATTTTTTGTGTAGAAAATAGAAATTGGAGTGTTTTGATTCATCTTTTTTGCTTGTTCTTCTTCACACATTTATTTGTTGATTTGTTGATCTTGGGCTAGTGTATAGTTACTATTGTTGGTTTTCACATTAGAAACCCATTGTCCCACACAAGAAAAATAACATATATTCGAGTGGTTTAAAAGCTCTATGGGCACCCTTTCCTTACAAGCTGGTTTTTAAGGGCAAGTTTATGCATCGGCTCTTAAGTTGGATATGCTAAATTGGTATTCTCCATACCCAATAGCAATCAGTTATGCTTACTATCTAATTGCGAATCAACCTAGACCGTTAGATAGTTCATGAACACTAGAATTTTTTAGCTAAAATATACCTGTTATATTGTTACAATTTTATTTGGTGGATAGGTGCTGTTATAAATCGAAAGGCTTGTTTCCTTCACCAATTTCCAAAATCAATCTGTATGACTTGATAGACAAATCTATTTTGTTCATGTTTGAAAGTCATTCTTGTATATTTTTACTACGGTACAGTAGGCATAGTAACAATGAAAATGACAAATCAAGTATCTAGTAAGTAAAAGAGGAACTTACCCTAACGTTGTTGTGATGTGCTTGTAAAAGTTTTTTAATATCATTAATATTAGTTTACAGTAAAGTTAACTTTCACATTTTGATTACTTTGTTCAAATCTTTTACTCAGGAATGGGCTAGTCATGGTCCATTTGTTAGTCCCTCGTACCGCTGCAGTCATTGCTGAATTAGTTGTAGGTTACAATTATTCCTTGTTCTCACATTTGTTATGCTGTCCTTTTTCAAGCAAGATATTTATATGTTGTACTTGATGCATGTTTTTGAAATTGAAGCTTTCTATAAGCTAAGAAGTTATACAAACATATGGATTTTCTCGTGCCTGTCTTATCTGCAATGACACTTGTGGAGCCAAAAATAATCCAAAATATTATGGAGGTGACATGTGAACTTTTGGGTAATAAGGACAAAATTACCCTCAAGGCACATAGGGATTCCCATGCGCATGCAACAGACAATAACGGCTAAATCAAGGAAGAGTCAATGGTGATCAATATGGTATTTATTCAAATACATCTCATCACTCCTCATCAATCCCTTATTGATTTTATTCAAAAGGTAACTCCCAAAACTTCCTATTTAATTTAGGAATAATTGTCATGTTAATTGCAAGATATTATTTCACATAATATCAAGCAATTATTCTCCAAATACCACAATATATGGCTGACCATTCTCCACCCTAAGGGCCGACTTCCCTTCTATAAATACCCTTCTTATCCCACTAAAATCTGAAGCCATTGGCTACACGCAAACTCCTAAACACATTCTTTTCATAATTCTAACTTTGGCATCAGAGATTCTTCGGCCAAAGCTCCTTCATTCATCGTGGTCGCATGAGACTTTTGGCCTTAATCGAAGACGTTATTATTTTGCAGGTGTATTTTCGTCAAAGTAAGAGATGGCAGAAATTTGTATCCACAACACCCAAGAAGCACATATTTGCCTTTGGTTTTAAGCAGGTCACATTTCATTGACAAGATCAAGCAAACGGAACCATCCCACATACACTGGCGGATACAATGATTACTTTTGTTCCGACAAACGTCGGGTGCAGATGGGTACCAGAAGGACATACCAGCCTAACCACCAAGAACCAGAGGCAGGTCTTGTTTTCATCACAACTCCACATTTAAAGTCGTGCCTACCTGCTCCACGGCTCTCGGCTGCCCTTGATCTATCACCATGGCTCCCAGCCGTGCTAATCTTGCACTACGGCTCCCAGTCGTGCCACCTTGCGACTCCTATCTGCGCCGACCAAGCCCACGACATTTCAAACTTCAAAGTTTCCAATGACGGAGCAGAATACGAGGCTTTGCTAACAGCCTCTACTAGCGAAAGACTTAGCGGTGAAGAAGCTTGTAATTCATTCAGATTCTTCGCTGACGATCAACCAAGCCTCAGAAGAACACACGATGGTTCGGGGAGCAGCATATTGCGCTTCCCACTTACACCTTTACGTGGGCTCTACAAGCAGTTCGAAGTCTTAAGAAGATCGTCGAACAATACCTCACAGGCTGAGGATTATTTAAGTTGTCTAACAATCCAGCTTTCCTCAGTTGTGCTCACGACAACGACTTATATGATCTCTAGTGCGAGAGGGTAAACTAATCCACCGACACCTATCTAGGTAAGCTCTCCAGTGCGAGAGGATAAACTAATTGCTCTTCAATGCGATAGGGTAAACCAATTCCCTGACACCCATTTGGGTATTCTCTCCAGTGCGAGAGGGTAAGTCAATCCCCCGACACCCATCTAGGTAAGCTCTATAGTGCAAGAAGGTAAACCAATCATTCGACACCCATATGGGTAAGCTCTCCAGTGCGAGAATGTAAACTAATTGCTCTCCAGTGCGAGAAGGTAAACCAATTCCCCAACACCCATCTGGGTAAGCTCTCCAATGTGATAGGGTAAACTAACTCCCCAATACCCATATGGGTCTGCTCTATAGGGTGAGAAAATAAACCAATTTCTTGACACCAATCTGGGTAAACTCTCTAGTGCGGGATGATAAACCAATTCCCTGACACCCATCTGGGTCTGCTCTATTGTGATAGAGGATAAACCAATTCCCCGACACCCATCTGGGTCTGCTCTCCAATGCGAGGGGATAAACTAATTCTTTAACGCCCATCCGGGTCTACTCTTCAACGGAAGGGGGAAAACTGCTCGTGAATTTCCACACAACTACTCATTTTGATGTGATTTGTTAAAGATTTTCATATTCCACATATCTTTATCATGTTGTGATGCAGGCCACGCAGCTCATAGGATCGAATACTCGAATACTAGCTAAGCAAATGGTCGGGAGGCAGCAACCGATGATAAACTCAACAACTCGACCCTGCAAGAAGCCAAAACTCATGGCCATAGTGACTCCGTGGGATTGTTAGCCTTTTTCGAAGCAGCTTGCTCGACCGAAGGTTCTATGGCTAAAAGTTTTGCAATGCGCTTCAAGCAAGAAAAGTTTCAAGAAAAACAAAGATAGAGTAAAGCGAAGAAAGCAGTTTATTAAATTTCTAGCAAATTGATAAACTTATACGAAGGTCACCAAAATTCGACACAAGCTAAACAGAGAATACTACACATTTACCAGCTTGGATGACCTTGGGCTCTCCAGCATCCATTTTGCACTCAATAGTTTGCTCACCCGACACTTTATCTTCAGCATTTCTGATCTTGGCAGCACCATCCTCGATTGCTCCATCTACGACAACTGAAAAATCAAACTCAAGCATTTTTTTTCTTCTTGGCAAGCAGCACAGATGTGGCAGCAGCAAAAACAGCAGGCTTTGACGCCTTTTTAACAGCCAAATGATTTCTTCTCAACTAAAGGTCCAGTAAGCAATCTAACATACCAGCATTGCGCACCAGCGCCTCAAGCCGCAACCTAAGCTACGTAGCTGCCCTTGGCTCTAACTAAGCCGAGTAGCCTAAACCGTGGCCCATGCCACACCACTTCATCGACCCATGCCACACTACTTCATTGACCCATGCCAAGCCAGCCTTTGGCTTCAGCCAAGCCGTGGCCCCTGCCACACCAGCTCCTCGGCCCATGCTGAGCATACTCCTTGCCCTTGCCATTAGACATGCCGCACCACCCCGAAGACTGCCCCGTGAGATCAGCACCCAAGAAGAAGACAAAGAAAATTAAGTTTTTCTTACCTTGGTGCGACAAGGACTACAAAGAAATCAACAGAAGATGGTTCTTTGCACGGCAATCGAAGAAGAATTATAGGGGAGAGGGAACAAATATCCTCTACTTTTCTCTCTTTCTTGTAGGGATAAATAATAGCCCTCCAAAGTTGATTTAATCCCCTACTTAAGGTAGGCTTAAATAGGCTTTGGTGGCGATTTATTTCTTTTTCCTAGAAGAATCTAATTCTAAGCCCAAGTGGAAATTTGCATCAAAGTTGGAGATCTCTACACCTACTGCCCTTTCATGCGAACAACCCAGCAGATGTGAAGGCATTTGTGGAGCAAAAAATAATCCAAAAAATGATAGAGGTGATACATGGATTTTTGGGTGAGAAGGACAAAATTACCCTCGAGGCACACTGGGATTTCCACGCGCATGCAACGTACAATAACGACTCAATCAAGTAAAAGTCAAAGGTGATCAATATGGTATTTATTCAAATATCTCATCAATCCCTTATTGATTTTATTCAAAAGGTAACTCCCAAAACTTCATATTTAATTTAGGAATAATTGCCATGTTAATTGCAAGATATTATTTCACATAATATCTTGCAATCATTCTCCAAATACCACCATTTATGGCCGGTCATTCTCCACCCTAAGGGCACCCTCCTATAAATACCCCTTTTATCTCACTAAAATGCTAAGCTATTGGCTACACACAAACTCCTAAACACATTCTTTTCAGAATTTTAACTTTGACAATGGAGATTCTTCGGCCAAAGCCCCCATTCATCGTGGGCGCGTGAGGCTTTTGGCCTTAATAAAATGTGTTATTATTTTGCGGATGCATTTTTGTCAAATCAAGAGATGGCAAAAATTTGCATCCACAACACCTAAGAAGCATATATTTGCCTTTGGTTTAAGTTTCTTGCTACTCTATTGACACTTGGGAAATAAAAAGTTTAAAACAAGAGAAATACACATGAAGAAAACCGGTTACAAACTTTTATTCAAGAATAGAACTGGGAGGAAACTCGTTAGACAATAAGCAATATATAAACCACATGATCATAGTAGTTGTCATTATTTGCCAAAGCCCTTATTTCCAAGTCAAAAACGTTAGGTAGATTCATGATATGCTACACTTTTTGCCTACAACCTGATCGTCTGGTTTATAGTTTCTCTTTTCGATCTGTCTTGTCTTGTGTTGAAGTTCTATGGAGCAGTATCCATGGTATAATGAAAATAGGAAAACATCGAGGTCAATTGAAAGATCAAGTTGCTTCACCAGGAGGAACCACCATTGTCGGGATTCATGAGCTTGAGAAAGGTGCATTTCGTGCAAGCATGACGAAGTTGCTACCACTAAGCGTAGCCATGAGATTGACCTATGACTTCGCTTTCCACATGTTAATTTTAGTCATAGTAAGGTTGCCTGTGGTGTCGTGACAAAGACGATGTAAACTCTATCTAAATGCTGGAGACTAACCATTCACAGAAAATTGTAACATGTTGCTCATTGTTTGAGTCCTCGCCTAGTGCTTGAATGTATATTTGAATGCCATGTGAAGTTGATTATTTTAAAGAAATATTACAAAAATAATTGTAGATCTTCTACTCCAACACCATGTCAAGTTGGAGTATTCACCTCAAAATTAGTTGACAAGAAGTTGAAATGCTCAAATATTAAGACATTTGATGATCATTTTGTTTAGTCATCTACCTTTAAGGTGGTTTGCTAGCGCTACCCACCTATTAGATGTGGGGTCTGCCATATTAATCTAAGGGTTGAGGACGAGTTGATACTGAATCTCTCACCCACTTGATTTATTATCTATACATTTCTTTTATAAATCTACTACTATTCTCTCCCCATCTTTTTAATAGGATAATCTACATTACATTCATTTAAATTACACAAAGGGGAGAATTGAATATTGAACCTCGGGAGCAAAGGTAAATACTCTTAACCAACTGAGCTACAATCCACTTGCATTCTCCATCCATCTTCAATTCCTCTATATACAAAGATGGAAATTAAGAACTAAAAATTAATAGTTTTTTTATTTTTTATTTTTTTTAACAAACAAAATAATCTACACTAAGGAGGTCAGATAGTGTTAAGCCTCATAATGAGCTAGCAGTAATGTGGTTCAAATTTACCTTTGGTGAAAATTGAACCTAAGGCTCTGTACTTACCAGAAAAGGAATACTACTAGATCGTAATATTAAATAGCATGAAGAAAAATTAATATTTAACAACCATGCCATGATAATTGTTCAATAAAAATGGGAGACTGAAGGAAATTAAAAACTTTTAAATACGAAAATTAAGGAAAGAAAATCAACCAATTTACTCTCCTCACACGCAGATGAAAAGCATACCTGACATTTAAATCCAACGTCAAACAATACGACACGTGTCACACATCATCGTCCCACCAATGCCCATGCTTTCACGTGGCATCCAATCCATTAATCCAATACCAAATCAAATTTCCTTTTGTTTTGGGTTGGAGGATCATTCCAAAAACAAACAAACAAACAAACAACAAACTAGCGCCACGCCACTAAGTACTACGTTTAATTATATTTTATTTCACCTATAAGTGAGATAGATATATTAAGTTCAATTCTTATTAAAATAAATTTAAACCACATTATTGATATGTAATTTTGTGATAAGTCAATTGTTTTCCTGTTGGTATCGTTTGTGAAAAAAATAAAAAATAAAAGAAGCAAGCAAACTAGTCGCGACTGACTACTACTTTCTCCCTCCCTCGGGCCTCTGCCTCTACTTAGCAAACTGAATCAGAGGACTTAGCAACGATACGACGTCGCATTGCAGCCATGGAGGCGGTTCCCATCCCGACGGAAACATACAAGCTAGGGTTTGTCGGAGCTGGTAAAATGGCCGAGAGCATCGCCAGAGGAATCGTCCGATCGGGCGTTCTCCCTCCCAATCGCATCGCTACCTTCCACCCTGACGCCAGTAGACGCCAAGCCTTCGAGTCCTTCGGAGTCCATCTCCTCTCCAAAAACGATGACGTTCGACCCCTTTCCCGCCCTCCCATTTTCCTGTTTTTACACTTCTCTGTATCTAATTGGCCGAGTAACTGAAGTTGCGTCGTTGCAGGTGGTCGAAGAGAGTGACGTCGTCATTTTCTCGGTCAAACCTCAAGTTGGTATTTCCACTTTCCATCATCTCGGATTTGTTTGGAAAAATGATTTTAATTGGAAGATTTGATTGTTCTTATATGTTGGTTTTTTAATTTATTTTTTATTTTGGTGTTGGACGATTGAAATAATGTGGGTTGATTGTAGAGGTATATGGGCATGAATGTCTTGGTGGTGATTTTGTGATTGTTTACTAGATAATGATATCGTCGCGGTTTTGATTTCGTGCAGTTAAAGATGTAGTTTTGCAGTTGAGGCCGCTGCTTTCCAGGAAGAAGCTGCTTGTTTCAATTGCTGCTGGTGTCAAATTGAAAGATCTGCAGGTCTCTCACTTACAACTCTTCTTACTTTTATCCACATTGACTGTATGGATTGGCCAAAAACACTCTGTATTTCATTTTTGAACCTCTATCTTCCAATTTTAGTGTGTCAATTTTGATTGTTTTCTATTCAGCTTCTGAAAGGAATCCGAAAGGAAAATGAAATCATTTTCTAAGCATTTTACATGTGTCAACTGCTGATTCCAGTGTTGCACATAGAGTAACCAAGTTTTTGAATAAGCTCTACTCTTAGTACTACGTAACAAAAGATTAACATGGTTGTCGGGCACAAAAAGGCAAGCGAAAACAAGAAAAATACACTATGCAAGGCATAGCTAAGAGTTCGTGTGGTTATAACTGTTTTCATAGAAGAAAATTACATGTATAACTTTATTTTTTAACACATTATTGCAAGCACATTGGCTAGCCGTACCCCTTCTTCCAGTAAAATTAGCTCCCCTTATTCTCTGTTATTCAACACTGGCCAACCCTCTGTTGCATCTCTGCCCTTTTGCAACTCTCTAGAGTGACTATGAGAGGGCTGGGTCAGAGGGTGTGGTTGCAGAATGGCAGAGAGTCGGAAATTAACTTTTTGCAAAGGGGAAAAGGGAGGACGAAAGAGCTGGGATGGGCTAATGTAAGTCTTTCATGCATATGTAATCTTTTTGACTGCCGAGCGAATTCTTAGTTCTGCCTCTGCCCTATGGATCTGATTAGAAGATGACAGTAAAAGAGGACATTTGTTCCCAAAGAACATCAAGAGTCGCTCTTTTCTTTGTCTAGTTCCATAGATGAATATATATATTGTTCTGTTCCACGTTTGGTTTCCTTGAACGTGAATCAATTGCCTACACTTACAATAGTTAGCCACTCCTAAATTTAACCTGTTTTCACCCTTCAAATTGTGACTACACAGTAATGAAAACTGAAGTTTCTTATCCCTTTACTTTCCAAATATCTAGAGCCATTTTAGTAATTTGGGGTTTCTAGTTTTATGATTTCAGGAACAGAATAATTTGTTTTGGTCCATTTATCTCTAAATAATTATTGGGTTGGAAGCTCTTAATGCTACCAGGGAGGAGTGATCCAGGAAATGACTTTCAAGTATCTAATTTGTTTGGAATAAATAATTTTATCAGTTTATACTTTGCAAATAATAATGTGAATTCGTATAACTACAATATATTGTACCCACTATCTCTTGCTATTTCTTGACCTCCGTTCTCTAAGTTCTATAATACCTACTTGTATGAGTACATCCTTTTCTGTCTTTCTTGACGTCCAGTTTTTCATCTATTTTTTCAACAAAATTGTTCCATCCTTTTCAGGAATGGGCAGGTCACAGCCGATTTATTAGGGTAATGCCAAATACTCCTTCAGCTGTCGGTGCAGCAGCTTCAGGTACTTCTGTTATCCTTTTAATATTTTAGTCTTTCATATTGAATGTTAAAAATGTATGATAATCGTTTTCTTTATGGCCTGTAAACTGTGCTTGCTACAGTTTGATTTGTTTAAGTTAACATGTACAATGCTAACATACAATTATATGGTCCATATAGTTATCAGCTTTTCAGTGAAAGCTGGTAATTCCTTCAATAGCAGCGGATTCTGTGCATCAATTCCTTGCCAATGGCTCGTTTTGAAAAAAAAAAAAAAACAAAAATTTAAGATATAGTGGCGGTTTATGTTGTTGGTAGGATTTTTTTTTTTCTAAAGTAATATTTTCTTTTTGGCGAGCCATTCTAAAGTAATATTTACTAAGCTTTATGTTATACTTTCTCTCGCCTATAGAACTCTCCCTTTATAAGCTTTATGTTAATACTTTCTCTCTCGCCTATAGAACTCTCCCAATATAAGCTTTATGTTAATACTTTCTCTCGCCTATAGAAGTCCCTATATAAAATATCTACTTTTTGCATACTGAAGAGAAGTATATTTTTAGTATTAATTAGATAAAAGCTTGGAATATGATATCTGGCCACTGTAGATCATGCTGCTATGACATGCGATCGTGACAAGACTTGTGAAATGCTGATTAGTTATGTTTAGTCAATGTATTTTAGAATTCCTCAAGTCTCCCTCTATCTTATGCGCATTTTCCTTGGTTTGTTTTCATATTATTTGTAATTTGGTGTGCCAATATTTGTATAATGGATGAAAAATTTCACGCACCTGTCTTCTGGTGAAATAGTTTTGAGCTTGGGAGGAGGTGCAACAGAACAAGATGGGGACCTCATAGCTAAAGTATTTGGATCAATAGGCAAGACATGGAAAGCTGATGAAAAATACTTGGACGCAGTTACTGGCCTGAGGTATGTGACTTTGTCTATCATAAAATGATTCTGATCCCTACACCACTGCAAAACATTACTTATCTTCTACTGAAATTAGAGTCATTTTTTTGCTTTTAAAGTACCCTGGCACCCTAGCTTACAGAGAAGTTTTTAGGTTCGTCAACCATAAAGTTTTGTCCCAATAATTGTACCTGTAACGTGAGAGGTGGACTCATAAATTGTGGGTTGATTAATACGTTTTATTAACATACAGTGGCAGTGGTCCTGCATATATATATTTGGCGATAGAGGCTTTGGCAGATGGAGGAGTTGCTGCAGGTCTACCTCGAGAACTTGCATTGGGTCTAGCATCTCAAACTGTAAGTCTATTTGTATTGTTTGCTGGTTTAGTACTCAAGAAGTCATTTGCATCATCAAACCATCACACAATGTGTCTCTATTTCTCACAAACTGTAACAGTATAGATCTCGGTTTCCTCAAAAGGGGCATAAAATATATGGCTACATGTAATCACGTTACTTTTGAAAGTTAAACCTTTACCAACAAAGGTGTATAGAAAACCTGAAATATATTTTTACTCTCAAGTCTCAATTTCCTTTGGAATTGGATCTTCATGTTGGTGGCTTGAATATCAGAAGTGCATTTGTGAATTCCTCAACATTTTGTCGATTTATTTCTCTTCAATTCCGAGTTGTGGGGAGGTCCGATTCTTTGCGTCTTTTGCCAGGTATTCGGAGCAGCATCTATGGCTTGTCATACTGGGAAGCATCCAGGTCAGCTAAAAGATGATGTAACATCACCTGGTGGAACTACCATTGCCGGCGTTCATGAGCTGGAGAAGGGTGGATTCCGTGGAATATTGATGAATGCGGTCGTTGCTGCTGCCAAGCGCAGCCAAGAATTTTCGAAGAGCTAGACATAGATAGTGACATTCTTACATTCAGCACGTATTCCTGTCATCGCAATGAAAACCAGTTTTTGTTCTCTTCCATAGCTTGGGGATAAACAAATCGTTTCCAGAGCTAAAATAAGATTAGTAATAATAAACTCATCTTATTGATTTTGTGTTCATTACCGTAGCGCCACGGATGCAATTTCAAGCTCATGTCAGCGATTAGAGTTGAGACTTTTCCCGGCCAACATGTTATTTCATGGCCGACCCTAGGTTGTAGTGCCTAAATCAAGCTAGGGTCGGCTGTGAGATTTCAAAGGTTGCATCTTGGAGTTGTGATTGATTTAGCAATGAGGAGTTATGATTGATTTCAAAGGTAGTTAGCCTTGAAAATCTTGTATTCAATCTGGTGTTGTATTTGTTTCATAATTTTTCGTTGTCCTATTAACAAAAACATTGGTTCTAAAATATTTTAGTTTGAAACCTAATGCAGCACTACACCAAACACTTCACTATTCTTATTCTGCTTAGTTTGAGCCAGGTAGGCCTAACAATTTCGTACACGACCATTTAACTCGACACGAAACAACACGAAATTAACAAGTTTCGGGTCTACACACGTTAACAAATTGGGTTGTTATCGGATAACTCGATAAGCACCTGTCAAGATAATGGGTCGGTTTAGGCATACACGTGGGTAACCTGTTAACGATAAGAAAAATATTAATTTAATAGTTTTAAATTACTAAAAAACATACTATAAAATATATTTATGTGGCAATTTGAGAATAAATTGTGTTAGTACATGTCAATGTTTATTTTTAAAGAACGATGGTGCATTTCAGTTTAATCATTCTTGAATTTATAGAGACGAAAATAAAGAACGAGAAATAACCATTAACGACAATAGTGAGATATAATGAAGAACAAAGTTTGAGACGACCCGTTAATTTTAATTTTTTATTTTCTTAACTGGTCTTATCGGGTCGGGCCATTTTACCTGTTAATTTTAACAAGTAAAATGATACGACCCTTTAAGAACCCGTTATGATAATGGGTATGATACGACACAACTTGTTCAGATAACATGTATTACACAAAAATGTCACGAACACGAAAACCACGACTCGTTTGCCAGACTTAAAGCCAAGCTAATCCAGCTTGATTGATTTGTTAGTTTCCGTTGCCACATGCACTCTAATTTTACACATTCCCTTTGCACTCAAGTTGAAATCTATGTCCCTTAATCGAAATAAAAATGGCTAAATATAGTCCTGTCCAAAATTATAGCCCTGCAAATTTTTTTTTTTAAATGAACAATGTCAAGCAATACTCATATACTATCTCAAACCGAAGAAGCTAAATAAAACCCCCTCAATAAAGTATTAGTTTTAAGTTTATACTTAAAATTTTTTGATTAATTTAATTAAACTACTTGGATGTTTTCAAATTTAGTTGTTAAATTTGAATAAATTATTGCAACTGAGAAGCTAAACCCCTAAAAAGGGTTGAGGGACTACATTTGGTCAGCCTGATGCCCATTTGGCCAAATAATAGCTTGGTGAGCTCCCTAAGTAACAGCCTAGCCATCAATTAGAGATGAATTTTTAGACAAATCAGTCCATGTTTTGGTTTGTAGACCTTTACCTTTCTCGATTAGAGATGGCCCCCTAAAGTATTAGAGCTCAAATTGAGGAGGGAAATTTAAGGACCAAAATGAAAATACAAGGACCAACTAGGACGGAAAAAAGTTTAAAAGGACCAAAATGAAATAAATCTCAAAATTGTGGAGTGAAAATCATGCAAAAACCCAAAATTATAAGCATTCCCCAACCCTCCCTTCAACCCGGTACCCTGCTCCTGCAGCCTCCTCACTCGCTGCCTCCTTCCTGTTACAATGGCGCCACCACCTCTCTCCCGCGGATTGAAGAGAAAAGCCAAGAAGCAGCAAATTCAACAGAAAGACGCAGAGCTCGAGCGCTTCGATTCGCTCCCATGGAACCCCTCTCTCCCCAACGACGACAACGCCTTCACTCAACTGGTCGGCAACGACGAGCTCGAAGGGGGTTCGTCGTGCCATCTCTCTATCCAATTCCATTGATTGAATAGTGATAACGACTTGCGTTTTGTTTTTCTGTTTGGTTACTGGGAAAATTTGGAAAAGAAGATAGGGGAAAGTTGATTTCTGGGGTTTATGGGTTTAAGTTTGCTGTTGTTATATGAATGAATGCAGGTTTCCTAATGCTTGAGGAGATTGATGAGGCCGCATATGGATTTCAAATTCCTGAACCACAAGTAGCAAATAGGAATAGCAAGGAAGACTGTAAGCAAAGTGAAAAGTCCAAGAAGCGGAAGCGCATCAGCGGAGTTAATGGGGGTGCTGGCGATGGGGTTGAGGCGGATGGCGAAGGGAGATTGGGCAAGGATGATAACGAGCTAAATAAAAAGAAGAAAAAGAAACAGAAAAAGAAAAAGAAGCCGGACGAAGCTCAGAGAATTGAGAATGTTGATGGAAATGGTGACAATGAGGTTGAAGACAAAAGTAAGGATGGGGATGTGAAATCTAAGAAGAACAGGAAGAAGAAGAGCAAGGCCAAGAAGACCCTGGAAAATGTGGAGAGTACAGTTGGTTAGTCCTGTATTTTTTTACTTATAGAAAATTTAGTGCTGATTTCGTTATTTTATTTGTTTATGTTTTGTTTTCTGCATCGGTGCCGTGCTGTTTGTTAGAGATTTAGCACTGGGCATGCCACGACAAACTTGATCGAATTCGTATGATTTTAGAGCATTTTATGGTTCAAAATTGTCTGTGTTACTTATGTTGGGAAGGAGAGAGTGAGATGAGAAGGTAAAGAAGTAACGGGGGAAAGTACTTAAAACTAAAACTAAACAACTATTTGAAGTTGGCTTTGGTTTTTATTTATAGACCGTCCAATATGATGTTTCTCCTCTTCCCCTCATCTTTGCCATCACTCTTTTTACTTTCTTCTTTTATCCATAATTTAAATAACAAAGAATTATGAAATGTGCCCTTAATATGTTGATGGATTGGTGATAATCTCAATTCAATGTTATTGTCAAACATCACTTCATGCATATTTATTAACTGCATTAATGATTATGGAATTAGGGATTTTTTTTTCTTCAGAATTTGAACTGCACTTTCATTATCTTTTCTTTGATAAGAGTTGCACTTTCAAATTTTAATTGATTGATTTTTCAGGCGAATGCTATGGAGAATTTATTTCTTATGTATAAAATTTGATGTGTCTTATACTAAAGCTAAACCTACATGCTAGCTTGTGTAATTTCTTTACTTTCTGGTCGTGGTTAGCCAGGTTGGGTGGTGAACCACCATTAGGTTGATCACTTTTTCCTTCCACTCTCATCACTCAAATTAAAATATTCACACGTTTAGTTCAGTTTTTGAACTTATTGTATGTTTTCTTGAAGCACACATAATTTTGACAATGCTTGTTGGACGTGCTATGTTAAGATTCTCTCATCACTTTCTGCATTGAAATGTGATTCTAGATGACGATAGCAAAGGAAAAAAAGAAATTGACGAAGAGAGTTTCGATGAAGATGAGTATTATGCATGGCATGAGTTGAGACTCCATCATCTGATCATGAAATCAATATATAGGCTTGGGTTCAAGAACCCAACGCCAATACAGAAAGCTTGTATTCCTGCTGCTGCTCATCAAGGGAAGGTTGGTTAAGGTTGTCATGTAAGATTTTTAATGGGCAATGATCATTTCTTGTTTGGTGCTCATTAAATTGGTTTATATGACAGGATGTTGTTGGTGCTGCCGAAACAGGGTCTGGAAAGACACTTGCTTTTGGTTTTCCCATTTTGCAACGCTTATTGGATGAAAAGGAAAAGGCTGTAAAGATGTTTGATGAAAACGGGGTGGAAGCAGAGAAGTTTGCTCCAAAAGGTCTTCTACGGGCCCTTATCATTACTCCCACAAGAGAACTTGCACTTCAGGTAATTGCCAGTTGATTCTGTTCATGTAATTTTCCACAAAACAACAGTTTTCCTTTTCTGGAAACTCTTTTTATTAAGCGTTTGGTTTCTCTAATAAATGAAAGTCCATTCCTAGTGAATGAATGATTTCCATTCCCAAATCATGCATCAGGAATCCTATATGTATGGCCGACATGTACTCCATATGTCTTTTTATTTCCTTATTTCAAGTTAACATTGAGGGCATGTTTACGTACTTCTTACTTTTATAATAAATGAGAAGGAATGGATATATGATAAACAGCCCACCAACCTACCCTGACCCACCTACTTCTTCATTCCGTGGTTGTTAGTAATTCCATGTAACTAAAACAAGACATGAGTGTAGGAACTACAAAGGCTTGTATATCAAGTACCTGAAGTTCCCCTAAGTTGTATGTCTGAACTAAATGTCCGACGATATAGAAGAAAATGATAGTGTAATTCCTATGTGCTACATGTGCTTGGTGGAAGAAGCAGTCATAGTGGCTAAGTAAATTTGAAGAGAAGCCATTACAATTCGAAGGCCCTTGATAATGGCCAAACAAGAAGTCTACAATTCTGCTGCACTCATGTTTAAGCCCAACTTGTGAGCCTAAAAACTTGAAAGAGATATATCTCCTTAATAGTGTTAGACTTGATAACATTAGCCCTTACAATCTGTTATTCCCTTTGTCTTAATTAAGCCACCTCCATGACACAGGTATTGAGGATTTTGTTATTAGGACTAACATCTTCATGCAAGCAAAGGAGAAGGGCATTACTGTGTTTTGAGGATTAAAGATTTTAGATGCCATTTGAGAACTAGTAAATACACTAAGCAGTAACCTCATATAATTTCTGTAGCTCTCTGTCCCCATGTCATTTTTAGTGACTAGAGCATATAAGTTTACCCTGTGAGCTTTCCAAGAGGGACTCTTCTGTACGGTAGCTCCTATAATATTTCCTGATCTATGCACAATGCTTGGTGCATTGCTCAATGCAACAGTGGGAACATGTAGTAGCAACTGAAGAAACAACAAACTACTACACTGTTTGTTTTTCTTGCCACTGGTGTTCTTGGGTATATTTTCATATCAGCTTGTAAGAAAATGCAAAGTTCGGCTGCAGCCAATGTTAGAATTGTTTGGCACTTATATTAGCACGGCCACAAAAGTTTGTTAAAGGTTCTGAAAAGCGTAATGTATCTCATGGTTATTTTCGCATTATTTGGGAAGCAACAGTTTGCTCATGCCTTGCCATATTGTTGTTTAACAGCAATACTGAAATTTCTTTTTGAATCAGTTGAAAATGTGGGTTTTTGTGAACCTTGTTCGATTTGGAATCTGCATGTTGAGATTTTAATGTGAGATTTTTCGTTTTTCCTTTTCCAGGTCTCTGATCATCTAAAGGCAGTTGCCAAGGATACTGATATTAGAGTGGTTCCAATAGTTGGAGGGATGTCAATGGAAAAGCAGGAGAGACTTCTAAAAGGTAGACCTGATATTGTTGTTGGGACTCCGGGGAGATTATGGGAACTTATGTCTGGTGGAGAAAAGCATCTCGTCGAGGTCAGTACTGAACTAAGAATAACATTTGCTTAATGCAAGACAAGACGTTGTTTCTCACAATAAATTTTGCTTTTCCCTTCATTTTTTCCCGTTTTGATACATGTCAGTATTTTCAGTTTCTGAATTATCATTATTGTGCAATGTGCTGTTAGTATTCATATGTCTTGGTTTTGCGTGATGATTAAAATAGTAGTTTCATTCTCTATAAATTGGACTACTAAAGACTAGACCTAGGAGTTCAAGATTAGTTAGACTTGTTTACATGTGTGTACTGATTGTATTTTCCAGTTGATCAGGCATAACTATGTTACCGCGGGTTGACAAGTTTACCACTATAAAAAAGGTGGAAGTAATTACTTAATAAGAAAACTGGAAACATCTTAGTAGGATTATGAACTCTAGCAGAGCTTGTACGACGTTGAACTTTTTCATTTGTTTGATCACTCTAAAGTAACTTGTGATGTCATACATGTAAGCTAATATTAATGTATCTTGATTGGAAGAGGCTATCCTGTTCTAGCTTTTTCACTGGTCCAAATGTGATGACTAGTTGCAATTGTGGTAGCAAGTAGTGTTTGTGCTCAGGCTCATTAATGAGCTACATGCATGCATACACCTTTGACATGTATAGATAAACTGTTTTTTGACTAATTTTTTCTGCTTTTGCAGTTACATTCGTTGTCTTTTTTTGTGCTGGACGAGGCTGATCGAATGATAGAAAATGGTCATTTTCATGAAATGCAGTCAATAATTGACATGCTTCCAGTGAGGAATACATCAACTGAATCTCATTCTGAAAATGCACAAAATTCTGTTGCGATCTCCAACTTCCAGAGGAAGAAAAGACAAACATTTGTTTTCTCTGCTACTATAGCACTTTCTCCTGATTTCCGTAAGAAGTTAAAGCGTAGTTCACAAAAACCCAACCAATCAATGTCTGATGGGGTGAATTCTATAGAAGCTCTAAGTGAGCGAGCAGGGATGAGAGACAATGTTGCCATCATTGATCTGACAAATACATCCATTTTGGCAAATAAGCTTGTGGAGTCATTCATTGAGTACGTGCCTTTGACCTCTCCATCTATTATCTGACATGAGGAGCTCTTTTTCATGAGAACCTATCCATCTATTTTTCATGAGAAGACAGTTCACCTTACCGACTTTGTCATTTTAGAGTAGTGTTTTCAATTTATTTTTTTCCATTCAACTCTCTCTCTCTCTCTCTCTCTATATATATATCTCTCTCCAATATATATATATATATATATATATATATATAATATTTATGTATATACTTTCATGCGTACTTCTGTAACATATGTCATATATACACATAGGCCTGTTGGTGGTTTCATTAGTAACTAAGTTAACAGTAGGACATCTTACACCTTAAATCCAATATGTAGGTTAACATACCCATTGTGCATCATAAGTAATAGATTGTACTTTTTTTCTTGGTACAAAGTGGGGGAGTGGGTTTGAACTTTTACTGAAGGTATTAGGATATAAGTACTCACTCCTCTGGAGCTACAAATCTCCACGTAGTAGCGTGTACTCAGTTATTGGATGTTTGACCACGTTGTGAGATGGCTAATATAGTTTCTGGAAGTGTCTATTCGAAGTCGATTCACTTTATTAATTCAGCCATTTTACTTTTTGATTTTTTTGAAATTTCTGTTTGTCGATTGAATTATGTGAAGTTTGATATGTTTGTGTTTTCTTTACATCTTAACTTGTTTTCTAGTTATTCCGACAGAAGTTGGTCACACAATTTTTAACTTTACCCGGAACACTAGATATCTGGTAATTTGTCCCCCAAAAAATATGTGATTGTACAATTGATGCCATTTTATTTCTTTCAGATAGGGCTATTGCAAATCACTTCTATACCTTAGTTTAACTGGTTCATGCTTGGTGACTATGCCTTCATAATGGATGCAAAGAATGAAAGTATTGTTATTTTAGGCCTAAGCACAAACTTAATCTCCACGTTACAATTTAGAGTTGAGTCATTTCTATTACTATTTGTTATTGTTGTGGCTTTCAGTTGTCATGTTATTCAAGTATTCCTTTTGGTGTATTTTTGGTATCTTATTATTTTCAGACCGCTTGTATAAATTGTAGTAGGGTTGATGATTTTCACACATCATTCAAATATTGGTTTGAAGTTACTTATCCCGGTTTTTCTGTCTCCTTGTATTATTTATCCTTTTCTCATTCTGCCCTTTTTGTTTTCTCCTCCTGTAATCTTTTTCTCTCTATTTTTTATTTCCTTCATTCTCCTTTAGTTTATCTCCCATTCCTGTATCCTTGTTATTTTATGATAGGAAGCAATAATATTTTTTCCTAAATTAAATTAAATTACAAGAAGATATGGGCAATAGGTCTTTCAATGATCAGACATAGATGCTCAAACAGTGAATTCCTCTCCCTGTTTTCGTTCATTCGTACATGTGAAGCCTGGTCATCTTTTTCCTTGTTGCCTTCTTGTCATTTGCTGATATCCTACACTAAGTTTGCACTGTATGTATATGCTTAATAGTAAGAATGTGAATCCCAAGAAAAGGTCCTTGGAAGGCAAGGATTGCTCTTTCTGCTAATGCAGATCTCGGAAAGGTGGCTCCCTTTTTGGCTAAAAGAGGACCTGATAACAAACAATGACATCTCAGAAAGCTAATGCTCTGTACTTTCAGTCTGCTCTTGGCTCGCTATGATGCCTACAGTTTATGTTTTCCTTTTTCTAAAAAAATAGAGAGATTTTTCTTGCAATGTGTTGCCTAATAGCTTTAGTGGCAAAGTAGTGGTCCTCTTAAGACATGGAGTGCTGTTTCCTCCAATGCAGGCCTCAGATTGTCTTCTTTCCTTTTCTAAGAGAGGACATGATAACAAATAATGGCATCTCAGAAAACCAGTGCTTTGTATATTCAATCTGCTCTTGGCTCGCTATGATGACTACACTCTTTAGTAGTTTCCTTCATTTTTAAACAAGGGAAGTTTTGTTACACCAAGTTACTTTGTAAAGGAGTCTTCACAAGATACTGAGTGTTGTTTCCTCTAATGCAGACCTAGGAAGAGTGTCCCTTCTTTTGACTAAAAACAGTGCTCTCTACTTTAATCTGCTCTTGCTTCACTATGATGCCTAGACTCTTCATATTTTCCAAATGTTTACAGAATAAAGAAAATTTTCTAATACAGAGGTACGCAATAAGTGTTAAATAGGTCCTCTTAGGACACTGAGTGTTGTTTCCTCTAGTGCAAAGCGTGGAAGGGTGTCTACTTTTTTGTGGAGAGGACCTGATAACAAACATTGGCATATCAGAAAGCCAGTGTACCTTCAATATGCTCTTGCCTCTCTATTGTGCCTGCACTCCTTCGTGGCTTCTTATTGCCTATGAAATGACGAAACTTTCTTACTCAGTTGCCTAATAGTTGTATGTATGTAGTTAAATCTTGTATTATAGATTCATTTATCTGGGTGAAATTGTCAGATCTTGATAAGTGTCATGGGAGATTAATAGATTATAGATGTTTATGTTTCTCTGAAATCATATTAGTTACAAAGTCAAAGTCAAGTGATTATTTTTTATTTTATTGAAATATTGTTTCTAACTTTTTTTTTTGGGGCGCCGGGGGGGGTGTTAGATTGAATAATCTTTACGAATATTTACTTTTGTAGATAGCACCCTATTGCAAAGTTTGGGTAGGCATTGGTTTTTGTTACGCTACATCACGAAGTTTTCCTCAAAGCTTTTAACTCGGTGTTATTGTTAGCCCCTTATCATGTGGTTGACTTTCCAAATATCAATTTGAGTGAGATGACTACTTGGATTGTGCTATAAAGTTGCTTAGCCATTTCATTTTGTCTCTCTGGTTTTAGTTCATGAGCCTTTCAGTGGAATGTTACTTAATCATTTTAGGATTGCAGATGCAAGGAAGAAGATAAAGACTCCTACCTGTATTATATTTTAAGTGTTCATGGACAAGGTCGCACAATCGTATTTTGTACATCAGTTGCAGCTTTGCGACACATATCATCACTCCTGCGCATTCTTGGCATCAATGTCTGGACACTTCATGCTCAGATGCAGCAGCGAGCTCGCTTGAAGGTTTGACTTTCACTTTTCCAATTAAGTTAAATAAGGTTGTACCAGATATATATTGCGAAGAAAAAGTTATGTTTAAATTTTATTGGTGAGAGACAAATTCAGATATACAGTGTAAGTTTTGGTGATGTGAGTGCTTGATAAAAATTGTTTGTATTCAATACTACTAAAATGGTTATTTAGGAAAGAAAATTTGAATTTCAACATTTTCAGTTCAAGTTTAAGGCAGTAGGTGTAATTTTTTTAATTATTTTGAATTTACTATTATTAGGGGAGGGGGAAGAGTTTGAAACTATTACAATAATTTAGGGGAGGGGGAGTTTTGAACCTGGGACACATGGGTAGAAACCCAACATCCTATCCACTAGGATATTGGACCACATGCCAGTAGGTGTAATTTAAAGAGAGCAGTTATATGAAGAAACAAATACCTATTTTAAAGGCAAAATTAGAATGCCCTACATATTTTCTATAGTTTTTAGATTAAACATTCATCCCTTTTAAAGATTTGATTAAGGTGCTTCAATCAATTGCCACCTCAATAATTTTCTATTTATTTAATTTCCATGTCATTAATTTAAATGCATTTATATAGAGGCATAAGGTAGCTTAGCAACTAATTGCCTATAATATAGGAATTTAATTTCCTCAATCCCCATTTGCGCATTAAATGACATTTTTTTTAATAAAATAAAATAAAAAATTAATTAACTAATTCCTCCTTTCCTTATTATCAGTATTTAAAAAAAAATACCTCTTTCTATTAAAATTGTATCAATAAAAAGTCTTCAATATATATTTTTTTCATGTATAGATATATTAAAAATATACTTAAAACTTATGGTACATTTGAGAACAAAAGTATCGACTTTTGGTACGTTTAGATTTCAAAAGTACCGAGAAACCAAATGTACCAAAAATTCAAATGTACCATAAAACCAAATGTACCCATTGTTATGTAACCTTTTTGGTATGTTTAGATTTCAAATATACAGAGAAACCAAATGTACCAAAATTTCAAATGTACCATAAAACCAAATGTTCCCATTGTCAGGTAATCATGTTGGTACATTTAGATTCCTATTGTACCAAAAGACCAAATGAACAAAAAATCTCAAATGTACCACAAAACCAAATGTCTCTTATCAGATAACCCTTTTGGTACATTTACATTCCAAATGTACCAAGAAATACAAAAAATCAAATTCACTATAAAACTAAATGTGTCCATATTATAGGTAACTAGATGTAGGTATATAATCAAACAAATCTTTACTATGTGTTGGGTCTTCTAAATAATAAAATTTGACAATTTTTTTATAAATATTCTACTATATTCACAAAAAAAAGTAAATATTATAACAAACAATAAAAAAAATGCATAGAGATGGATAATAAATGCATAAATATAGGGATAATAGGAAAAGAAAAAAAAAAGAAAACGAAATGCCCAGGAGATGGATAATAAATGCATAAATATAGGGATAATAGGGATAATAGGAACTGAAATTAATAACCAAAATTTTAGGAAAATGTTTGATCAAATTTTCAAAAGGAGTGTATGTTTAGTCTAAAAAATTAAAAAACGAGGCGCCTATATCAAAATGCCCCCTATTTTAAATTAGTATAATTCCAATGAATCAAACTATGAAATGCAAAGGGATTCTTCTTTTGTTTTGTTTTTTCTTTTTCTTTTAGGTACTTTTACAATCATCTTACCAAACCTGCTAGAGTTTGATCTGAAATGTGTAATATTTGACCTAGCCAACATGACTATGGACAGATCTGATGGCTTTTTTCCTTTCTCCTTTCTTTATGATAAACGATCGTACACGAATAGTAAACTGTTACTATTTGTTTTCTTTTTCATGCTTGGTAAAGAGAATGCAAATTTGAAAGGCTTCATCGAAAAATATTGTTATTTTGAACTTCCTACATTGTACTGTGCTTGTAGACACATGGAGATGCAGACATAATTTTCTGTTTAGTTATGATGTGGTATTTTCTTTCTTTGGATACCTTTGATTTTGTGTCAAAACTCAAAAGTATATCCTGATTCTAGATCCCTGGTTATGGATTTGAAAGCTTACCGCTCTTGATGGTGCTGAATGCAGGCAATTGATCGTTTTCGTGGAGATGAACATGGTTTACTTGTGGCCACTGATGTTGCAGCAAGAGGCCTGGATATTCCTGGTGTTCGAACTGTTGTTCACTACCAGCTCCCACATTCAGCAGAAGTAAACATCTGGATGCTTTTCGCCATGTTTGATGAGGTCCTTACATTTTCTGACTGGGCTGGTTTGATCTTTTTCTGTTCACTAGGTTTATGTTCACAGAAGTGGTAGAACTGCTAGAGCTTCTGCTGATGGGTGCAGCATTGCACTAATTGCACCAAATGAGACCTCCAAATTTGCTTCATTGTGCAAATCATTTTCCAAGGTAGCATTACATCAAGGAAAAATTAAGGAAAAATTAAGTGCTGCTTTGAATTTAGCAGTGACAGCACTTAATGTTTTCAGTCTTTCTGTCCACAGTTGTCCTTATTATGTTTCTTCTTCCGTACCCAGGAAAGTTTTCAGCGATTTCCCATGGACAGTGCATACTTGCCTGAGGTCATGAAACGGTTATCTCTTGCACGTCAAATAGACAAGATTATGCGGAAAGATTCCCAGGTATTTACATCAATTTAAATTTTTACTGTGCAATTCTAGTGTTCAACAGGGCTGCAAAATTGGTTGGTCCTGTCTGACTTGGCTGAGGCATGAAAGGCTAGGCCTTACCCACCCTAGGGTTCAATAAGATTCAACACCCCGTTCAGGCTGAAATTTCTCACCCAGATGAGGAAAAGCTTGGCCAATGCCCTAGTCCAAACGATTGAATGGGCCATAAGAACAAGCCTAGAACTCACAAAGCTTTACCTGACTTTTTAACATTTTTTAATTAAAAAGTTGACTAATTAAATAGTTAAATAATCTAGATTATTACTAAGTGAACTCTCCTTAAACACCCACACCCAAAAAAAACGTGAATCTTTTGTCAGCCTAAATATCGAAAATGTCAGGTATATCATTTGTACATTAAAATTTATTAAATGATATTATTTTAAGATGAAGGTTAATATGGTATTAAACAAACTCTTTCCATTACTATCTCACATACCATATCCTATTTCTCTCTCTTATTTGTAACTTCCATCTCACTACAGAAACGTCTATCACATTGCACATTCATTACACGGGTGTGAATGTGATGTTTCTAGTCTAGAAATAAGTTACTACTAATATTTGTTGAACAAATACAAATAACTTAAGGTATCACTGTACAATAATTTATTCTTTAACAAAACTATATCTTATAATCTAAAGATAACATAAATACAATATGTTGTAATGTAAGACTCAACCCAATAGGCACAACAAAAGGCCCAACCAAATAGGCCTTGTGTTGTGCCTAATGCCGTTTGAGCTGGCTCTAGCTCAGTCTCAATCAACTCGATATAGACTGTCCTGCTTTTGTATGCCATTGGACCGGCTCCATGCATCATTCATACCTGATCAATAAAATAACTTGGGTCAGAAATCATGCCTTGGGTTAATTTTTACAGTCCTAATGAAACCTATTATCTTGTAACTGGACACTGGTTGCGTTGATTGAAGAGGGTATCGAAGCATTGATTAGTTATTCCCACACAATCTTCTTAACTGGTATCATTCTATTCGTCCTTTGACTTGCTGGGTGTTTGTTGTTTTTCTTTCTTAGATTAGAAGTTATTAATCTGCTAATTCTTCCTTCTTTGTGCCTTACCTGCTCTGCTGTATCTAAATCATTACGATCATATTACTCTCTTTTTTTTTTTTTTTTCTCCGTTTCTCTATATTATGTTTCATCTGCATAGCTTTAATTTTTGAGTCTGCTCTTAATTCCCCTTCATGTCTATTATTAAATTTTCTCGTGATGACTTATTGTTGTTTATTTTATTTTTCAGGAGAAATCAAAGAAAAATTGGTTCGAAAGAAATGCAGCATTGATTGAATTAGTTGTGGAGTATGATGACAGTGAGGAGGAAAGGGTGAAAAGTCATAAGCAAAAGAAAGCCAGCTCCGCGAGTTTAAAGAAGTTGCAGCAGGTTGCTAATAATATGAACATTCTGATTTCTGAAAGTGCCTCTTATGATTGTTAAGTACGCATAGTCTACGGTTTGGAGCTATATCAGCTGATCTACTTTTGTTTGGAAACGCAGGAGCTCAAGATGTTACTTTCGTGCCCATTACAACCGAAGTCATTTTCACATCGTTATTTGACAGGGGTAACTATCTCAGGATCTTAAATGACTTTCTTCCTTTTTGATAGGAAATGATCTTATTCACTTTGACCTTTTCTAGAAGCTAGTTGTTAATTGTTGTTAATCTTGCCAGAATGAGTTTTTCATGCTATCATTTTGTTTAAATGTAGAAACAAAAACTAATATCCATGAAAAGAAAGATGAGTTACAAGGAAAGATAGGATATCAGCCTAAAGCTTGACTGACAGCGAGAGCGTAACATTCAACTCAAAACACCCACCTAATGAGATTAATTGCATTAAATGGAGTATCCTCGAAATGGTCAGAAAATGAGTATAGACTGTTTCGCGAAGGAAGGGCCAAATAATGGTGCCTCATAATTGAAAGGCCATTTAATGTAGAATGCACTAGGATTTTTTTCTCTAATATTGGACTATCTTAGTAATGCTGTACATTTTTTTCCTACCTTTTTCTTAGTTGCTTAATCACTTCTGTTTGTAACCTGACATTTCTTGATAACTTTCTTTTCCCCATTTGGGGTTTTGGAGAGCTTTGGAATTGAACTATTGATTGGTTGGCTCGACCAAATAATATGAGTATGATCTCCGCCAAGGGGTATTTTGATTGATACATATGTAACTTTATAAGGGGATTCAGCATTGTTGTGTTTGCACCTATGGCCACTAATCACATTATTTTTGAGCACATGCGATTGATCCTTTGTTTTATTATTATTTTCTTAGGCTGGTGTTTCACCCTTCCTGCTACATCAATTCGAAGAATTGGCTAAGCAAAAATTTGGTGATAGCAGTGACTCGGGAGACAAGAAAAGAAGCAAATTGGTAGTTATTGGTCAGGATTGCGTGGAACCACTCCAGGCACTTCGGAGTGCTGGGCATGAGGTAGTATCTAGATGCTATAGTCAGTCTGTACTTATTCTCCTTGTGATCTGATTTTTAAAGTTTTATTGCATGAATAGATGATGCATGATAAAATATAATTACAATAAGATTATCGGCAGATGTATGAGAACGTGATATTGAAATTACTACATGAAAAATTATTGGAATTTACTTTCATTTAACAAACTTTATTGCGGTGAATAATAATCCTTCAGAGTAAGATCTTTCATTTTCTATTTTATGTCCGTTCGGTTCCAGTATTTTATACTCTCTTTCTCACTCAGGTACACATTGATGGGAAAGAGGTGGCTCAAAAGAGAAGAAACATGGTGACTTTGAGGAGGAAAAGAAAAGAGGAGAAAACACGTATTCTTCTTCCTTCTTCTTTCTGTGTGTTTTTGGGTGGAGGATGTGAGGGGTGGTTGGTGTTTAGCTTCTGTGGGCTCTGTTTGACTCTCTGTTGATATTGGTACACCTTTCAGGTTTGAGAGATCAACGGAGAAAGCGGAAGAAACAGATGAATGAAGGAGATTGAGCTGAATGGCTAATTGAAATTTTGTAGCTCTGACGTTGATAATCTAGGTCAAACTACGTATCGTAATTGTAAGTTCAGGAGTAACTTCCTGGCCTTATATCCTAGGACGAGTTATCATCTCAAATTTGTACTAAGATTGTGAATTAAGAATAATGGAGCTCCAAGTAAACGACGGCAATTTCCTCATTGTGTTTTGGTAATCTAATGTGCTTAATGAGCATGCAATGCAAGCTTTTCGAAAGGCGAAGTGCTTTTAATGTCGCTATTCGGGTTATCATTTCAGCTTTCAGTTAGGTATTTTTCATGCTGTAACTTGAGTTATGGTAACAAAAAACACACGGTTCATGATGCGAAAATTAACTAACGCACAAATTAAACCCTCTTTTTGACAATTGTAGTGTAGATGTAAGTAGGGTATCGTTCTAGGCCGGGGATTAGGAGGGATTGCTAATTTATTCTAAATTAATTTAAACATATTTAAACAAGACTTAATGACACAAAACTAGACTCACCAAGCTATGTTCACACAAATTTTTGGGATTTTTGGAGTTGATTTGCTATTTAAATTAAATCGTACAAAAACAGTGCAAAAACCAATTTTAAATAATACCAACAGAATTTAATTCACAAGTTAAGAAAATGAGTTAGGGGACATGCTATCCACCACCAAATAATCATGCAAGTATGTTACGTTTCATTCAAATCCCTTTTATTTCCGGATGAAGATGCTCAAGTTGGCTCAATGTTAGAACACAACCTATTACTCTTTCTTACGTAGTATGTTAAGAGAATGGTGTTTTCAACTTAACTTAGTTCCTAGCATGCAATCTAGAATGGTGTGTTCATAGATTTAACAAGTAGAAATTATTAAGAATAAAAAGAGTTTGAGTCATCACAAGGCATCGTAAGTACTGACGCAGTCTTACTTATCCTAGAAATCGATTCACATGTTAACCACAATTAACAAGTGCTACTGTAGAACATATGTAGGTCCTCATTCAACAAGGGCAGGCAGACATATATTCATAGCATTAAAATCCTAGATATGCTCACTATGTATGCATCCATAGAAACACATAAAGAATTTATCAATGAGATAAGTAGTGAAACAATTTTCATCCTTCCATAAAAATAATTCAAACAAAATATCACAACAAACTTACAATCATATTCGGGGCTTCAAAACAGCCCCTAACTACTAAAAATTAATTACACATTATTCTTAAATTAAAACATAAAATAAAACATAAGTTTGAGGAAGAATAACACCGAATGAGGAATTTCTTCCTCTCTGTGCTCTGCTGCTTCAGCCAGTCCTTCACGTTCTTTCGCTGCCAGGAAGGCAGCGCCTGTTTCTGTCCCGCTGACCTAGCTGCCTCAAGGCAGAGTTCCTTCGGTTTCCTGCGCCTTCTTTCCACTGCCAGTCCCCCCTGCCTGCTAGCTGCCTAAGGCAGCTCCCTCACATCTATTTTTCCGCACCCCTCTGTCTCTCGCTCACGCTGCCAAAGGCAGCGTCCTTCCCCCCTGGTTCCGCGTCCTCAAGCTGCCCTTTTATTTATTTTTCGCTGTTTCTCTCGCTGCCAGGAAGGCAGCTCCCTCTTTCTTTCTTTTTAGTTTTTTATTCCCCATCTCCCTTTATTTTATTTCTTCTTCCTCAGCTCCCCCACGTTAGTCTTTCCTCTTTCCATCATGCACTCCCACCTTCTCCTTCTTTTATTATTTTCTTTCTGCCTTCCACCAGCTGCCTTCACACACTGCACTCCACCTTCACAGCTGACCTTCCACTTGTTTTCCACTAGCTGCAAAGGCTTATTTCTTTTTGTTTCTTTTCTTTACTCACCAACTGCAAAACACTTCAATTTTAGATATATCATATAATTTCTAATGCCATATAATTTCTAATGCATACCTAATAAATTTAGCCTAACTTCCATGACCTATAATCCGTGACATAATTCTACCAATAACCCATGACAGAATGAGAACGACTAAAGCAATTTTCGATGAATTTATTATTTAAAACTCATTTGTGCCATTTTTATTTTCTTTGCATAAACAAATCCTATAAACACAAAAATAACGTAAATAGCTCAAAAATATAAGAAACTAACTAAGAAAAGACGAGAGAATTTGATGTAAAATATGTAAAAATATGAGCTTATCAGTTCACAAAGGGACGGCACTAGAGGTACGTCTCAATTGGATCTGCCAAAACTAACCCCACGAATAAGGTTTTAAAAGACACTAGACGCTAGTCGGGCGGCGGGCTGGGGCCTAGCTCCTAGGTGGGTTTAGGGTTTAGGATTTAATGTTAGGTGCACTTTCTTAATTTTCAAATGTCTAAAGACTAATCAAGATGGTGCCCAGCTGCCTAGGCGAGCTTTTTATAACAGTGCCCACGAACAATCAAAGACCTGCCTTCTTATGATGCCCAAATCCTACCAAAACTCAAGGAAAAGATGAAGGTAGCTCACCCAGCCTTGCCCAAAGTATAGGAACAAGAGATGACATTATAAGGCCTCGTTTGGTGTTTAGGTGGTTGACATTCGTTTCTTTTTCGTTCAACAAATGAGTGAGTTATCCAGTTTAATCCTAAACACCACACGTCACCAAAGTATATAATGGTATTTAGTAAATAGCGTCTTTTGTTATGTTGGAACTTATCAACCGGCTTTACTAGTACCTTATGACAGTACTTGAAATTGAATAGTACTTGACTAGTCAAGGATGAGTAGGAATTTCTACTCAAAAAATTTCGTGGCTGATTCACAGGACTCTGTGTTTATGATTAGAACCAGTCATATTATAAATCATTATGTAAAAATTATCTTTGCAAAAAATTAATCAAAAGACTCTGTGTTTAGTCAATCAATTGTAACAAATAGTTAGATACTTTATTTGAAAATCGAGTTTACTAAGAAATTGATTATTTTCCTTCACCAGACTTCCTTTGATAGATCATCAACCATCGTGAACCGATTTTTTCTTGCCAACCATTCACAAAAGATTGAAAACTCAAAACACAGGACTTTGGGTATGGATAAATGTTTTTAATCACTCAAGAGAGCTACAAGCCTTTGTTGCAATAAACTGAAAATTATGCACATGTTTAATAGCTAGCAATTTTAAAAGGGTAATGCTAGGGAGACCAATTTTTTAAGCCAAATTTGCAAACCAAATGATGTGGTTGTAGATGATTGAATTAGTAATTAAGTATCGATTAGGGCCTTTGTTTGTTTGTAAGTGTGTGTTTGGTGTTTTAATAAAATCTTCCCCTTGAGACCAAAAAAAAAAAAAAATAAAATAAAAAATTGCACCATCCAAGTTGTGTATATCATTATGGCTTTGAGTATAGGGTTAAGTACACATAACTACTCAACCTCTTAAAACATTTAAAATACTTACATAACATTTTGAAAATTAGACATTATTATTAAATAATTACATTCGTTAAGCCATCAACGTTAAGGGATGATGTTACCACGTCAAGCGATGATGTCATTATTTTTAAATAATAACATGGACAATTTTTTTTAATTTTTTAATTTTTAATTTTGTCAAACGTGGACAAAAGTTGAAGTTTGTCTTCATTGATAGTCATCTTTGAAGCTCTAAATCCCTAAATCGGCCCCTTTAGCCCAGTTAAACACTATTTTTTGCTTGGCTAAAAGGGGTCGATCTGGGGATTCAAAGCTCCACAAGTGAGAGAGTTCCAATATGCTTCAATATTTGTTTATACCATCATTAATTCAAAGCTAGTGACCTAATAAATATTCATTTTTCAAAATGTTGAGTAGTTATTTTGAATGTTTTAAAATGTTTGGACTAATTTGAAATCACCCTTAAAAGTTGGGTAGTTATACTTCCTTCTTTGAGTACAATTAAAACACTACGTGTGGGTAGTTATCTTATGAGAAGAGTGATAATACTAGGGGTGGGCACTTAAAACCGAAAATCGAAACTGAAACACGAACCAAATCAGACCGCACCGAACGGTTCGATTTTGCAGCTTTGAAACGGTTTCGGTTTTGGAACCGAACCACAAAGTAGGAAACGGTTTGGTTTCGGTTTTGACTTTTGAAAACCGCACCGAAACCGAACCGCACCGTAAATATTAATAAGCATTTAATTAAATGCCCATATTAGATGTCATCTTTTAATTGGTTGTTTGTTAAGAGTCCATACATTTAGTATGAACTCAACCACGCTAGAATATCATCATTTATCACTTTCTTTCTCTTCTACATAATATCATCACTCATTAGTATGGGTGGGCACTTGAATGCATTGTCCTACATTGGATACGTGATCAACGGGTAAAATGTTCCACACAAAGGACGTTGAGAAATCAAAATTGCAAGGGAAATAATGCATAGATTCTTCATAGATTTGAGGGTGCAACCATGCAAGTATGTTTGCTAGGCAATTATAATATATATCTGCCATGAGTCCATGACATTGGATCATGGATACATGTTATCTATTGCACAAAGTATGCATGTAAAGTTGCAAACCGTTCATTCATTTCTTCTTCCCAAGCCTTAAATTTTTGCGTGGCAATTGGTAGCTAGCTAGCTAATAAGGTTGTTATGTGAGGACTTTTTACTGGTTTTTAATGAGGGATTAGTTTCATTTTATATACGGATTTATGACATTTTGTAGCGATTCGATTAGCTACTGCTAAAGTTTAATTTATACCCTTTCGGAGCACTCTCTAACATGTCTAGATTGAGAAATGCTTAATACTATGTTCTAATCTTTCATTTCAAGTTCTGATTTATGATCTTACTAGAAACTACTTTTCTTCTAGATAAGTTTTCTTAAAAAAAGTTCTTTGTTGATTGCATTCATGTAAAACTTGAGATAACGAGCGTTACGTATTTTAAATTGTATATTTTTTCTTAAAAGCCGAACTGATACCGTTTGAAGCCGCATCAAACTGAATCACATGGTTTGGTTTCATTTTGATTTTGGCTTCAAAACCGCACCGAACCGAATCGTGCGCCCACCCTAGGAATCATACAAGAAATCATACAAGCAGGCAATAACATAAAAACTATGAGAAGACAAAGCATTTTCATGTCTTCATAGGAATAAGACGTGAGCACATAGCTGGTGATGAAGAGATGTATAAAACAACAACAATGCCCTTATGGAAAGCATTCAAATAAATTAAATAGACTACTACCACGGTGATAACGTGTTATGAATTAGAAAACAGTGAGAGAATCTTTACTGAAAATTTGTGGTGAGTGTGAGTATTGCTTTCTCAATAGCAACCTTCTCTCGTACTTGTAGAAAAATGAGAAAAATTCATTACTCTTTATTGTTCTGGTGCATGCCATAAAGCGGAATACAACAAACTTTTCGAGTCAATATATTAGTGCTTCCTATTTCTTCATTGTTTCAACGTGGATCATTCACATTAATTTCGACAAATTTCAGCCTTTCTTTCAAAAGACAATACCCAAAGACCTCTAAATATCTAAATTAGAAAATGATTCGAAAATATCTTTGGGGAAACCTATAAATAGCAATCCAATCCAAACCAATCCCCACGAAGTAAGACCATGCATGCAAATTGAGAGTCGACCATTTTTCATCGTTGACAATCTCACAAAAATGGAACAGTTGTTCGACAAGTTCTTCGACTCCGTCGCTAACCTTTTCAGCGGTGGCGGTGGCGATGAGATCCCCTGGTGCGATGGCGACGTCATCCACGTGAGTTCATACATTACATTGCTCATTTTCCGTTTGTTTCCCGAGAAAATTCTCAAAGAAAATCCAATCAGAGATCTGGGTTCCTCTTTCTTTTGATTTTAATCTATTGGGTACCTCTTTGTTCATCCAAATTATTCGTTTGTTCTTTTTTCTTTTCTTTTCTGAATTGATTAAAATTATTAGGGGTGTGAGAAAGAAGTAGCAGACGCCAACAAGGGTGATTCGGATGAACGCAAGAGCGAAAGCATTATGCGGCTGTCATGGGCGCTTGTTCACTCAAGGCAACCGGAAGATGTGCAGCGTGGAATTGCAATGCTTGAAGGTAACATTTTTGCTGATAATTATTATTTTTAATAGCCATAAGCTGCATTGCATCTAATTTTTAATTTAATTCTGCAAATTTGGCTTAAGCTTTTTGCTTTTGTTAATTTAATTTTCTGGTTTTGAGCTGGTGTTTTCGATTTCTTCTTCGACCATTGAATTCATGATTTACTTTCAAGGTTAATCTCTAATTGTTTAAAAGTGTTTCCAAGTTTATACAACATTTTGCTGGGTTAATTTTTGGGCATGTTTGATAATCATCTCGTTTTCGGTTGTTGTGTTTGGGATATGAGGAAAGAATACGGGGAAAGGAGGGATGGAGAGGGGTGATGGGAGAGTGGGGAAGAAATAGAGAACAATGAATAAAAACAAAATCTTGAAAAGTGAAAATAACGCATAATAATTTATGATTTTTGGTTTTTTAATTGTGTGCATTTCCTTATGTATTTCTTATTCATCTCGAGTACTATCCTTCTTCCACTCTTCTAAATCCCTCATTTCTCCATGTATTTCCTATATATCTCAAACACAGAAACAAAAACAAAATGTTCATCAAATGGACCCTTTGTCTTTGTTTTATAATTATTGAAGAGGGAGAGGGGAGATGGAGATGAAAACGAGGAGAGAGGTGTGAAGGAGAAAGGGGGAAGACGTTTTTCGCCTCGTATTTTCTGGATATGTTGGACCATAAATTAACTATAGTAATGTTGATTTTTGCTTCTTTCTGTCGTAAAAAATTGACACAACAAATTTTATAAACTACAACAAGCTGAGCCTTTCCCCTTTTCTTGTAATTGATAACTTCTGCATACCAAAATTCTACCAATCTTTTATTTCATTGATTAACGTTTTCATTTAAAAAGAAAAATTAAAGTATTATATGGGTTACGAGACACATTTTGACAACCATTTTGTTAAGCCCACTTTGCAATGCTTTTCAGCGATTCGAATCGTTTATATTTCTATTCATTATTCATAGATCATTTCTGCAAAAAATTAGACAAATCTAAAACCATTAAGACATTCATTTGTAGTGAAGAAAATGAACGAATACAATTTTGCAAAGAAATGCTAAAATGACTATCATTTAATCCAACGGTCATATGATTTTGGATTTGGGTAAATTTTAGTAGACATGATCTTTGAAGGAACACTTAAAAAGATAGACGGTTCAAATTGTTGGAAAAAGTTACAGGGTGGGCCCTACAAAAATGGGTGTCAAAATGTTTGTCAAAAAATGTGTCCTCCGACCCATTATATAATTTCTCATATGACCTGATTATGTTTCTGTTAGTACAGCTTCATTGGCCAACAGTAGCTCCCCTTTGCATCAAAGAGAGAAGCTTTACCTTCTGGCTGTTGGATACTTCAGAACCGGGGAATATTCAACTTGTCGGCATCTAGTGGAGCAATGCTTAGAGGTTTGTTCTTAACTTTCTTTGGATTGCACCAAATTTTACTAGAAAACTTGTAGGGACATAGTCACCTCTCTTACCTGCGACATGTTCATGTGTCTTGCATTGATCATATGATTGGTGACCATCATTCAGTGAAAGTCTAGCCGGAACAATGCTATTTGTACGTAGGATCTGTTTATTGAACCATCAATAAAAGTTGACATTTTGAAGGTATCCTTCAAATGCGTGGTCCGTTTCTGGAACGTTGAGTGTGCACTGTGTTTGAGCATCTTTCGTAATTAGCGGATTATTAACATGGTGATATTTACTTGTCGTTTATTATTTAACGCAGTCTTGTAGTTAGAAACTTTGTGACTTTGACCTTTTGCTGGCTTACAAATGAGTTTCCTGCATTTTCCTGCTATTTTGATTTCTAACGTTTGCACAATATTCATGCTCGATTTGCAGATTGCCCCTGATTGGAGACAGGCTCTGACCCTTAAGAAGACCGTCGAGGATAAAATAGCTAAAGGTATTAACTAGAATTCCAGTTTATATTTTTGTGGCTGCATTGTAGCGTCAAATCAAATGGATCGTAAACACATTGTTTTAAATGCAGATGGCTTTGTTGGAATTGGCATTACTGCTAGTGCTGTTGGGCTTATAGCAATTGGGATTGTTTCTGCATTGGTTCGCAGGTGATACTGACAGCCATAAGCCAACAGTGTTCATAATGACTTGCTATCAATTACCCTTATCAGACTGAGAATAGGGTAACAAATTCTCCAGCTCCACACCTTTTATTTTCTGGGGAAAAAATAGCTTTAAATCCAATGTATTTTGTGCGGGAATTAATAGGTTCGTTCCCTCCTGCTATGTTAATAATTTGATAATGCTTACTATGTTTTGCCATCATTTCGGCAAGTTTACACTGCAAATATATATGGAAAGTTCTGCTATCTTGTTCTTTTGGTCAGTTGGCTGGTTGCTATTGAAGATGTCCGATTACTATTCTTTTATGTAAGTTGGCGTGACTCTGGTTACTCTATCAATCTAGTTCAATACTGTTAATAGTCTTCAACGGTTGTAAGGCCATACCAGATGGAGGTCTTTACAACTATACCAGATGGAGGTCGATAAGTTATCTCGTACATTTGTGGGAAGCTTGGTAAAACTTGGTTATGCGGCATGAGGGGACTGGCTTAGTCGGCTCGAGTTAAATCAAACTTTTCCAACATTTCTCCCTTTGTGCTGCTTAGGCATAAGCTCATTACTGTATATAGCTTGGAAGGAAGGTTACAACATGAGTGGATCATGTAGGAAATTTTGTTTCGTTAGATCGAAAAGAAAAAGAATCGGTTACTTGGGGGTAAATGAACATTTTTGTTTTTCACATTGAAGGTTGAGAGGTATGTGTCTCTTATGAGAAAGACTTTCTTAGCACTGGTAAGTGGTATCTTGTGTGAATCATACGCCACTTATGAGTTTTTCACATGACGTTGTTTGATTGACACGAGATGCCACAATGGAGGTTTATCTTGCCATAGAAGTTGGTTCTCCTCTTGCAGTCTCACTTACTGGCCTACCCGAATATAACTAGCTAGGAGAGCATCACTGGCGGAGGCACCAAGGGACCATGGTGGTCCTGGGCCTATCCTGACCTTTAAAAGATATTATATCTATATCTATATACATTTTGCGTAAAATACCTATTTCTCTTCCTCTAAAACCCTCCTATTGTTAACACCAGCGCGTATTGTGCTAAGGAAAGAGTTACTTAGTACTACGGTCTAGTGGCATTCCTCTTCACTTGTAAGTGAGAGGGTCTTAGGTTTAATTCTCACAAAATGCAAATTTGGACATATTATTGCTAGCCCATTGTGAGGCTAAGTCCATCTCTTCTCTCTTATTATAAATAATATCATTTGTTAAAAAAAAAAAACAAAAAAACCCTCCTATTGTTCAACACTTAAAATAAATTCAATCATTATCTCTAGTCATGGTCCTTTATCACAAATTAAACCTTTAAAACTGAACTCATCATTAACTTTTATTTATAAAAATAAAAAAATCTTGCCTCACACTCGAAATTTCATATTTTTTGTTATTTCAAATTCCAAATCTGTTCAACTTATCGAAAAAAAATTACAAATCCATTCAATAAGCAACAATAACACTCTCTATTATTGTCCATAATTTTTATTCGTTTCTACTTTATTCTACCTCTTACTTGAGTGTTATGATTTGTAAATTTTTTATTGAGCCCCCTATTGATTCTAATAAAATTCTTTCAACAGTATAAGCACGAGGTTGTCATCCAATGGTTTCAAAATATGAAAACTCGTCAAGGATAAATATGATTATTTTGTATACATATTATAATATTTTGGTTAGTAATTTTATAAATACCACCCCTTTTTCTTACATTATGAGAGGCCCCTCCCCACAAGAAATTCTAGCTCCGCCACTGGAGATCGTCATATGGAGAGGTCAACTATTTAATACTGAGAAGGGATAGCTGATCAACGATTACCAACATCCGTTGTGCTGATGTGTTAGCATGCACGACCAGTTGCCTTACTGCGAGAATTTATCAATAATAGTCAAAATTTAACATCCACTTTCATAAATGTCACTTTTTATAAAATCTTTCAAATATAATAGAAAATTCACATGAATAGACCTAAATGCCCTCAAAATCCAAAACCCATTTACATAGAAAAACCAAAACAATTGAATAGATCTCCTCTGCATCTTTGTTTGAGGAACTATCATCCCCAATGATGCACGGGTACTTTGCTTTGGTTGCGTATCCTGTATCCGAACTTTTCGGATATGATATTTGCTGGATACTCTTGGATACTTGTTGGATACATATCATGGTTAACGGATACACCTTGACTTGACAAGTACACGTATCCCACATTTGGGGTACAAGTATCATGCTTTTAGAATACTTTTACACTTTCAAATAAGAAATTAAAAAGAAAAAATTAATAAGAGACATAGCTATATTTGAAATCAGTGAATATGAATTATGAAGAGCCAAACTCTAATTGAAACTATGAATACAACTATCACCCTTCTTTTATATATATCAAGGGAATTAGATTTTTAACTTTTCTTCTCCAACAAATCAAATGAACTTGAATTTGGATGAACTTGTGTTATCAAAATATGTTCTAAATGATATATTTTTATCTTTGTTTATTATTATATAATTGTAATTGCCGTATACATTGTGTATTGTATCCTATTTTTTAGAGATTTTTCGTATCATCGTGTCGTGTCGTGTCGTATCATATCGTCGTATCCGTGTCCGTGTTTCACATATCATCCCCAAATTTCGACCTCTTTTTTGTGTTAAGTTGGGCAAATTTGGGGAGCTAGGAACTCAAGGTTTTGAAATGAAAAGATGAAAGCCTCGAACATCCTTGTATCCCGTACCACCTCCCTATGGTCTAATTTTGTTCGCAACAACTCAAACTCCTCCAAGCCTAGGCCCTCTACTCTTCTTTTCCATCTCAGCTTTGGACTTTGAATTCTCATTGGCATCAAAATTTTTGTCGGTAGAACTAGCATGGGTCCTAACATTTTTGCCTTTGTTGTTTCTTGTACTCCTCTTAAGTCTTTCTTTTGTTCTCTTCTTGGTGACATGGAGTTTCTCAATTTCATCTTAGGACTTCTTTTTCTTTTCAATTTACAGTTGGTTTGACATCACGAAATGTGCTTCTCATTTTTTCTTAATTCTGATCTAATAGGGTGTTGTCTCTTATATTTATTTGGTTTTAATTATGAGGGTATTTAGGTTAATTTAAGTGGTTTTTCTGCTATAGTTGAAAGAATATATAAATAATGACATTTATGAAATTGGGTGTTAAATTTTGGCTATTATTGATAAAAAATGACATCTTTCCTATTAAGTTATTAAAAATGGACCCCACACTTGCCACGTCGATAGTTAACAAATGCCTAGAAGGTTAGACGGAAGAATGACTTGAATTGTATGTTCTAATACTTTTAGTAATTTGATTTTATTGAAAAGTTACGTCTCATTTAAAAAATAACACCAAATTCTGTGGGTTTTTGAAGTTACAAAACATGCATGGTCATGTTTAAAGTATTGCAATGTTTTACGATGACTATTTTTATTAGCACCTCACAAAATGTTGAATACACCGCATATTTATATTTAATATTAAATTATATACCCACATTTATATTTTTGAGCTTTTTAATTTATTTATTTTCTTCTAACTATTGGATTGAACAAATAAATGAAAACTCGAAGTAAGAGAGTGCAAAAAAGAAAAAAAAAGGGTGTGTAGTAATTGTGGAGCCAAAAATTCATAAGGCGACACGTGGACTTTTACCCAAGAAAGACAAGATTCTCCTCATTAAATGAGCAAGATTCTCAAGCATCCCCCACACGTAGCTCAGCATCCTTAGAAGTTCAAGCAGTGGACTACCACTGCTCAAAGCTACCCTGTTCGCGGCAGGGAAAAATCAAAGACATTAAAGATAAGATTAATTACTACATCCTATCTTTAATACATTCCCGATTGAAGATTGTAACATCCCACATCACCCAGGGGAGTGGATCCTGTAAGCATTATAAGTATATTCCCATCTCTACCTAGCACGAGGCATTTTGGGAGCTCATTGGCTTCGGGTTCCATCGGAACTCCAAAGTTAAGCGAGTTCGTGTGAGAGCAATCCCAGGATGGGTGACCCACTGGGAAGTTCTCGTGTGAGTTCCCAGAACCAAAACCATGAGGGCGTGGTCGGGGCCCAAAACGGACAATATCGTGCTACGGTGGAGTAGAGCCCGATATGTGGTGGGGGCTCGGAGGTCCATTGGCCAAACATTACCCCCCCCAAACTCCTCGTAGGCGAGCGAGGCTTTGCTTTTTGATCGAAGATGTTGATTGTTTTGTAGGTATTTTTTTGTCAAGACTGAAGATGGCGGAAATTTGCTACCACAAGTTGGTGCTTTCATTGAGAGCCTGATTCAAACTCTCGAAGAAGACTCTTGCTTTCAACGTTTCAAATTTTTAGTTTATACGTAAATTTTTCCATATGTTCCTATTCTTAAAGTTTTTATAAATTTTTTGAAATAGCCATGTGTAAGAAATACGATGATGAGAAATTCTGAAACCACGACTAACAGAACATCCTATGTTCAAGGATACAAACTGGATAATGGAGATCGTGACGTGGCCCCACATTGTCGTTCCTCAAGGCTCATCGCCACGAAGGGTTCAACATTACCACCACCAGGACCACCGTGACCATGCCAGCAGTGGCAGCCGCCATTGTAGTGGTCCACAGTGCACCTTCAGGCCATGATAAATGAGCTGCAGGGCAGCAAACCCATGGTGTAGCACCATCAGTCCAATATGCCCAGGCCCAGGCGGCTGCAGCCCAAGGCAACATCGCCCATCACCTGTCTAACAACTGCAGGACACTTCTCGGCTACTCAGTCCCCACATCTTTAGCAGCTGCACCGCTCTCAGCAGCGACACCTTCCAGCACTTTACCTTTGGTTACCCCAGCCTAGGTAGCACTATCATCAACTGTTCTACCAACAGCAGCCTCGAAAGAAAAGTCAAGTAGGTTCTTTGGAGAAATGGAGAATGTCTCGAAGTTCTTATCATAAAACTCATAATCAAACGGTCTACCCTGGATATGATCTACATAGACTAACTTGTAGAAATCAGCTTGACCCTGAGTAATTATGACTTCGAGGCCGACATTCTCATTCCTTAACTGCTCATTTTCTTCAACTAGCCCAGTACGAGCGTGTTATAGTTCATCCAACTTATTCTTCAGGTTCTCATTCACAAACAACGCATCTTGCAGCTCAACTTCCTTGGACTTAAGTATACTGGCAACCTTCTGAAGATGAGTCATATCATTATAAGTGGAGATAAGTTCCATGTCCTTTGCATAGTAGGTTGACCGAAGTTTTGAATTGACACGCTCAAGGTCTTGGATTTGAGGCACGTAACGATTGCCTTCTTTTTTTGCAGCCTCCAACATCGCCTGAGTCGCATCTAGCCTAGCATTCAAGCTACTAACTTCCTGGTAGACGACTTCTAGCTGCATAGAGGTAGGGGCAGATACATTGGACCATTTAAAACGACGAGTTTAAATTTCAACTTTTCAATCTTTTCAGCAGTTGAGCGAGCTTAAGCTGCCATCATTGCCTCAACTTTCTTAGCAGCCTCAATCACATTTTGGTTGACACTCATTGACTTGGCAACCAAGATCAAAGTCTTCTACGTCGTAGTAAGCAAAGAAGTCCTCATATAGTTGGCAGGACATTTCCCGAAAGAACTTGAGCAAACCACATTCTCGACGTTATCAATGAACTTAGCGCAAGCATCAAGGTCCTCGAGTAGGTCAACCTTTAGCAGGGCACAAATCTCGACAAACTCTTTAAAAGTAAACTTGGTTGGATTTCTCACCGCTACCCACACGATCAATTTTCTTCTTCTCAGCAAACATATCAGTTATAACAGTAGAAAGAGAACATGCCTAGGCACCACCTTAGCAACAGAATCCACCTTCTCGCTTTTCATAGCGGCGAGCCTCTCAGAAGCCAAACCAAAGTTAGTTCCAGATGAACATCTCGATGTAGACCCAGATGCCGATGGCATGATAGAATTTTGCACCAAGCAATCCTGTTAGCCATGGTTCTAGCCACCTTCGGAACAACAACCTTTGAAAGCTCAAAATCAGCAGTCTTTTTCCTCCCCTTAGGAGAAGTCAAGTGAATGACCAGTTTCTCAGCAACGAGCAAACTCTCACGAGTAGCGGAATATCTTTTTTTTCCACCTCCACTGGTAGTAAACTCTACAACAGTGATTGGTCGAGCAAACGTCTCATCATTGATTTGCTTAATCTCTTCTATTGGAGGTAGCCTATCTTTCTCCTCACGAAAATGACTAAGCAGTCACTGCCACTCACGATACTCACCAGGTATGCCTAAGGCAACATGTACCTTCTTCATATCTAACGAAGTCTTTGGAGTTGAGCCAAATTCTGAATCTACATAAGCAGAAGAAAACATTCAATAAATCAAAGTCAAGAGCAGCTCAACAAAAGCACAAAGCAACCCAAAACAGCCCAAAGATGAAACAAATCACTTACCATCAATGACGGTAGTTAGAACACGCAGCTTAGGGAGGAGTCGGATTCCGACTCTCTGCTTATCTCTAAGGTGTCTTTGGCACAATCGTGATCCAATTTGCTCAAGAGATCAAAGAGCCTATGACGGGTTCTCAGCAGCCCAACTTCGTCAATATGACCTATGTCGAAGAAGTGCTAGAACTCATCGATAGGCAAGTCCAAGTCAAAGAAACTACTAAGATTGAAGAATCCCACCATCATGTGAATTGCATTCGGAGAACACTGGGTAGGAGCACACTTTATGGAGCAGATTACCTCTGGGAAGAAGTGTGGCATGGTAGTAAGGGTGAAACTTGATGGCTTTATTAGGAAACCCATTGCATGGTTCATGGCTCTTCATTTGCAAGCTTCATGAGGACCCCAAACACAATCGCCTGCTTGTACACCTCGTGGAAGTCCTTGAACAACTATTCAAAATTGGTCTTAATATGAGCAGCCTTGAATTAGCCCACATTACTAGAAGATCATCCCTGACGATACAAAGGCGAAGGATACCCATCACCTTTACAGCTTGAAGGAGACATATTCAGAAAATTCCTACAAAAGTGCAAGGAAAAAAAAATATTAGATGACTGCCCACAAAAAAAATAAAAATGAAAACGCAAGTAGAGGCTTAGCACGCCGGACATTGCTCTCAGTCTCCCTTGGCATAAAGACCTTCACGACCTAATCCAACATGAAAAAGGGGCTGGTGCCCTAATAGCTCGCTCATTCTTTCTCTTCTTCGCTGGCACAATCCTAAACCCAGCCCGCCTTCCTAGGGCCCCAACACTTCTTCGGCTTGAGTCGAGCCGGTACTTGGCGTCAACCAGCCAATCTGCGCTGCGTCGAGCCAACACCTCGACTCCCATTCGAGCCATCCTGTCTGCATCAGCCCCAAGCTGCTCATTGCAGAAACCGTGGCTTCCCAGCCAATTTTATTCAAATCCTCGGCCCCTGCTAAGCCAAAATTTCAAGCTTCGGAGTTTCAGAAAATTAAGAAAAAGAAAAATTAATTTTTTTCTTACCTTGGTGTTTCGCGGAGAAGAAGAAAAGCAACGAGAAACAATTCTTTGCATAGGCAAGCGAAGAAAGAGGCTAGGGAAGGGGGAATCAATTTTTCCTCTTGCTTTTTCTCTTTCTTGTAGGGATAAAAATTGCTCTCCAAATTTATTTAACTCCCTGCTTAAGGCAGATTTAAATAGGTTTTGGAGGCAACTTGTTTCCCTTTCCTAGAAGAATTTATCTCCAAGTCAAAGTAGAATATCTACATCAAATTGGGAAATAACTCTCTACTTACTTAAGCAGCTTGGGATTTCTATACCTACTGGCCTTTTCTGCCAGCAGACCAGCAGGTGTGGGGGTATTTGTGGAGCAAAAAATAATCCCAAAAATCCACAAGGCAACACATGGACCTTTACCCAAGAAATACAAGATTCCCTCATTAAATGGGCAAGGTTCTCAAGCGTCCCCATGCGCAACTCAACATCCCTGGAAGTTCAAGCAGTGGACCATGACTGTTCAAACCTCCCTTGCTTGTGGCAAGGAAAAGTCAAGGGCATTGAAGTTAGGATTAATTATTAAATCCTATCTTTAATACATTTCCAATTGAAAATCAACTCCATTAAGTAATCCTTATTTCAATCAATTAGGAATACTTTCATCATTATCCCAAGATATTATCTCCTAACCAATATCTTGGGAATATTCTTACCTCATTCATCCAACGGATGACACACCATGGCCAATGGGATGCCGCCATGTGTAGGGCAAAACCCTAACACCTAGGCCGACCACACCTTCCTATAAATACCTCTGTTTCCACCAAATTGTGGTAAGCTTTTCGCCATACAGAAAACCTTCAACACTCACTCTTTTCAGGGAAATTGTGAGGTGTTAACTACATTGCAATGTTTGGGAATTGAAGGGAAAATCAAGAAGAAAGGATGAACAAAAGGATGAACACAGAGATATGAGAGAGAGAGAGAGAGAGAGAGAGAGAGAGTTTAGAGAGAGTAATATGATTTGTATTAATTGACTAAATGAAGATTACACACACTGTTTTTATAAGAGAAATCCTAACTACTTTAACCAAATACTAACAACCTTACTAACTGTATTACTAATTATATTTGTAACAGTTTTGTTGACTTGTACTCTTAATACTCCCCCTCAATCTCAACTGGGGAAATCCAATTTGAGATTGGAAGAACATCTGTAATCACTGCTATTAAACCATAAAACATAACACAATTGTAGCAATGTGAATATGAAATAGACTGTTGAGTCTTGCAATTTGAGACATCTGCTTGATCTTTATAGCTGCAATGATAAGGAAAAGCTAGAACATGTCCTGCAACAACTTGCCAAAACACAATTCAAAACAGAAATTGAATTGGAGATTGGGCCCATTGTAGAGATAATCTGCCTGTTTTCTAACCAATGCTGCAATATCAAAACCTATTTCAAAAGCAAAAGTTGAATATGAGAGTCAACCACACCGGCAACGAACGCTCTCTTTCCTCTCAAATCAATAGGCAATCCTGGTAGTGGAGTGTTCTCAGCTGCTCCTGACATTGCTCTTGTGACAACCTTCACGGATTTCGTAGACCCTGATTTCAAGCTCTGGAAGAATGGTTGTGTTGCTGAGATGTGTGAAGAACTCTTAAGCCTTGATTAGCCTCTTATAAAGTTGTAACACACCCTCATGCCGGTTATAACAATTTATTGTGGGATTACCCTTCATGGGATTTACTGTCAACAACTTCATTCAACATTGGCTTCGGCCTTTAAAAACATAAAATTAACAAATTATAGTGTGGCATCGGCCTTAACTATAGTACCACGGGATCACCCCTTGTGGATTTTACCAAAAAACAACTACTCCTAACAATGACATCGACCTTCACAATTTCAATAACAGAAAATCAACATCTATGTAGGATTACCCTTCGTGGGATTTACCTACTCACACCACGGAATTACCCTTCGTGGGATTTACCGGTAACAACTTCTTCTACCCTTCGTGGGATTTACCTATTCACATCACGGAATTACCCTTCGTGGGATTTACCGTGTACAACTTCTTCAAACTTCATTGTATAACCGGACTTACTATAGATTCATGCTAACAACTGAGTTGGTTAGACTCGACATTATAGGCTGCGAAAGGAAATATATTGCACAAACTTCTTAATAAGATGCATCTTTAGCTTTGAAACTCTTTCCTCGCCAAGCTTTTCAACAATTGATTTGGCAATTTGATTCCCACTCTTACTATAGGTTGTCAGTACGACAACAAGTACTCCTTTCTTGTATGCATCATCAATAAATTCTTCAACTCCAGGTCTCCATTGCAATTTTCTTCTTTTGCAGGACATTTTTCACAAATGACTCATTAGTTGTGAAAGGAAAAGCACTTTGAACAATCTTCGCAGACATTACACTTCTCATTTTGGCACAAACCATAATCTGAACAACCACAAAATTGTACATGCCAGAATGCAAGAATTCACACCCATTTCTCCAAATATATCAAGAGTTGCACAAAGATCAAACCCAACAAACTTGCAGAATATCAGTGAAGCAGAGAAAGAACTAGACACTACCATACAAATTGCACAATCCAACAATGACCAATATTCTTGAATCCTAATATCCCAAATATCACAAACATTGATCTTGACACAATGAAGAATCTTGAAAGAAAATATCACAAACAACTGGAAGAACTCATAAAAGATTCACAAGAAAGATGGCTCTGAGCTCTTTAATACTCAACATATCAACTGAATGACTTCATGCCCACAACAACAAACTAATTGATTTACAAAATATTGAAAGAATCATCGTAAGAAATTTAGAAGAAGTGGTTGAAAAACTTAACCTTCACATGAAAATTCTGAGCTGGGCATTTCGACAAACACTTGGACTACACAAAGGTCTAAACTTTCTTCCACACTAGAGAGTAGAGCACATATCAAATTCACAGACAATATCGAAGGCACTGAAGAAAACACACCATAAATTGATGACCAGAATCATTATAAGCCAATAAGTGCTCCAATGCAGTGACATTCGCATGGAAAGATTGCAGACCATCATGTATAGAACTATGGAATACAGCAGCAACAACCCCAAATCGAAAGCAGATGGGGCGATTATTACGAATTGCAGAGAGCCAAAGGTCATGAATGGCATGACCACCCAGAGACAACACTCAACTGTGGTGAGGTCGGCGGTGGTGAAGGAACAATGGTCGTCGTCTTCCTCCCAAAGCATTGACATTTATTTGACATTCCATCTTCTTTCGAGGTGAAGAACTTGATGAAAATCTGAAAAATTCCCGAATTCAAGAATGGAAAATTCAAGAATAGAAAATCAACCTAGAAGTTACAGGATGGTTGCGGAAGCACCGAAGAACTTGACGGAATTCTGAAGAAAATTTAAGAGAAAATACAACTAGAAGATGAAATCTAATAAAAAAACGGAACCACTAAAATCCATGGCATGAGCCTGGTGGCTTTGATACCATGTTAACTACATTGCAATGTTTGGGAATTGAAGGGAAACTCAAGAAGAAAGGATGAATACAGAGATATGAGAGAGAGAGAGAGAGAGAGAGAGAGTTTAGAGTGAGAAATATGATTTGCATTAATTGAATAAATGAAGATTACATACACTGTTTTTATAAGAGAAATCCTAACTACTTTAACCAAATACTAACAACCTTACTAACTGTATGTGTAACTGTTTTGTTGACTTGTACCCTTAATATGAGGCTTTGGTCTTTGATCAAAAGTGTTGATTGTTTTGTAAGTATTTTTTTCATAAATATTGAAGATGACAGAAATTTGCTACCACAATAATCACTCCCCTTTACAACTAACACATTATTTCTTGTTCGGGAACAAATAGATTGAAGTCAAGTTTGACGTGCAGTATATAAAATAGGTGGTGCGTAGTCATCACTCCCCTATTAATTGACATATATTGTTTCTTATTTGGAAAGAAATAGATTAACGTCAAGTTTTGTATATAAAATAGGTACAAAATGGGGTGGATGCATGATGATAAGACAACAAGTCAAAGAGAACAAGTCTTCGTTCTTGTTGCTGGAGGGAAGTTGCCAAGTTGAATTGTTCCAACTCATCTGCTCCTAATGATGGCCCACTATTATTAACCACTCACGATCAGTCGTTTCGCATTTCTCTTTCTTTCACTTTCTTCAGCAGAGAGATTCGTTTAGAACTCTTCTCCTGGGTCAAAATACAATCGCAGTCTAAACCGAAAACCAGTTTAAATTGGTAGCATTGAACCCAATAGAATTACAAACCAATATTATTGATCTTATCTAAAACTTCATACGATCGACTTGCAGTAAAGAAATCAGGGAGAAATGTCGGAGCTGTTCATAAAACAATCAAAGCAATATGCCGAGACTCGGCCATGCTACCCCGAAGAGCTGTTTGAATACATTGCCTCCAAGACTCCTTGTCACGACCTCGCATGGGATGTCGGCACCGGCAGTGGCCAGGCTGCCCGATCCGTAAGTTTCTCTTCTTTCCAACATCTTCCTTTCACTTCTTGCGGTTTACACATAGATCCATTATAGCACAAATTTAAGCTTTAGGTCATCTGAAACCTTTTTGTTCTGTATTGTGTTTTTGCCTAGGTTTGCCGAGTCACCTCCTTCACTATATATTTTGGGTGGTGCTATCCACACACTATTTTTTACTTTCCAAACACCATCTGTTAATTTATGTCATTTAATCTTGGGAGACTTTGGATGCGGTCTTTAGTTATTAATATTATTTGATTGAAACATTATTGGTTTTTAATTTTTGATCGAGGTCCCTGAAATTAATGTGATAATTTATTTTTATGTACGTTACTATATTTTTTAAATTAAAAATTAGAAATTTTAGTTGTTTATATAAATGATATTTTAAATAAAAAAAACCATAATTTGTGGGATTAAATATACTATTGTGTGCGTGTATATATATAAACATGGGTACATTAATCAAAATTAACCAAAAAAATTATTGTATCAAAACATGGGTATTTCTCGTTCTTTCATGAATATCGAACCGTAATAAGTAACATGCTAAACTAAATTGCAGCTAGCCGGGATCTTCAAGAATGTGATAGCCACAGATACAAGCCAAAAACAACTCGAGTTGGCACCCAAGCTGCCCAATATTAGCTACGAACACACCCCTCCTGTCATGTCAATAGCCGAGGTTGAACAAAAGTTGACACCAAAATCAAGTGTTGATCTGGTGATCGTTGCTCAGGCCCTCCATTGGTTTGACCTCCCCAATTTCTATCAACAAGTGAAACATGTACTGAAGAAACCTAATGGTGTCCTTGCAGCATGGTGCTATACAGTGCCTAGGGTTAACAGCATTGTAGACACCGTCTTTGATCGTTTTTACACCGTTGATTCTGATCCTTACTGGGATCCAGCACGTAAATTGGTGGACGACAAGTATAAGAGTATCGATTTTCCATTTGAGCCGGTGGACGGAGAAGAGAACACAGGACCATTTGAGTTCGTGACAGAGCAGTTGATGGATTTGGATGGCTTTTTTACATACATAAGGTCATGGTCTGCATATCAGACGGCAAAAGAAAAGGGCGTTGAGCTCTTGAGTAGTCATGTGATCGAGGCATTTAAGCAAACTTGGAATGAAGGTGGAGATCATGGTCAGAAGGTTGTCAAGTTTCCTGTCAATTTAAGAATTGGAAAAGTGGAGAAGCAATATTAAGCTTTCCTATTTCTAGTTTCTCACATAAGGTCGAGAGCTTGTGTTTTCACAATATTAGAAAAGCGGGGAACTAGGATTTAATTTCAGTGGCATCATCGTCAAATAATTATTTGCCACATGTTCAAAAAGTGCTTTGAAGAGAAACAACATTATGTTTTTTTTCCTACTTTATTGCTTAAATAAATGTGGTTATTTTTTTTTTCTTTTTTAACAAACGATATTATCTACACTAGGGCTGGGTTCGGTTTGAAATGGTTCGGTTTTTTGCCAAAACCGAAACCAAACCGAAATTTCGGTTCGGTTCGGTTCAAATTTTTTTCGGTTCGGTTTTTTTCGGTTTCGGTTTTTTTCGGTTTGGTTTCGGTCCGGTTCGGTTTTTTTCATTATTTTTTTTTTTTTTAAGATCTGGATATTGGTAAACTAGCCCAAAAGAGGACCTGCCAAACTAGCCCAATAGATCCAACAAACAATACAGGCCCAAGCCATAAAATACAACAAAAGAAAACCTAGGGTTCTACTGCAGCATCCGCCGCCGAGCATCCCTACTAGCACAAACCCTCGCCACCAACCAACCGACGCCTCGCCGATTGTAACATCCGGCCACGAGCACCTGTCCGAACACAGCCAAACAGACGAGATCCAAGGGTTTAATAAAGAGTATAGATCCAAAGACCAAAGATCTCTACCACATAAATTCAAGAACAACATCAGCCAATTTTTCTTCAAAAATTCACAAAGCATAGTCAACAAATAAATTCACATAGCATAGTCAACAAACCAAAGAAATAAAAACTATTAATCAATACATAAAAAAAAAAACTACCATTTTCAGCACTCAAAGAATTAAATAAGAAACAGAAAAAAAAAAAGAAGGAAGAAATTGAATACTTACTGTTAAAGAAATCTGGAGGAACAAAGATGGATGTCTGGACCGTGCGACCTCCATATGAATCCCAGATTAAAAAACTATTTGGCTTGTATTTGAAAAGCAGAGATCGAAAGTTTATGGAGAAAGCAAGGAATATTAGACGAGGAGCAGAGAGACAAGAGGCATACGATTTGGAGAGGGAAAAAATGGGGATTGTCAAATAAATTCATCACAAACCCTACGCCTCTTGTGGTAATCCTTTGAAAAGGTAAGATCCATGTTACAACCATGGACTTGGCAGGTTGGAGAGAGGAAGAGAGGAAGGAGAGTTGAAGGGAGGAAGAGAAGAAGGAGGGAGAGATCGACTGAGGAAGCAAAAAGGAAGAGCAGCGGATGGGAGAGAGAGAGAGAGAGTGAGTGTTTGAGAATGAAAAGGTGAAGGAGTGACGGCTGCTAGGGTTTGTAAGCTTTATAAATTTTATAAAACATTAAAGATTAGAATACCTATAAATATTATGCTGGTACAATTATAGCAATACAAAGCCTACTGTCAAGTTGGCTTGAAGGAGCTATCCCCAACCTGGACGGAAGGGGTTTGAATCTTCATCCCAACAGGTTTTGAGTATTTTTATTTGATTTTCATATTTCGGTTCGGTTCGGTCCGGTCCGGTTTTCATACCTCAAAAACCGAAACCGAACCAACCAAATTCGGTTCGGTTCGGTTCATCAGATTCGGTTCGGTTTTTTTTTCGGTTCGGTTTTTTTCGGTCTCGGTTCGGTTTGGTTGTTGGTTTTTTTTCGGTTTTCGGTTTTTCCAACCCACCCCTAATCTACACTAAAATAATGCGGAAGTAGGCTAAGCCTCACAATATGTTAGCAATAATTTTTTTTTCCTTCTATTAAGATATATAATTTTTTTTTTTTTTTTTTTTTTTTTTTTTTTTTGTGTGTGGGTTTTATAGTTTTGTTTATGTTATGGGTTTTGGTGAGGGATTGAATTGGGTTCGAAGGTTTTTATTTGTTGAGGGAGGCGGGGAGTGCACAGAGAGCTAGAGGTGTGTGATTTGCAGAAATAGGGACTTGAGGACGAGAGAAACAAAATAGGAAGAATGCAAGACAAAAACGGATTGGATTCTTTTGTGCTTAGATGTTTTTTAAATTGATTTAGGCTTTTGTTTGGAGAAGACAACAGTTGTTGACACAGAGAGTTTGGTTCTTGGTGTCTGAGAGAGGGACCTGGGTTCTTCTTTGAAGAGCAAAGAGACCTTTGAGACAGGGAATTGGGTTCGTGGTGTCTGAGAGAGAGAAAGTTGGGTTCGAGTTTTGTGCCCTTTTTTTACCCATTTGTTTGCTCTTAGTCCGCATTTGTGTTTTCAATTTTTTGTTTGTTTGATCTCTTATATGAATATGTTTTTTTCTTTGTTTGCAATCGTGATTATTAAAGTGATGTGTGTTTGTGTTTGTCGCAGGTCTACTGTATTAGAAATGCTTTGACTGATCAGGGGATGTAAGTGATAAGGTAGTGGGCTCAAAATTTTTAGTATAATGTTAGTTTTCTTTTTAATTCTGTATTCATGTCGTATAACTGCTTAATTCAAGTTTGGCATGTCGGGTTTTATATTATTTTCGAACTTGAATGACTTCGTAGTATTAAATTGTTGGTGGGGGTTGAAATGAAGGTGAAAATATGATGTGCTTTGTCCAGCAATTATGTTTGCACCTTTTGAATTTCTTTCCTTATATATAGGTTTAATTTAGATATTCATGCATACTTTTTTTCTCCGGATAGCGTATTGTGTGTGGACAGCCTCTGAGTGGAAAGGTTATATGTCGTTCAATAACATGATGTTATCGTGGTTGTGGCTGGGTATATGATGGCCCAGGTGATGCCACGTGAGAAGATATCGGTTTTGTGGAGGCATGAATTATGGTCTAATAGTTCTATTTTTCGGATTTCCTCCCTTATATGTAGGTTTCGTTTAGTATGCGATGGCCCAGGTGATGCCACCTGAGAAGATCTTGATTCGGTGGAGGCATCAATTTTGGTCTAATAGTTGTATTTTTTTATTTATTTCCTTCCTTATATCTAGGCATCACTTAGATATTGTTGCATACTTCTTTTGTCTGGAAAATATACTATGCGTGCATAGCCTGTGAATAGAAGAGTTATATATCCTCAAATAATACGATGTTATTGTGCCTATGGCCAGCTATGGTATGGTCCATGTGATGTGACCTAAGAAGATCTTGACTTTGTGCAGCTGTAAATTTTGGTTTAATAGTTTTGTTTTTGACATGATGTTGTTTGTTTCTTGAAAAGTAAGCACGCAGTAAGAATCTCGCATCCTCATTCGTCAGACTTTAATATTGTTTGTTGGCGTGGTTAGTTCTTTTGGGTGCAGATTACTATATAGAGCTTAGGATTTAGGTTTTTAGTCATGTGATGGTAAAATGCTTTATTGATTAATTGGTTAAGTATGCGGTGCTCATTTGAGGCTATACAATTACAAACTAAATTTGTTGTGGGTACGCTCAAATTTAGGTAAGAATCGTGAATCTCTAATCCTTTCCTATTTTTGTTTATTGCGGTTTCACATTATTCTAAAGTTATATTTATGGAAGAACAAAAAAGGAGTTTCCACCTATGCCACCTGAGAAAGATAGTAGTCTTTTGTTTCTTTGTTAACGTATTAAAAATGACTTGCTAAGCATTTTTCTTTTTGGTTTATGCATTTATAGTGTGGGAAAGTAGCTGATTATCTTCTTTACCCTGCTTTTTGCTGCTTGCACAAGTGCTTGACATTTTGTTCCACTTTCTGTAAGTAATGTTTTAGTCTTTGTAATATCTGGTGTCTTCTTTAGTTTGGCTTTTGCAACCATTACTTTGCTGCTTTCGTAAAATGTTGAGTGTTTGATAATAGTTGTTGTATCTCATCTGTTAACGCGTGTTGATTTGTGTTGCTGTCATAATGTCAAGTGTATTTTTTTGTGAAATTTAGTTGTTTAATTGCTTTTAGTTGACTTATTTCTTTTCAGAGTCCTTTGTGTTTTGGGAGTTTGCAGTATATGTTGTGGTTATCAATTTTGTCGTTGGAAATTATTTAACAATTTGCTGAATTAGGAATGGAACAAATCACTCCTTACTTTCGTATTATGTTGGAAATTATTTAACAATTTGCTGAATTAGGAATGGAACAAATCACTCCTTACTTTCGTATTTGTGTTCAAGTTTGTATTAAGGTGATTCTTAAGTTTATAAAATTTGTATAACGCTTTGGGCATGTTAAATGGAGGCCGTAAAGGTGACCTCTATTGCTCAATTGCACCCGTACACTAAAGCAGACAAAATAAAGATTTGTATGTGTAGGGTATGGAAATTGAGCATTCCCGGAACTGTTCATAAATAAGTGACGCTGCACTGTATCTTGGTTGATGAAATGGTGAGTGGTCATTGTCTTATGATTTTAATTAGGGAGTTTAACAGTAATAGTTTTGTCATGGTTTTTTCCCCATATATTAGTTTGTTAATTTATATTTAGACTGTTATATTTTTCCTATTAGATTTTTTCACGTGTGTGAAATGTTTTATTCTTAGTTCAGATAGTTTAGCTATTTTTAGTGAGTGTATTTGCCTGCTGTGGCAATTGAATCTATCTGTATCAAAATATAATATCTTTTATCGTCTGTGTTTTCATTACCTTTTTAACTCTCTTTTTCTTTTTTTTTTCCCTTTTTTTTTTTGGGTGTGATCAATTATGAAGAACAATGCGGTTGAAGCCTCTACATTCAACATTGATTACAAAGTTGTGACCTCAAAGATTGAGTCTGGTAGTTGCTATGAAATCATGAATTTTTCGCACGGTTAGAATCAGAGGGTAGTATAAAGTGGTACCGCATGATACCCAGGTAATATTCACCGCTAAGGCAGTGTTTAAAAAACTCTCTAGCGTGTTTCCACCCATCCCTCGACACCGGTTCTTTCTTCTAGATTTTAACATGCTCTATCCCCGTCTGAATAGAGTTGATATTTTTACAGGTAATGTTAATATGTGAATATCTGTCTCTGTATATATGTGTGTGTGTGTGCGCGCACATGTGCATGGATTAAAAACATTTCAGTTCTTTTTTGAGTGAAATGAGTTTTGACAAGTTTTTTGTATTAACTTTTTAAATTGTAAGATGTGATTGGCCATATAACTGCGGTCCAACACTTGGAACCAAAACAAATTCATCAAAGAATAGCACAGAAGTGTGAAATACACATTGAGAATATCAGGTTGTTCCTTTGTTTTCACCGCTGCAGTTCTAAATTCTTCACAGTATTTCTTCTGGTTACGGTGGCAAAAAATTTCAGTCATTGTTTCTAATTTGTTTTGTGCACAGAAAAGAAGAGTTGTGTGTTATGTTATGCGCATATGTTGTAGAAGCTTTTTGTTCTTTATTGGTCCAGACGTTGTCTTTGCCGATTGTTGTTATGTTTACAAGTTTAAAAGTCAAGCTCTACCTAGGTAGCTCATTTAACTGGAAACCCATTTTTTCTGTCTTTGTTTTGTTATCTTTTTGCATTACTTGGTATAAACTATTCCAGTGTTTTATGATTATGTGATTTTAGTTTATTGGGTTCATGTTCTTTATGATAGAGTATTTGTTTCGTTTCTCATTCGTTAATTTGCTACTGTTTGAATCTGTTCATTACAATTTGTGTTTCATATTTTGACATACATGCTGAAATTGTTTGACCAAACTTTTAAATCTATTCATTACAATTTCTGTCTCGCTTTTAAACATGCATCATCAAATTCAAAATATTTACGAATGTTTGTTTTATATTTTCTTATTGTTTTTTGGGATCCGCAGACAAGATCAGCTTGAATAGTACTGGCTCCTCGCTTTTTTTATCGACCCAGACATTCTAGAGGTTAACTTATACAAATCAGTGTGAGTGCATCTCTAAAACCGTGCTTCCTGTTTGAACCTGGAAAGATGCTGATTTTCAAAATTCCTCAGCCTGTATTATGTTTTTAAACTTGCAGATTTTCAACCTGTAAAGACCCTGTGAAAAATACTGTCTCCTTCAAGGTAGGTGAATAAGGCTGACATTGTGCGCACTGCAAGGAGAGTAACAATAGATGAGCTGGCCTTTTTAGATCATGATTTGCACAAGGTATAAAAACGAATTATGCATTGCCATCTTTTCTTAAAAGCATGTACCTGCATTTTTACTTGCTTTAACAAAAAATTATTCTGTTGTTGCTCCTTGTCATATAAATGTGTCATAAAACATTTTGTAGCATGATACGTTTATGTGCAAGGCATATGTGAAATGTTTTGACACACGCTATGATTGGTGGTATAGTGCTTGCCCCAACTGTGTCAAGCAAATGCATAAGCACCCAACGACCAGACAACTCATTTGTCAGAAACACCCCAACCAAATTCCAATACCTTGATAACGTTTAATATGCGAGTTTATTGTTTTGTTTCTTTTCATTTTTTCTTGGATTTTCAGCTGCATGGTGTTTGTTTGCAAATGAAAAATGAGTTCAAATTTGTAACCTATGTTGGTTCAAGTTCTTTATTCTGCATGTTAACAATAAGTTATAATCACAAAATACTCATGCAATTTAATTTTTAATTGTAGGTATAATGTTAATTTGGTTCTTGAAGACAATTTGGAGAAAATCTCTTTGGTATGGCCTATAAAGATTTGGTCTTGTATCAATGATTGATCGACCAACAACAGCTGCCAAATGGGTTTTTGAGACTGATTGGCCAAAAGAAGCTTTTTCACTTGCGGTTTGGAAATAGGAGGACTAATTTCAACTCAAGTAATGTGCTGATTTACAATGTGTCCAACGATACAACTATGGAACCAATAACCTCAAAAATGTTGCCAAGAGAAGTCGCAATATCTTCCACTACTGTGTCATCTTCTACCTCAACACCTGAAACAAGCGGCCAATAGTATAAACAAAAGAGGGAATCTGTGAGGAGAGCTCTTTTTATTGGCTGCGAACAAAGGTTTGCATTCGAATTCCATGCTGTCATCAAATCTGATGCTTTCGTTTTACTTGCATGCGTTCAAAAATTTACATCTTCTCCCCATTATAGTTAACCATCATTTTTTATTTTTTATGCATTCAAATGTGCTCATGCTTCATGCTCATTTAAAACAGCGAGGCAGAGGAAATTTCAGAAGCTGATCCAAAAGAATTTGATGAGGTCCCTATCAAGTCATTGAAAAAAAATCACCTCCGACTGCTACAAAAACAGATGCCATTGCTTAAAAAAAGGACTAGGTAAGTAGGTTTCATCTTTCTTGATCTTTTGCGTCAAACCCATTCAAATGTGGATTTAATCACTGTCTAAATGTCTTCCATCCCTTTTCTCTCTGTCTAGCTTGCTTTCTCAATGACAATAGTGTTGCGCCAAGACTTTAGCTACTTTGCTCTAAAATGTTTTGACTTTTGTTACTGTATATTGAACACTCTTTAAAATGTTTAATGGTTTGTAAATATCATTTTTTGCTCATAAGCAGACAATATTTTTTGCACCTCCATACACCGGCTTTTCCTAATTTTTTGTATACAAATGTTGGTTTAGCTTTCAGAGCACATAGGGCTATTGAAGCATAATGTATTGCTATAACATTTTTTGTATATGCATATGACAATATCTGCTAATTTTTTGTATCCGAATATAATCATTCTGATCCAAAGATGGTTGCAATTGCTGCAATCCAATCGATAACTGTGATGTTTATTCCTGTCTTCTCCGAATTCAGCATTTTCTCTATAAAGCTTTTCCAATTTGTCTGTTATTACTGTTGTTGCTGCTCTGCATAACACTTTTTCAAGTCTTGAACGTAGTATTTGATCTTGTTTTTAAACCCGCGGGCAACGCGCGGGTACTAATAGCTAGTGGATTTTATAAAGCCACTTTCACTTTGTGATGTTATCAGATAGCCCAATATTGGTTTGTAGCCCTAAAGCTTTGAGAATAATTATGGGCATACCAGTCATTGTGTGGTGAAAAATGTAGTAAATGTGAGCTTGTCATTGTAGCCACAAACTGAAGATATTTTGACGAGAATGGGTGAAGATCGAGGGCATCAAGGAACACTATATAAGGAAGCATATGGTCAACAGAGAAAACCCCCAAATAAGATCTCGAAGAATGATATTTGATCATCTCTAAAAGAAATGTCAAATATGCCAACTATGATTAAATGACATCAAGGTTTTCTCCAAAAGATGTCATAATTGACGTGGTAGTCAAGTCATTTGATTCCTCGTTTTTTAACTTTTCTTTTTCAGTAAATAAAGATGAAGTCAAATGACTTTAGTTTATTTTTTTAATGCATAGGCCCCATTGATCACTACAATATAGACTATCATCGGCGAAGCAAAAACCGACAAGAAATCCAATTTCTGTCTCAAATTTGGCAAAAATCCGACATAACACAATTTAATGTCGGATTGGAATAGCGACATCAATGCTAGCGTCACGAAATGGCTTCAATGTCGGTTTGTCTGCTTAAACTGCCACGAAGCAGCGTCGGTTAAAAGCGACACCGATGTTGACGTTGGTTTAAAGCGACGTGCATTAGCAATTAAACTATAAAATATCCAACCTATTGTCGGTTTTAACCGACATCATGATAAAATTAAACAAATAAAATATCCCTTAACCGACGTCAGATAACAATTAAATAAATAAAATATGCAAACTAGTAACGGTCTTAACCGACACCACCTTTGTTAATAATAACAAAAATATGTGAAGATCTGTCTCTGCATTTGTTTTCAATTAATTGTAACTAAAAAAAATTATATAACCAAAATAATAAATTTCAAGTATAGGCCAAAACAAACATTAATAAAAATAATTAACAAGAAAAATAGTGCCAAAATATACAAATATTTTACATCCAACATTCCACTTAATACACAAAAACTCATCTGCCATAACAAACACTAAATCCGACATTACATACACAACATACAAAAACAAAAAGATAGAACGACCAAAGTGTCATATTTATCCGACAAGAAAGCGAACCAAATAAACTACACAACCGATTCTGAGCCTGAATGTGGCCCAGATCGTTCTCCTCCTTGAGATCCTTTATCTGATCCAAAAACCCTCGTCAAGTCCACATCAAATCCAACACCCGAAAGCATTCCAGAAAACCCCCCAGCTGGAACTTCAGGACAAAATCCACTAGGAGCAACCATCTCGGGTCGATATACTGGCACTTGATAAGGCGGCTGCTGCATGTATGACATGAGAGGCTGCTGCATGTAAGTCATGGGCTGCGTAGGCATCAGATACATAGGATATGAAATAGGTTGTTGATTATGGCCTGCATACGGATATGCAGGGGAGGCTGACTTTGGCCCGACTATTGAGGAGGAGCAGGCTGACTCTGGCCTGACTGTTGGGTTCCTGGGCTATGCCGTGGTTGCGGCTGAAGTCTTTGCAGTAACAACATAGACAACTGATTCTGCCGGTTGTCTCATTGTTCAATCTTAACCTCTAGGTTTGCCAACCGTTTAGCATTATCTTCCTCCCTCTTTCTCAACTCATTGTTTTGAGTCATTAATAGTGCCATTGAACTCCTAGATGACCTCCTGGAGGAATTTGATGTAAAAGATGAAGAAGATGCATAGGACACCATATCAGGAGTCACCCTATGACCATATCCTCTGACTCTATTATGACTCTCAGGACCCATTGTATCAACATAAACTTGGGTCCTAAGTTCATCATTATCCTCTTGGCTCGACTCAATCAAAGTTTGCAGATTGCTCTCCATTGTTGCCTTGCATTACAATTTTTAAAAATAAAAATTCAAACAATCGTAAAACAGAAAAATAAGCTATAGATAATAAAAATTAATAACAATGAAATACTAACACGAAAAAATCAATTACCCCTGTACGCTCCGATGTTTCATCAATCCAAGTTTTATCTTTTCGTGTATGACATTCACGAAAAAAGTAACAGGATCTGCCTCTTTCCCATGCTTCTTCCGCTTTATCAAAAATAAAATTTCATACAAACAATTTTAAGCAAACTTCATATTAAAAATAAAATTTCTAACAACTATTGACACACCCCGTCCCGAAGGAGGGTATGCTGGCCGTCACGTGAGAGTGACGTAACCATTTACACAGTTCGGAAGCTTTAAACAAAAATACAATTACTAAGATGAAACACCCGAGGGTGAGTCCTACTTTTGTGAATTCTGTCAGAACACCGTTGGATTCCTCGTGGCCACCAAAGCTCTGCTATCTAGAACATGGAGGGGCGCAAAACAAAATTGAGTGGGTCAGTAAAACAAAGTTTTTCGAAAACTTTTCATTTAAAACATTTCTAACCCCTCGCTGTAAAACCTGTATACTTTCCCAGAAAATAGTATATAAACATATATATATCATCAAAAGCTCAAATCACAATCCTTCAACGCTTTTAAGAAAGAATATGCCATGCCATGTCATATGCCAAAATATAATATGAATGCATCAATATAAATCAGGTGAAAATAATAAATCAACCGGAGACCCTATAGTGGTCCTGTACAGCTGATTCTATAGCTCAATATCTCATCCAGCCGGAGTCACCAACTGTGACCTGTACGGCCCTGCCGGAGTCACCAACTGTGACCTGTACGGCACTACACTGCACATAAGTCGGAACTACCTATAGTAGTCTGTACGACTAATATGGTGAAATAATACGCTCTAGTGCTTCTCTCATCAATCATCTGCGCGCATAATCTAAGGTCACCCACCAGTCGGAACCCCTCTAATGGTCTGTACGACTGGCATGTCGGAACCACCTCTAGTGGTCTGTACGACATCCACCTACTTAGATCCAAGGCGAGCGTGCGGTGTGGTGAATAATATAAGCACTAACACCTAGGGTGCAGGTTATGAGCTTCCAATGCAATTCACATAATAAATCGTATGAATAATGTAAAAACTCACCTGTGCGTCCACATCGTCAATTCACATATATATGCCTCAATTATCAATTCAATTATCTCAACAATTGCATGCATGGCAATTAAAAACATATTTTCATATAAACGCATTTTCTGGGACAATTAATAGTATATAGGTAATACGAAGAACGAAAACTGCCCACTCACCTGGAGTTCGCCCAACAACTCCCTAGCACCACACATCAAGGCGTCATGACGATCAGCGCCTAGAACAATAATCAAATCCAACCTCAGAATTCATATCGATAGAATATATAACTTAAATAAGACACGTCACTACGTAGTTCGATCCGGAAGATCTGCAACTCAGATTTCAAATCCATAACTTCCAAAGGTTCAAAATATACCTCTAGGACATCATCCTAAAATTTCATTACCATCCAACGGTCGGATCTCCGTCAATTTCCAAAACCAAGTGACGGTTAACATTCTATTTTATGAATTTACAACTCCAATTCCGAAAGATCCGTAAATCGGATTTCCGATCCGTAAGTTCCTATAATCCTCAAATATTACGTATTACAACGTATCAAAGTTTGGTGACGATCCGACGGTTGGATCGTCAATTCACATTTACACCTAACCACGAATCGAAACGAACTTAGGTTCAATTACTCAATTTACGTCCATCAATTATCAAAATTGAACCTAGAACCTTAAACACATGCTAAGAATGACAGTGGCGGGCCATTGGCCACGCGCCGCCGCACGGGCCGCCGCGAGTGGCGGTCGGCCGCCCCGGCTCGCCGAAAAATCCAACTATTTCAAAAAATTTCCAAAATTTGCAGATTTGAAGATCTCAATGAGTAGAGAAACTTTCATACCTGTGGCCTAGGCCAATTTGGCTTGGAAGCACTTCAATTTCACCAAAACCGTGAAGAACCCTAGAATTCGGTGTTTCCAATTCGACCTTCAAATCAACTCCACCGTCCAAATCAATGCTTGGGCTTTGTTCCAGGTCCTAAGGGAATGCTAATGATGTTAGTAATTGAAAGAAAACGTTTCAAGATTTGAAGAATTTGAACAAAAAGTCACGGCACCCACGGGTGCGGTTTTCACCAAATCACCATTAAATTTCATGATTTTTGGGTTGAAACATGAAGAGGGGAGGCCTAGGTGTTGATTGGGAGTGGTACCTTGATCCAATTCGTGGGAAATCCGGTGAAAATCGTTGGAAAAATGGAGGTGGGTGTCGCGGGTAAACGGGTTGGGGGAAAACCCGTTTCCTCATTTCCCCCGCATGCCACTCTCCCTCCTTTCCTTTCCCTCCTTTCTTCTCCCTCTGATTGGTCCTCCACTTCCTCCTCTTTCTGGTTGGCTCACTCCTCCCTCTCTCCTGTTCCGATTGGGCAGTTTTGCCCAATCCTTCATCTTCTTCTTTTTCCTTTCACGTACACACACACACAAAACCTCCTTTCATATTTTTATTTTTATTTTCTTTCTCCTACATCTAAGCCATCCATTTCATTCTTCATTAAATTTGGGCCGTCCACTTTCATAAAAGAAATTCTGGATTTTTTCTAAAATTATAATTCCTTAAAATCCCAAATTTCAAACGTTAATAACTTTTCGATATAACTCCAAATCACGAACCGTCCGCGCCCACACGTCCGTAGCGACGAGTACTATGAGGATATGTTAAGAAAACAAATCTTAGATGGCACTTCACAACGATTAACCTCGAATAATGCGCGTGCCTCCAAGGGTATTTTTGTAAAATCCTTTATTAAAACTTTAAAAACTCTCAAGATTAGGGACGGGCTGTCACAACTATAGATTATTTAAAATTAATAACATTTCTTCAAAATGTACAATCCATACAAATTCTTGCCGCACTCTTGCAAAAGATTTTGAACCAGTAGTATGGTTCATTATTTTCGATAGCCGATTAATCTTATTTTTTTCAGCAACCTCCTGAAGAAAAAAAATGAATTTATTAGACAAATTTAAAGTTATAACGAAATAAATCATATAACGATTACCCTTGTTTTTCTCTATTCCAGTATGCCACCAACTCAACCCACTGTGCATGATTCACATCACGAGGAGGGTGGCTGCGCACCTCGGATGCTCTTTTAGTATAATACTTTTTTTTAAACTTATTTCTATACTCTTTGTGTGCATGCTCCGCAACCTGAAGCGTCATATGGCGGATCATAGACATTTTTACTATATCTGCATCTTCAAAAATAATATTTCCCAACATCCATAAAAAAAAAAAACAAGCTAATTAATTATTATTACAATCATTGACTTATTCTTCTATTTTCAAGTAAAAATAAAAATATCTATACCTTTATTCTATTCCAGAAAACTTCCTTATCTTCTTCCTTAATCTTACGCCAATCCCTCGTCAACGGGAGATTTCTATAATCTCTAACCTCCCCTACTACATATTTCTATAATAAAACGAACAAAGCTGTTTTGTCCATTTGGGAATTGAGAGCCCGCGCCTCCGTTGAGATGTTCCTTATTATTACAAAAAAAAAAAAACAAATAAAAACCAGGAAACAAATGTAAATTTTCAGTTTAAGCATAATACTAGTTTAAACACAAAACAAAAATTGAAATTAATAATAATTCAAAAAAGAACCAGCTTTGAACTCTTCCTCTTCCAAATGAAGTTCCTCAGAACGTTGATCTTCACTAGAATTATCCATAGCAAAGTTAGTGGAAGGAGGAGGAGTATGGCTGAAATGGGGGAAATAGTAAGGCTGAAATGGGAGAAGGAGAGGGAGTAAGGATGCATGGGACAAAACCAAAGAAGTAAACGAGAGAGAGAAATGAAAACACGGAAGTAATGGGAAAGAAGGGGCTTGAAAACACATTGCGTCGGTCAAAACTAACACCCTCTCTGACACACTGACATAAACGTACGTGGTGTTGAAATATTTCGACTTCACGTCGGTTCAAATCGACACTAAGTCTGACACGACCTAGATGCATGTAGTCTGACATACTTTTGACTGAAATGCCTGACACACTTTTGAGACTGAAAGGCCAGTGGCGTTGAAATATGGTAATATTGTGTTGGTTCAAATCGATGTATGTCTGAGAGACATGTCAGTGAATCAGTGATTGGATGTGGCATCGAAATAAGAAAACTTTGAGTCGAAATAATCAGAGGTTGCGTCGGTTAAAACTGACGCCAACTCTGACACTGACTGAAAAAGCTCTTCCTAATCCATTTCTGCGTGCAAAAAAACCGGGAAAATTCCCGCCCAAAATATTTCAATTTAACTGACGCATATGACATATGCCGTCGGCTAAAAGCGACAGGAAACAAGCATTAAAAAGAAAAAAAGTTTAACCCAAAGTTAAAAAATAAGCAGTTATGTTATCTCATATAATATTTTAATAAATAAAATTTAACTTATATATAATACTTAATAAAAAACATAAATATAATTTTATGATAAGATATCATCACACACGAATTGAAACATAGTCTAATTAATACATAAAATAATTAATATATTTATTCCCTGTCATCATCTGTTAGCTCGTCGTCGGCATTAGCATGATTAACGAACTCGGTAGGCAACGGTAATGATTCAAGAAAAGGAGTCTCTTCCACGCCAACCCTTGTATAGAAATTTTCATTATCAAGAATTCGATCATCCAAATTAGGTATGGTATAATCATCAATTGCATCACTATCCTCTAATACGTCAAACAAATCCCTCAGCTGGGTTCGAACAACTACGTGCCAATCTTTTTCAATTGTGTCATCCACGTAAAATGCTTGTAATGCTTGTGATGCTAATATGAAATGATCCTCTTTAAATCCCAATCGATTGAAATTCACCATAGTAAATCCATATTGATCGGTCTTCATTCCTTGTGGACTTTCACTATTAACCCGTTCGCACTTAAATAACATCACAGCTCGACCCCTATCTCCTGCCTTAGTAGGACCACAATATTTAACCTCGAACAAATCTACAACTCTGCCATAACAATTCACTTGCCCAATTGCACCAGGAACATTTGCAGGTACAAAGACACCACAATTTTGATTCTTAGGCTTATCATCCACATATTTTATACGAAATCTGAACCCATGAACAATGTGACTTTTATATCTACTCACAACCCTACTAGGATAATTAGCTAGCCAATGCAAGTTTTGAGATATCAACGTGTCATTAGCATGACATCTTGAATTCATTTGTAATAGGTATGAAGATAAAAATTGACAGAATAACTATAAACATGTTATAATTAAAATGCAAAATAATAAATAAATAATGTGATTGTTATATCAACTCACATGTTGCTTGAACCATTCTGGAAATTCTTTCTTGCTTAACTCCTTAATTTGTCGCATAGTTAACCTTTCTCGACGATGTTTAGTTTTCAAGAATTCCTCATGTTGCCTAGACAATTATGTCCAAATTTAGATAATTAATTTTTCAAAAGTTAAGAAAACCAATAAAACATTAAGATGTATGATTAAACGTTCTTACCTTCTAAATGGGCTAACTTCATCACAATTTTTTAGAATGTATTTATGGCACTGATCAAGAACATTTAGATCGAGCTCCACATTTTCTCCTGAGCCCATATAACATCATTTCGAGTCAAAAATTGATAACCCACCAGATACTCCACGTCCAATACCTTCTTCATTTCAGCCTCTACGGGTACGACGAGACTCAACATCTCTAAGATACATGGAACAGAAGGACAATCACTCATCCACCAAATATGCTTCAGCAATAGAACCTTCATGACGTCCCTTATTACGAACATAGCGCTTCAGTGTTTGCAAATATCGACAATTATAAAACAAAATACAAAATATTATAATTATTAATTAAAGTTATGACTACAATTGTAAAACATTTATAAAAATTTATTCATTACCGTTCAGTTAGATACATCCATCTATATTGAACATGCCCTGCAAGAGCTGCTTCATCTGCCAAGTGAACTGGGAGGTGCACCATTATATCAAAAAATGCAGGAAGAAATATTTTTTCAAGTTGACATAATGTCAAGGAAATTCTTGAATTCAGTTGCTTGAATCCTTCCTTAGACTCTTTCTTACTACAAAACTAACTGAAATTGCACTCAACTCTAATAATACCATTGTAACAGCTTTAGGAAAAACCGGGCGTATTGCAAGCGGGAGTAACTGCTGCATTAAAACATGGCAATCGTGCCCTTTCAACCCATGTATTTTTCGTTCATTCATGTGCACACATCGCGACAAATTTGATGAATATCCATTGAGTACCCGAATAGTAGACAACACTTTGCAAAATGCAGTTTTTTCTTCTCTTTTCAACGTGAACAATGCTGGAGGTTGAAATGTTCTATTTCCTTCTCTACGTGGGTGTTGACTACGTCTTATGTTCAAGAATTCAAGATCTCCACGTGCAGCCAATCCATCTTTAGACTCTTCTATATCTAGCAATGTTCCCACCACACTGTCACATATATTCTTCTCGATATGCATAACATTAAGATTGTGTCTAATCAACATATGTCTCAAATAAGGTAGTTCATAAAAAATAGATTTCTTCTTCCACTGATTGTTACTACTTGTACTGCTCAAAGTTCTTCTTCTGCGTTGCCCTAAAGCATCTTTGTTTGGTTTTCCAAAAGTAAATCTCAATGTAGAAAGTTCTTTGAGACATTGTAAACCAGTCCACTGCCTTGGTGCACTACGATGCTCTCGGCGACCATTAAAAGCTATGGTTTGCCTTCGAAACCTATGATTATCTTCAAGAAAGCGTTGATGCCCCATATAACAAATCTTACAACTTGCTAGCAAGTAAATAGATTCTTTATCATGCATGCAATGTGGACAGGCTTTATAACCATGTGTACTCCATCCTGACAACATTCCATAAGCCGGAAAATCACTTATAGTCTATAAGACGACAGCCTTCATCGTATATATTTGGTTGGAATACGCATCATAAGTGGGAGTGCCCACCTCCCACAACTCATTCAACTCGTCAATCAATGGACGCATGTATACATCAATCTCTTTACCATGACTGCGCTGTCCTGGTATTAACAGAGACAACAACAAATTCAGTTGCTTCATGCACATCTAAGGCGGCAAATTGTAAACAGAAAGCACCACATGCCATGTGTTATAGTCATGCCTCATTTTTCCAAAAGGATTAAATCCATCATTGGCCAACCCTAATAGGACATTTCGAATTTCTGACGCAAAATTCGGATATAAATTATCCAAATGCTTCCATGCTGGAGAATCTGAAAGATGTCTCATAAACTCATCCTTAGGACATTCATTTGCGTTCCACCTCATATGTTCAGCCATATGCTTCGACATAAAAAATTGTTGCAATCGTGCTTTTAAAGGAAAATACCACATAACCTTAGTTGCGATTTTTTTTCTCGAGCTATCCTCTGCGTTGGTAATTTTATATCTTGATTTACCACAAACCGAGCACACCATCAAATCCGAAGTATCTTTCCAACATATCATGCAATCATTGGGACATGCATCAATTTTCACATATGACAGACCCAAGTCATTTATAAGTTTTTTTTTCTTATAACAGGATTCAGGCAAACAATCCCATTCAAGCAACATTCTTTTAATTAACTCCAGTAAAGTGGTGAAGATCTCGTCTGGCATTCTCGCTAAACACTTGACCTGATACAGTCTTACAACTACTTCCAATTTCTTAAACTCCTTACAACCTGGCACCAAATCTTGATTTGCCTCTTCAAGCAACCTAAAAAAAGTCTCCACCTCTTCTGGACGCCCTTCCCCAATAGGAGGTTTAGTAGACGGCCCAACACCTTCTTCTGTTAATGGGTGGACAAATACATCATTAAGAAAATCATGCATGCCAATCATCTTATCTCTTGTTTCTTCTTCTACATTTGCTACATTTTGCTCTCCAATGTTTTGCTCGCCATGATGTCGCCACTAAGCGTTTTTATAATCTTTATCCATATTATACAATATGAGATGTTCAACAATAGTGTTCCTAACAAAAGTATATTGATTACAACATCTTTTGCAAGGACATCTAAACTTATTAGGACCAACACCATTTGCAACTGCTTGATCCAAAAACAAATTAATTCTAGCTGTATACGCTTCAAAATTTTGGGGTATCGTCAACCAACTATTGTCCATGTTTTACCACTTTACGAGGGGAAAATATTACGTTGACACTAAGATCCCTACAATCTTTCAATCCCTATCATGTAGGCATAACTATTAAAATTTTCAATTTCTACCTTTCAACCCTCGAACTCTATCACTTTTAGGATATATATTAGTGTTATGAGATTATGACACTTGTCAATAGATTGTGCATTTAATTAGTTAGTTTGTTACATGTATTTGGCTTCTATATAAGTCTAAGTGTAATGACTTCCTGTGTAAGAAATATACACAATAATACATTCATCTCTCTCTTCTTACTTTCTCTATCTAAGTTCTTGATAATTATCTCTGATATATCTGTATACATATTAACATGGTATCAATCGCTGGATCAGCTAACGCTAATTTGTTCAATCATTCTGTTGCTTCCGCTTCTCCAATTTGATATAGCCTCCACGATTGTCGATCTTTTTCTCTCAATTTCTAGGGTTTGCTGCTGCTCGCGATTGTGTTCTTTCTCTGTACGATTGCAGATCTCCTTCTTCTCTCAATTTCTAGGGTTTGCTGCAAGTTGAGATCTTTGACGTTGTGTTGAAGGTTTGCTGCACACCAGGTGTTTGTTTTGTTGTTTAGGTGACAATTTTTTTCTTCGAAGATCGCAAATATGGTAACTGCATCACAACTTCAGATTCTTCAATCTCCAATTACTGCTCTCATTTCCACAATTCCTACTTATGTGAATATTAAGCTTGATGATACGAATTACTTGAATTGGCAATTTCAAATGCAATTGTTGTTAGAAGGTCATGGAATTATGTAATTTGTTGATGGCTCTAATCACTGTCCTCCTCGATTTATTGTTAATTCAAGTGAATCTGGTATAGTCTCTGGTAATTCTTCTTCTCAAATTGAGAATGATGCATATGTTGTTTGGAAAATGCATGATCGTTCATTGATGCAACTGATTACTGTGACTTTATCAACTGATGCCATTTCTTGTGCTATTGGTAGTTCTAGTGCTTGTGACCTTTGGAATAGATTGAAAGAACAGTGCTCTACTTTTTCAAGAACTAGCATATTTCAGATGAAATCTAATTTGCAAACTATTAAGAAAGGGTCAGATTCTGTGTCTAAATATTTGCAGCGAATTAAGGAGGCTCGAGATTACTTGTCTGCTGCTGGGGTTTACTTTGCTGATGAGGATATTGTCATATTGGCACTCAATGGCTTACCTCTTGAGTACAATACTTTTCGATGTGTTATTCGAGGCAGGGAAGGTGTAATTTCCCTTAAAGACTTTAGGTCTCAGTTACTTGCAGAAGAACTAATTGTGGAGAGCAATGTATCAGCTCAGTTTTTGTCTGCCATGGTTGCCAATACCAATACCATTTCTAAACCTAAGTCTTCCTCTTATCATACTCAATCTCATACTGGTCATGTGCCATATAGTTCATCTGCTGGATCATCTAATGGTCATACTGGTGGTTTTAGACAGTTTAACAATAATAGGCATCATGGTAAAGGAAAGTTCAATCAAGGGTATAGGTATCCTGTACTAAGACAATAGTTCTTTAATCAGACTCATGTCCCTACCTCAGGTGTTCTTGGTCTATCTCCAAATGTGCCTTTTGCCCAATCTATTTTCTGTCAGTTGTGTAATGCATATGGTCATACTGCACCATTTTGCCACTCTAAGACAGTGGATAAATCTAGTTGCCAGATTTGTGGGAAGAACAACCACATAACTTGGTTCTGCTTTTACAATGATAAGGGTCATTCATACATTGGTCCACAGCAACCATCCATGGTTCAGTATTCCTATGCTCCTTCAGCACCTCAGTTTCCTTCTCAGTCTGCAATGAAAGCCATGCATACAATGGTTCCATCATCTTCTTAGGCATCTTCATCTCAGACTTCTCCTCAACTTTGGCTTGCTGATTCTGGGGCCACGAATCACATGACCACTGATTTCAGTAACTTGTCTTTAGCCTATCCATATCCAACAAATGAGACAGTTCAAACTGCTAATGGAGAAGGTTTGAAAGTATCCCATGTTGGTAGCACTGTTATTCATACACTAGTACATCATATCAAATTAAATTCTGTTTTATATGTGCCCAAGTTGTCTTAGAATCTATTATCCGTGCATAGAATTTGTCTTGATAACAACTGTTGGTTAATTTTTGATGCATTTTGTTTTTGGATTCAGGACAAGGCCACATGGAGGATCCTCTACAAAGGGCTATGTAGTAATGGACTTTATCCCATCCCTTCCTTTACCAAACATCATGCTTCTTATTCACTAAGCAATATCACGGTTACTGCACATATGGGACAACTTATCAGTTCATCTCTTTGGCATAGTAGGTTAGGTCACCCTACCAATAATATTGTTTTTACTATGCTAAGTAAAGCTAATATTAGGTGTTCCAAGGATGATGTACCAATAGTCTGTCATAGTTGCCTAGAAGGGAAGTTTACTAAATTGCCTTTTCATTCTAGTACTCATCAATCTCAAATACCTTTTGAAGTTGTACACAGTGACCTTTGGGGTCCTGCACCATGTAATTCAATTGATGGTTTCAAATTCTATGTAACTATCATTGATAAATGTACTAGATTCTGTTGGGTGTTCCCACTTATAAATAAATCAGACTTTTTTGATACATTTGTCTCCTTTTATGCCTTTGTTCAAGCTCAGTTTTCTGCAACCATTAAGATTTTACAAACAGATGGTGGGGGAGAGTATATAAATCATAAACTACAAGCTTTTCTCAAAGTCAAAGGGGTGTTACATCAAATCTCTTGTCCATACACTCCTGAGCAAAACGGCTTAGCTGAAAGAAAACATAGGCATCTTATAGAAACTACTGTTACCCTGCTGCAATATGCCAAGCTTCCCTCTCCATTTTGGTCTTTTGCTTGTCAGGTTGCTGCCTATTTAATCAATAGGATGCCTACACCAGTTTTAAAACATAAGTCTCCATTTGAGTTACTATTTGGTACATCTCCTGTGATTACTCATCTTAGAGTTTTTGGGTGTTCGTGTTTTCCTTTACTAAAGCCCTATAACACTTCCAAATTACAACCTAAAACTACTGAGTGTGTTTTTCTGGGGTATGCCTCTAAATATAAGGGCTTTATTTGTTATGATGTCTTAAAGGGTAGCATATATACATCTTGGCATGTTGTGTTTGATGAATCCACTTTTCCTTATCAACAATTGCTAGCTCAATCTAACAAGTGTGTCATATCATGTGACTCATCACCTGCATCTTCAGTTGTTCATCCTTCAATATCCTTCGCAGTGGAACCAACACCATCTCTCATACCTTAGCAAACAATTTCCACCCCTATAACCCTATACTCTTCTACTTTGAATCCCACAGATGCTTCATCTCCTCAGTCCATTACTGTCTCAGCAAGCTCTTCCTCCTTACTCCTTGTGGATCCTGAGTTTAGTCCTAATCAACTACAACCAGTGTTGCCTATTGCTTTTTTAAATATGCATCCTATGCAAACTCGGAGTAAGAATGGTATTATTAAGAAGAAAGCATTCCTCAGCACTCTCAGTGATTACAGTTATGTTGATTTGTCAATGTGTGAGCCTGCAACTTATAAATCTGCCCTTAAGGTCCCTGTTTGGTATAAAGCCCTGCAAGAAGAGATTGAAGCACTGCATACTCAAGAAACTTGGAGTTTGGTTCCATTACCTTTTCATAAAAACTTAGTGGGCTGCAAATGGATTTTCAAGCTTAAGAAGAATTCTGATGGTTTTATTTCCAGGCATAAAGCTAGGCTAGTAGCCAAGGGCTTTAGTCAAGAACTTGGACTGGATTATGGGGAAACTTTTAGCCTTGTCATCAAACCTATTATTATTCGATTAATTCTAGCATTGGCTTCACATTTTGAATGGTCGTTAAGGCATCTTGATGTTAAAAATGCGTTCCTACATGGCTTGTTGCAAGAAGAGGTATATATGGCTCAGCCTTCAGGGTTTGAAGATCCAAATCATCCTGAGTTCGTATGTAAATTGTACAAATCTTTATATGGGTTGAAACAGGCCCCAAGGGCATCGAATGAAAGGTTCACCAATTTTCTGCTTTCTCTTGGTTTTGCTTCCACTTATGCTGATTCTTCTTTGTTTGTGAAGCATATTGGTACTGAGATTGTGATTTTACTACTCTATGTTGATGACATAATTGTCACTGGTAGTGCTTCTTCTGTCATTCAACAAGTAATTGACTCTCTTACAGTTGAATTTGATATTAAAGATCTGGGAAATCTGCACTACTTCCTTGGCATCCAAATTGATAGAACTGGTACATGTTTTTTCTTGTCTCAGACCAAGTATATACAAGAGTTATTACAGAAAGCAGAAATGGTTGATTGCAAGCCGTGTGATACACCATGCTTGCCTTACAATCGATTACTCAAGGATAATGGTTCTCATTTTAACAATCCTGCAGCCTATCGAAGTATAGTAGGTGCATTGCAGTATCTCACTTTCACCAGGTCGGACATTGCTTTTTCTGTTCATCAAGTGTGTCAGTTTATGCAGGCCCCTATGGTTTCTCACTACACTGCAGTCAAGAGAATATTGTGATACTTAAAAGGTAGTATGACCTTTGGTATATCATATTCTGATAGTGACTTACAATTAAAGGCTTTTAGTGATGCAGATTGGGCCGGAGACCCTAATGATTGAAGGTCTACCACGGGCTAAATTGTGTTTTTAGGTGGCAATCCCATTTCCTGGTCCTCTAAGAAACAGAATACCGTGTCACGATCCTCTACAGAAGCGAAATATCAGGCTATGTCTTCCACTTCAGCTGAACTTGATTGGATACAACAACTTCTTCAGTTTCTGCACATCAAACTTCCAATAGCTCCAGTTCTCTTTTGTGACAATTTGTCCGTAGTAGCCCTGTCATTTAATCATGTTCAACATCAGCGTACGAAACACATTGAGATAGATGTTCATTTTGTGCGTGAACGGGTTGCCAAACATCGTCTCATGTCCAGTTTGTATCTTCCAGGGAGCAGTTTGCGGATATACTAACAAAATGACTTAGTTCTCCTTTGTTTCGGTCTCATTGTACCAATCTCATGCTTGGTTCATCCAAACCTGAGATTGAGGGGGGATGTTAGGATATATATTAGTGTTATGAGATTATGACATTTGTCAACAGATTGTGCATTTAGTTAGTTAGTTTGTTACATGTATTTGGCTTCTATATAAGTCTAAGTGTAATGACTTCCTGTGTAAGAAATATACACAATAATACATTCATCTCTCTCTCTTCTTACTTTCTCTCTCTAAGTTCTTGATAATTCTCTCTGATATATCTGTATACATATTAACAATCATGATTGCAATCTTTTAATTTTCAACACCTATTATAGTAAAAACAAATTAAAATAACAACAAAAAGTTATCAAAATTATGGTCATCTAATCTATTCTAGTAAATAACAACCAAAAGTTATCAAAGTTATCAAAATAACAACAAAAACAAATTAAAATAACAATTAGAGTGCAAAACAAATTAATTTAACATAATATATTCTTATATTACTAAATATTATAAGTTTATGTTATATTTAATATTGTCAATTTAACATAAATGCTTATAAATATTCATTCCATTTTCTCATAACAATTCAAGTGACAAAATTAATGAATTCGACTAAATATTTATTAATTTAACAAAAATAGTAGAAATTTATCTAAGCACTTAAATTAGAATTTTTAAATAAATAAACTTGTGTATTATACAATTTAAAAATTAAAGAATTTAGTGATAGAAACCTGAATTATGGAAGAATTCCGTCGTTGATCAATTCTTTATGTACTCAACCAGCTCAAATAAATTCCCTACAAAAATAAATTGTAAATAAAAATTAAACATAAGAGGAGAAAATAAAAATATCAGAAGCAAGAAAAACTTACTGTTGTGAAGAAGGAACAAATGAAGTTGGAAGAACAAATAAGAAAGATGTGAGAGAGAAAACACGGGGGAGGGTTTGTAAATTGGAAGAATGAATAAGAAAGATGCAAGAGAGGAAGAAGAAAACACGGGGGAGAGTTTATAAAGACCATTAATCTGTCGCTTACAACCGACACCGGGTTTCAAAATATTTAAAAAACTAAAATCTATGTCCCTCAGAACCGAAGCAGGCTTTAAAATATTTAAAAACAATAATTAGTGTCGCGTAGAAGCGACACCCATACTTTATGTCGCTTAAAAGCGACACTATTTTATTTAAAGTGAAACCAATATTTAAAAATTATTAAGATGTATGTCGGTTATAAGCGACATTAAATGTTTACGTCGGTTAAAAGCGACATAAACAATTTATGACGCTTACAAGCAACAGTAAATCCGACGTCATGTTCAGTAGCTGTCGCAAATGTTTTTTCCGCCACTATATTATATTAAACCGACATCACCCACTGACACTATATGTAAGATCCCACATCGCCCAGGGGTGAGGATCCTGTAAGCCTTATATGTATATTCTCATCTCTACCTAGCATGAGGCATTTTGGGAGCTCACTAGCTTCGGGTTCCATCGGAACTCCGAAGTTAAGCGAATTCGCACGAGAGCAATCTCATGATGGGTGACTGATCGGATTATATTTATACATATTTTACATCAAATTCTCTCGTCTTTTCTTAGTTAGTTTCTTATATTTTTGAGCTATTTACTTTGTTTTTGTGTTTTTTAGTATTTATCTAGTAAATAAAATAAATATTGCACAAGTGAGATTTTAAGTGATAAAATCGTCAAAACTGTCTTGCCCACTATTTTTGGTTAATAAAAATAAGATAGTATTATAAATATATATATATATATTATATATATATTTATATTTATATATATATATGATGTTAATTGAGTGGGGTTTTGGCAGAAAGCAACGCCTGGGGATCAAATAAAGGAGAAAAGCATAAAAAAAAAGAAACTGACAGGAATTAAAATAGAGGATGGGGCGCACTGCAGAAAGCAGTGGAGGCGTGCGGGGAGACAAGAAAGAATGGGCAGGAAATGTGGGGATGTGCTCGGCATTTAAAGGAGGGAGACACGTAGAAGGAAGGAGGGGGGGATAAGGAAAGAAGGTTTGGAGTTGCGAAGAGGCAAGCAGGGCCGAGGCGCTGCTTTTGCAGCAAGCAGGGAGACAGAGAGAAACAACTGCGAAGGAACTGGAGGAGTTGCTGCCTCTGCAGCTTGGGGACGCAACGTTGCGGAGGGAAGTCGAGAAGAGCAGCGTGAGGAGGCAAGGGAGCAGGCAGCGTGAAGACAGGCTGCTTGGCACGGCTTTGGGCAGCAAGGTCAATACGCAGGAGCTGCGAAGGCAGCTTGGAAAACACTCCTCGGGGGCTGCTGTTTTTGGAGCAGAGGACGTGCAGTGCTTGCATGCTGGTGTACGTGGAGGAGCCTCGGGGGATAGTAAAGGCCTGCGTGAAATGTGAAGGTTTGGTGCGCCTGGCAGAGCAGCAAAAAGTCGCGGGGAGAAGGAGGAAGGCAGGCGCGGGAGAGAGAGGCGCTGTCTTAGGAGCAGGAAGGAACAACGCTGCCTTCCTGGCAGCGAAGGACAGAAGCAGTGGTGTGCTGCCTTGGGCGAGACGCGAGGCAGAGCGCAGGAGGATAGGCGGGGGAAGAAGTCAGCAGGAGTGCTGCCCTCGTGCAGCAGCAGGAATAAAGAAACGAGACGCGCTGGGACAGGGAGACAGTCAGTGCAGCAAGTGCTGCCTTGGCAGCACGTGTAAGGAGCGCAGGAAACGTGGGTGGTCAGCACGGCAGCAATCCTGCCTGGTCAGCACGGCAACAGTGCAGGAAGCGCAACAACACTGCAGTCCTCATTCGGTTTAATCCTCCAACTCACGTTTTATTTCTGTTTTAATTTTAAATAATGTATAACTAATTTTATTTTGGCTAGAGTTTAATTCAAAACCATGGATATATTTGTAATTTGAATTGATTACCTTCAGTTGTGATTTCTGAGTTGTGATTTAATTTGCTTAACTACTTGATTGATAACTTATTTTTGTATGTCGATTAAGGATGCATACTTAATTTACATGCATGAATTTGATGCTAGAATATAAGTGAATTTCACCTAATCGTTATGAACTTATATTCACAAGTAGTGAAGGTCGCTTATAAACGATCGCGTTAGGTAAATTCTTGGCATAAGTTTCATGCAATTCATAGTAACAAGTGCCTCGTCAATGCTTATGATTTTCATAAAACTTAATGATTCTTGCTTGTATCTCTATTATGCAATTCATGTAGGGAACTTGTAGGGAATGTTTTGGGTTGTCGTATGCAATCATCCAACCTAATAAAAGTAGGAAAATCTGAAGGTTAATTTAAGCGGACCTAATTAACTTGGGGCGTTGAGAATTTACAATTTATTGAAAGAACAACTGAAAATCAATTTAGGTTGCATATGTGGCATGTGTGGAGAATAATCCTCTAGCCAGTCCGTCATTTATCATTTTACCTTAATTTTATGTTTTTGTCAATTTTGTAATTTATTTAAGTTTAATTTACTTTTCATCAAAATCAATCCCCCATTTTATTTTAAAGTGTTAGATTTATTAGAAATCATTTTAGTTTGTGTTTTCTTAAGTCTTGAGTTGTTTTGAGTCTTTTGATTTATTTTAGTTTATTTGTTAGTTTTATTTTGAGTTATTATATTTAAGTGTTTTGAGTCAAGTTTAATATTTTAAATTTTGTTTTTACGTTTTTAATTTAATTTTACTTTGATTAGCATCCCTAGTTAATCCCCGGCCTAGAACGATCCCTACTTACATCATTACTACAACTGTCACAAATAGGGTTTAAATTTGTGCGTTAGTTAATTTTCGCACCAAATTTTTGGCGCCGTTGCCGGGGATTAGCAAATTTGCTAATCCTTGTTTATGTTTTTGTTTGTGTTTTATTTTATTTTATTTGTGTTTATTTTATGTTATTTTATTTTTGGTTTGTTATGTCTTTTACTTTTGATATTTGATTTAGTTTTCTTTCTTTGATTTTAGTTACAAATGGAGCAAGACCTGGATTCTACTAGCATTCAAGATCTATTGGCACAGCTCACTGCTCAATTAACTCATAATGCCGAACGGACCACAATGCCAAGTGGCCCTACTTTTGATATGCCCTATGAGCAAGGATTTCAAACTCATCAATATCCCCAATTTTCTGCAAATGAAGATGTTTGGGGATATCAGGGCCATAACCAATCAAGGGGCAACATGTTTTCCAACGCTTACAATTCGGATTGGAGAGGTAATTCAGATTATATGTGGGGAGAACCTCAACAATTCCAACAAGGTGGATATTGGCAGCAAGAGGACGCGTTCTATTCAAGACCTATGCAGCCACCACAGCATCCCCCACAACAATTCCAATCGAATCAAAGTATGCCCGTGGATTATAATCAAATGCTTGAAGAATTAATTTCTTCGGTACAGGGTTCACAAAAAGAAGAACAATTGCCTCCATCGGAAGAGTTCTATCAATGGCCATATGAACCACCACAACAATCTCCCCAATCAAATTCAGGTACGTCTTCGGATAATGACATTTTGAATAAGTTACTAACCTCTTTGACCCAGGACGTAGAAAATCGAAACATGGAGATGCAAAATAAAGCCAACAAGGTGGATGCATTGGAGGAGCAAGTTGGGCAGATTATGGAATTCATGGCACATATTCGAGATCAAGGTAACATGGAGGATGACGTTGTTCCTGAACCATCCAAACAGAGCCCGAACATGGATGAATTGCCAATTCAAGAAGAAGATGAGGATGACGACTTGGGCAGTTTAGAAGAATTCTTATCGCAAACCCCCCAAGTCCTTATGTCATCCAACTCAGGTGAGGAGGTTCAAAATTCAATTCATTCTAACATCGTTCCACCAAATGTCCTTTTTTCTTGCAGGTTTTTAAATCTCAAGGAAGAAGTGAATGAAAAAGACGTTGTGGAAGATATTCCAGAAAATGAGGTGGCCGGAGAATTTGTTGAACATATCAAAGAGGCTGTGCATGAGACAAACAAGTCCAAAGGAGTTAAAACTGAGGACACGGGACAAGCCACAACCATCATAGTAAACCTGGCTAAGTTCAAAGTCCCGGAAACGTTCAAAGACGTGGTGTTTATAATTGAGTTTGAATGTGACTGTAAGCCATCTTCTCCATTTTTTATTTTAATTTATACTAACATTTTTCTGATTTTGATGATTCAGGCACCCACTCTTGAATTTAAACCATTGCCGGATCATTTCAAGTACCACCGTCCGTTCAATGATAAGCCCATGCATTTGAATAATGAAGGGAGGCCTAGGAATCACCCACAATCAGATTTGCATTCCTAATCCCTTCTCTTTACTGCTTTCATTTTGTTTTGTTATTTAGTTGTGATTTTTGTTTTGTTTATTTAGTTGTGATTTTTGTTTAGAAAGTTGAACTTAGTCTTTTTACTTTGTTTTACTTATTGTTGTGTTTTCTTAATTAAGTTGTTAAAAATACATAAAAAATAAAAAAAATAAAAATTAAAAAAAAAATTAAAAAAAAAACTTAAAAACATAAACATTCATATAAATAAAAAAAAAAAAAAAAATATATATATAAAAAAAAAAAAAACTTAAATGCATAAATTTTTTACAATAACTTGTAATTTAATTTCGTTCATTGGTCATTGGTTGGTGGTGCCTCGGAGGTCGACGGAGCCCCTGAAAGACGAAGCGCCAGAGCTGGATCATTCAGAGCCTCAATACTTGGTGCTGCTCCCGAGGACGAAGGCAACACAAACCTCGGGAGTAACGCCATAAACCGTTGATGATCACTCTGAATCCGCACTTCGGACTCCTGCATCTGATCCAGCTTCCTCTTCATGCTGGTTGAGTAATTGGTTGCAAGCATGTGCAAATCCCTGTTCTCATGCCTAAGCACTCTGACCTCATGCCGAAGACTAGCCACTTCAGCCATCAACGACTCCACCTGACGGGTTCGTGCAAGAAGGCGCTGACCCATGTTTGATACTGAGCCTGCGCATCGGACGCTGTAGGCCATAGAGTCCTGAACAGCCAGTTCGTCGGACCGCCTAGAAAGTATCCTAGTGTCTCTAGGAGTGAGCAGATTTCTGGCCACCACCGATGCGGTTGTTTCGTTCATCATCATGGAATCCCCAACTGTAAGAGGACCATTTGGGGATATGAAGGATGGCTGCCAAATGTTGGTTGGAGAAGATATATCACTATCTTCCCCAACATTCAAGTTAAGGCGACGGTCAGAGGGGCAAGACATATTTGAAGGTGTTGAGAATGAATAGTCGGACTGATCAAGATTAAAAGAAATGCAAGGAGGAAGTGTTTACAGGAGGGAGTGTTTACAGGGGAGCTTAAGTTTGTTGTGGAACAAAAATGAGCGTTCTTATAAGAAGAAGAAATCGTTGAGGCGCCCTCTCGCAAATCGAAGAGCCGGGCTCCTTTCTCAAAAGCCGGATTCTTTTCTCAAAAGCGGCGTCGCCGTTCTCAAAAGTCGGACTCCGTCTCAAAAGTCGGTTCCTTTCTCAAAAGTCGGACGCTGCTCTCTCAAAAGTCGGGCGTCTTTATCAAAAGTCGGAGCGGTCAGGAATCACGAGGCGAACAGCTTTTCCAATTTTGTCGTCACTCGTCACGCGCTGTCAGCTTTGCGCAAATTACGGGTGACTTTTTCAGAAAGCGCGTGACCTGTACTGTTCATCCATCCACCGGCTGCCGACAGGGGTAAAAGAACAGTTTCGGTTGTGAAGAAAAATTCTATAAACGTCTACCTTCGCCTTCAACAGCAAAGGCAAACACTCTCAACACTTCTTCATCTCCGAAATTTTTCATCTCCCAAAATGCCTTTCCAACAAACCCTCTCGAGTTTCTCTGTGTTTCTCATTCCCTGGGATACCTTTGCAAATAAATCATCTAGAGCTAGAGTATTTCATATCATGAAGGTTGAAAGCAAGAGTATCTCATATCACGTTTTCTTCCTGTCCTTGTCCTTGTCTTTGTGGCAAGGAGAAAGCGGGCAATCAGCCAGCACTCGGTGTCAATCTTCCAATCTAAGAACCGACTGCCTGGAAATCCTTCCTGATTGCTTACCTAGCATTGCTCTCGAGTGCTCTTCTTCAACCACTGATGTACTTCCGAAGAAGTCGCCACATCTGCCTGGAGAACAGACATGGCAAGTGAAAATGATACTTGAAGCATGTGGAGACAAGGTGCTGTTTCATCTTCAAGATCAAGTCTCATTTTCCTTGCTAAGAAGTTCCCCAGCCCAGTTCAAGCATACACCTGTGGAACGATACTTCTTCAAAAGCAAAAGTATCCCATATCATCAGAGTCAGAGGCAAAGATTTCTCATGGCATGCTTTTCCTTTACCCTTGCTCTTGGCTACGGGGCAAGGTGAAAGAAAGGCAATCGGTCGGCACTTGGACAGATTGAACAAAGAAGCAGACCACCACCTATTCCTCGTGCCTACCTGCCATGCAGAAGAACAAAAAGAGAAGAATGTAGCCTGCAGACTCAATCAACCCAGCAGAAGGAGTCTGAGTTGAAACCAAGAGCTCGAGAAGCTTCAACAACACCACCAATCAAGTCTCATTTTCCTTGCTAAGAAGTTCCGAGGCCAGTTCAAGTTCAAAGCTGTGGAAAGTCACCAAACAGGACCAATGATCACTTTTTAGTTTTATTCATTGTCTTTTATTTTCATTTTTAATTTTTCGTTTGCATTTTCTATATTTTCTTGCGTACTTAACTGATTTATTTCTTTTCTTTGCAGGAACTTTTGGTTATTTCCACCCTTGAAGTTGATTGCAAAATTTTAGCTTGGGGGGTCATCGCTTGATTTTCTGCAAATTAGGGAAGTTTTCAGTCCTATTGCTTTATTTTATTTCGTTATATTTATCTACTTTATTTTTATTTGCATATTATTATATTTTCTGACATTGGGGACAATGTCTAGTTTAAGTGTGGGGGTAAAGAGTATGAAAAATGACCAAATTGAAAATTTTTGTACCTTCGACTTTGAACTGGTTTCATTTGTTTCCATGTTATTGCTTTGTTTTCTTAATTAGTTTTGTTTTATTAAAAAAAAAAAAAAAAAAAAAAAAAAAAAAAAAAAAAAAAATTCGGAAAATTTTAAAAATCCAAAAATATTTCCTTGTTTTCCTTATTGTTTTGAATTAGATTTTTGTTAGTTTCCCGACCCAATGATATAATTGAATAAAATTTGAACCATGATCATCAAGAACTTAGTTAACATGTGTTGTGTGAAATTCCTTATTCTCGTGTTAGTTTGTACATTTTTGTTCATCTTTGAAAAACCAAATGCACATAGCCTTGTTGATGTGAAATTAAAGCATGATTTAAAGCTCCATATGTGAATTTAGTGACCATATACATCCTATGTGAGTTTTTGAGCCTATTGAAAGTGTGTGCATTTTTCATACACTCCTATTCTTTCATGTGTGATGAACTTATGTGAGATACATCTCTAGAACTTGCATAACGATCTTTCGAAATTTTTGTCATTGATTGCATGAACTTGAAAATGATAGAGGCATTAGGTTTACCACCATGGCCCAAATAACCTTGTTTCCCAAAGAAAAATAATATCATTAGATTGCCAATTTGAGCCGTGTATGTGAGCCTTTTATTTCTTATCACCAGATATGTCTACCCTTATGCCTGAAATAAATATTTTTCCTTACCCTTTCCAAGCGAGCAATGCAAGATTGTCTTATGAGAAATGTTTGTGAAGTACTTTGGAGGGTGTTTGGCAAAAGAATAAGTGTGGGGGTTTTTCATATTTGTTTCTGTTTGAAAAAAAAAAAAAAAAAAAAAAAAAAAAAAAAAAAAAAGAAAAGAAAAGGAAAAGAAAAAGAAAGATTGTATACAAAGAAAATAAAAAGTTTTAAAGTTTCAGTTTAAGTTTTTGGTTGGAGATGTCTGAAGAATCGTTGGAGAGCTTGAGTTCTTATAAATCTAAAGAAAATAATTGCTTGTAATGTAGCTTGGAACTTTTGTTTTTCCTATTCTTTCGTTTCAATAACCCTATCCCTAAGCCTCATTACATCCAATAAAAGTCCTCTTGATTTAAGTTTTGTAATTATGATTGTGGAGAAGTGATCTTTATGCAAGCTTATGGTAGAACTTTCACATTCGTTTCTTTGAGCGAAACACATTAAAACTAAACACATGTGGGATTGAGTGCATATTCCGTGAGAAGTTTGCTAGTTTGCATATGGTGTTTTTAAAATAAAAATTTGAAATTGCATGAGCATGGCTATCCCACACACTACACTTCAAGGATGTTTCAAAGATTACTGCTAATATTTGAATAAGGAAAAAAATGAACTTGAATTGCTTGTTGATGTTAGCTATGGCTCTTGATGATTATGTTCTCAAATGAAATTCTATGAGGGTAATATAGGGGAAAACTAATAATTTTCATGTTATTACTTTTTCTGTTTTCTCTGTTTTGCTCGAGGACTAGCAAAAGCTAAGTGTGGGGGTATTTGATCGGATTATATTTATACATATTTTACATCAAATTCTCTCGTCTTTTCTTAGTTAGTTTCTTATATTTTTGAGCTATTTACTTTGTTTTTGTGTTTTTTAGTATTTATCTAGTAAATAAAATAAATATTGCACAAGTGAGATTTTAAGTGATAAAATCGTCAAAACTGTCTTGCCCACTATTTTTGGTTAATAAAAATAAGATAGTATTATAAATATATATATATATATTATATATATATTTATATTTATATATATATATGATGTTAATTGAGTGGGGTTTTGGCAGAAAGCAACGCCTGGGGATCAAATAAAGGAGAAAAGCATAAAAAAAAAGAAACTGACAGGAATTAAAATAGAGGATGGGGCGCACTGCAGAAAGCAGTGGAGGCGTGCGGGGAGACAAGAAAGAATGGGCAGGAAATGTGGGGATGTGCTCGGCATTTAAAGGAGGGAGACACGTAGAAGGAAGGAGGGGGGGATAAGGAAAGAAGGTTTGGAGTTGCGAAGAGGCAAGCAGGGCCGAGGCGCTGCTTTTGCAGCAAGCAGGGAGACAGAGAGAAACAACTGCGAAGGAACTGGAGGAGTTGCTGCCTCTGCAGCTTGGGGACGCAACGTTGCGGAGGGAAGTCGAGAAGAGCAGCGTGAGGAGGCAAGGGAGCAGGCAGCGTGAAGACAGGCTGCTTGGCACGGCTTTGGGCAGCAAGGTCAATACGCAGGAGCTGCGAAGGCAGCTTGGAAAACACTCCTCGGGGGCTGCTGTTTTTGGAGCAGAGGACGTGCAGTGCTTGCATGCTGGTGTACGTGGAGGAGCCTCGGGGGATAGTAAAGGCCTGCGTGAAATGTGAAGGTTTGGTGCGCCTGGCAGAGCAGCAAAAAGTCGCGGGGAGAAGGAGGAAGGCAGGCGCGGGAGAGAGAGGTTGTCAGGTTGTCAGGTTGCTGCCTATTTAATCAATAGGATGCCTACACCAGTTTTAAAACATAAGTCTCCATTTGAGTTACTATTTGGTACATCTCCTGTGATTACTCATCTTAGAGTTTTTGGGTGTTCGTGTTTTCCTTTACTAAAGCCCTATAACACTTCCAAATTACAACCTAAAACTACTGAGTGTGTTTTTCTGGGGTATGCCTCTAAATATAAGGGCTTTATTTGTTATGATGTCTTAAAGGGTAGCATATATACATCTTGGCATGTTGTGTTTGATGAATCCACTTTTCCTTATCAACAATTGCTAGCTCAATCTAACAAGTGTGTCATATCATGTGACTCATCACCTGCATCTTCAGTTGTTCATCCTTCAATATCCTTCGCAGTGGAACCAACACCATCTCTCATACCTTAGCAAACAATTTCCACCCCTATAACCCTATACTCTTCTACTTTGAATCCCACAGATGCTTCATCTCCTCAGTCCATTACTGTCTCAGCAAGCTCTTCCTCCTTACTCCTTGTGGATCCTGAGTTTAGTCCTAATCAACTACAACCAGTGTTGCCTATTGCTTTTTTAAATATGCATCCTATGCAAACTCGGAGTAAGAATGGTATTATTAAGAAGAAAGCATTCCTCAGCACTCTCAGTGATTACAGTTATGTTGATTTGTCAATGTGTGAGCCTGCAACTTATAAATCTGCCCTTAAGGTCCCTGTTTGGTATAAAGCCCTGCAAGAAGAGATTGAAGCACTGCATACTCAAGAAACTTGGAGTTTGGTTCCATTACCTTTTCATAAAAACTTAGTGGGCTGCAAATGGATTTTCAAGCTTAAGAAGAATTCTGATGGTTTTATTTCCAGGCATAAAGCTAGGCTAGTAGCCAAGGGCTTTAGTCAAGAACTTGGACTGGATTATGGGGAAACTTTTAGCCTTGTCATCAAACCTATTATTATTCGATTAATTCTAGCATTGGCTTCACATTTTGAATGGTCGTTAAGGCATCTTGATGTTAAAAATGCGTTCCTACATGGCTTGTTGCAAGAAGAGGTATATATGGCTCAGCCTTCAGGGTTTGAAGATCCAAATCATCCTGAGTTCGTATGTAAATTGTACAAATCTTTATATGGGTTGAAACAGGCCCCAAGGGCATCGAATGAAAGGTTCACCAATTTTCTGCTTTCTCTTGGTTTTGCTTCCACTTATGCTGATTCTTCTTTGTTTGTGAAGCATATTGGTACTGAGATTGTGATTTTACTACTCTATGTTGATGACATAATTGTCACTGGTAGTGCTTCTTCTGTCATTCAACAAGTAATTGACTCTCTTACAGTTGAATTTGATATTAAAGATCTGGGAAATCTGCACTACTTCCTTGGCATCCAAATTGATAGAACTGGTACATGTTTTTTCTTGTCTCAGACCAAGTATATACAAGAGTTATTACAGAAAGCAGAAATGGTTGATTGCAAGCCGTGTGATACACCATGCTTGCCTTACAATCGATTACTCAAGGATAATGGTTCTCATTTTAACAATCCTGCAGCCTATCGAAGTATAGTAGGTGCATTGCAGTATCTCACTTTCACCAGGTCGGACATTGCTTTTTCTGTTCATCAAGTGTGTCAGTTTATGCAGGCCCCTATGGTTTCTCACTACACTGCAGTCAAGAGAATATTGTGATACTTAAAAGGTAGTATGACCTTTGGTATATCATATTCTGATAGTGACTTACAATTAAAGGCTTTTAGTGATGCAGATTGGGCCGGAGACCCTAATGATTGAAGGTCTACCACGGGCTAAATTGTGTTTTTAGGTGGCAATCCCATTTCCTGGTCCTCTAAGAAACAGAATACCGTGTCACGATCCTCTACAGAAGCGAAATATCAGGCTATGTCTTCCACTTCAGCTGAACTTGATTGGATACAACAACTTCTTCAGTTTCTGCACATCAAACTTCCAATAGCTCCAGTTCTCTTTTGTGACAATTTGTCCGTAGTAGCCCTGTCATTTAATCATGTTCAACATCAGCGTACGAAACACATTGAGATAGATGTTCATTTTGTGCGTGAACGGGTTGCCAAACATCGTCTCATGTCCAGTTTGTATCTTCCAGGGAGCAGTTTGCGGATATACTAACAAAATGACTTAGTTCTCCTTTGTTTCGGTCTCATTGTACCAATCTCATGCTTGGTTCATCCAAACCTGAGATTGAGGGGGGATGTTAGGATATATATTAGTGTTATGAGATTATGACATTTGTCAACAGATTGTGCATTTAGTTAGTTAGTTTGTTACATGTATTTGGCTTCTATATAAGTCTAAGTGTAATGACTTCCTGTGTAAGAAATATACACAATAATACATTCATCTCTCTCTCTTCTTACTTTCTCTCTCTAAGTTCTTGATAATTCTCTCTGATATATCTGTATACATATTAACAATCATGATTGCAATCTTTTAATTTTCAACACCTATTATAGTAAAAACAAATTAAAATAACAACAAAAAGTTATCAAAATTATGGTCATCTAATCTATTCTAGTAAATAACAACCAAAAGTTATCAAAGTTATCAAAATAACAACAAAAACAAATTAAAATAACAATTAGAGTGCAAAACAAATTAATTTAACATAATATATTCTTATATTACTAAATATTATAAGTTTATGTTATATTTAATATTGTCAATTTAACATAAATGCTTATAAATATTCATTCCATTTTCTCATAACAATTCAAGTGACAAAATTAATGAATTCGACTAAATATTTATTAATTTAACAAAAATAGTAGAAATTTATCTAAGCACTTAAATTAGAATTTTTAAATAAATAAACTTGTGTATTATACAATTTAAAAATTAAAGAATTTAGTGATAGAAACCTGAATTATGGAAGAATTCCGTCGTTGATCAATTCTTTATGTACTCAACCAGCTCAAATAAATTCCCTACAAAAATAAATTGTAAATAAAAATTAAACATAAGAGGAGAAAATAAAAATATCAGAAGCAAGAAAAACTTACTGTTGTGAAGAAGGAACAAATGAAGTTGGAAGAACAAATAAGAAAGATGTGAGAGAGAAAACACGGGGGAGGGTTTGTAAATTGGAAGAATGAATAAGAAAGATGCAAGAGAGGAAGAAGAAAACACGGGGGAGAGTTTATAAAGACCATTAATCTGTCGCTTACAACCGACACCGGGTTTCAAAATATTTAAAAAACTAAAATCTATGTCCCTCAGAACCGAAGCAGGCTTTAAAATATTTAAAAACAATAATTAGTGTCGCGTAGAAGCGACACCCATACTTTATGTCGCTTAAAAGCGACACTATTTTATTTAAAGTGAAACCAATATTTAAAAATTATTAAGATGTATGTCGGTTATAAGCGACATTAAATGTTTACGTCGGTTAAAAGCGACATAAACAATTTATGACGCTTACAAGCAACAGTAAATCCGACGTCATGTTCAGTAGCTGTCGCAAATGTTTTTTCCGCCACTATATTATATTAAACCGACATCACCCACTGACACTATATGTAAGATCCCACATCGCCCAGGGGTGAGGATCCTGTAAGCCTTATATGTATATTCTCATCTCTACCTAGCATGAGGCATTTTGGGAGCTCACTAGCTTCGGGTTCCATCGGAACTCCGAAGTTAAGCGAATTCGCACGAGAGCAATCTCATGATGGGTGACCCATTGGAAAGTTCTCGTGTGAGTTTCCAGAAACAAAACCGTGAGGGCGTGGTCGGGGCCCAAAGCTGACAATATCGTGCTACGACGGAGTCGAGCCCGGGATGTGGTGGGGGCCCGGGCCGGGATGTGACACTATAAGGCCCTTTTGTAGTAGTGGATAACCAATAGGATGAAAACTAAAATTAATCTTAATTATTTTTGAATAATTAATGTAACTATGGGCCCAATAGATTAATAAAATGGGAACTTTAACGAAAAATCACATTTTTACACTAAAAAGTCAATTATGGGAATATTCACTTTACCCTTTATTTTGGTTTTATCGTTAAAATTCAAAGTTTTCAAGCCCTTTTCATTAGTTTTCCTTAATAAAAAATTAAGAAGATTTATAATTTATATTCAATTGGCTGCATCAACCCATTTATATAATCTTGACATATCATCTCCTTTATAGATGCTCTTTATACAAGCTATCATCAAAACGAGATTTCCAAATTTGAGCGAAGCCATGCAATAAACTATCTATAATAATTTGATATCAAACTCGTCATTCGCATTTAATTGTAATGCTATTTATCACCAAGTCGATGAGACAAGCTCTTCATGGAACTGTACTTGTCATGTGTATCCACATTGATATTGCTGTCGTACATAGGACAATAGCTTTTCATTCTTTTAATTCCTGTCCCAAGGCTCCCAACTAGGGAAAAAGATCTCTTTGTGGGGATACGGGAATTAATCAATCATGTCCGTTCATAGTACATTATACGGTTAGTTTTTGTTATGTACTATTTATATTCAATTTTAAAAATTAAATTCAAAATGATTTCTAATTGCACAATGTACGATGAACGGAAATGATTGATTGATCATTTGGATCCCCACAAAGAGGATCCGGAGAGGATCCTTTTCCCCAACTAAGTATCATCAGCAAGTCGAAATAATATTAAGGGCAATCATGACCAGTACTACTTTATTACTTTAATTAGAATGTGTTCGATCCAGACATAAAACACAAAAAAAATTTCGATGTGCTCGAAACATAGGTAGTACACCATATTGTATTATACAAATGGAAGGACAATTAAAAAATAAACTTTCATTCACTTATATAATAACATGTAGTATAATACCTTGTGTTCCTAGTTGATTGAAAATTTTTTCCATCCAACAGCTGACCTTTAATTTTCCGTGATGGAGACAAGCTTCACATAAATCGTGTACTGTTGTAAATCAATGGATGCCCACTCAACAAAAGGGATCCACACTCAACGGCTGTCCACTAAACAAGCAAAGATGCCCTCCCACTAGGAGTGGCTGATACTTGTTTTCATTACCCTTTTATTTTATATAAATACAAGACATATGGAATGAAGAAAGTGTGAACATCAACTCAAGCCACACGGCTGAGAAGAGAGAAAAGAAGGAAGGAAGAAGAGAGGAAGAAATGAGAAGCCACAAGGTTCACGACAGAGAGAGAAAGGAAAGAGAGAAGAGAGTTACCTTTGTACTCTTATTATTCCAAATTATAATGAAAGCACCACTGCTGCCCCGATGACGTACTCCAGTCACACTGACTATAGAGGAACCTCGTAAATTTTGTGTCTTGTTTCACTTATTGCACTGCACCCACCGTCGATTTTACAACATATACTACATTATACACATATATACCAACTTTCCCACGCAGATAAAGTCATGCAAAAGTGTCCTTGTCCTTTCACAAATTAACATCTCTCTCTTCTTCATTAATCTTCTATTTCCTTGAAGCTCAAGTGATGAATTTCTGTTGCATGTTATGCTATATATATAATGCCTACAAAGACTACAATTAGTATATAGCTTGCCGCAGACCATTCGGGCCAAACAATATAAAATAAAAAAATAAAAATCCAATTCCCTTGCTATTTCGACGAGCACTTTGAAAATGTCTGAAAAAGATGAAATTGTAGTTTCCATGGAGGAGTTGTTCGCAAGCGGAGGAGATCGAGAACAACCTGCAGAAATCGTCACTACGGAGCAAAGTCCAGAGGTGTGGGTTACGATCCATGAGGAGACAATAAAAACCACTAGGGTGAAAAAGCTCAAAAAAATGATAACAGCCGATGAAGCGATTCTTGCAATTCAGAATCCAGAGCAAAATTCCAAACCAAAGATCCAAAGGGTTCCTTTATCACTCCGAGATCACAAAAATTTCAACGAGTATTTCGAGCCAAGGGTAGTAGCATTTGGTCCTTACCGCCATGGTAAACCCAAGTATGAGCCGGCCGAGGAAATGAAGCCTCAATTGGCGGCAAAATTTTTCAGAGATCGTCACCTGATTGTTGATGTTGAAGCTTTGCTCAAGATGGTTGAGGATAACATCAAGGAGCTAAGGCAGTGCTATGATGAGGAAGCAACAAAGGACTACGATGATGGGCCCTCGCGAGGATGCTGTTCGTTGATGGGTGTTCGATGTTGGAATTCATATATATGTATATACGAAGTTGGAAGATTTTAACATCAAGAGAGACCAAGCGGCATTTGCAGAACAGGACATGTTCTTGCTAGAGAACCAACTCCCCTATCCACTCCACATGTTGCTGATGAGCTCGAGCAACAACCATGAGGGCTTGAAGCGCTCAATCAAGATTTTTGTCGACATGCGAGGTGTGACATGAGGTGATCAAGCCCGGAAGCAGAGCATACCAATCATGAAAACTCGAACTCATCTTCTCGACCACCTTCGGACAACAATGGTAGGACAACCTAGAGGGCGTCTGAGATCCGTAAGTAACGGCAGTTCCAAATCATTCCGCAGCGTAGAAGAGCATCGGAAAGCCGGGATCAATTTCAGGCTTAGTGAGCGTCCCTCATTGAGGGACTTATATTTTAAGTCTAAAGGATACCGTGGATTCCTTTATCTACCTAAAATACAAGTATATAACTCGATCTTCAGTTCATGAACATATAGCCTACGAACTGTGTACTGATTTCCAAAACGATTACGAGGTCACCTCTTACATAGGCTTCCTCAGTTCGCTTATTGGCTTGGGAGTGATGAGGAGGTGGCTCAACTCTTGAAGGAGATGGGCATTGACTTGGTGCCTAACAACGATTTAGGGCAACGTTGAAGTAGAGATAGAAAAATACCACAATAGCAATTGGAAGAAATTGATGGCATTCATTTATGGCAATTCGACTTGGCTGGCTTCCATTAGTGTTCTATTAGGACTTGGCTTGAGCGGTATCCAGACGTGGTATACAGTCTTTTCCAATCCCTCCCATGTGATGCCGAATGCAAGTACCTGAAAGGCTGAAAACACACCTGTCTGAGAGACTCGGGTAAATGTCAACTGCTTGACTTACATATAAAAAAAAAATGAACTCTTCTGCATCTTCTTCCAGTACTAAAAATATCCACTTGCTGCCGTTCTTATTGAGATACATGGTTATTATATATATATTTGAGTACTCCGCACTGTTGGAAAATTAGTTTATTAATATTGTTAATGTCATTTTTATTGGTTTTCTTGTATGCTAAGGACTATAATTTCTTGGTCGTTAAGTATAGGTTTTGTTTCTGTTTGCTCCTACAGATAAGAGTGTTTGTATTTGTTATTTTATTTAAATCTGGCAAGATGTAGTTGGGTTATGTAGCCTTCTTGGCAATTCTACAATATTTCATTTAAGTTAACAAAGTATTGTAGCGTACTCTAATTTTCAACTTGAAGCTACACTACCTCTGAAGTCTTTTAGAAGCCATAGTTTCTCAATGGTCCTCTCGCCATTTGATATTCTACTGTATGATGCAGGTACGACCAAAATAAGATAATTAAAGGGTTAATCTCTGTTTACTACCCTAAAATTTCGTGGTTTTCAACATTTAGTATATCAAGTTTTTTTCGTCCCAGAGTCATACCTAAAGTGTTAATTTTGGGACAGTCTCATACATCCGTTAGTCAAACTGTTAAATTTGTCGTTAACTGATGACGTGGCGCCCATGTGGACAATGACTGGGCGTCACGTGTCATTAAAAAAATTAAAAAATTAATTAAATAAAAGTACTTAAAAAAAACATAAAAAAACTAGAACTTCCTTCCCCCTTCGTCTTCCCCACTAGAAAAGGGGCCAGATTCCTCGCCCTTGATTGGTGCGACGGTAAGCCCCTTGCCTCCCTCGCCCATGCCAACTTCCATCTCCACCGCTCACTCCCCTCTCTCCTCTCTCCTCTCCTCTTTCCTCTCTCTATCTCTTAAGTTTTTTTTTCTCTCTCTCTCTCTCTCTCTCTCTCTCAGGTTTCTCTCTCTCCTCTCTCTCTCTCCTCTCTCTCTCTTAGAGTCGTGGATGGCGATTGTGGGGTCGAAGGAGGAGGCCATCACAACGTAGTAGGCCTGCTGGTCCCACAACACCGAGCAGTACGACGACGTCGAGGGATTCTGCATTGGCTTTAACAAAATCGAGCAGATGAACACTAAAGGAATCTCAATGGACTCTAGCTCCTCAATCATCTTCTTCAGATCCAATTTATCCGCCACAACACCGACTCCGCGGCGCCGCCCTGTTGCGTTTATGGAACAGTTGGGAAGAGAGCCTACGCATTGTCTCTCTTCCTCCACACCCAGTGCTCACTCTTCATCTTCGACTCTGCACATCCACCCTCTTCCTCCTCCCTCCTTTGCACCTAGTGCTTCCCCTCCCTCTTTGACTCCTGCACTTCCACTCTCTTCTCACCACCACAAAACTAAAAAAAAAAACCACATCCCAAACCATAAAAAATTAGAAACCCACGAAATTCAACATCATCAAATTCAAAAATTGAAAACCGATGGTGAAAAATCTGGTTAGGGTCAACCCAGATCTAGGTTTGGTGTTGGATCGCGATGGGTTCACTCCCTACATCTAGGTGTGATCAAGGAGCGAGCTGTGGTTGTGGCCGAGTTAGACCGGTGGCGACTCAGATTTTGACTCAGGGAGGCGAGGGTGGGTTGCACTTGTGTGTGAAGCATCACAGGCTGGAGGTGTTGAAGGTTTTGGTGGAATGTACAGGGATAGGGAATTGAAGGTGGGTGTGCGGAGTGGGTGTGCAGAAGAGAGAAAGGGAGGGAAGGGATCGGGGGTTGAGGTATGAGTGGTGCGAGAGAAAGAGTGTTAGGGGGTGGGAGAAGGGGTGGGTGATGGGAGGGTGGGAGAGTGGGCATGGGTGGGATTTGGGGAAGACAAAGGGGTGGGTGGGAGGGTGGGCACGGGTGGGATTTGGGGAAGAAGGGTTTTATTATTATTATTATTATTATTTATTTTTTAATTAATTAATTAATTTTATTTTATAAATAATTTATTTTTAATTTCCACGTGGATGACACATGGCGTCCAGTCATTGTCCACATAGACGCCATGTCCTCAGTTAACGGCAGACTTAACAGTTGACTAACGGAGGTATGAAACTGTCCCAAATTTAAGACTTGAGGTATGACTCTGGGATGAAAAAAACTTCACATACCAAATGTTGAAAACCACGAAACTTTAGGTAGTAAACAGAGATTAACCCATAATTAAATTGAACGTGTATGCTTTGTTCTTACTTTATTGGCGGAAGGTTTTTTTCAGATTGTATTTGTAGGTTGTCATTTGTTAATGGATCGATGTCATTCTCAGAACTAATTAAAAATAAATAAAATATAAAGTAAATGTGATTAAATCATTTCGGAATGGAATCCAATACTTTTGAGAACTTTGCTGTAATTAATTAAACCAAATTAACGATGCGTTTTCACGTTGGAAGCCGTTTTCTTAATCATTTCCAATACCTTTTGCCAAAAAATGAACATACTAGAGTGATTAGCAATTCAATTAATTAGCTGTACATTATGTTAGGTGTTGACTGATAAACACCTAAGCAAGGTCCACATCAGCAAAGATGTTATCCTTGTAAGCGAGAGTTGGTTATATTGACAGTTAGGATTGTAGGAAGTGATAAGGTGGTTATTAGTCTGTTGGAATCTTACTACTGAAGCAAGAAGCATGTATAAATAGAGAATATCTCTTCGTGAATTGTACTGATTCATTCTCTTCAATACACACATATTACTATGCTTTCTTTCTCTCTTGTTCTATCTGCAACATTTCTATATTTCTTCTTCTTCTTTGATTAGTGTTAATATGGTATCATCTGCTAATTAGGGTTTGTTTTGGGGTTTAATTTCTTGATATCATTCTCATCACCAAGGAGGAAAATATATAATGTACAAGAGTGATTTACAAGGAAAGAAACATCAAATAACCTAATTACAATCTGAATACAAGGACTCAAATAGGTAACTAAACTAATTACAAAAGGTCAACTCTCCAACACTCCCCCTCAAGTTGGTGCATAAATGTCGTTCATGCCCAACTTGACAAGAGAGTTGTAGAACGCTTGACTTGCAACAACTTTAGTTAAGATATCCATCAACTGATCCTCTCACTTTACGAACGGGGATTGAATAATATTCCCATCCAACTTCTCCTTAATGAAGTGTCTGTCAACTTCCACGTGTTTTGTGCGATCATGTTGAATTGGATTGTGTGAGATATCGTTAGCTGCTTTATTATCACAAAATAAATCCGAGGCTGAATTTGAAGGATACCTGAGTTCACCAAGTAACCTTCGAAGCCATAATAGGTCACATACTGCTTTCCATACCCCTGTATTCCGCCTCTGCACTTGATAAAGCAACCACTTTCTGTTTCTTACTCCGCCAAGTCACTAAGTTTCCTCCCACAAATGTAAAGTAACCAGATGTGGATCAGTAACGTTGCCTGCCCAATCTGCATCGGTGTAACCCTCTATTCGGCAATGACCATTCTTGGAAAACATGATGCCTCTACCCGGTGAGGACTTCAGGTATCGTAGGATGCGTTCAACCGCACCCATATGTGCCTCACTCGGAGAATGCATAAATTGACTAACAACACTTACTGCGTATGCAATATCAGGCTTGGTGTGAGATAAATAAATTAACCTCCCAACTAACCTTTGATAACGATCTCTGTTAGGGGGAACTTGATTAGGGTGCATGACAAGATGGTGATTTTGGACTATGGGGGTGTCAGCCAGTTTACAATCAAGCATTCCGGTTTCAGCTAATAAGTCTAGAACATATTTTCTTTGAGACATAAATATACCTTATTTAGATCGAGCTACTTATATCCCCAAGAAATATTTCAAACCACCAAGATCTTTCATCTCGAACTCAGTTGCTAGCTAATATTTGAGCCTTGAGATTTCCTCTTTGTCGTCACTCATAACAATCATATCGTCCACATAGATGATAAGTGCCGTCAATTTCCCCATTCGACGTTTCAAGAAAAGTGTATGATCGGAATTGCTCTGCCTGAACCCATATTTCCTCATAGCCGTCTGGAACCTACCAAACCATGCTCGAGGTGATTGTTTCAACCCATACAATGCTTTATTCAACTTGCACACTACTCCGGGTTGTAAAACTGATGTATAACCAGGTGGAATATCCATATACACTTTTTCTTTAAGATTACCATGTAAGAAAGCATTTTTCACATCAAATTGCTGTAATGGCCCATCTAAGTTGGCCGCCAATGAAAACAATACTCTTACCGTATTAATCTTTGCTACCAGGGCAAATGTCTCTGCATAATCAACACCATACGTCTGAGTGTATCCCTTGGCCACCAATCGTGCTTTGTATCGTTCAACAGACCCATCAACTTTGTACTTGACGGTGTACACCCATCGATACCCAACTCTCTTCTTTCCTCGGGGAAGTGGAACTAAATCCCAATTTTGATTTTTCTGGAGTGCAGCCATTTCTTCCTCCATTGCCTTGGTCCATCGATTGTCAGATATTGCCTCCTTCAATGAACTTGGTGTGCTATCATTGGATATTTGTTGTACAAATGCTTTGCTGGGTTCTGATAACTTATGTGATGACACATAGTTGGCAATGAGGTATTTAGAGCCTTTCGTTGTGTCCGGATAATATCGATTGGGTGGCTTTTCCCGATTATGCCTGAAAGGTAATTGATAATTCGGAACAACGGTATCATCAACAGGGATAGTTAGACCTGACATTCGTGTCGTGTTTTCCATGTTCGTGTCGTTTTCGTGTCATACCCGATATCTTAACGGGTTGTGTCGTGTAACACCCGTTAAAATCAACGGGTAAAATGATCCGACCCGAAATCGACTCGATAATATTAACATGTAATATGACCCGACCCGTTACCCGTTAAGGAAAATATATTTTAAACCAATAAATAATCAAATGAAAAACATAATACTAAATAAGTATATACATACCATATTGTCACATCCAAAACATAAAAACGCAATTTTCTTTTAAGTATATTTTCACTTACTTAAAGACTTTAATAGTTTTTTAATTAATGTAGAAGTGTAAAAAAATATAGAAAAAATATATAAACGCTCATAATGACAAGTTTTACAACTTGCATGAAGAGCTTAACTTCGAAATTCGCCACTATAATCATATAAATCATAGATCAAAATTTAACCATTGATTGTTGTTTACATTTACGCTTCATTGTTCTCATCAAATTTTGTTTTTTTTTTCTTCAGATTTTGTCTTTTGAAAACTTGATCTATTAGAGGATGCAGGAAGATGAGCGGTTTGGATCATTGATATTATATTCAGAGTTTTACGGTTAGTGAAAATATTGCTTGATGTTTATAAAGTTTCTACAAACTATATGACATCGACTCATATTTCAGTTAACCGTAAATATTGAAACGTGATATCAAAGATCTGAATAGTTCATCTTCTTACATCCGCCAGATGATCATGTTTTCAAAAAAGAAAATTTAAAAAATGAAATTCAGTAAGTGTTGGAAATGTGCCCTAAAACCAATCATGTGATGATACTTTACGGACATTTCACATGTTAAACTAATCTAGTTTAATATCAAGGGCAAATATTATTGTTTTAAGCCGTCTCATATAAATGTTATATGCTTAAACGATAAAGTCCAAGGAATATGTGATTGGGAGAATGCAATCTAAATAAGTTAGATTCATGAGACCATTCTTTCGTAGACACATCCTAAACGTTCCTGATCATAGGATTGCCAATTGGGCATTGACAGTCCGTTAAGATCAGTACGTGCTATGTCTTCTCTCAGGGAGAGTGACTAGTCTCGAGTCATTGGTGTGTGTGACATCAAGACAAGTACGTAGGTGCTCAATAGAGAATGAGTTCACTGAACACGATCAACGAAGAGTTCTCATATTCATGTCACATGAGAACTCATGGTTGGGATAATGCAAAGTAGTCCTTTGACCTGAGGCATCATAGTTGTCTTGTGGTTAAGTCCTTGATCTTTGATTATGTCAAAGTCACTCCATTCGGGGTGTCCACGGCATCGTTGGGGTTAAGCCACTTAGCTATGGAGGCAATTAAATGCGCAACAAGGGATCTCTAACCTTCAAACCTTTTGAGGGAGAATACTCTATGATATGATTAAAAATCTCTGATCAGAGTATGAATGAGATTTAGGAAGGCGTTCCAAATCACATTCAAGGTAATCATATAAGTAAACGAATCACATTGGATAGTAGACATGAATAAACTATCAAACCAAACAATGTGGTCAAGAGTATTGTATTAGAGAAAGACCGTATTGCATTTGTAATCCTAAACTGAATAGGTTCTCCACCTCTGATTAGCTTGGGTAACCATGACATACTGCTAGGTGTCACTCATGGTTTGTGGAAGCCCTAAACGTGTGTAATCACTAAAGGGAGAATTGAAAGTAAGTTTCAATTCACAATCGATTTGAAAGAGTTCTAATCGCCCACTGCCTCACTAAAAGGAACCTAATGGATCGTACACCGTGTAAGGTGGAGATTGAAGAAACAATGGAGATGAGTAAGAATAATTAAATGGTTTAATTATTTATGGCAAGGATTAATTAATATGTTAATTAATCAAACGAATAAGTTCATTAAAAGACCACGGGTTAGTTTTGGGCCTCAAGGCCCAATGGGCTTCGAACGTCAAGCCCATTGACTTAAGTTGTATGACAACTTAATTCACAAAGGCCCAAAAGCCCAATAAAACTCTAATGGCCGGCCATGTTAGAAGAAAGGCCTTTTGGTTCTTTAGGTCACTTATTTGAAGGGACTATATAAAGGACTTTATAGCCTAAATTAATTAAGGGTTTCTTTTGGAGAAAATTGGTGAGAACATGTCTCTCCATTTCTCTCTAAAGAGGCAGCCCCCTTGGAGGGATTATCTAGCAATCCTACTACTCCAAGGTCACTCATTTCTTCTCCAATCTAACCTTGGTGAAGAGAATTAGAGGTTCTCAATTTTGGGAACTTGGAGAACCATTTCATCCATCCAAATCCATAGATCTTAGATGCAAGGAATGAAGGCCCTCTCTTTGGGTGATTAGCCTTTGCTTATGCAAAGAGGAATCTACAAAGGTATAAATTTCTCAACTCACTTTGATTTGAGTTGAGTCATGGTTCACCAATCTACTAGGCTTTGAATTTCATGGTTAATGTTTTGTTTTTGAGTGCATGCAAGCATGATTCCGCCTTTAATTTTTAATTGCATGCTATATGATGTTGCTCAAATGAACATGTTTTCACAAAAATATTCCTTCAGTAAGAAGAATAAAGCGTAAATGGCAATCGATGATTAAATATAAATTTAAGGTTTATGAATTATAGTGTTGGATTTCGAAGTTGACCCCTTCATGAAAGTTGTAAAGTTTGTCACTATGAGTGATTGTATATTTTTTTTACATTTTGTACACTTCTACAATAATTATTATTAATTTTTCCCTCAAATAAAAAACATTATTCCTGAAGGTTTGGAGTATTTTAAAAATCTAAACGATAATGTAAGTGTAGCCATTATTTACTCGTGGAGTAATAATGATGAATCACGAGTGTTTATATATTCTTTCACATTGTTCATACTTGTATGTATGCCTTCTTAGTTCTTGCCTATACAAATACTATATTAGTTTAGTTTAATTTTGGACAACAACATGTTAAGTAAGATTTATCCTAGTAATGATAATAAGGAACTCTCATAATAAAAATAAATAATGACTAAAACTTTTTTTTTTAAACTTATATAGAATAATAATACAAAACTATATATTTAATATAGAATATATTGTATATATTAATATGGTTATTGTATTTTATAATAAATATTTTAGTAATTAAACTTTAAAATTATCAAAATAAATTTTTTCTTAACGGGTCGAAACAGGTTACCCACGTGTATACCCGTTATTAACGGGTTTTTAACAGGTCACTCGATAATGACCCGATAAGTTATCGTGTTGACCCGAAACCCGTTATTTTCATGTCGTTTTCATGTTGCTCAAATGAACATGTTTTCACAAAAATATTCCTTCAAGTGGTATCAGAGCCTAGGTCTAGTAGTTGGTGAATCCTTTTGGGTTTTGTAGTTCATAGTTTTGATTTAAAAGTTGTAATATGTTACAAGCTTTATTCTTGTTTCTTTGAATGTAAATTTTGTTAGAAAATTTGCCATCTCAAAGTTGTAGATGTAGTTCATATGAGCATGAATATTGGAGCTAAAATTTGGTGCCATGTTTTTGGGGATTTTCGGCCAAATCTAAAGGGTGGAATTTTGGGTTCTTGTTTGACTTGTTAAAAGTGTTTTAAGGTGACTTTTGGAACCCCTTTGTACCCTAGTTTGGTTATATGTAATTTCCCTTAAGTTTGAATGGTTTTGGGATGTTCTTGGGTGAAAAATGTTCATGAAGCTTTTATGGGTTTTTCATGAATGTTCTTCATTGTTCTTGAAGTTTTAGCCAAGAACAAAAAGTTTGGTATTTTGATTCAAAGTTTTGGTTTATTTCATAAAGTCTTTGCTTCATCAACTCAAGATCCTCATCCCATCACTCCTAACTCCCATGGTGTATCACAAATGTTGCCTGTCCACAATGACAAACAGCTTGAGGTAATTCTACCCTTATTTTCTTCTATCTCATCTGATCTTGGTGAATCAAGTAGTGCTTCTGTTCATCCAACGATCACTAGATTAAAGAGTGGTACAATGTCACAGAGAAGTTATAAGGGATATTTAGCCACTTTGCCTTAACTTTAGCCACTTCAGCCACTTCAGTTAACAGAATAAACTGCCTTTGATGGATTTAATAGAGGGCTTTCATTTTTGGTTATTAATAGAGATGTTGCTGAACCATCAACATTCAGGGCTCAAGGAACTTGGGAATTAGTTCCACCACCTGATGATAGGGCTATTATTGGCAGCAAATGGGTGTACAAAATAAAAAAGAATCGAGATGGCACATTGTCAAGGTACAAAGCAAGGATAGTGGCACAAGGTTTTTCACAAGAGCAAGGTGTTGATTATTTAGAAGCCTTTAGTCCAGTAGTAAGACATACCACAATTAGAATTGTACTGGCATTGGCTGTTATTAATCATTGGGATTTGAGACAGCTTGATATCAAAAATGCATTCTTGTATGGTGAATTGCAAGAAGACATTTACATGAAACAACCTTAGGGTTTTGTGGATATGACTAAGACAACACATGTCTGCAAACTCATTAAGTCTCTATATGGTCTTAAGCAGGCTCCAAAGGCTTGGAACTCTAAGTTCACAAGCTATCTACCTACAATGAGTTTTAAACAAACAGTGTGAGAATGATATTGTCATACTACTTCTCTATGTAGATGACATTATTATTACTGGATTTAATTCAAGTCAAGTTCAAAAGATTATCACAGAACTGTCTGAGGTGTTTGAGCTCAAAGATATGGGCAGATTAACATACTTCCTTGGTTTGCAGATCAAGTACAAGTCAAATGGGGATATTTGTGTGAATCAGTCTAAATATGTTAAAGATCTTCTTCACAAAGCTAGTATGGACACATGTAAACCTCATAACCCTTTGTTTCTTATTGAAGGAAAAGTATTATCATATCCCAGTTTATACAGGAGCATTGTTGGATCGCTACAATATCTAACCTTTACTAGGCCAAATATTGCATATGCAGTGAATACTGTGTGTCAATTCATGGCCAAACCAACTGAAGTTCATTTTGGGGCAGTAAAAAGGATATTACGATATTTAAAAGGAACAATGCAGCATGGGATTGCATTCTCAGCTAATACAGAAGTTGGGATTAATGCTTTTAGTGATGTAGATTGGGCTGCTGACTTAAATACACAGAGGTCTGTCACTGGATATGTTGTTTACATTGAAAGCAATCCAGTTTCTTGGCAATCGAAGAAACAGGACTCAGTGTCAAGAAGTTCTACAGAGGCTGAGTATAAGGCCTTAGCTCATACAGCAGCTGATATAGCCTGGATACGAAATGTTTTAAAAGATATGGTTGTGGTGTTGAATTATGTACCTGTGATATATTGTGACAACAAATCTGCCATTGCTCTAAGTGCAAATCCAGTGTTTCACTCCAGGATTAAGCGCACTTAGATACATATTATCATTTTGTAAGGGAGAAGGTTCAAAAAAGAGATCTTCAAGTTCAGTACTTATCAACTGAAGACCAAACTACCGATATATTAACTAAGGGATTGCATAGTCCATCATTTCTCAAGCATTCTTTCAATCTCAAACTTGGCAACCCAGTTGAGATTGAGGGGGGGATATACACCTAAGCAAGGTCCACATCAGCAAGGATGTTATCTACATCAGCGAGAGTTGGTTATATTGACAGTTAGGATTGTAGAAAGTGATAAGGTGGTTATTACTCTGTTAGAATCTTACTACTGAAGCAAGAAGCATGAATAAATAGAGAATATCTCTTCGTGAATTGTACTAATTCATTCTCTTCAATACACACATATTACTCTGCTTTCTTTCTCTCTTGTTCTCTCTGCAACATTTCTATATTTCTTCTTCTTCTTCGATTAGTGTTAATATTAGGAACTCATTTGATAATCATTTTTATTCTGAAAAATCAAAAACTAAAAACGATATAATTATCAATTAAACTGCACGTGTCGCAATTGTTTGCAATAGAGATGAAGTTCTAATTTGGCCCTGTAATTTTAATTGCGACAATTTTACTCTGGTAGTTTACTACAAGTTGAAATTTAAGTAAAATGGCTTTGAATTCATCAAATATTTTTCTTTTTACTGAATCAGGACACAAATGGAAGATGGAGTTTATGGAAGTTGACGCAGCACGAAGCAATGAAAGGGTTACCAGCGTAATCCCTTATAGAACAGAGTTACTGGAGTCCACCAGTTTGATAGAAATCCCAAAAGATAATTTGATTAATTGATTGAAAAGTGAAGAGATGATTACAAAGCCATGGCTTAAATAAGCCTTTTACAACCTGTTGGAACACACATTGTCCCACATCGGCCAAGAGGGAAGAGAGAAAGCACTTTAAATATAATTACCCCACTTTAACTAACACCGAGGCCTTTTGTGATAAAACCCCACACCTGAGGATTGTGCAGGTGGTTAAGTGGGGACAGTAGCGGTGTTGTTGGAGTGGGCCCTTGGCCTGTCGACTTGAAAAATTCTACATGGTATCAAAGCCAGGGAACGGCCTCGTACTGCCATGTGATTGGGTGGGTCCCCGTTTAGCCCTGCGCGATGGGTGAGTCATGACATGGCTCCACGTAGGCCAAAGATGCCACATGATTGGTGGGTCCCCGTTTGGCCCCGTGTGATGGGTGAGCCCCGACTTGGCTCCATGTGGTTGCCGATGTGTGGATCTCCAAGTGTGACCCACAAAATGGGGTCTCACGTGCAGGGGAGTGTTGGAACACCCATTGTCCCACATCGGCCAAGAGGGAAGAGAGAAAACACTTTAAATAGAATTATACCACTCTAACTAACACCGATGCCTTTTGTGATAAAACCCCACACCTGAAGATTGTGCAGGTGGTTAAGTGAGGACAGTATCAGTGTTGTTGGAGTGGACCCTCGGCCCGTTGACTTGAAAAATTCTACACAACCTCTTGGAAAACTCAAAAGACCTAGGAAATTAAAATGAAAATAACTAACATATAATAAAGCCCTTGAAACCCCAAAAGACTCCATTTATTAGTAGACTGCTGTTTTGATGACTTTCTGCAAAAGATGGCTCAAGCCACTTTTGTGGGAGAATTGAACACCTCTTCTACGACCGCACCAGAAATGAAAGTAGCGTTCATTCAACAAGAAAAGTTGAAAACATCAACTTTTGAGATATGACTGTAGCAAATAATCTATTAACACGTGAATTACCAATTCTCCAATCAATTTTATTTATTGCTCCCCGCTTCCTTTTTTTAGTTTTATTGCACGTGAAATAATCGGGTTTCTGTCCTACATCAGACTCCTCCACTTGAAAGGAACTCGACCTCAAGTTCGTCTTGAAATTGTCTTGATAGCTAGTAGATAACTCCCTTGTTAAGAAAATAAATTCTTCAACTTGAGAAGCCCAACTTTCCGTATACTTGGGTGGAATAATCAAGAAATTAATTCCATAAATAAGATCGAAATATGGCAATTGGGAATCAAAATATTCTTCCTTACCCAATTCTCTTGTTTGGTCTACAATAGAATTTAAATCCAATTTACTAGACCCATGATTCTCCAAAGTCATGACAGATTTTGATTCACTCATACCTTGAATTTCTTGAGTCTCCACTTCTGAGTTGTCATGTTTCAGGAGATCTTCATCAACAAGATTTTCACCAAGGAAAATTACTTGTTCTTTTTCTTCCACCTTGGCCTCCATCGTTTCTTGGCATAATGATATATCGTTCTCCATCACTTTAGCTTCTTTTCAAATGATTGGTTGACCCGTCTTTTCCAAATACAATTCGTATAAATCGGAAAAGAATTGCTTAACAATTAGTCGCTTCACCAGCGCCAAGTTTGGATAGGACATTTACCTTGTTGTCGCCTAGATTCTTGCATATGATCACACCATAAACCCACGTCACCATCTAAACAAGAAGCAACCATCTTCACCATCTCTCTTTCCGGAATTGGTTGTGTCTTGAAAAGTTTTTCTACATCCTCAACCCACAAGAGAAAACCTTCAATGCAATCACTTCCGAAGAAAATAGGAATATCTTCAACATCAACTATATGAGATTGGCTCAAGGTAATTCCCTTTGTGCACACCACATCTATTGTAACAACCTCGCGATCAACGTCACTTAAGGTATATCTTTTCCCACGATCGATTGCCATTAGAACAGAGCAAATAGGATAATCAACGATGCCAAGACAGGAGAAACCTGCTCCGGTATCAATTGACACAGCACGAAGCAATGAAAGGGTTTCCAACGTAATCCCTTATAGAACAAAGTTACTGGAGTCCACTAGTTTGATAGAAATCCCAAAGGATAATTTGATTAATTGATTGAAAAGTGAAAAGATGATTACAAAGCCATGGCTTAAATAAACCTTTTACAACCTCTTGGAAAACTCAAAAGACTTAGGAAATTAAAATGAAAATAACTGACATATAATAAAGCCCTTGAAACCCCAAAAGACTCCATTTATTAGTAGACTGTTGTTTTGATGACTTTCTGCAAAAGATGGCTCAAGCCACTTTTGTGGGAGAAGTGAACACCTCTTCTACGACCGTACCAGAAATGAAAGTAGCGCTCATTCAACAAGAAAAGTTCAAAACATCAACTTTCGAGATATGACCGTAGCAAATAATCTATTAACACGTGAATTACCAATTCTCCAATCACTTTTCTTTATTGCTCCCCGCTTCCTTCTTTTAGTTTTATTGTACAACATCTTCCACATTTCATTCACGGTACTATTATTTCTGTTGGGCAAAATATTCAAGGAAACAAGCCATTGTTCTTGAATTGCAATAGCTAATAAATTAATAATCTACAAAGTTAAATTAGGACAATTGAACTATAGGACTAAAGTAAAACTTTACCAAACTGCAGGGGCTAAAACTATAATTTGGCCCTTTTCTTTTTCTTGTGGCAAATTAAGATTATGCTTCATATGAAAGAAAATGACTTATATGCGACGAGTTTTCCGTCACTGTAGGGTCCTGAGCCAATAATATCATACCATATGTAAGTTTTTTCTCCATGTGACATGATATTATAAAACCGGAAAGTTATGGTACGGTGAACCTGTTCCATACAAGTTGTTCTCCAGGTGGAGACTTCAGTTGGGTAAGTCGAAGAAACATGGCAATGTATAACCAGCTGTTCTTTTGCAGTGTTTGTACCAAACAAGATAGTGTAACAGAATAAAGTTGCAAGCATCAACTTTTTCGTCTCCCCAAGCTTTAGTTTTTCCATAGATATAATCCTTCTACATACTAAACTTGCAATGAAGTTAAAGTCATAGCTCAAAGTTATTTCCACATATGTGATCGTTCTATATGCTAAACTTGCAATGAAGTTAAAGTCATAGTCCAAAGTTTTACCACATAATGTGTAAAAGCTTACCACAAACCAGAAAACTTCCCTTAGTACGCCGCCACCGTAACATTTCATGCCAATAATGCAGTGTCATCCAGTAAAATTAATGTTGGTATATGGTGTAGCCCATGATGAACGTTCTAGATTATTCTAGTAAGCAAGTGAGGTGGCTGGAGCATGCTAGACAAATCTAGCAAGTTATTAAGTTGGTGGAAGAAGCTAGAAAGTACTAGCTTCCTTGGTTGCAAATGGAAAGATCTAGAAGCTACAATTTTATGGCTAGTCTAGAATTAAGCTAGAGGTTTGTAGAATATACTAGAAACTAGAAACTAGTTCTAGTTTGTAGAAGGAACTAGAAACTAGTAGAGTGCCAAGTCTTCACCTATAAATATGGGTGTGATGTTGTAGTGACGTAACCAATCAAGAAAGTAGTGAGTAGCAAAGGATCAAGTCCAAAGCTAGAGTTCCACTCCAAGAGTGAGAGTAAGAGTGTTCCACTACACATTGTGTGAGTGAAGTTTAGAGTGATAGAAAGTGTGTGTTATACTTTCTTGTATCCATCAAGCCTTGTCTTTGGCTTGGTAAGACTACTCTTGTTGTACTCATCTTTTTCATATAGTGAAGATTGATCATTGTCTCGTGGACGTAGGCATAAAGTGCCGAACCACATAAATTTTTGGTGTCCATTTTCTACTTTACTTTGTGCATTCTCTATCTTGAAGTACCGACATTCCTAACAATTAAAATACATGACACTGCGTTATTGGTATGAAATGCCAGAGTAGCTTGCGGGAGTAGGTAAGTTCTCTCCATGCAAATAAAGTCATTACATGCATGCACTTGTTGCTCAGCAAAGTTCATAATCACATATCTGAGTAAATGCTTTATAACAAATATTATTTGTTAAGGCTGAGATTCTAAAGTACATGTTACTAATAAATGCAGAAACTAACATAAGTATTCAAAAACAGCCAAGAGTTGTTTAGAAGGGTACTTGGTAAAATAGCCTGAGAGAAAGCATAGTTTCCATGGAGGAGGTTAGAACCAGTTCTATGGAGGAGAGATTCAAAAAACTAGCGAATCACCAGAAACTCCAAAATATAGCTGAAACCCAAAGATCCAAAAGGTTCCCTTCATGCTCCGCGATCCCAAAACTTTCGAGAAGTATTATGAGCCGAGAGCCGTAGCAATGGACCCTTTCCATCATGGTAATCCAAGGTGCGAGCTGGCAGAGGAATTCAAGCATATGATGACAAAAATATTTCTTGAATACACTAGTAGGCAAACAGCTGCAGATGTGCATCATAAGATTGACGAGAAGGTCAAAGAACTACCGGACTGTTATGCCGAGGAAGCAACAAAGCGCTATGATGAAGAGACCCTCGCCTGGATGTTGTTCATAGATGGGTGTTCAACCTTACAATTCATGCACTCCTTTGTGCATAAAAAGTTAGAAGAATTGTCGATCAGAATGGACCAGATAGCCTTTGTACGACAGGACTTGTTCTTGCTAGAGAACCAAGTCCCTTATAAAGTCCTGGAGCTGTTGATGAGCTCAAGCGACAAACGCGAGGAGTTGAAGGACTCGATCAAGATTTACGTTTGGGCGAACATTGGTGCACCTGGAAAGAAGAAGTCGAAAGAGTAGGAACAGAAGTAATCAAACATAGCAATGCGCATGGAAAAAGAGCCCGCTCATCTTCTTCACCTTCTCCGAACAAGAATGCTAGGTCCACGAAAATAAGTTCCCAATAATCCAGCTGAAGACCACTCCATACAATCTTTTCACAATGTACGAGAGCTTAATGCAGCCGGAATCCATTTTAAGTGTAGTAACAGTAGCTTTTTGGGGGACATATCTTTTGTTTCTCATTGCTTTGCAGGAGTCCTTTCTTCCTCCAATATCAGTAGATGACTCAACAGGGCCTAAGTTCATGAATTTGATAGCATATGAAATGTGTCCTGGTTTCCACACTGATTTTGGGGTCACCTCTTACATCAAATTCCTTAGTGCACTCATTGATCATGCAAGTGATGTAAAGAAGCTAAGGTCAGTCGGTGTACTTTACAACTCACTGGGGAGTGATAAGAAGGTGGCTGAAATCTTTAATGAGCTTCGCATTGACCTGGTTCCTAACACTCGCATATACTGCGATGCCATAGCCGATATAGAAAATCACTACGAAACTAAGTGGAAGACCTGCATATCTCGATTCTTTGACCACCATTTCAGTAGCCCCTGGACTTTCCTGGCTTGCTTAACCAGCATCCAAACTTGGTTTACGTCAAGTCTTCACCGTCTCCCTGTGATGTCGTGTGCCAGAACTTGAAAATGCGGTGGAACCAAAATTGAGATAAAGGTAATAAAAATACATATGGTTTCTTTCACATGTGTTTTCTGCAATGGTCTGGTGATCTGGTACGTTTAGGGTCCATACAACCCTAGCCTTTCATTTCTCATTTGTTTTACTGTATGGGTATGACAAAATAAGTATCTTAATTTTGTTGAAGACTTTGTCAGTGTGCAGTTGAATTTTGTGTGTGACAAGTGTATTTGTACGCTCATGTAATAAACAATGTGATTCCCTACCGTTTCCTATTTATCTGTTGCTGCAAAATAACCAGCAAGTTACACATTGGAAGCAACTTTTTATAAGCGTTTCCGGAAACATTTTACAAAACTTTAGTTACGTACGCACCATTCGGAGCTGAACCAGACCAGAATCAGCTCAACTAATTTCTGCAGTGGTTTGAGATCACAACTAATTTCAGTTATAATCTCTCTTCAAAACTTGACCTACAAATGGTAACCGGCCGTTCATAGGTGATGTCATACAACAAACAGTGAACAATTTGAGTTCTTTTATCTTAACCACTTTTTGTGGCCCTTTGAACTCCGGATCAACTTGAGTCACTTCTAACTCGTGTTTGAGTGGATATTTAATGCTGGACTTAGTCAGAGTGAGGGCCCAAGAACACAAAAGCAAAGGGGGATTGGGCTCAAACAAGTTGGCGGCCCAGGATGAATTAAAAAAAATCATTTTTGGCAAGGAATAGGCAACAAGCCTATGTGAGAAGTGATGGACAACAGAGGGTAGCTCACCTCCAGTAAAAAGTACTTTTCAAGGGCATGGATAGGTAAATAAATGGTGACTCACCATCCTCCAAAGGCCATCACCAAAAGGCAAGGCTTGGATAGTCAGGCTAAGAAGTCTATAAAAGCAGCGAGGGACACCAGAGACAATCACACTCAACCAATCAATCAAAAGACATCTCACTTTGCTCTCAGACAAGCAAGAAACTAGAAAGCTTTAGTTTGTCCATACTTTGCTCTTTTAGTCCTAGGTCCACGTTAGAAAGCCATCTTTTGTCAAGTTTTAGAAGCTCTGCTACTTTTCTCTAGCATTGTAGTATCAAATCCCCTTTGTAAACCCATTTTACCTTTCATTCTCTAAAGATTGCAACCCTTGTAAAATACAAAGAGAGGTGGTCGCAAGAAGATGAACCTTGCTTGACAAGGTTATAATCTGTTGGAAATTTTGAGTAGAAATTTCTTATGTGGGGTTTGTCCCACATTGACCATTCCCACAAGGTCTCCACACTTTATAAGGCTTTATCTCTTATAGAAAGTGATTGGAAGATAGGCCTTGGAGAAGAAATTTTGGGCTCACCCTTGGGGTTGGGCTTTGGGGTGTACTAATTAATTGGTAATTAATATATATTTAATTATCAAAAGATGGGCCTTGGGCCTTGGGGCTCGGGCTCTAATAATTAAATTATTTAATTAATTATTTTTCGGATTTAATTAATTATTTTTAAATTCGAATTTAATTAATTATTTAATTTTTATGAAAAGACTCATCCTTTCAGATGAAGTCTGAGAGTTCTTTCTGAACACAGAGCAAAGCACCCCTCTGAAGAGATGTCTCCCAACAGTCACACCCCATTCTCATACCTGTTGCAAACAGGCATCCATCTGCTATATATACATCCATCTGCATGGCATTTAGAAAACAGAAATTAATCAACTTCATCCTCTACATTCATAAACCTTCTTACTGAGAGAACCACACTAAGTTCGCCAGAAGTTAAATTTTCCGGTGCTGGAATTTTAACTTGATCGTTGAATCCTGGTGAAGCAGACGTCCGTAGAACTACAAGCACAGAGTAGGGACGAAATTTCTGTTTCAAGGACATTGCGGTACGCAAACCTCGATCTTCAAGTTGTCTGTTTTTATAATTCGTATTCTAGTTTATGTTCTGTTAATTTCTATTGCATTTATTATTTATTAGCATATATAAATTATCACAGATTGTTGACATATATCCAACAATCTTGAAACAGAAAATTAATGGATCAACAATCTGTGAATGTGAATGGCGCTGTGCCAAAATACTCTGAAAAGCCTGAGAAGTTCAAAGGGTTGGACTTCAAGAGATGGCAACATAAGATGTTGTTCTTCCTGACAACAATGAATCTCGCTCATGTTGTTAAGGAAGAAGCTCCAAAGTCTAATGAGAATCCAATGACGAGAGAGACTGTCATGGCAATTGAAGCTTGGAATCATTCCGAGTTTTGTTGCAGAAACTATATCCTGAATAGTTTGGATGACAATCTCTACGACATTTATTCTCTATGCAAGACAGCGAAGGAGTTGTGGGAATCCCTGGAGAAAAAGTATAAGATTGATGATGCCGGTTCAAAGAAATTTGTTATCGGTAAGTTTCTCAAATATACAATGGTGGATTCAAAATCTGTTGTATCTCAGGTTGAAGAAATCCAGAAGTTGATCTATGAATTGCATTCTGAGGGATGCGAGATCAATGAGCATTTCCAAGTTGGGGCGATAATTGAAAAATTGCCAACTTCGTGGAATGACTTCAAAATTTATCTCAAGCACAAGCGTCGTGAGATGAATATGGAGGATTTGATTCTGAGGCTACGTGTGGAAGAAGACCACAGAAAGGCAGACCGTTCTTGAGGGTTTGCAGCCATTGAAGCCAATGCGAATTATGTTGAGGGAGGAAACTCCAAGGCTAAGCCGAAAAAGAATAAGGCTCCCGCTCAGAAAACCAAGCAGTTTGTGCAATCTGCCCTTGCTCCTAAAGGCAAGAATCTGAAGAAGATTAAGGGCGCCTGCTATGTGTGTGGCAAATCTGGTCACAAGGCACAAGATTGTTATCATCGCAATGATGGAAATCATGGCCACGGAAACAACAACAACCATGCTAACATGGCAACCACCGATGAAGAATTGGCTGCTGTTGTGTCCGAGGTTAACATGGTCTCGAATGTGAGTGAATGGTTGATGGATACTGGTGCTACAAAGCACATCTGCGCTGAAAGAAATCTGTTCACAGAATATCACCCTGCTGCCCTTTGGAGAAAAGCTGTATATGGGCAATTCTGCCTCATCTGCTGTGGAGGGATATGGCAAGGTGGTACTCAAATTCACATCTGGGAAAAGTTTGACCTTGCTGAATGTGCTGCATGTTCCTGAAATGAGGAGGAACTTGGTTTCTGGACCAATTCTAATTGCTAAGGGCTTTAAACTTGTAATGGAATCCAACAAATTTGTACTTACCAAGGGTGGGATGTTTGTTGGAAAGGGTTATGTGGCTGATGGCCTTGTGAAACTTAAAAGACTCAAAACAGCACAAAACAACCAAATAGACTCAAAACTGACTCTAGGAGTAAAATTGGACGAAAATTGGTTTTGACTTGACTCAAGACACTTAAAAACACAAACTAAAACATATTTTAACTAATCTAACGCTTCAAAGTAAAGGGGGATTGGGTTTTGGACGAAAATAAAGTAAAACAAACAAATTAAAGACTAAAACAGATTTTGGACGAAATTGGGAAATTGGATGGGTGATGGTCTAGCTAGAAGGTCCTTCTCTACACATGACACACTTGCATACAAATCAATCTCCAATTGCTTTTCAATAAACCATGAACCTCAACGCCCCAGATTAACCGTGAATTGCACTAATTAACCTCAGATTTTCCTAATTTCATTGAATTGGATGATTGCATACAACAATCCAAAGCATTCCCCACAAGTTCCCTACATGAATTGCATAATAAAGATACAAGCAAAGATCATTAAGTTCTATGAAAATCATAAGCATTGACGAGGCACTTGTAACTATGAATTGCATGAAACTTATGCCAAGAATTTACTTAACGCGATTGTGACTAGCAACATTCACTACTTGTGAATATAAGTTCATAACGATTAGGTGAAAATCCCTTATATTCTAGCATCAAATTCATGCATGCAAACTAAGTGTCGACCTTCAATCAACATACAAGAATAAGTTTTAAATAAATAGTTAAGCAAATTGCATTCACAATTTATCAAATCGCAATTGAAAGTAATCAATTCATATTGCAAGTATAATCATGGTTTCGAATTCCCCTCTAACTATAAAGAAATTAGTTCCTCATGTTCGCAATTAAACAAAGATAACTTGAATTAAACATTGAAAACAAAGATAGAATACACCTAGAAACACTCCAGATGGCCCATTCTTCTCCTTCCTTAGCTGCGGCACAAGATGATTGTGGTGGATGGTGTGGTAGATGGATGTAGGTGATTTATGGTAGAGGGTGGTGGATTAATTGCTGCACAAATGTTTGTATTTATAGGGCTAGGAAAACCCACGAATTTCTGAAGGAAAGGAATGTGTATTTGGCACAATTCATGAAGGAAAAGGACTAGGGTTCACCAAAATCTAAAGGGAAAAGGATTGCACAATCCTAAGGGAAAAGGATTGCAGATTCTAGGGCTTCTAGAAAGGGTCTAGGACCCAGATTTTTAGGTGCTTCTAGAAAATATGTTTTAGCACCAATTTAGGGGTTCTAGAAGGATAAAGGTTGTAGAATCTGAAATATATAGTTTAAATGCATAATTATCCCTTAGAAATAGCTGGAATTAAGGCACAAATTGATTTGGATAAGATAGGATAAGATAAGGTTAGGTTAGGCAAGGATAAGATAAGATAAAGTTGGATAAGGTTTTGGATAATGTTCCTTCTTTTGAGCTGATTTCTTATCTTCCTTGACTTGGATTTATTTCTTCACTCTTTTCAGCACATTCCTAGCCTCTTGAACTTCAAATTCATCCATCCATCTTGCTCCATTCATAAGCTATCCATTTGGTGCCCAAAACTACCTCAAAATGCTCCAAATTGCACTTTCTTGCCAACTTTGTCATATGGACCTACAAACACACGAAAATAGCTTAAAACACTATAATAAACACAAAAAAACTATGAAAATGCAAGAAAACAAGCTAACTAAGAAAACAAGCTAACTAAGTCGCATAAATATGCTCCTATCAAACAATTTAGCAAGATCAAGAAGTCTAAGTAACTTATGGTGCAAGTAATCAACCGAGTTAATAACCAAAAAAGAACAATATGTTATACAAATATAATAGTGGCACACTCATATCCTTATTAGCTTTGATTATGAGCCTCAAGGCCTAATAAAGGCCCCACAAAGACACCATTCAAACTAAGAGCAAAATCATATTGCAGCACACCAAGCAGCAAACCTTGCCCAAGAGGCAAGACCCTAGGGAGTTGTGCAAGGGACATGTATTGAGGATTTGCAAGCCACCACGGTGCAAGTATTGAGGAGTATGGAGAAGACCTCTCTAGAAACCATATGAGAGGTTAGCAGGCTGTGGTCCTTAGTAGGAACGCTACAAAGAAGGTTGGGGTTAGAGTACTCCAAACCAAATGATGGTTATACCAGGGAAAGAATCATAAAGGCAAGCCTAGAAAAAGAACTAGCAATTCCTTTGCTCCCCTTACTGGAAGAAAATAAGAACAAAGGGAAAAGGAAGGAAGAGGCTGAAACCAGTCAGCGAGAAGAAGAAGAGTTTCAAGAGACATGCTTGCCCGATCCTCTGCCACCACTACAATATGTTAGAAGGAAGATTAGGCAAGAAGAGATAAAGATTGATACGTCTAACTCGGTGGGAGAAATGAGCGGAAAAGGCTTATCCACAGTTGGGGGCAAGCCTTTTCCTTACAGGCCACCACCATTGGCTAATAAGGGAGGAGAAGAAGCTAGGTGAAGATAGCCAGACCCACAGAATGAAGCTTTCTCGGGCATCGATCATAGCCCGAAGTGGGGGACTCCCTATCCCCCATACAATAATATGACTAACCAATAACTCAGGAATGAACTAGCATAATTAAGGAGAATGGTAGTACATAATGCTCCCGATGTTTAGGATAACATATTAGAAGCCTTATCTTGAATATATTGATGAGCAGAATCCTTTCCCTCTCAATTTCAAGATGTCGGCATTCCCAACTTTTAGTGGGGAAGATTGTAATATGTCTTCCAGAGATCACATCTTCAAATTTTCAAATCACTGCATGGCGTTCGAGGATAATCCCAATTATAAACTGAGATTGTTTGGAAACTCACTGGTAAGATTGGCTTTCCAATGGTACTCTTTGTTATCCCCCAATTCCATCGCTAACTGGGGGCAGATGAAGATGACATTTCGTAAGCAATTCTATATGGTGGAACCTGAAATGACCATTAATGATTCGGTGGAAGTTAAGCAACATAAACATGAGTTTACAGAAGACTTTATGATGAGGTTTAGGAAAACCAGGATGAGATGCCAATTCTCAGTCAACCATGCTCAACTCATAGCCATCGCCCATAAGGCTATGAGATTACCCTGAGGAAGAAGTTCTATGATATGCAGTTTAACGAGCTTCAAGAGCTGGTGATTGCGGCCATTAAGTATGAGAAGTTGTTGGCATAAGAACAACAAGTGAAACATTTATCTAAAGTGCCCCCTTTTTATAAGAGTAAAGCACTAATACATCAGCTAGAGTTTGACAGCTTAGAGGCTGGAGAAAATGATAACAGCCTGGGAGAAGGGATAAAGTTGCGTGCTGCAAAGATGACCACTTCTTTCAAACCTTTGATGGTAAAGGGATTGGTTCAACCCATCAAAGACCAGAAGATCGTGATGAACGATGGAGGCTTTGTACCCATGAAGCCTCCAAAGTATCAGTCTTATTCTTTTGACTTAACCAAGGTTGCAGACATTTATGAGGAACTGGTGAAGGCTCGAGTAATCTTGCTCGATAACACCAAAAAGATGCCCAAACCTAAAAAACTCAAAGGAAAGAAGTATTGCAAGCTCCATTATACCTTCAACAATTTCATTTCTAATTGTGTGCAATTCAGAAATTGGATCCAAGGCTTTATAGTCAAAGGGAAATTAATGTTGGAGAAACCCCAATTCAACATGATGGTCGACACAGATCCATTCACTGAAGCTTCAATTAACATGATAAACCTCAATTGGGTTGAGAAGAGAAAATGCAAAGTTACCTTGGATGAAAGGAAAAAAGAGGCAAGCAGGTAGGCCAACAAAAGGCGTCAGAAAGTTACCCAACATGCCCCAAGCAGCTATGGTTAAATGAGTAGTTTTTTGTAGAAAATGTGAGTGTGAGTGTGAGCTTAAGTTGCCAGCATTGTGTGTCATCATTGATCGAGAATTGGTCAAAATGAGAGGAATAGAAGAATAAAACGCCCGCAAGAGTTTTCTTTGGGTTGTTGAAACTAAGAAGGAGACTACTAAAAATGTGTTTCAAGGGTTAGGAGGAGATTCAGAGCCTAAGGGTTTGTCTGAAGTGTTTAGAAATTTTGAAGCTTCTGAAGAAGTAAAAGGTAAGAAGGCGAAGTTGCCACGCTGGGTGGATGTTAAGGCTCCCCAACCAACCAACCAACCAACTATAGTAGCATGAAATAAGGAAGGCTTGAAAAAACCAGGACCCCGATACCACCAGTTACAAAGGTGAATCCAGCCCGACTAAGCCGAAAATGGTACGTAGTAGGCCGAGATAGAAAGCTTATCAGAGAGATTAGGGCATCCATGATAAGAAGGGTTCAAAGGCAACACAAAGCTCATATGAACTCACTGAAAATACATGTCATTTTAGAAACTTCTAAAAATGTTAAGTTCGAGAAGTGTACCCAAGGAGGAGAAAGACAACTTAATTGGAGAACCAAGAAAGAAGTAGAGATGACTAATAGCAAGGCTGAAGGTGGAGCGGATCATGTTCCTCAAAATCCTTATCCAGGGAAGTACAGAGTATTAAGAAGAATGGGGGAGAGCATGGTGATGGTACCTATACCAGGTTGGAATGCAGGGCCTATTTGTTTTGGGACCATTTCTCCTGAAAGAGGGGTGCCTCCACCACCACAGGAAGATGTTCCCTTTGGACAACCACATAATTTCAATACAATAGGACAAGAAATGCCCGAGTTGATGTTGACCAAAGATGCCCAAGTATGAATGGATCAGTTTCTGTGCCAGATTGAAGAGAAGAAAGAAGGAACACCTGGACCTAACAACTTTCATGTGAACATGACCTATGTACTGTCCTCCATGTTCTGTGCAGAACTAAATTAACCAGTTGTAATGGAAGATGATTATGTGGCGCAAGAGCCAATGATGGCACTTATAAACATTGAAAATGTTAGTGATGAAGAGTTTAGTCTGGCCCTAGCAAACCATCTAAAGCCCTTATATGTGATAGCTCATTTGGAAGGAGATCCCTTTAAAAGAGTATTGATAGATTGGAGCATCAATTAATGTGCTACCTTTTAACCAGATAAAGAGACTTTGCAGAGGTGAAGAAAACCTTATACCTACTAATCTCATAATGTCGAGTTTTTTTTGGGCCATCACCAAAACTCATAGGATACTACCCTTAGAAGTAGATTTGGGATCCAAGAAGATTATGTTGGCATTTTTTGTGGTGGATAATAGCTTTACTTATGGGGCGTTGTTGGGAAGCGATTCGATACATCAGAGTTTGTCTGTACCATCTACCTTGCTCCAACAAGTTGGTGTCTAACATGAACCCACCACTGCAGAACAAAGATTCTGGGAGATAGTGGAGGCCGAATCACGACCATTTCTCCCCACCGCTCATGTTGCTGAAGCTAATTTCTACAATCCCAATGTTAGGATCCTACAATGTATAGGTGTTGATCAGAACGGCCGCCCTACCAAGGTGACAGCCCAAAAGCTCTTAGAACAAAGACTTTCTCTCACTCAGGATGAATGGGACATGCCTCATATTGTCCCTACTCGCCAATGATGACAGACTAGAGAAGAAAGGACCAAGTACTAGCAATCAGGTCCTTAATCAAGAAAGTGTTGAACTATGGGAAATAACAAAGAGAGATCAAGGAAAGCTCAGCAAAAGAAATGGCAAAGTGTGGGAGAAGGAACTTTAGGCACCAAAGATAACCAAGGAAAGGAAATTTTGGAAGAAGAAGTAAAATTAGCCATTCACATGGCAGAATGTATATATGACTTAGATTGGCCAGAGGATGTAGGGGTGGGTTCAAAAAACCGAAAACCAAACCGAACCGAAACCGAAAAAACCGAACCGAACGAAAAAACCGAACCGAATTGAAAAAACCGAACTGAACCGAATTCTTTTGGTTCGGTTCGGTTTTAGTGATCTAGAAACCGAACCAAACCGAACCGAACCGAATTAATTAAATTAATTTTTTTATTTAATTATTTGTTTTGGGTATTATTTTCTAAACCCAATTTGTAAGTTAAAATGTGCTAAACCCAATGTGTTGCCAAACTTTAAGCTCAAAATATTAAAAAAAGGCCTATAAAAACTCTAAACCCTAACCTATTATTTCTCCCCCATATAAGGTTCCGGAACCAAACCTCCTCCTGAAGTACCTACATCCATCTCCATAGCACTGTCTACTTCTGCCCCAGCTTTCTTTTCCAAATCTACTCTCATATAACATGTAACATAATCCATAAACATTTATTTCGGGTAGATTATTTGGGTAATTTGTGATGGAAAAGAATTCAACACACACTAAATAAATCCACCCACGTATTACTTTTACTAATCAAGTTGTCAACATGCAGTTACAAGCAAACAACCCTGATCTTTGAACAACATCATACAATTTAACTTTTCTAAGTCATTTGTACGATTTTTGTGTTGTGAGGTTGTTAGTTTGGACTTTGGAAGACTTGATTGATGATTTTAGTTCAACTTTAAATGTTTATTTTCATTGTCTTTGATTCTAATTAGAATGCTTATATTATGATTGTGTTGGATATGTTAAAATTTAAAATTTCAATGTTTTTCATTTTTTGAAAAAGAAAAAAAACAAAAAACCAAAACCGAACCAGAAAAAACCGAACCGAAAAAAACCGAAAAAAAAATGAACCGAACCGAACCGAAATTTCGGTTTGGTTTCGGTTTTGGCAAAAAACCGAACCGATTTAAACCGAACCCACCCCTAAGAGGATGAGCCCAAGGCTTCAAAGTCAGTGGAATTTTTGTGTACAAAGCCCGATAAACCAGCATCCGAGGTATAAGACCCCTTGAAAATCATTAATTTAGGAACTGAGGATGACCCAAGGCCAATACAACTCAGTGGCCTGTTGGAGGTTGTAGATTGGGCAAAGATAGTTGATCTTTTGCACGAATTCAAAGACTGTTTTGGATGGCAAGTTAACAGTAATAAGAGTATTATCTCTCCCTTAACCCCCTATATCCTAAACGAAGAAATCTAACCTTAATAAATTGAACAGTATGAAACAAAAACGACGCTAGCCTACATGTAAGCACAACAAGATTACAGTGTCATATATTTAAAAACTAAAATAATTCACCACAAGAGTTTCTACAAGCACAACAAGATCACATGACCCTATTCTTCTTTTCCAAACTTAGTTGTAACTCATTACATTAGCCGTTCTTCTTATATATAGGGCATGACATTGTTAGTGAGTAAGTAACATGGCAACTATTGATAATCATTTTCTTTTTATTCTTTTTATTTTTCTCGACATCATTTAGAAAATTAACATTGAAATTAAAATTGTTTTTCAGACTACAAATGAAATGGTTATCAAATGGGTTCTGAATGATAAACCAACATCAGTTCTTATTATTTTTGACAAGCCACAGTCCTATTCTAACAAGGACAACACAGAGGACATGCCTAGAGAAGACAAGTACTAGTCTTAGTCTGTTTAGTCTACATCTCTTGTGTAATTATGATTGTATTCTAATCTCCTAATCCCATATTGATTAGTTTTGTATTCCTATAAATGTTAATGAAATCCAGCTCTCTCATTATTGAGTTGATTTTACAAACATATCAAATTATTTTTCATGGTATCATGAGCCCGAAACGACAAAGGTTCAAGTTTAATTAATTTTTTTCTCACAGATATGGCGTCCTCCTCTGCTGCTGCGGCTTCCATTCCCTCGGTAACCAACTTTCTCACCATCATGCTCGACTGCAACAACTATCATCTATGGCATGCCCAGTTTCTCCCTCTTCTTTGAAGTCGTAATTTGCTCTGCTATGTCACCGGCGACTCACCCTGCCCTGCTGTTTTTTTACTTGATGATCACGACAAAATCATCGACAAAGTCAAATCCTTTATCTAACGAATGGATACAAACTGATCAAATGATTCTCTCTTGGATTACTAGTTCTCTTACCCCCTAAGGTTCTTACTGTGATCATCAACACGATTGATTTTGCCTTTGCCTGGTTGTCTCTCTAAGAATGATATGCTTTTATGTCTCAGAATCGTATTCAGATGTGCACCGAATTAATGAATACTTCTCGTGGTGATCTTTCTATCATCGATTATCTTAATCAAGTTAATGTCACCGCCGACAATCTTGCCTTTTCTAAGGCTCCTGTTTTAGAATCTGATTTAGTCGTTATTATTATGAGCAAGGTTGGCCCTCAGTATGAGACTACCGTTGCTTCTGGACAAGCCTGTGGCATTGCTATCACCTACAACGCTCTGGAAGCTTTATTATTAAGCGTAGAGCAATGTCATGATACTTTCTCTCTTCCCTTAGATGTTGGCACTTCTACCTTTACTTCTATTTGTGGTGGCTTCCGAGGCCGTGATGGTCAATTCTGTGGCAGTCATGGTGGTGGTCACTCACGTAGGGGTGGTTTCTCTCACAACTCTCCTGACTCAGGTTTCTCGCATGCCTCTTCTTCGTTTGCATTCCCTTTTTATGGCAATTCATCATCCTATAATGGTCTCCTTGGTCCGGTTCCTGCTTCCAATGGTCGTACCTTTTCATCTTTAGGCTTTTCATCCTCGGGACGCATCTAATGTCAAATTTGTCAACACTTTAGTCACTCGATTATTGATTGCTTCAATTGCCTCAACATATCATATAAAGGACAGGTTCATTCGTCTCGTCTTCAAGCATATGTGCTGCTCCTTCCATTCAACAATGGTGCAAATTCTCACATAACCAATGACACGGCACAACTCCAAAATCTTCATGAGTATCATGGAACTGACCAAATCCGTGGTGTGCATGGTGGTCCAGGTTTGCAAATATCCAAAATAGATGATTCATATCGTAGAACTAAATATATTTCCCTTCATTTGCCTAATACTCTTTATTGTCCACAAGCCTCTACTAACGTCATCTCCTTGAACGGCTTTTCTGATGATAATAATTGTTTATGTACCTTACATCCCAAGTTTTATCGTGTACAGGATGATCATGGACGAGGAAGACCCTTTTACAAGGCCAGTAACAATGGACTCTACCCATGTCGTCCCTCACATCCATCTCATTGTTTTTGCTTTCTTAGATGAACATGTAATTGATGCTTTGTGGCATTGTAGGCTAGGACAACCTTCCTTTTCAATTTTAAAACATTTAATTTCTGTAAATAAATTGCCAATTCAAGGCTCGTTTTGTAGTCAGTTTTGTCAATATTGTCCCTTAGGTAAAATTCCTAATTTTCTTTATCTACTTATACGTCTTCTTCTCATTTGGAATTAATTTATTCTGATGTTTGGTCTTCACCATCTTTGTCTGTTTCTGGTTTTAAGTATTATGTCGTGTTTGTGGATGATTTATCTCATTATACATGGTTTTATCCATTACGTTTAAGTCTGATGTTTTCTCGACCTTTGTTACTTTCAAAAATTTGGTTGAAAACATGTCTAATGTTATAATTAAGGCCTTTCAAATGAATGGGTGTGGGGAATTTGTTAATCTTTCTTTTCGAATTTTTTTTAATGAACATGGCATCTTACATCGTCTCACATGTCCCCATCACCTTGAACTAAATAGTTTAGCCGAACGTAAACATCGACACTTGGTCGAAATTGGACTTACTCTCCTAGCTCAGTCAAATTTGCCCACTTATTAGGCTAAAGTGTTTCACACTTCAAATTATATAATAAATTGGTTGCCTACTTGAATTTACAGCATATTTCCCCTTATGAAAAATTATTTCTTAAAACTCCTCAACGTATTTTTTTTAAGGTTTTTGGTTGTGCATGTTATCCCTATTTGCGTCCATATAATAATAGTAATAAGAAGGTATAATTTCATTCCAAACGTTGTGTGTTCTTAGGATATTCATTAAATCACCATGGTTATATGTGTTTAGATCCCTCTACGGGACATGTGTTTCTTTCTCGGCATGTTGTGTTTTTTTTTTTTTCATTTTTTTTTCTTTTGGGAGGATGCAACACGAAGACTTCCTATAAGGTCACCTATCCTAGTACTACTCTCACCCAAACGGCATGTTGTGTTTGATGAACACAGGTTTCCATATCAAGAATCCATTGTTGCTTCGTCATCGTCGCTCTCCTCATCTATGGATCTCGTCCTTGAAAATGGCCAACAACCCAAACCGTTCTCGCCCTTGCCTCCTCCCCACAACCAGCTGCATTGACCCAACCTCCCTGTGTCCCAGTTGAGCCTTCTAATTCCCCTACCACCTAACAGTAGCGCCCCTACTAATGTATACCCACAGACCCCAAGATATCTTCTCCTATCCTTACAACCCAGCCACCTGCTTTGACCCCTACCACTCCTGATCCGTCCTTCCCACAGCCCTGCTGCCAAATGCACCCTCCTCGGCACCAGTTTCATCTACTTCCGAGGTAAGTACTACTTCGTAAATCTAATTCGAAATATGCTTTTGCTACTATTGTTGATCACTACTTGGTTGAGCCTACATGTTTTAGTCAGGCTAATAAAGTTTCAGAATGGCGCACCATTATGGCTGACGAGTTTAATGCCCTGCAAAGGAATAGCACTTGGATTTTCGTTCCCTTTCGCGCCAATATGAATATTTTTCCAAATAAATGGGTTTACAAGTCAATCGGCGTTCTGATGGATCAATTAAGCGCTACAAGGCACGATTAGTGGCTAATTGGTTATATCAAAAAGAAGGATTGGACTACGGCGAGACTTTACTGCCGTCATTAATTATGCAACTATCAGGTTAAATCTTTCCATTGCCCCCAACGTCCCTCACATTTCTATCAACTTCATCGGTCTCTGTATGGTTTTAAACAATCTCCTTGTCCTTGGTTTTAGTGTTTTTCTCAACATATAGAAAACTTGGGCTTCATCTCATCCCATGTTGATTCATCATTGTTTACCTTCTTTGACGGCTCTATATATCTACTTGTTGATTTACGTGGCATAGCAGTCGCATATCACTCGTTTAATTCATCAGTTGGGAACGTTGTTTTCCATGAAGGACCTTAGGCCCCTCTATTACTTTTTAGGCATGGAAGATCATCGTACTAGCACTGGTCTTCATCTCACTTAAACAAAATATATCATTGAACTTCTCCTACGCACCAAGATGCTAGAATGTAAACCGATCTCTTTTCCTACAATCAACGGTCGTCGCCTAAGTCTGAATGATTACGAGCCCTTGTCTGACATCAATGAGTTTCATAGTGTTGTTGGCGCCTTGCAGTATCTAGCATCTCTTATTCACTCGTCCTGACACTGTGTTTACCGTTAATCAAGTTTGTCAATTTATGCATAAACCCACAATAGCTCATTGGGTTGCTGTTAAACGTATTTTGCGCTATCTCAAAGCCACTCATACTCATCGCATTGTTTATCGACCGAGCTCTCTTACAATTACTACTTATGCCGATGCAGACTATGCTGGTGACCCTGATGATTGCTACTTTATTAGTGGTTATTGTAATTTCCTGGAGCTCCAAGAAATAACAAGGTGTTCCTCATTCAAGTACGGAAGTTGAATATCGTCAACTTGCTTACACTGTCGATGCCCTCTCTTAGTATCGCTCATTATTTTGTGAGCTTCATCTTACTCATGCTCTGCCTCAGTTACGATATGATCTATGTCGCCTTAAATCATATTTATCAACAACGCATGCGGCATGCGACATGTCGAAGTTGATTATCACTACATTTGTAAGAAGGTCACTCGTAAGGAGATTTTGGTTAGTTAAGTCTCCTTCGTAGATCAGTTGGTTGATCTCTAACTAAAGGGCTGTTTGTTGTTCGCTTTGCCTTCTTGCTATCCAAACTTCCCGTCCAAGGTCACACGGTTCATTTGCAAGGGAGTGATAAACCAACATCAGTTCTTATTGTTTCTGAGGAGCCACAATTCTATTCTAACAAGGACAACATAGGGGACACGCTTGGAGAAGACAAGTCCTAGTCCTAGTCTGTTTAGTCTGCTTCTATTTCTTATGTAAATGTTAATGAAATCCGGCTCTCTCATTATTGAGTTAAGTTTACAAACATATCATATTATCTTTCACTTAATTGTCATGTTATCACTCACTCACTGTCAATGTCATGCCATGTAGCTGCTAGAAAATGGCGGAAGAAAGAAAAGGAATGAAGAATGGTGCAAGAAGGATGGTGAAAGATGTGGATGCAAATTTATTCCTCTTTGTTCTTGGACAAAATTGCACCTACAAAACAAACAACACCTTAGGTCAAGGCTAAGAGCCTCACGTACCCACGATTATTTTTTTTTGGGGGGGGGGGGCTTTGGCCAAAGAACCTCTAATGCCAAAGTTACAATTTTGAAGGAAAAGTGTTTGGAGAATTTAGAGAATTTAGCAAAAGTGTAGAACTTAGGTTTTGGAGAAAATGAGGGTGTTTATATGGGGGTCTGGCCAGCCCCTTTGGGAGGAGATGGACCGGCCACTTAGATGCTTTTTTAGGTGAGATTCATGATTTGTAGCTAATTAATAAATTAATTGAATAATAAATCAATTAATTAGCTAATTAATATAATTTGAAAGGAAATTTTTGGGGGTTACCTTGTGGAGAATATTTGCTGAGGATGAAGGAAATAGGTTTTAAATAAATGCCTATTTTGGGCACTTTTGACTTGATTGAGGGATGGTTGTCCATTGCTCGTGCGTAGGAGTTCTGGTGTTCCTCGAGGGTAGTTTTGTCCTTTTTACCCTAGAATCCACATGTCACCTCCATATTCTTCTTGATTATTTTTAGCTCCACAAATGCCCACACACATGTTAGGCTGCTCACAGGAAAGGGCAATAGGTGTAGAGATCTTCTTGCTTTAGGAAACATAAGATAGTTTCCTATTTTGATGTAGATTCCCTCTTTAATTGGAAATTAGATCCTTCTAGGAAAGGGAAATAAATCACTTCTAAAGTCTATTTAAGTCTACCTTAAGTAGATGATTAAATCAACTTTAGAGAGCAATTTATTCTACCCTACAAGAGAGAGAAAGCTAAAGGATATTTGTTCCTCTCCCCTAGCAATCTTTTACACTTGCTCGTACAAAGATTGTCTTTCGTTGCTTTCTTTATCTTCTCCGTGTCGCACCGAGGTAAGAAAAAATTAATTTTCTTTGTCTTCTTCTTGGATAGTGTTACCGCGGGGCAGCCGTTGGGGTGGTGCGGCACGTCGACTGGCAGGGGCCAGGAGTTGGCTCGGCATGGGCCGATGAGCTGTTGTGGCAGGGACCACTGCTTAGGTTGCTCGGTTTGGCTAAAGCTAAGAGCAGCTGTGCGGTTGGGGCCACGAATTGTGGCGTTGGGGCGTAGTGCTAGGCGAGTCGCATGGATCATATCCTTTTGGGCTCTTGGACCTGACAATGGCTATGCCAGTGATTGAGAGAAATGAGAAGGTCGTGGGCCTCATGGGCTGCTGGAATGCTGGGCATGCATGCTTTCTGCCTGCTGGTCCAAGAGAAAAAAATGAGGGAAAAACCATCATAGGTTGAGTTTCCCTGCTGAGTACCGAGAACAGCATTGGCTGCTTAGTCCTCTTTATTGCGAGAAAGGTGGGTTGCCCCCGAGAGAAGAGATAAAGCGAATCAAGGCAAAGGCGTTGGCTCATCCGATCATTGTAGTTGAGCCTGCTGCGGATGAAGGTGGGAAAAAGAGATTTTCCCCGCCTGCTCAAGAGGTGCTGGCTAAGAAAAAACCAAAGACTTCTTCCAAGGGGTGCTGGCATAGGCAGTGACGTCTGTTATGCCAAAGATGGCTAGTTTGATTACCGATAAGATTGCTCACCGTAAAGGCTCCGTCGTGCCCCCAGTACTAAAACCAGTGACAAGGCATCTGTTGGGAGTTAAGTCTGGTTCACCTTTGAAGAGGCTTGCTAATATGAAGAGCGATAAGGTGGACTCTGCTGCTAAAGTGGCGCCAAGGCCTACTCCCCTGTTGTTGAGATTGATTCGCCTACTTGGAAAGGGGAAAATGCTCGTGTGGACAACTGTGAGGAATCCACTAAGCCTGCTTTTGGGAAGGCTGTTGAGATTTGTGCGCTTTTGAAACTAGATCTGCTTAAAGACATGGACGTTTGTGCCAAGTTTGTCAAAGGTGTTAGAAAGGTTGTTTGCCTAAGTTCCTTTGTGAAGCATATAACCGAGTATAGGAAGACTGCTCTACTTGCAATAATGCAGAAGATGGCTATTCTAGCAGTCGAGTCTATGCTCCTTGACCAAAAGGATACCAAGGCTGCCGAGGAAGTGGCAAAGGTTGTGGCAGCCGAAGCTTATTCTTCTGCTGAAAAGATCAACAGGTTGGAATCTGATCTCGTCATTTTGAAGGGGTATAATATCTCTGCCCCCACTTCTCTGCAGCTTGAGACCGCTCGCCAAGAAATCGTTGACTTGAAGACTAGGCTTGATGCGATCTAACTTAAGTATGAAAGTGCAGAAAATGAGATCGGATGTCACATACCTCAGATTCAAGATCTTGAGCGTGCTATTTTTCAGCTTCGTTCCGCTGCTTATGCAAAGGATGAAGAGTTGATTGCTACTTATAACTAAGTGATCTACTTCAAGAAGGTCGTTGATAGGTTTGAACCCCAAGTGTTGGAACTCCAAGGTGCACTAAAGATCAACGAAAGTTTGAAGAAAGAAGTGGATAAGCTGCAACGCGTCCGTGTTGGTTCGCTCAAAGAGATCGGGCAGCTGAAAGGTGAGAAGGCTGGGCTCGAGGCTCTGCTTGTTCAGAGTTAGGCCGATTTCTACAAGCTGGGTTATGTAGATCATCTATTTGATAGGCCGTCTGACTTCGAGTTTGTTGGGAGTGACTTCAAAACCTTCTCTATTTCTTCAAAAGACTTGCATGTACTTTTAAGGCCTCTATTGGTGAAGTAGTCAAAGATGTTGATGCCCGAGCTAGAGTAGCCAGGGGTGAAGCGCCAGATGGTGCCGCTGCTAAGAATGTCGCGGTTGCTGAAGGTGTGGCGACCGAGTAATCGTGGAGTTTCCAAGCTACTGAAGAGTAGTCTTCTAGGTAGTCTTTAGGATTTTCTTTGTTTCCTTCGTTGCTTTTTGCTTTGCTTGAACTCCTTCGGTCTTTGCTAGTTGTTTATCAATTTTGCTAGAAAATTTAATAAACTTGCTTTCTTCGCTTTTCTCCATCTTTGCTTCTTTTGTTCATGCCCTAACCTTTAGACTTTATAGACCAATGCCAAGCGTGCTATTTTTCTATAAGCAGACACGCCCACGTAACCGATGCAGTCGTAAGTGTTGGTTCATAACTTTGCAAAGTTGTTAGCAATAGGGTCGGCAGCCAAACACCTTACTTACAGAAGCAGACAAGTCTGTGTGACCATTAGGCTATTAACCTTGGCTTTCTCCAATTTCGTAGGTTGCGTAGCAAGTATCACAACACTTTAGGACTTGGTGTAGGCCGTTCCGCGCTTGGCAGAGTTGAAGCTTATCAACTACGTAGCATGTTGACAATGAATAAAGCTTCGTATATGCATGCTAGCTTATTTAACCATTCACAAGAATGTGTGGTTGTATAAGTTTAGCGTGGCTTTACTACTTGAAGGGCAAGCCGTAGGCAGTCTTCTGGAAACCGTAGGCTACCTTAGTGCACTCTGTACCATCTTTAGGGTTCCAGGGCAGCCGTCTGTAGGGCATACTAGGTAATGTGCCCCCTCCGTCTCTAGGGCCCGGTTCCCTGCGAATTAGGCCAAAAGACCCAAAATCCTTCAGCTAGCTAAGCCTTGAAAAAGGCCATTGTGGCAACTTCTAGGAATCTCGGTGCAAGCCATCATGCACCTAGTTATACTAGGGCAGCCCGATTCATCCACGTCTGGATATTCGAAGTGTAAAGTTTATCCTCCCACCTTGGAGAGCAAACCTATGTGGGTGTCAGGGAATTGGTTTACCATCTCGCACTAGTGAGCAATTAGTTTATCGTCTCGCACTGAATAGCAGACCCAGTTGGGTGTCAGGAAATTAGTTTACCCTCTCACATTGGAGAGCATGGTTGGTCCCTCGGGGGACGCCATTCCTACGATGAGTCCCTAAGAAGGGTGCGGTCTTCTTTTGAAGTGCATGAGTGATCAGTTGTTGTAAGCATGCAGTCGAGCCAAGTTGTAGATTACTTCTTAATTCCTCATTGAAAAACGAGTGAAACGAACGAGAACTTAGCTGTAAGGTAGGAACTGTATAACAATTGGATAGTCCTCGGCTTGTGAGGTCGTGCCCGTCGAGCTGCTTGAGTCTTTGGGCTTTAATGTAGCGGGAGGTCACACATGGTACTTCCTCATATTGTAGGCATTCCACTGCTTTTCGATCTCTTTGTCGTTCATGGTGGCGAGGGTGTAATTTCATTTATCGCCTACTCTGCTGATCTTGTACGGACCTTCCTAGATGGGATTCATCTTTTTGTAGCCTTATCTGCATGCAGTGATGAAGGTTTTCCTTAGGACTAGATCTCCAAGCTGGAACTGTAGGATCTTGGCTCTTTTGTTGTAACTGGAGATGAGTTGCTACTGGTAGGCTGCGCTGCGGGTGATGGTCTGCTCGCGTTTTTCCTCTGCCAGATTTAAGCTTGTGGCCCATCTCCTTACTGTTCTGCTCGATGTTTGGCAGTTGAGTGTTGATACTTGGCACAATGACATTGGAAGGAATGATCGCTTCTGAACCAAATGTCAAAGAGAAATAAGTCTCACCGGTGGCTATTCGTTTAGTGGTGTGATACGCCCATAGACATCCAGGAAGTTCATCTGGCCATTTTCCCTTCTTGTCGAATAGGGACTTCTTGAGGCAATCGAGGATCATTTTATGGGATACTTGGGCTTATCCATTGCCTTGAGGATATCATGGACATGTGCTGCTTAATGCTATACTTTTGGAAGAACTTTGCCAAATCTTTGTGTACGAATTGCGGGGCGTTGTCTGTGATGATGGATTGAGGGATGCCAAATAGGAAAATGGTGTTCCTCCATATGAAACGCTCTATGTCCGTTTGTGTCATGGTAATCATGGGCTCTGTTTCTACCAATTTGGTGAAGTAATCAGTTGTCACGATCGTCATGCTTTTGCCCCCAATAGCAGGCGACATTGGCCCCACAAGGTCAATTGCCTATTGCATGAACAAACAAGGATTTGTCTACGAGTGTAATTTGCTGGCAGACAGTACTGCTACCAGCTTGTAGCATTGGCAACGGTCACAATTTTGTACTAACTCCTTAGCATCTTGGTGCATGGTAGGCCAGTAGTAGCCTGTGTTTAGTCTTTTGTGCTAAGGATTGGCCTCCGGAGTGATTTCCACATTCGTCTTCATGGATTGAGCTTAGAACCTTTAGGTCGTCGGGAGGCGCTAGGCAACGGAGATGTGGTCTAGTGTAGGATCTTTGGACAAGAATGTCGTTCCACATGTAGCCTTTATTTGGAGCTTTCTAGACTCCAATCTTTTCATAGGGAGTGTGCCATTGACCAGGTAGTCTGTAATGGAATCTTGCCAGTTTGGAGTTGTACTAATCTGTGACACCTCGGCTGCTGGCTCTACCTCTATGCTTGGCTTGTCTAGATACTCCACCGGAATATAGCGTTTGAGTTGGGTCGAGGGCGAAGCCTAAGCCGACTAGTGCGTCCACGTGAGTGTTGTCTGTCCGTGGAACTTGAGTAAGAGTGTAAGTCTGAAACTCTTCAAGTAGTCTGGTTAGTGATTAACTAGGAATCTGAATGAATTTCGAGCTTTTTCACCGCTATATCTTTTGCCATTCGGAGGCCTGCTAGTAGGGCCTCATATTATGCTTTGTTGTTAGATGCTTTGAAGCCTAGAGTGATCGCCTGCTCATGCATTGAACCGTCTGGGGGTGACAAGGACCACGCCTGCTCCCGAACCTTTGTAGTTGGATGCACTGTCGACATGCAAATTCCAGAAGTCTCTATCGGGTGGAGCAAATGAGGGTAAGGCGTGCTCGGCTACCTCTGGGGCATCGTTGGGCCTCTCTGTTGCATCGCCTAGGCTAGGCGTGAAGGCGCAGTAGGGAGTTGTGGAGCCGTCGTTGGGTCGCCTTGTTACGTTGTGAATGCGTGGTAAGGAGCCGTGGAGCTGGGGCTATATTACACGCAGCGAGAGATGTTCAACTGTTGATATTGGGCCATTCTAGAGTTGAATTATGGAGCAAGGGTAGGCTGGGGCCGTGTGACATGTAGCAAGATGTGGTGTTCAACTGCTGGTACATGTTGCTCATATGTAGAATCTTTTGGGGCGATGGGGACAAAACTTGCTTCCGAGTGTGTCCTTCTAGTGTTCGTCTACCTTGGCTCACCTTTTGGGCCGAGTTATTGCGTTTGTCAGAAAACTTTGCATCTGCCAGTGTCTACGCATTTATCGTCGCGCATCTGATTGGGCAGAATAGTGCGTCATAAGGATGATTGTGTGCGTCTGAAGGTAAAACTTGAGCTTCCGGGTTGCAACAACTATCGCCAAAGTTAACTTTTGAATTTCTAGTAACATCGAGGAGAGCTTTTGAATTGTGGAATACTAGTAGTCGAGTCCCCAGCTCTTCTCGTATGATGGTAAAGCTTATTGCTGCTTCAGATACAGTCAAACATGCGAATAGGTCATCCGCTACTTCCAATTTGGATAGTAGGGAGGATAGTAGGGAGGTGATGTCAGGTTCTCTTTCAAGTCCTTTCATCTGGATTGGCAAGCCTCGTCCCAAATGCATGCTTCTCTGTCATAGCGAAAGAGTTTGCCAAAGTTAGATCTTCTTTCATGATCAATTTTTCGAACAGCGGGTGGTCTGTTGAAAGTCCTTTTTGGAAGGTTGCTTTAGCGATCGAGTTGTTGCATCTGACTATCTTTGCCTTCTCTGCTTTGAACTTTTTCACATAGTCATGAATCGACTCTTTTGGGTTCTTTTTTACGTTGAACAAGTGGTCGAACTTTTTCTTGATTGAGCGATAGGATAAATATTCTTTGGTAAAAACAAAAAAAAATTCATCGAAACTCCAGATGGATTATGGCGATAGGGCGTAAAACCAATCTTGCGCTTCGCCTTGTAGAGTGGTGGTGAATATCTTGCATATGAGATCGTTGTTGTTTCGATGGAGGATCATTGCACTTCGGTAATGCTTTAGGTGTCTCTCCAGGTCTCCATCCCCTTTGAATGATGTGAAATGTGGCATGCTAAACTTGCATGAAGGCTCTACCTGCTCGATCTCGTCCGTGAAGGGTGACCTGCTTATGTTGGTCATGTATCATCGTAGTGCCTCGTTGGTGACCTTGTTGCGTTGGAAATCGCTCAATCGCTCGGTCATGAGCCTTTCTACTTCTTCCTGAATTTTCCTTTGTTGGGGTAATGGAGCTCTCGGCTGCCCCCGGTTATGACCTACCGGTCTAGGCTGCTCTTCTATGTGCCCGGCTTATCTATACTACCGCTGCAGTGTATGTGGTTCGTTCCTAGTAGGCAAAGGAATTCTTCACAGGCTACTGGTTGAGCTTGAGCAAGATTGAGTGACTGATTTTCTCCATCCTTCATGCTGCCTACTCCGATGTGAAGTGAATGATGCTCCTTGCGGGCCTAACAGCGAATGAACACTTCGCTTGGAAGGTTGCTCATGCTGAATATCGGAGTGTGGCCCCAACCGTGAACGTATGCTCGTCCATGAGCCTAATCGATAGTGCACATTTCTCCGCGCACTAAGACGGGGAGTATACGCTATCTTGGGGGCCCAATCGGGAGTGTACACTGCCCGAACGCTCGGTTCGTGGCTGGTTAAGCGGCTGCTTGCCAGGACAGTGCTGGAAAGGTTCTTCGTCTGCCCTTGTCCTACTTCAGGACACCTCGTCTGGGGCACATTGCATCTCGGTGTGCTGCAAAAGCTGATTCACAAAGGTCGTCTGCTGTGCAAGGGCGCTCGTCAATTCTATGACTTGTCGAGACAAGTGTTATTCTCCATTTGGGTTGGAAAAGCTTGGAAGGAATATGTCTCTTTGAGCAGTGGAAGTGTGGTAGACTCCGAGTGCGAGATTTAAGTTAGGAAATGTCAAATATGCGAAGAAATATGGTGAAAAATGTCCCTGGTTCGATCGTAGGCCCAAAAATGTGAAGCCGAGATGATTGAACTAATCTTGGACCGATTTGGGCTGCTTGGAAAGCCACGGGAGCAGGCTGGGTTGTGGGTGCAAGCTGGGCCGTGTGGCACACGCGGGTGCGATGCTTGGGCTTGGCTTGGCAACGCATTGGGCTTACGTTGGGTTTGGACGGCATAGGCCGGCTCGGCTAAGGCTTGGGCCCTTGAAGGTTGAAGTGGCACGGCTTGGGCCATGGCCTTGGAGCCATGGGTTTTGCCAAAGGTGGCGGCTGTGGTGGCCACCGTGGTGGTTGCCACGGTGGTGCCTATTTGAGGTGCCGCTCAGCTCACCGTTATGTTAAGCCTTGTAGATCGCCGCGATCCTAATACTTGAACATTGGAATTTCCGTTTGTCGAGGTTTCCCAATCTCTTGCCATTGTACTTTTCTTTTACGTTTTATCAAAGAATTTTTAGAAATAAAAATTCCAAGAATAAGAATGTACGAAAAATCTACAAATAAGCAAAGAAAGAAAAAAACCTTAGATGCGAGAGTTTTCTACGAGCGTGTGACTCAACTCTCAATGAAAGCGCCAATTTGTAGATGCAAATTTCTTCCTCCTTGTTCTTGGACAAAATTGCACCTATAAACAAACAACACCTTAGGTCAAGGCCAAGAGCCTCACGCGCCCACGATGAATGGGGGGGCTTTGGCTGAAAAACCTCTTATGCCAAAGTTAAAATTTTGAGGGAAAAGTGTTTGGACAATTTAGAGAATTTAGCAAGAGTGTAGAACTTAGGTTTTGGAGAAAATGAGGGTGTTTATATAGGGGTGTGGCCGACCCCTTTGGGAGGAGATGGACCGGCCACTTGGATGCTTTTTTGGGTGAGATTCATGATTTGTAGCTAATTAATAAATTAATTGAATAATAAATCAATTAATTAGCTAATTAATATAATTTGAAAGAAAAGATTTGGGGGTTACCTTGTGGAGAATATTTGATGAGGATGAATGAAATAGATTTTAAATAAATACCTATTTTGGGCACTTTTGACTTGATTGAGGGATGGTTGTCCACTACTCGCGCGTAGGAGTTCCGGTGTTCCTCGAGGGTAGTTTTATCATTTTCACCCTAGAATCCACGTGTCACCTTCATATTCTTCTTAATTATTTTTTGCTCCACAAAAGATATGTTTATTGACACAAAATAAAAAGTAAAATTCCCAAACTGAAAAACAATTATAATTTGAGTTGTTTTTAATTTTCTCTTTCCATATGATCTCGTTCTTTTCTTTTTTATATTTTGGTGGCAAATTAAGATTATGCTTTATACGAAAGAGAATGACTTATCTGCGACACGTTTATACTATTGTAGTGTCTCAAGCCAATAATATCATGTAATATGTAAGTTTCTCTCCATATGACGTGAATTTATTAGACCATAACACTACGTCACGGTGAACCTGCTCCGTACAAATTGCTCTCCATGTGGAGTCTTGACTTGGGTAAGTCGAAGAAACATGGCAACCAGCTGTTCTTTTGCAGTGTTTGTACCAAACATGCTAGTGTACGAGAATAAAGTTGCAAGCATCAACTTTTCGTCTCCCAAAGCTTTAGTTTTTCCACAGATAAGATCCTTCTATATACTAAACTTGCAATGAAGTTAAAGTCATAGTTCAAAGTTATTTCCACGGATGTGATCGTTCCATATGCTAAACTTGCAATGAAGTTAAAGTCATAGTCCAAAGTTTTTCCTCGTGATGTGTAAAGGCTTCCACAAACCATTCTAAACTTCCCTCGTACACTAGCACCGTAACATCCCATGCCACTAACGCAATGTCATCCGGTAAAACTAAAACACATGACATTGCGTTATTTGTTTGAAATGCAAGAGTAGCGTGCCGGAGTATGTAAGTCCTCACCATGCAGATAAAGTCATTGGCTGCACTAGTTGCTCAGCAAAGTTCAGAACCAAATATCTCTGAGCAAATGCTTTAGAACCTATATTATTTGTTAAAAGCTGAGATTCTAAAGTAAACATATACTATAAAATGCAGAAACTAACATAATAAGTATTCAAAAACAGCCAGAGTTGTTTAGAAGGGTACTTGGTAAAATAGCCTGAGAGAAAGCATAGTTTCCATGGCGGAGGTTAGGACCAGTTCTAGGGAGGAGAGATTCAAAAAACTGAGGGAAGCACCAGAAGCTCCAGATTATAGCTCAAACCCAAAGATCCAAAAGGTTCCCTTCATGCTCCGCAATCCCAAAACTTTCGAGAAGTATTACGAGCCGAGGGCCGTAGCAATAGGCCCTTTCCATCATGGCAATCCAAGGTGCGAGCTGGCTGAGGAATTCAAGCTTATGTTGACAAAAAGATTTCTTAAATACACTAGCCAAACAGTTGAAGCTCTGCATCAGAAGGTTGAGAAGAAGATCAAAGAACTACGGGAATGTTACGCCGAGGAAGCGACACAGACCTATGATGATGAGACCCTCGCTTGGATGTTGTTCTTAGATGGGTGTTCAACCTTACAATTCATACACTCCTTTGTGGATGAAGAGTTGGAAGAATTGTCGATCAAAAGGGACCAGATAGCCTTTGCACAACAGGACTTGTTCTTGCTAGAGAACCAAGTCCCTTATCAAGTCCTCGAGCTGTTGATGAGCTCAAGCAACAAATGCGGGGAGTTGAAGAAGGCGATCGAGACTTACGTGCAGGCAAACATTGGTGCACCTGGAAAGAAGCAATCGGAAAAGCAGGAACAGAAGCAATCGAAAAAGCAGGAACAGAAGCAATCAAACGTAGCAATAACCATGGAAAAAGAGAAAGAGCCCGCTCATCTTCTTGACCTTCTCCGAACAAGAATGCTAGGTCCACCAAAAAATCCCGATAAGCGAGCTAAAGACCACTCCGTACAATCTTTTCGCAATGTACAAGAGCTTGATGCAGCCGGGATCCATTTTACGCTTAGTAACAGTAGCTTTTTGGGGGACATATCTTTTGTTTCTCATTCCTTTGCAGGATTCCTTAGTCTTCCTGCAATATCAGTAGATGACTCAACAGGGCCTAAGTTCATGAATCTGATAGCATATGAAATGTGTCCTGATTTCCAGAATGATTTTGCGGTCACCTCTTACATCAGCTTCCTTGATGCACTCATTGATCATGCAGATGATGTTAAGGAGCTAAGGTCAGCCGGTGTACTTTACAACTTACTGGGGAGTGATAAGGAGGTGGCTCAGCTCTTTAATGAGATTGGCACTGACTTGGTCCCTAACACTGACATATACCACGATGTCAAAGCCGAAATAGAAAAACACTACAAAACCAAGTGGAAGACCTGGATGTCTCAATTCTGTCACGATCATTTCAGTAGCCCCTGGACTTTCCTGGCCTTCGTGGGTGTTCTAGCAGCACTTGGGTTAACCGGCATCCAGACTTGGTTTGCAGTCTATTCTCCACCGTCTCCCATGTCGTATGCCAGAACTTGAAAATGCGGTGGAACCTTAAGTGAGATAAAGGTAATAGAAATACATATGGTTTCTTTCACAAGTGTTTTCTTCAAGGGTCTGCTGATTTGGTATGTTCAGGGTCCATACAACCCTGGCTTTTCATTTCTCATTTGCTTTACTGTGTGCTGGTATGACAAAATAAGTATCTTAATTTTGTTGGACTTTGTCAGCGTGTGGTTGAATTTTGTGTGTGACAAGCGTATTTGTACGCTCATGTAATAAACAATGTGATTCCCTACTGTTTCCTACTTATCTGTTGCTGCAAAATAACTAAGCAGGTTACACATAGGAAGCAACTGTTTATAAGCGTTTCCAGAAACATTTTACAAAACTTAGTTACGTGCGCACCATTCGGAGCTGAACCAGAATCAGCTCAATTCTACATTTTAAGTTCCATAAGACCTCAAATATCCCAATCTCAAGAAAAGATTGTTCTGAATCCAAAACATTTTAAGATCACCTATCAGGGCAAATGAAGCTCTATAGTTATACTTTATGATTATAGGACTATACAAAAGAACAATTTGCATCTTGTTTACTGTAAATATATGTACCAAACACCTCCAAACAGTTATAGTTTTGAAATCAAACTAATTTCTACGATTTAACTTCTCTATGTTAACTAATTTCTGCAGCGGTTTGAGATCACAACTAATTTCAGTTATACTCTCTTCAAAACTTGATCTGCAAATGCTAACTGGCTCTTCATAGGTGATGTCATACAACAAATAGAGAACAATTTGAGTTCATTTTATATGAACCACTTTTTGTGGCCCTTCGAACTCCAGATCAACTTAAGTCACTTCTAGCTCTATCCTGAAAACCTGACCTATAACTGATAATTTGTAGGTGAATAATATCAAGGTAACAGTAATAAGAGTATTATCTCCCCCTTTTTAACCCCCTTAAATCCTAAACGAAGAAATCTAACCTTAATAAATGGAACAGTATGAAACAAAAACAATGGTGGCTTGCATGTTAGACAACAAGATTACAGTGAAAGCTGAAATATTTAAAGCCATTTATATCCACAAGAGTTTCTACAAGAGCTAAGGGTTAGACGTAAGAATATAACAGCATTATAGATGGTTTATTTTTGTTTCTGAAGAGTAGCTAATTCATAATAGTTGGTTGACAACTATTAGCAACAGTAAGTATCTTTGATATGGAAATTCACCAACATAACTTTCATATTACAAATAATATCTGTCACCCTAATCTCTATCCTGTATCAAGTTGTTGATCATCTTTACCAAAGGAGGAGTCCCCTTGGCCATAATTTCTATTCTACTAGCATTAGAAGCATGAGAAAACAGTGAAAGCCCAAAAAATACAAGATCGGGAAGAAACAGTCGAGATGACAAGAATCCATGCCAATAGCGGGGCTCTAGGTCAAAAAAAGCATTGAAAAACCTCCGAGTACCTTTCAAATCAAGCTTAAGCAGAATAGCCATACCGAAACAGAAGAACTCCCTTTGTCTCCTCCTTTGTATGGGCCATAAATCTTTCCAAATTTCTGCGGACACTTCATTTCCTGAAAGTGTTCTATCTGAACCAAGGTACCGAACTATTGCATTTGCAACAATAGGAGCCGCTGCCAGAGTCCGCGCCACCATATACCCAGTTGAAGGGTGCACCATCCCTGCTGTACCACCGATTCCAACAACTCTCTGAGGGAGCACTGGGAGCGGTCCGCCCATTGGGATGACACAATGCTCATCCTCCTCAATGCTCTTAACTTTTATGCCCAGATGCTTTAACCTAGCAGCCATCCTTTCTTGGATATCTTTCATGGGTAAGCCAGGCCGAGCTACCAGGGAAGTTTCTTCGAGAAATATCCTGTTGGATGAAAAAGGCATTGCATAAAGGAAAGTAGGGATCCTACCATTTCTCTCCTTCAGTTCGATATTATTGTTCAAGTGCGAATCTCTCCAGTCCATAAAAAGCATCTTATCAACATCAAATGGATGCTCTTCGACCTCTGCCAAAATCCCATAAGCCACTTGGTAACCTGGATTGTACGGCTTATCATACTGTACAAGACATCTTGAAAAACCAGTTGCATCGAGAACCACAGAAGCTTGAATTGTGGCACCGTCATTGCAAGTCAACAGTGATTTTTCCTCCTCATGAATAACCTTAGTAACCTTAGCTTGGTGAAATTTAACACCGTTTGATATGCATTTTTGCAGCATTTTCGACTTAAGCTGCTTCCGATTAACCCTTCCATAAGGTCTATTAAGATCTTTCTTCGATTCCTCGTCTATGTACACAACAGCACCAGACCAGGTAGTATCCAGGCAATCAAGCATATCCATGGCCTCAAATTCATCCACCCAAACACCATAATTATTGGGCCAAATCAACTTGGGAGACGGGTCAATTGAGCAAACAGAAAGGCCTGCCTCCGAAACCTGCTGTGCCACGGCGAGCCCAGCAGGGCCACCGCCCACAACAGCAAGGTCCACAACAAGACCCTTTGATGGGTCATACAAAGGAAGCTCAAATTCAAGACTTTCCTTCTTAATTTCCGGCACAAGTTCCAGAAGAGCACTGCTACTAGCCTTAACAACACCACCCCTACTCAATTTCACACGAGACCTCCTAAGGCCATACCTAAACTCCTCGTTGCGAAGCTTCGAAGAGCTCGAACTACTCAATTTCTCCGAAAACCCATGAATTGGGTGCAAAAATGCAAGCTTGTTATGCGTTTTAAGCAATGTATCCATGAAATTCCAACACTTGTCCCGAATATCTCTCTAATATGGACACAACAAGTTCCTGAAAATACAATCTGGGTGTGAAGAATTCTCGACTGAGAACCCGATTTCTGATATGGGTTTTCTCTGAGAAACTGAATTTCACATACAGATACAGGAAGAGCTACTAGAAGAGCAGTATTAAAGCATGAACAATCCTTAGAATTCGAAAAGATTTTCTGGGAATTTAGAAAGAACAACACAAGTATGAAAATATACAAAGAAGGAAGCTCATCAGGGAATTGAAAGAGCAGAGAAGTGATTGCTTACCGAAGAGCCAAGAGAGATGAGAAAGTTCCCAAGAGATATTGTGAAGGTGAAGCTTGTGTGGGTGTGGCCGGTCCTCAACCTCAAGGACGACAAGCTCATGTGGGTTTGTGGTGGACGTCCACTGTTCTTCGTCCAAGTTGGGACACGCGTCCTGTGATCTTCATTTGTCTCTTCTTCAATTCTCCATGCTTTAAAAAAATTATTATAACTTTAAAAAAAAAAAAACATTAACATTAAACAAAGAGCAAGGCTACGAATATTAAATTTAAAGACAAAAATTTGAAAGGTTTAAATATCAAAATAGTTCATGTGTTATAGTTATATGACCAATTTAATCCTTGTGTTTTTATTTGATTAATTTAATCTTCATGTTTGTCTCTGTTAACCAATTAAAGACATTTCAACTAATCTCTTTTAAAAAAGATTTAAATGTCAAAATAGTCCATTTGTTATAGCTATATGGTCAATTCAATCCTCGTATTTCGACTTGGCTAATTTAGCCCTCATGTTTGTCTCTTTTAGCCAATGAAGGACATTTCATTCAAACACTTTTAAAAATTTCATAAGAAAAACGATATGAAATATAATTACTCATTCTCTTTACATAAAAATGCAAATCAATATGAATAACACATATAAAAGATAAAACTTCTAATATGAAAAAATGATTAAGGTTGTGATATAGAAAAGAGAGAGAGTAATGTTAGGGAGGAAGTCGGGAAGTTGAGAGGAGAATAATTGTTCTTTTAATTTTTAATTTTTAATTTTATTTCAAAATGAAATATTTTAAATCAAATAATTATAATTTTATAAATAAGTATATATTAATTTATAATTTTGTACAGAAATTACATGGAAATGTGTAGCATTCCACATCGTCCAGGGGAGTGATCCTTAAATGTATATTTTCATCCCTACCTAGCACGAGGCCTTTTGGGAGCTCACTGGCTTCGGGTTCCGTAGGAACTCCGAAGTTAAGCGAGAAGGAGGCTAGAGCACTCCCATGATGGGTGACCCACTAGGAAGTTGCTCGTGAGTTCCCAAAAAACAAAACCGTGAGGGAATGGTAAGCCAAAAGCGGACAATATCGTGCTACGGTGGTGGAACGGGCCCGGGAAGTGATCCGCCTTGGGCCGGGATGTGATAAATATTGTGACAACCCGTCCCTGATTTTAAGAGTTTTTAAAGTTTTAATAAAGGATTTTACAAAAATGCCCTTTGAGACACGTGCATTATTCGAGGTTAATCGTCGTGTCGTGCCATCTAAGATTTATTTTCTTGACATATCCTCGTAGTACTCGTCGCTACGGACGCGTGGGCGCAGACAGTTCGTGATTTGGAGTTATATCGAAGAAGTTATTAACGTTTGAAATTTGGGCATTTTAAGGAATTATAATTTTAGTTAAATCTAGAATTTATTTTATGAAAATGGACGGCTCAGATTTAATGAAGAATTGAAATGGATGGCTGGGATGAGATGAAGAAGGTTTTGTGTGTGTGTGTGCGTGAGATGAAGAAAAAAAAACAGAGAAGAGACTGGGCAGAAATGCCCAATCGGAGAAGAAGAAGATGAGAGCGAATGGGGAGAAGAGAGAGAAGCTTTTGGCCAATCAGAGGAGGGGAAAGGAGGAAAGGAGAGAGGGCGAGAAGCGGAGGAAGAAGAACAAAAATGGGTTTTCAACCCGCGACCCGTTCGTGACCCGCGGCACCCATGCCAAAATTCGACGAGTTTTAGCCCATTTTTCCGACGAATTGCATCAAACCAATCCTTGTAAAACACTCTATGAGCCTTCCTCTACCCATTCCATCTCAAAATTTGGAGAGATTTAGCTTTGAAAATGGAGAAAACCGCAAGAAAGGGATGCGGCGGCTTTAGCTTCGAATCACCCAATCCCGAAGCAATTTCTTTCAATTGCCACCACCCATAGCTTCCTCTTGAGGCCTAGAACAAAGCCCAAGTAGTGGTGGAGGCGTTGGAACAAGTTTGGAGGTTGAATCGAAGCACACCAAATTCTAGGGTCCGCACAGATTTTGATGAAATTGGAGGCCTTGTCGACCGAATTGGCCTTGGCCACAGGCGCCGATCGTCATGACGCCTTGATGTGTTGTGCTAGGGAGTTGTAGGGCGAACTCCAGGTGAGTGGGCAGTATTTCTATTTATACCTATATGCTATTGAATTTCCCAGAAATTGAGTTTTAATGAAAGTATGTTTCTAAAATGCCATGCATGCATGATATGAATGATATGAGTTATATGAATTGATAATTGATGCATATATATATGTGAATTGGTGCTGTGGACGCACAGGTAAGTATCAGGTGAGTTTTATATTATTCATGTGAATCATTGATGATGTATATTATGTTGATAGCTCATAACCTGCAATCTTGGTGTTAGTGCTTATATTATTCACCTCGCACCGCACGCTCACCTTGGATCCAAGTAGGTGCATGTCGTACAGACCATGTGAGGGTTCCGACATGTCGAACAGACCATGAAAGGGTTCCGACTGATAGGTGACCTTAGATTATGTACACAGATGATTGATGAGAGAAGCACTAGAGCGTATTATTACACCATTCATGTCGTACATACTACTTCAGGTAGTTCCGACTTATCTGCAGTGTAGTGCCGTACAGGTCATCGAGGTGACTCCGGTTGGATTGGATGTTGAGCTATAGAATTAACCGTACAGGACCAACTGCATGGTCTCCGGTTAATTCATCATTTCACCTGTTACATTGATGCATCATTCATTCTGTTTTTGAAAGTTTTTAACATGGCATACTTTCTGGTTTTTGAGAAAAATTGATGATTTGAGATTTATGAAAAGTATTATGCTATTATGCTATTTTCTGGGAAAGTATACATGTTTTACAGCGAGGGGTTAGAAACGTTTTAAATGAAAAGTTTTTGAAAAGCTTTGTTTTACTGACCCACTCAATTTTGTTTTGCGCCCCTCCAGGTTCTAGATAGCAGAGCTTTGGTGGCTACGAGGAATCCAACGGTGTTCTGAAAGAATTCACAAATGTAGGATTCACCATCGGGTGTTATATCTTAGAAATTGTATCTTTAAAGCTTCCGAACTGTGTAAATGGTTACGTCACTCTCACGTGACGACCAACATGTCCTCCTTCGGGACGGGGTGTGTCAAATGTCTTTAATCAACTAACGGAAATAACACAAAGATCAAATTAGCCAAATTAAAAACACAGAAATTAAACCCCTTTGGTTAAATTAGCTAATTGAATGAACACTGATTTCTCTGCTGAAATGCGAAGTTTTAGCTCTCCATACCTGAGTTAATTGCTAAATAGCATGTTCTAGTTTATTTGGCATCTGGGGTTTGTTTGGTTTCGTAAATTTTCCGCGTTTGTTTGGGTAATTGTAATTGGGGTTTATTAATTTTGGTGTGCTCTGTCAAGTTAAACCCCTTCGGCCTCGTTTTGGGCTGGTTTGGTATGTAGGATTGGATTGGATTGGATTGGAATGTGTAACTCTCTATTTTTAAGGCATATTGGAGGCTGAAGTGAATGATTTTTCATTTGGAAGGGATTAAAAGAGGATTAGACATGAAGAAAACTCATCCCTTCTAATCCTACCATTTTGTGAAGGATTGGAATGAATATGTAATCTATCTTCTACCATCTAGCTGGACATAAATTTTTCATTTCTCCCCTACTTTGAAATTACGGAGTTATCTATTCCAATCCAATCCTACTCACCAAACGAGGCCTTTCTGTCTTGAATGTATAACCCACTATATTAAAGATATGTTGAAGGAAGAAATGAAAAGGTTGTGCCTAACTTGGAGGTAGAGGATAAATCAATCATTAAGGTACCGTTTGGTACGTGGGACATGACGGAACGGAGGGGGACGAGGCGTTCCATCCCACGTTTGGTGCGCCTAAAATGGGTGGAACGCGCTGTTCCACGGGACGAATTTTTGGTGAATTTTCGTTCCGCCTCAGCCCTTGGAACGACTCGTTCCACATATGTGGAACACAAAATTATAACATCTCCGTCTCCTTCTTCCTCCTTGTTTCCATCCGAGGGCATCTTTGCTCCCTCTCCGTTCCGTTCCGTCCCATTTCGTTTTGTCCCGTCCCGTCTGCATACCAAACGATACCTAAGGAAACTTGTCCATTCCTATCCCACAAAATGATAGGATTAGAAGGGATAAGTTTCCTTTGTGTCCGGTCCCCTCATAATCTCCTTCAAATAAAAGTCTTCGTTCATCTCTGCCTTTAATAGACCATAATATAGTGGTTTATCCATTCCAAAACAATTCTAGAGACTAGACGTGTATAAAATGTTGCGTCTCTCGGTTTTGTTGTTTGTATTTTTATGTTTAGTTTTTAAGTGGCGACTATAAGAAATGGTTCATTAAATGGGCCCTTAAAGTAACTATGAACATTAAGCATGTCTAAACAACAGTGTGGGTTAAAATGACTGTTTTTTTTCTTGAATTATGTAAAAACTAAACACAAAATGTTCATTAAATGGGCCCTTAAGCTTACTGAAACTGTGCTATGTGTTGAATAGCACACTCTATAGCATTTTTAAAATTTGAAGTCCTTATTTTTTGAATAGCCTGTATTGCATAAACCACCAGTCCCCATAATTCAAGCAGAACAAAGTGGTTTTGAGTTTTGACGTTGTTGAAATTGAAAGAGATGACTAGATTGATTTCTAAAGGCTAGGTTTCCCTTCTTGTACCCTTCAATATTGAATTCTTAAGGTGTGGGGATAATCCAAGTTAACAGGCTAGTGTGGGACATATGTACCGTTGTCAGTTGAGTAACTTGAGTCTTAGATTCTGAGAGTATTTCAAGATCGGGTTTGGGAGGAGCAAATTGAGTTCTACACATATATTGCAATTGCATCTCTTTTCGACAACGTTTTGTGGCACCTTGTGTTTCTTCCAAAGTGGCTTCTTTCAGATGAATTTCTTTTGAATTTTGTCTTGGCAGGAAAATTAAAAATTCACAATCTCTCGTTTTATTTGCCTTATTCTACTTTTGTGTTTTAATTTATCAGATTATCTTTGTGCAGCTCCAGTCGTGAGTGCAGATAGGTTGAAGAGGTGTATATTCCACAACTTACGCAGTGAGCTTCCAGAAGGGCCATACTCCATTGTTTACATGCATAGTACCGTGCAAAAGGAGGATAACTCCCCTGGCATAACTATCTTGAGGTGGCTTTATGAATACCTTCCATCATATTTGAAGGACATGCTTCAAGTTGTGTACTTCGTTCACCCTGGTCTCCGATCAAGACTTGTCTTTGCCACTCTTGGCCGAATTTTCTTAACTGGAGGGTGAGTATTTCATATATTTTGGATATATACTATAACAATACCGATTTCTCATTAATATAGGCATATGTTAATTAAGGATAGTGCTATTCACACACCTATTATTTTTACCCTCGCACACACCTCTCTCAGTTTCCGGCCATCGGATCGAATGAATTGAATAAGATAAATGGACAAAAATTTAACAGGGGTGTGGTAAAAAGGGGTGTGTGTAGCACTACCCTTAACTAAATACTGTCTTGAAACTTGGTGATTATTTACTTCATTGAACAAAAATTAAACATTTCCGCCTTTGATTTAAGTAGGATAGAATCATTTTGTGTCTGATGCTGAACTTCTTTGAGTGACTGCTATCATTTTTGGTTATCTTGGGGTCGGTTCATAAGACCTTGAGGATTCGAGCTACACTATAGTATGTAGTCATGCAGGTATCCCTCAAACGACTTTATTTAATTATCTCCCAAGTCAATCCCATGTCCAAGTGACAATCAACAGAGAATGAGTGATGGTTATCAATGAAATTTGAGAAGCAGGATGCGGCCTCGATACATGTTTGTCCTAAAAGTTTTCTTTATTTGCAGCCTATATTGGAAAATCAAGTATGAAAGCCGCCTGCAGTACCTTTGGGATGACATAAAGAAGGGAGAGGTTAAGATTTCTGAATTTGTAAAAAATCACGACGATGTTCTTGAGCATAGACCACTAACAGATTATGGCATAGAACCGAACCCTCTGCCCATGCTTGAGGTTCCGCCAACAGCCTACTCATTTGGAAGGTATGAGGAGAGATGGACATCCAGAGAGTACGTGTCCTAATTTGGTACTATGTAAACGGTCCTTCCCTAGTAATTGGGATTCAGGCGTCAATAAGCTCGGTTTGAGAAGTGGCTATGAATACATATGCATGCTTTGTACAGAATAATACTCTGTAGTGTTGAGTAAATTAAAATTGCTGCTGCGTCGAGGCCTTGTTTCGTTTTATCGGTTCTCTGTCCTAGCTAGATTCTCCCTTCTGTGTTTGAGAGAGTTCTCCTCGTTCTTTTGTGGTAATTTTGTATGCGGTAATGCTCAGATATGTTGGCCAAGGCCTCGTCTGTAGTAATTGTTAATGGGTGCATTTTGGATTGTTTCAGTGAGCCATTTTAAAATCCAATCTGAATTCCAAATTTTTATCGTGTTTGGTAACATTTTGCCAAACAGTTTTTCGTTTTACGAATCAAAATGTGTTTGGTGGGTTGTTTTAAAGAATAACAATACAATAATAGTCTTCATGGCCCTTAGAATGGGTGGATAACCATGACTTGCCATTAGTTGTCCCCTTTTAAAAAAAAAAAAATATATATATATATATATATATATATATATATATATAATATAAAATATAGGCTTAAATGTTAAAATGGTCCTTGTGTTTTAGTCATTGAGTCAATTTAGTCCCTGTGTTTTCAATTTGGCCAATTTGGTCCTTGTGTTTTAGTCATTGGGTCAATTTAGTCTCTGTGTTTTCAATTTGGCCAATTTGGTCCTTGTGTTTATCTCCGTTAGCCAATTAAGGACATTTTATCCAATTTTTGAAAAAAAAATTATAAATTATTATAAACTTATTTATAAAATTATTTATTTGATTTAAAATATTCAAAAATGAAATAAAATTAAAAATTAAAAAAAAATATTCTCCTCCCAACTCTCCGACATCCTCCCTAACATTAAAATAAATGGGCCTGATTTAATAATCCGGTGCTTATTTAATACAAGGCTTAAATGTCAAAATAGTCTCTGTGTTATAGCGATATGGCCAATTTAGTCTCCGTGTTTTTTATTTGGCTAATTTAGTCATCGTGTTTGTCTATGTTAGCCAATTAAGGACATTTCATTCAATCTCTTTTAAAAAATTCATAAGAAAAATTATATGAGATATAATTACCCTTTCTCTTTACAAAAAAATGAAAGTCAATGAGAAATAACACATATAAGAGATAAAACTTCCAATCTGAAAAATGATTAAGGTTGTGACATAGAAAAGAGAGGGGGTAATGTTAGGGAGGAGGTCAGAGAGTTGGGAGGAGAATATATATTTTTTAATTTTTAATTTTATTTCATTTTTAAATATTTTAAATCAAATAAATAATTTTATAAATAAGTTTATAATAATTTATAATTTTTTTTTCAAAAATTGGATAAAATGTCCTTAATTGGCTAACAGAGATAAACACAAGGACCAAATTAGCCAAATTGAAAACACAAGGACTAAATTGACTCAATGACTAAAACACAAGGACCAAATTTGCCAAATTGAAAACACAGGGACTAAATTGACTCAATGACTAAAACACAAGGACCATTTTAACATTTAAGCCTAAAATATATAAAGCACAAGCTACATACGAATCAATTTTAGGAATTTGACTATAATATTTATTGTATTTAATACATATATTATTTTGATGGTCAGATGGTAATTGTATTTTTTTTTCTTCATGCAAGGGCACAACATTTTTCTACCACTGTGGTAAAGGGCCACTTGCAGATGGTTAGTTGGTTATTGTATTTAATACATATATTCTCATAAATTATATCTGATGGTTAGTTGGTTATTATATTAAATATATGTAAGTATAAACTTTGGGAAAAAAAATCAAGTAATATTGCAGTATGGTTATCCAAATTGACAGCTCAACTACTATTGTCACCACCATCACCATCATTAGAATAATCTCCACCCTTCTCTGGCCACCACCCTTTACTATCTTAAAATTTATATTATGAAATATTAGTACCAAACATGACTACAATACCTTTTTTTTAACAAACGACATTATCTACACTAAGGGTGGAGGGGGTGAGTTTAGCCTCACAATAGGAGAGTTATAATAATAATTTGCTTCAAATTCGCCATTGGCGAGAATTGTGTAACATCCCACATCGCCCAGGGGAGTGATCCTTAAATGTATATTTCCATCCCTACCTAGCACGAGGCCTTTTGGGAACTCACTGGCTTCAGGTTCCGTAGGAACTCCGAAGTTAAGCGAGAAGGAGGCCAGAGCACTCCCAGGATGGGTGACTCACTGGGAAGTTGCTCGTGAGTTCCCAAAAAAAAACCGTGAGGGAATGGTAAGCCCAAAGCGGACAATATCATGCTACGGTGGTGGAACGGGCCCGGGATGTGGTGGACCTGGGCTGGGATGTGACAATTGAACCTATAACGACCCAAAATTTATTCAAAAGCGATCTCAGTGATAGGCCAAAAATTAAATTCATGGTTAATCAATGCCCTATTAACCTCAATAAATTTAATTCGGTCATTTTATGGATGCATCTAACCTTCTAGTTAGACTGACTACGTACCCTCAAACGCGATCAAGTCATTCGTAGTCTGCCGTCAAATTTAAACCGTTTAATAAAAATATTCAAGAGGCCGATAAAATGAAACTACATCTACATGATCAAATCACATCAAACGAAAATCAAAATCTCAATCAGAATATCAAAATTAACTTAAAAAGACAAAATCGGCCATCTGGCCACGTGCCGCCGCACGCAGCGGTTTCTGGTGAACTGAACCCACGAATTCCGACAAACTCCAAAATCCAAAATTCACCAAATTTTACAGACATGTAGAGCTCAATGAGGGAAACATTTTTCATACATGGGCTGAAGTCCAATTCGGGCGGGAAACACCTGAAATTAGCCTCGATCTGTCGGAAACCCTAAAGTAAGTGTTCTTCAATTTGTCAATTCCTCAACTCCGCTGCCCCCAAACTTGTTTGGGCTTTGTTCCTGGGTTCAAGAGATATCTTGTGGTGATGGTAGACGAAATACCCTTCAGAAACGGTCGATCGCCGCCATGCACCCACGAAGCCCGTCGGTCCAAACTTCACAAAACCAAGGTCAAATCCCGTCAGTTTTTGGGTGGCTCTAACTTGCTGGAAAACCAAAGGAAACGATGGCAAGAGAAGTCGCCAGTAATCGGGTCAAGACCGATTCAAGGGGGATCAAGGTTTTCTGGTTTTCTCCCTCCCTCAATTTTCTCCTTTCCTCATTTCTGATTGGGCAACCTTCTCTCTCATTTCCCTCATTTCCTCTCTTCTCATTCCATCCTAGCCACACACATGGCACCCAAACCACTGCTCCAGCAAACTGGAGCCTTCCAGATTAATGGTCAAATGACCATTTTGTGCTTACCTTTGCTCTTTTATATCTCATTCGTTATAACTCCATTTTGCGAACGGTTTTTGCCTATATGCTCGTGTGATCAAGCTCTATCCAAATATGCCATGAAATACAATGAAGCATATAAGGATAAAATACGTCCTCGTATAATTTCGGTTTAGCCAACTAGGGCATTTTTGTCTTTTCCACATATCGAAAATTTTTTTACCGTAAATATAAATGTGTCGTAGCTATGAATAAGACAACGAAATAATTAATTTAATAATAAAATCCAAGAATGGGATTTTCCCCCATTTGAATTTCATAATTAAATCACATATTTAAAAACAATCAGGGTATTACATTCGACCCCCATTAAAATAAATATCGTCCTCGAGATTTCAACCACTGAATAATGAAAAGGGATTTAAAAACCATCCCACCATTTCATTTATATTGAACAAAATCATAACCTCAATTTATGATTTTGTTCATGCTTGAAAATAAATCATCATGGTATTCACACGTATTAAAAATCTCCAGCCACAATTATTGGAATTTCCAGCTACAACTATTGGAAATACCAATAAATCAGTGTTTCTAGTCACAAACATCATTTGCAAAACCAAACATCATAAAATTTTAGCCATATTCCTCATTGGAAAAACAAATTTCATAATTTTTAGCCATAATCAACATTGGCAAATCAAATATCAAAGATTAATAAACATCATTGGCTATACCACTTACCATCATTGGCTATACACAGCCGTTACCATGATTCTTTCTCAGAACTCGTGTAAAAATAATCTAACCTGATGACCGGTCCCGCGGCCGATTACACTCACTTCAATCTCACAACAACGCGAAGTAGGGTAACAAGAGTGTCCATTTACCTCCTACACCACAGATCCAAGTACCCTCCCTAAGGACTATGGGTACATGTCTGTCCGTGTAAGCCTCCAATGGTTTAAGGCATCGAAACCCAATGCAGCGCACAGTGCCCCTCACTCCTAGTGCCTCTCAATCTAGAAGTGTCCATTTCCCCAGCTATGCCACATAGACTATCCCCCAGGAGTAGCCCGTTCGTATAACACCCTCTGAAGGTTTAGGGGATCGAAACCCTGGGGAACCACACAGTCCCTTTCCTTTTCAGGTCATCAAAATCATCCATGGAACCTGCACTCACAACCACACACGTGAGTGATTCCCAATATATATTCATTTCACATAAATGCCTCATTATTCATAGAACTTATGAAATCATGCAATGTCACTACAATCATATTTCACACCATCAAGAACATAAGAATATATTTGCATTCACTCTCCTGCAAGTGAGAGATTCACAATATATATGCATTTCACATAAATGCCACTTCATTCATAGGAATTATGAAATAATGCAATCTCAATGCTAATCATAATTCACACCAACAAGAACTCAAGAATATTACATATTGCAAAGCAGGATCATTCGCTCTAATACTATTTTTGTAACAACCCAAAATTTATTCGAAAGCAATTCTCAGTGATAGGCCAAAAATAAAGTCATTGTTAATCAATACTTCATCAACCACAATAAATTATATTTGGTCATTTTATGGTTGCATCTAACCTTCTGGTTAGACTGCCTACGTACTCTCAAATGGGATCAAGTCATTCGTAGTTTGCCGTCAAATTTAAACCGTTTACTAAAAATATTCAAGAGGCTGATAAAATGAAACTACATCCACACGATCCAATCACATCAAACGAAAATCAAAATCTCACTCAGAATATCGAAATTAGCTTAAAAATATAAAATCGGCCATCTGGCTACAACATCGATTTCCAGCGAACGGAAACCACGAATTCTAACCAACTCCAAAATTCACCAAATTTTACAAATATGTAGAGCTCAATGAGGGAAACATTTTTTATACTTAGGCCGAAGTCCAATTCGGCCGGAAAACACCTAAAATTGGCCTCGATTCATCGGAAACCCTAAAGTGGGTGTTCTTCAATTTGTCGAATCTACAGCTCTGCCGCTTCCAAACTTGTTTGGGCTTTGTTCCTAGGTTCAAAAGATGTCTAATGGTAGTGATGGTCGATGGAATACCCTTCAGAAATGGTCGATCGTCGCCATGCACTCACGAAGCCCATCGGTGCATACTTCACGAAACCAAGGTCAAATCCCGTCGGTTTTTGGGTGGAAATGGAAGAGGGAAGGTCAGTGAGTTTGGTGGTGGTGATGGGTGGCTCCAACTCGTCGGAAAACCAACTGAAACGGCGACGGGAGAAGTCACCAGTAACCGGGTCGATGAGTCAAGGGGGATTCGGTTTTCTGGTTCTCTTCCTCTCTCATTTCTCTCATTTCCTCATTTCTGATTGGGCAACCCCCTCTCTCATTTCCCTCATTTCCTCTCTTATCATTCCATCTTAGCCACACATGTGGCACCCAGATCACTGCTCTAGCAAACTGGAGCCTTCCAGATTAATGGTCAAATGACCATTTTGTTACCTTTGCTCGTTTATATCTTCTTTGTTATAATTCCGTTTCACGAACTGTTTTCGCTTACACGCTCGTGGGATCGAGCTTTATCCAAATATGCCAAGAAATACAACGAAGCATATAAGGATAAAATACGTCCTCGTATAATTTTGGTTTAGCCAACTAGAGCATTTTTGTCTTTTCCACATATCGAAAAATTATTCGCCGTAAATATAAATGTGACGTAACTACGAATACGACAATGAATACTTAATTTAATAATAACATCCAGGAATGAGATTTCACATTTTTGCCCCATTTGAATTTCATAATTAAATAACATATTTAAAAATAATCAGGGTATTACAGAACCTATGACCTCTCACTTACAAATGAAGAGGAATACCACAATTACGATATTTATAAGTTATAATGCTATTATAAAAATGTAGAATATGACAATATATTGAATTAAATCAGATCAGATCAACTTTTGTTTATATCCAAATTTGTTTTGTATTTCCTTAATTACATTAAATTTTAATTGATATAAATAAAACATTGGAGCCACTTAGTACTATGGTCTAGTGGTATTCCTCTTCACTTGTAAGACCCACTCCAACCCTGGGCTTAAACCTATAATTCCCCTCCCCCTCCCCAAAAACCCAACCCAACCCAACCCATGGCCTAAAACTAACCTAAAACATAATACTCATCCTGGGGCCAAATACCGGCCCAAGTTTACGCCACAAATTGGAGTGGACCCCAGTTGGTGCGAGTGCACCACGGACTGTGAAGCCCAGACGCCAACCCGACTCGCCCCACGCGCAGACGCTCCAAAGACTTAGTTGAGGCGGACCTCACCCACGTGGGCGTGTCCCTCGGTTGTCAGCAGCTGTCTGTAGTTGTTGGGCTACCTTTTTCAATCCAACGGTTGGGTTTAAAAGGGTCGTTGGTTAATCCCACGGTCCACGTTCAAATTATTTTTTTTAGTTTTATATTTATATATTTATTGAATTCAACGACTTAGATCGAATATAATCAAATCTAACGGTAAAAAAAAAAATCTAATTGTCCAAATTTAAATCCAATGACTAAAATAATTTTAAAAAATTATTTAACTCAAAAAATACCCAAAAACTCTATAAATACCTATGTATTTGTTCAAACATCCACACAAAACTCACTTTTCTCCAACAATTCTTCCAATTTTTCTTTCTACCATTTCTTCTCATTTCCAAAATTTTCAGGATGGCAAAAGAGCATGTTAGAGGTCATAATTGGACCTTTGACGAAGATATTGCTTTATGTTTGGCATGGATTTCTATTAGCGAAGATGGTGTCGTCGGCATGAATCAAAATAGAAAGGTTTTGTGGGGTAAAATCGTTGATAAGTTGCATGAAAACTCCAACGCCGGTCGAATGGAAATTGGTGGTGTTTATGATCGGTGGAAGATTATCAACAAAGCGTGCACTTTGTGGAAGGGAAGCTTAGAGAGAGTCACAGTTGACATGCCTAGTGGAAGGAGCTTCTCAGAAATTGTGAGTTTCTTTGTTGATATTTTATTTGTCATGTTACTTATTTGATGCATAGGGTGACAGAGCAATGGCAATTTACAAGACAAGAATTACACCAAAAAATCAAGCTTTTAAGTTGCATCATGCTTGGAACGTCCTCAAGGATTGTCTGAGGTGGGGAACCGATGCGGACCAACAATGTGGAAGATTATTTCATAGTGAAGCCCCGCCCGAAAATGATTTTGATGAAGGTGCGAATGAAGGTGTCAATGAAGGTGTTGAACAAATGACCCCAACTTCTTTTGCAAGGCCCCTGGGAAGAGATAAGCAAAAGGAAGCAAAGAGAAAAGGGAAGTCCCAAGATTGCTACCGGAATTGCAAAATTGAGCGAAACCCATAGCGCTCGCCAAGAAGAAATGGCCCGAATGCGTTTGCAAATGAAGGAAGAAGGGGATAAGAAGCAAGAGAGGTTCGAAATAAATTTGATGATGGAGGACCTCAACAAATACACTCCAGAGAGGAAGAAGTAATTATGTGGTAAGCAAAGAGAAATTTTGCAAATGGATGCCATAAGGAGTATATTTCAACATGATAATTCATCTCAAGGCTATATCCCAAGTCCTCCATTAAGTCCATCACCAAATCAAGAAGGTGGATATCATTATTAAGTTTATGTAGTTTATGAATTTTCGATTGTATTAAGTTTATGTGGTTTATGTTGGTTTATTAATTGTCATTTGTATTAAGTTTATGTACTTTATTAATTGTCGTGTGTATTAATTATTGTTTCTATTAATCTAGATGCCTTCAATAATTATTGTACTTATTATTCCACACTTTGATGTAGAATAGATGCCTTCAATAATTCAACCTCCATTCAATAATTTATCCAACATACTACACAAAATACTTTGCACAAGAAGACACTTAAATTTATTACTAGAAAATACCAACATAGTACACTTAAAATTATTACATAAATGCTCAACCAACATCATCAACGTTCACCTTCTCGGCGTCATACATGCTCAACCAAATCCTTGCGGAGTGTGTCATGACCTTAAGGAGCTTGAATTCTATTTAAACGTCTCATATACTCACTCAATGTGACCATATCCTATCGGGTCTCATATGTGGTTTCAGCGAGATATTCAACATCTCTTGCAATAGCTCTCGCATGTGTTGGTTGGTCATTATCCACATCTTCGTCGGAATCTTCTTCAATTTCGATGTACTCATCTTCCACAATCATGTTGTGCAAAATTATTCACGTCGTCATGATTGAATGGAAGTCTTCAGTATGCCAAAGTCGTACAGGCCATCTAACAATGGCCCATCGAGCTTGTAGGATCCCGAACGCTCTTTCCACATCCTTCATGTAAAACTCTTGCCTCTGTGAAAATAATTTCTTCTTTGAACTATTGGGATGAGAAAAACTTTTGACAAAGGTAGACCAACTAGGATAAATACCATCAGTTAGGTAGTAACCTAGCTTATACCTATTACCATTTACCTTGTACCGAAATTTTGGTGCCTATCCATTGACAACATCATAGAACAAAGGTGAAGACCAAAGAACGTTGATATCGTTGTTTGATCCAGGAGTGCCGAATAATGCATACCAAATCCATGTGTCGTAAGATGCCATAGCCTTGAGCACGATGATTGGCTTGTTATGACGGCCTTTGAATTGGCCAGCCCAAGCAGTATGACAATTCTTCCACTCCCAATGCATACAATTGAGACTTCATATCATGCCAGGGAAGCCTCTTTTGTCTGCCTTGCGTACAAGCCTCTTCAAGTCTTCACGATTTGGCTTGCGGAGGTATGTGGCTCCATATATGGCTTGAATTTCCTGATAGAAGTGCTTCAGGTTCTTAATAGCAGTACTCTTCGCAAGTCAGCAATACCCGTCAGTTGAGTCTGCAGAGCATCCATTAGCTGGCATCCGAAATGCAGAAGTGAGCTTCTAATGAGGTGATAGACTTTGTCGGTTGACGACATCTATCTTCCTTGCAAAGTAGTGGTCATGATTGACAACTGCGTTCAAGATGCTATTAAAAAGCTTTCTCCTCATCCGAAACCGCCTCTGAAAATCATGAGCAGGAAATCTCGGACGTTCGATGAAATAATCTTTCATCATTCGATCATTACACTTTTCTCTATCACGCTGCACAAATGAACACCCCGTGACAGAACCACGATAGTTAGATTCATCATGGTGCTCATATTGCATAAGCAAGTTTGCAAGTTCAGTTTCTGCGTTAATCATTTATGTATCCTCAATGTCAAGGCTTGCTTGGTATTGTGCCATCTGCATTGCCCAGCTATGCCTTCTTCTATCACCTATTGATGAGATATTGAGGATTTTTAGGAAACAAAAACACTTTGAAAGTTGAAAGATTGGTGAATATAGAGGATGATTGAAAGTTGAAAGATTGTGTGATCAACTGATATTCAACTTGTGTTTATATAGAGGATGATTGATGAAAGTTGAAAGATTGGTGAAAGTTGAACTATTGGTGAAAGTTGAAAGTTTGGTGAGTTTCATGTGTTGATTTAGTGATTTTTCAATATTTATCGGAATTTAAATATTTTTAGATTAAAATGTTCATAAAATTAAATAACGATAGTCTAAATAATTTTTTTTAAAGTTAATTTAAGAAAAAAATTAGCCTAAATTCATTCTTTAATAATGTGGGGCTAAAATTTTAGGCTAGAAGCGTTGGAGCAGAAAAGTTGTTTCTGGGCTAAAACCTAAATTTTTTGGGCTAAATATTTTTAGGTTTTAGGCCAGGGTTGAAGATGATTTAAGTGATAGATTTTAGGTTCAATTCTCGTCAAAGATGAATTTGAACCACATTATTATGGCTCGCCCATTGTGAGGCTTAGCCTATCCTCCCCCACCTCTAATAAAGAAAAACTAACTAAAAGGGCTTGAAAACTTTAGATTTTAACCAAAAATCATGTTATAAGTTTATTTCATGGTTAGTACAAAACTTAATATCAAATCATCCCACTAAAATTGGCCCAACCAAAATAATCTATCGGGCTTCGAAGTACTCCTAAAGTCAAGTTTTCTCACCCGTTTATTTAGTTCGTTTCCTTCATATGCAGAGAGAAAGTCTATAAACTCATATTAATTTTTTGGGTAAATTACATTTTACCCCCTCAGGTTTGGGGTCAATTTCAATTCCTTAAAACATCTTTAAAACATTTCAATTTCATACATTTACTTTCATTTTATTTCAATTTCATACATCCGTTAGAAAATCTGTTAAGTAAACCGTTAAGTAATGATGTGGCAAATATGGGATCCATATTTATGCTGACATGGCTGTCAAATTTGTGCCATGTGGTAAAATAATAATTTTTTATGCATTTGAAATATTATAATAATTTACCCTTAAAAAATAATTAATTTGACCTACTTCCTCGCTGCAGCCGTACAATTTCTAGCGAATTCCACCACTGTCGAGCTCCCCAAGTTTCGAGAAGCACTTGCATTCCTCAACGGACGAGGATGCCCCTGAACCGCATGGTCCTCGTTGGACCAGAACTCCCACTACGACACTTACATCATCCACATTGCCATGACATTGGACACCACCTACCTTCGCGACTCCGTTGTCGGTGTATTCTCTATCCTCCGTCATGCTACCTGCCTCGAAAACATAGTCTTCCACTTCATCGCCACCTCTCACCGCATTCGCCGCTCCTCCGACCTCCACCACGTCATCACCTCCACCTTCCCTTACCTTACCTTCCACCTCTACCACTTCGACTCCAACCTCGTCTGGGACAAGATCTCATACTTCGTCCGCCGCGCTCTTGATCAGCCCTTGAACTACACGTGCATCTACCTCGGGCATCTTCTCCCATCGGGCGTCCGCCGCATCATCTACTTCGACTCCGACCTCATTGTCATCGACAACATGGCAAGGCTGTGGCGAATTGACCTCGGGCGGCGCGTGTTGGGGGCGCTGGAGTACTAGTGCACACATGGCATTCAGAGTACTGGTGCCTCGAAGCAAAAGGTGGGTCGGAGGTGAAGAGGGATGAGTGGGTCTGGGGAGAGAGAAGAGATGAGAGGTGAAGAGATATGAGATGGAGAAGTGGGTTGGGGAAGATGGGTTTTAGGGTTTTTTTTTTTTAAGGGTAAATTATTATAATATTTTAAATGCATAAAAAATATTATTTTTGCCACGTGGCACAAATTTGACAGCCACGTCAGCACAAATGTGGATCCCATATTTGTCACATCATCACTTAACAGTTTACTTAACATATTTTCTAACGGATGTATGAAATTGAAATAAAATGAAAGTAAATGTATGAAATTGAAATGTTTTAAAGATGTTGTAAGGAATTGAAATTGACCCTAAACATGAGGGGGTAAAATGTAATTTAGCCTAATTTCTGTAATTTTCTCATTGCATCTGCCATCATCCGATCTTCTTCTCCGTCAAACTCTGAAAATGGTGATGGAAATCCTAATGGATGTGATAAACAGGTGCATATCTAGGCTTGGAAAGAAGCAGAGATGTCGTATGACTTTCCGAATCTACCTTTCGTCGAAGAAATCTAGCGAGTTGGATCATCGCTGTTGTACCTGAGGTGCAAGCAGTACAAGCATTACCAAATACATCCTTCATCATCTGTTTATGTTCATCCCCTTGGATCATCGCCAGCATACTTCACGGTGTCCTATGCTGTCTGGATATGGTTTCTATTATGCCGTGACAAAGCCAATATCGGCTGCCGAGTCGTCAGAAGTCGATATTCATAGGACATTAGAGTTGGGCAATTAGTTTCAAAACATGACTTGATAACTTTTGAGAGAAATTAAGAGAGAAATTAGTTTCTAATTGTTGTTTTTTTGGTTTAATTTTTATTTTATTACAATTTAATTTTGCAAATTGAAATTTTTGTTGGTGGGCTTTATGAGAGCAAAGAAGTTGCCAAGAGAGATGAGGTTCTTTGGTGCATCGAACAGGTGATTGTGTGTTAATGAACACTTAATACAGTTTGTAGTATTTAGACTTGTTGAGTCACTAAGAGAGAGTGATTAGGAAGTTCAAATTATGTGGACTTCATTTGCAGTTCAACATGGGCTAGCTGCAATTGGTCCAAATTGATTGCCTATCGTTTTCCTTTAGGCTTTCACATCTCCAAATGCAAATGGCTCAAAATAATTTCAACTTAAACAAGTATGTTTATTCTGTCATCCAAATGCAGCCTTCGTCCCTATTAACCTTTTTATGCACACAGCCAAATGGAGAAGACCCCAAATTTCCTAATTGTAGATTTATCCAGATTCAGTCTTCTTTTGTTTGTCCTAGTTGTAGGTTTTATTGATTTTAGTATTATCAAACTTGTGTCTCTCTCTCCCTCTCTCGCTTTTCCACCCTGTTTTTCGTTTTCATTCAAATTCCACCATTTCTCGAATCAGTTGCATCGATTCAATCCGATAAGCATGGGCGAGCGTCTCAGTATCGAACCTCTAGAGCTCAGTTTCTATTGTCAATATAACACGCTCTCTTTATCGTTCGATTAGTTTCTTGTTAAAGAGATTTGCATATGCGATTTCGGTTCTTATTACAATGTATGGTTTTGTTTTCGTTATTAAATTTCTCCAATCGAATTAATGATGAAGGTAGAGATGCCGGCGACCGGGAATCTGAAGCTGCTGTGTTTAGAGGGCAAGTGATCAAAGAGTAGGTCGAGACTCGAGAGCTTGAACAAACGATCAAATATGTTTCTTCATGCTTTTTGCTTTTCAGTTTGTTAAGTGCTTCATTATCTGGCACCTCCTCTTTAACATGAGGGATGATTTTTTTATTATCTAATTATCTCTTAAAATTTATTTTAATTATTTTGCTAGTACATATAAATCTTAAATAGTTTATCAAAATCATCCATTTTCCTTATGGCTTGACCTCTTTGTGTCCTTTAAAGTCCATTCATCTTAATTGTTGATAAAAAATGTGTACTTCTGCAGAAAGCAATGCTATTCCAGCAGTCATCACGGCAGAATAATGTCAGGATGGGTAGTCTAGTTGAATTTGCAAGATTGCATTTGGGATTTGGGATTTGCATTTTGGAAGTGATTAATTTTTAGTACTTGGATGATAGCTGAGAAAAATCAATTGGAAAAATATTTGTTGGAGTTTGCTTGGTGAGTATTTGGATAATAGGTTTATCCGTTTCCAGTATCTAGTGAAGATGGGACACAATGTCTAGGTCTATTCATAGAACAACAACAAAAATAACCCACTTTAATTCTGAAACTGAACCAAGATAACCCACATTTTTTCTAGAACTACAATAAAATTACAACTATTGCTAAAACTGAATTAAAATAACCTACACTATTTCTGAATTTGAACCTAAATAACCCACACTATTTCTGGAACTACAACAAAATAACTAACACTATTTCTGAAACTGAACCAAAGTATCCCATACCATTTTTGGAACTATAACAAAACTACAATTATTTCTAAAACCGAAACAAAATAACCACACTATTTCTAAAACTAAACCAAAATAACTGACACTATTGCTGGAACTACAGCAAAATAATTCACACTATTTCTGAAGCTGAACCAAAATAACTTATACTATTTCTGGAACTACAACTAAGTTACAATTATTTCTAAAACTAAACCAAAAACACCCACACTTTTTATGAAACAGAACCAAAATAACCCACAATATTTCTGAATTTGAACCTAAATAACCCACAATATTTATGGAACTACAGCAAAATAACTAACACTATTTCTGAAACTGAATCAAAGTATCACATACCAATCCTGGAACTACAACTATTTCTAAAACCGAAACAAAATAACCCATACTATTTCTGAAACAAAACCAAAATAACCAACACTGTTGCTGGAACTATAGCAAAATAATTCACACTATTTCTGAAACTAAACCAAAGTAACCTATACTATTTCTGGAACTACAACTAAATTACAATTATTTCTAAAACTAAACCAAGAACACCCACACTTTTTTATGAAACTAAACCAAAATAACCCACAGTATTTCTGGAACTATTGCAAAATAATCCACACTATTTCTGAAACGGAATCAAAATAACGCACATTATTTCTAGAACTATAGCAAAATAACACAAATTATTTCTGAAATTGAACAAAAATTATATATACTATTTCTGAAATTGAATCAAAATAATCCACATTATTTTTGGAAGTGAGCAAAATAAATATTTTCTAGAAATACAACAAAATAACCCACACTATTTTTAAAATTGAATCAAGATAACGCACATTATTTTGGACAGCCGCAAAATCACACACTATTTATGAAACTGAACCAAAATAGGCCACACAATTTCTGGAAGGGAAAAAACACGCAGTTAACGAACCAGTTTTTTTTTATATTATTTTTTTAGAAAAGTTGTGCAAAAACATACTATTTCTAAAACTGAACTATTTCTTGATCTTAAAAAAACAGTAGTGATCAAGTGCAGTAAAAACAAAAGCCATTATTTTTTAATTTTCTTATAGAAACATTACTAAGTTTATGGATCACAAACATGCAAACTTTAATTTGAAATAAGTAATTAACAAGCAAATGAGATTAGTACCTCTCATCAGCTTATGGATCCTAAATACTTCATCCAATCAAAGGCCAAAATCTTATGTCTAAACAAATATTAACTCAATTCAAATAGTTGGTACAACATATTTACTCCACATGGAACGTAGGTCCCACAAGTAACAATTGATCTTCAATACATTGACTTGAAGTCCGAGATCCACCTTTAGACCCTTGGGTTCTCTATAAAATCCATTTTACCAATCGACCTCCATAATTCAAACACTCACTCCTCCTCCGTCCTCAACTCTCACACTGACTGAAAAGCTTAATCGATCAAAATGTGCGCAGAGTCCGCCTTTTGATGGACTCGTCGTCCTCCTCCTCAGCTCATTCGACTTCTTTTCTGCACTTAGCCATGGCAGCCTTTGTTGAGCCTAGTCGAGTTTCTGGCAACCGCACCGTGATCGAGGCCGAGGAGGAAGGAATGACAACGAAGACGAAGAGGAGCGAGGGTTTGATTCCAACAGCGAGGTCGTTGACATGGCAATCGTTGGAAGATGCGGCCGAGGTCGGTTGAATATAAGGCGCTTCACTCATATAGGATATCATCTTCGTTGTGTTGGCTATGAGGCTATCTCCAACCGAAGGGTTAAGCCAGAGGGCTCGTGGAATCTGAAAGGACCCCATGAAATTTGAAAGGGCCAAAGGGTTGGCCAGAAAAACCATTAATCATGTCGGTTATAACCGACAGGAATGCTTAAAAAGAAATATGAATCCAACGGCTAGCTGGTGCCAGTTACCGTTGGATTCAATTTATTTATTTTAGGTTTTTTTGGCCTTTTTTTTTATTCTTAAAAATTCTATTTTTTTTCCTATAAATACCTAAACCATTCATTCACCATTCCTCACAAAATTTTGACCATTCCTACACCATTTCAATTCTCATATTTTCTTTCCTCTTTCAAAAATCTATCCTTCAATTTTTTCAATAATTTTTAAATGGCCTCGTCGTTTTTCAATTTAAGTTAATGTTGTTTTTAAATTTATGGGGTGTGCTATCCACACACCCCTTTTTACTTCTCACACACCCTTGTTGATTTTTGTCTTTTAATCTTCTTCAATTCATCCGATCCGACAACCGAAAATTAAAAGAGTGTGTAAGAAGTAAAAAGGGGTGTGTGGATATCACACCCCAAATTTTTTGTAGTTTTTAAATTCAAGTTAATGTTGTTTTTAAATTTAATTTGTAGTTTTTAAATTTAATTCGTCGTTTTTAAATTTAAGTTGTAGTTTTTAAATTTAAGTTATTGTTGGATTTGAATTTAAGTTGTTGTAGTTTTTAAATTTAAATAATAAATTATGTTTGGTCATTTGGCCCTCGGTTGGAGACGGTTTTTGTGACAGAGCTAAAACGAGCCCTATGGCCCTTTGGCCCTCGGTTGGAGACGGATGCAAATATGGCCATGTACTGTTCATTAAAATATTAATATCTTGGAGGGCCAGAGGGCTAAAACGAGCCTTCTGGCCAGCCCTCGGTTGGAGATGGCCTGAGGAACGGCGATTGGGTGAGGCAGAGGAAGCTAGGTTCTATCGGCCACCCAATTTTGGAGCTCCAAGGGTTTCTCCTTCGTTGGACAAGCTCAATTTCATTCCCTTGGGTTAATTTGAAAGTAAGAAACCATTATCATTGAATTTGAATGGTGATTGGAGCACAAGTAAAGGAAAGGGAAGTTTCCTTTAAACAAAAACAAAGTTTTGTGGGGACGGTGGAGTCCATTTGATCATTTCATGTTTAATAAGGTAGTAGGATTAACTGACGGAATGGGTCTTCCATCAAGGGTAGTTGCTGGAAAAAGAAAATTTGGTTTTGCACGTGGGGTATCTTTTTAGTTATGAGGTTTAAGTATTTTTCTTTATTATATTATATTTTATCCTTTTTCATTAAATATTTAGCCATTTACATTAAATAAAGTTAGTAGATGATTTTTTGTTATAATAAACTTAGTTCTGTTGTAGGCCCAATTAACTGAGTGATCTAAGGAATAGAGAGAGATGGGGCCGGCGGCAACAAGAGAGAAAGAGAGAGATTTAATCTTGAGGTGTGTGTTGTATCACCCATTTATGCCTTTATTTATAGTAGTAGGAAGGGTAGAATCCTTACCCTTATAGGATTACATCTCTTAATAGGTAATCAACTTCTAATAGGTAACTACAAGATACTCCTAGATATACTAGGATTTACACAATCACATTCCTAATCCGATAGGACTGCAACATTTCCCCTTGAGTGTGTAAATACTTAAACAAAACTTCGCATCAGGTTTTCAGCAGTTGAGGTAGAACAATTGATGAAGTCGTCGGCATAAAGGGTGAATGCGAGTCTCAAACACAAGTAACGTAAGTATGCATTGGTAGTAAAACTCACAAAACGTCGTTATGGTAAAACCCAAGGCATGAGGAAAACCCATAGACTAAGGAGAAAAGTGAGAAGTATGCATAATGTCTAAAATAAACATCAAACACGACGAAAGTAGTGAACTCAACGGAGTATGATCATCTCATGATGGGTGCCTCGTTAAAACCTCGTTAGGTAGCAAAAACCCAGTGGGAAAAATGCTCCTAATCATAGGAAAAAGAGTACATTAAGATCCAGTGAGTATGCTTCAGGATACTCCCCTAAGTTAAACATAACTTACACATACCGATTACTTGGACGAGTTTATGAAAAGTAGACTTGGGCAGTGACTTCATGAAGAGGTCGGCCAAGTTGTCCTGGGAACGGATTTGCTTGACTTCAATGTTTTGATGTCGTTGTTGCTGGTGAGAGTAAAAGAACTTTGGCGCTATGTGCTTGGTGTTGTTTCCCTTGATGTAACCATTCTTTAATTGCTCAATACATGATGCATTGTCTTCAAAGATCGTCGTAGGAAGGTCAATGACGGAAGAAAGACCACTAGTACTTCGAATATGTTCCATAACTGCTCTTAGCCAAAAGCACTATCGCGAGGCTTCATGCAAGGCGAGAATCTTAGCATGGTTCGAAGAAGTTGCAACTAGCGTTTACTTAGTAGACCTCCAAGATATAGTGGTGTCTTAAACAGTAAAGACATAACCCATTTAAGAACGTGGCCTATGTGGATCAGACAGATAATCAGCATCTGTGTAACCAATGAGGCGTGAATCAACCCGAGGACCGAGAGGGGCGACAGTTCCTCTCTAGGATTCGTGGGTGTAGAACAAGTCCAAATCTGTCGTATCCTTGAGGTAGTGAAAAATATCTTTAACACCATTCCAGTGTCTGCGTGTAGGAGCAATGTTGTATCTAGCCAAAAGATTAACATCAAATGAGATGTCAGGTCTAGTGCATTGAGCCAAGTACAATAAAGCACCAATTGCACTTAGATATGGAACTTTAGGCTCTGAAATCTCCTCTTCATCCTCCTTCGAGCGGAAGGGATCTTGTTTAGCATCTAGAGTCTGAACGACCAAAGGAATACTTGAAGGCATCGCTTTATCCTCATTAAAACAATGCAACACTTTCTAGGTGTGGTTCAATTGATGTACTAGGATTCCATCCAAACGATGCTCGATCTCCAGGACAAGACAATATCGAGTTTTCCCAAGATCTTTAATCTCAAATTTTGATTTCAAATGCTTAACAATTTTCTCAAGCTATGCTGAAGTTCCGATGAGGTTCATGTCGTCGACATAAACTGCAACGATTGCAAATCCGGAATGTGACTTCTTAATAAACACACATGGGCATAGTTCGTTGTTCACATAACCCTGACTTTTCAAATATTCAGTCAGACGGTTATACCATATCTGCCCGAATTGTTTCAATCTGTAGAATGACCTCCTCAATCTAATTGAGAGAGTGTTCCGTGGTCTAGAACTATTTGAACCAGTCAATGGAAGTCCTTCTAGAACTTTCATATACATTTATGTATCTAGATCCCCATAAAGATATGTGGTTACCATGTCCATAAGTTGCATATTCAATTTTCGGAAACTACCAAACTGATAAGGTAGCGGAACGTTATGACGTCCATTACAGGGGAATACGTCTCCTCGTAATCAATTCTGGCGTTGAAAGAAGCCTTCTGCTATGAGGCGTTCTTTATATCGCACCATTTCATTCTTCTCATTACTCTTCCTCACGAAAACTCACTTGTAGCCCACAGGCTTCACATGTGGTGGAGTAAGAGCTACAAGCCCAAACACCTTATGTTTCGTGAGCGAATCGAGTTTAACCTGGATGGCCTGTTTCCAGTTTGACCAATCCGTTCTACGTCGACATTCATCAACGGAGCACAAGCATGTTATCGGAAGCAACGGTATACGCAAATTCATCATAAACTATCATCTTATTTCGATTCCAAACCTCATCTAATAGTGCTTGATGGATCGAAATTTCACGATTCTTGGGAGGCCGACATGTTTCATATGAAGCATCACCGTAATCTAGAATAACCTCATGCGTTGGAATGGATGAGTAAGCAATGGTCGGATTCAGACTAGGTTCACTAGTTTGTCGATTTCCTCGTCCAGGGTTGTGAATCTTTTGAACCATGAGGCCTGCCATGCTTCAGGGTAGAAGCAGGTGATTAGCTAGCCGCTAATGTACCTTTCTGTGTGGAAGGTGCAGCCGCCTTACCCTTGGGGATGGTTCGGCCTTCCATGACAACGTTACAACGTACGATATGTATGTCCATCCTTGTAGGTGCGTTTGCAGCGGGTATATGTGATCTCATTGCCTTTGCTAGATCAGTAAAAGCATCTGGCATGCTTTGAGCAATGCTCTGAAGATCTAGAATTCGTCGCACTTCAGTTTTAGATTGAGGCGTGTGTGGATCTAAATGAGACATAGTGGGATTAATCCACGACAATTCACGGTGTTATACATGAACGTTAATGATCTTATCTCCCCCTAACGACGAGAAGACTGTTTCATCAAAGTGACAATCCGCAAAACGTGCGGTAAAGAGATTTCCTGTCAAGGGTTATAAGTAGCGTATAATTGATGGTGAATCATAACCGACATAAATTTTCATTTTTCTTTGAGGACCCATTTGGGTACGTAGTGGTGGCATTATTGGCAAATAGACTGCGCACCCAAACACACGTAAATGCGAAACGTCAAGCTCGTATCTAATAACCAACTGTAATGGTGAATGAGGTTGGGTAGCGGTGAGCCTTAGGCAAACCAACATAGCTGCTTGCAATATTGCGTGGCCCCAGGCAAATACCAGCAAATTGGTTCGCATAACCAAAGTCCGAGTTATCGTTTGAAAGCGCTCTATGAAAGCTTCTGTCAAGCCGTTTTGGGTGTGAACATGGGGTACATGATGTTCAACTTCAATCCCAACATACATGCAATAATCGTCAAAGGTCTGTGATGTAAACTCTCCAGCATTATCCACTTGAATTGACTTGATCGGATAATTAGGGTGGTAAGCCCTAAGCTTAATAATTTGTGCTAGGAGTTTCGCAAATGCAGCATTGCGTGTAGACAATAAGCTGACATGTGACCATCATGTCGATGCATCAACCAACATCATAAAGTATCTAAATGGTCCGTATGTTGGTTGGATAGGTCCACAAATATCCCCTTAAATTCTCTAAAGAAATTTCGGGGGGTCGTGAATAATCTTTTGTAATGGAGGGTTGAGTGTTCAACTTCCCCAAGGAACATGCTTTGCAAGGGGGATGGCTGTGATAAGATTTCAAGTGATGACCATGAGATGCTTTAATGATATGGCGCATCATATCTCGTCCGGGGTGTCCCATTCGATAATGCCAAAGCGAGTGAGTGTCCTGGAACCCAGCACTAGGGTCGGCCACATGGTGTGTCTCTACGGATCGAATGGTTGTTATGTACAACCCACTTGAGAGACGTTCCAGCTTCTCGTGAATATGCTTCCGACCATATTTGTAAGAAGTGATATAAAGAAATTTAGAACATTCTCTTCAGTGGTTTCAACATGATAATGATTATCTCAAATATCTGAAACTCAGCAGTGTTCTTCCAGAATGTGGAGAATAGAGTGCCTCTGTAATGGTTAATTCAGTAACATTGGACAACATTATATGGGCTATTCCGCATCCTTCTATCAGGTTGGTTGAACCTGAGAGGGTTGTCAGATGTGCATTCTTAGGTACGAAGTGATAGGATTAAAAGCACACCATAAAGTAGCACACAAATGTCCTATTGATTTTCCTTATTAACAATAAGATTTGTCAATTGTAGCATATGAAAATAAGGGTCTTTCCCGCAAAAGATTGTTTTATCTAACTACTTAAAATGTCACAAAAACTGGTTGCTGTCCCTACTGACCAGCCACCAAAAAATAATTATTAGACTGACTTACGCTTATCTCAAGTTTACGAAATTTTATATGACAACACTAGACACAAAGAGCTACACTTCTACAAATATTTGGGATTTTTGGAGTTGATTTTCTATTTAAATTAAATTGAACAAAAACAGGACAAAAACATATATTAAGTAGTTCATAAATTAAGAAAAACGAGTTAGGGGTATTGCTATCCACCACCAAATAATCATGCAAACATGTTATGTTTCATTCAAATTCCTTTTATTTCTGGATGAAGATGCTCAAGTTGGCTCAATGTTAGAACTCAACCTATTACTCTTTCTTACGTAGTATGTTAAGAGAATGACGTTTTCAACTTAAATTAGTCCCTAGCATGCAATCTAGAATGACGTGTTCATAGATTTAAAAAGTAGAAATCATTAAGAACGAAAAGAGTTTGAGTCATCACAAGGCATCGTAAGTACTTGCGTTGTCTTACTTATCCTAGAAATTGATTCACATGTTAATCGCAATTAACAAGTACTACTCTAGAACATATGTAGGTCCTCATTCGACAAGGGTAGGCACACACATATTCATAGCATTAGAATCCTAGATATGCTTACTACGTATGCATCCATAGAAAACAAATAAAGAATTCATCAATGAGATAAGTAGTGAACCAATTTTCATCCATTCATAAAAGTAATTCAACGAAATGTCATAACAAAATTGCAATCATATTCGGGGCTTCAAAACAGCCCCTAACTACTAAAAATTTAGTTACACACAATCCTCAAGTTAAAACAAAAGATAGACATGAGTTTGAGAAGATAGAACTGAAAGAAATCGACCGAGGCCTCTTCCTCTTTTCCTTCCTTTCCCAATGCTGCTTTTAAACCAATTCTTGCTGCATCATTTTCTTCTCCTTAACTCACCCACTAATAGCCATTTAGTGATGACAATAAGTGAGAGGAAATGTGGTAAAACAATTGTAACACTTTAGGTAGCCTTTATGCCAATTACTCCCTCTTAATCCTCATTTTTAATTCCATTTCCTCTGATATTTGAATAGGTGTCAGCTGACTTGTTCTTGGCTGCATCAGTTTTATTGGATTTATTGCCTTCAATGCAGTTACAAACTGCTCAGCGTCTTGGAAACCTTTCAGTGTTAAAACGGTCATAACTTCTTCTAGAAAAATGATATTAACAATCTACGAAATGCCCCAGAAAATAGACATCCGTAGCTTTCCAAGCATATAAGGCTCGTTCTCTAATTCATTTTGAGCTGTTCGTAACTTGCTTTCAAAGTCAGCTGATCTGCACAGGCAGTTTTGACGAATTTGTTACTAAAAATCCTACTTGTGCTATTTTTCTTTTATTTGCTTGACAAATCCCACAAAACACAAAAACAAATTAAATAGCTCAAAAATATAAGGAACTAACTAAGAAAAGACAAGTGAATTTGATGTAAAATATATATAAATATGAGCTTATCACGAAGTTAGTGAAATAGTGTTTATCACACAATATGGTGTGCGTAGTTGTACTATCAGCCAGACAACTAACTTCCCCACTAGTCATACCTAAAAATAAATTAATTGAATCGGCCACATGCATAAGTATAATTTCATTTATTCAATTAATCAATTCGAGAAATAATTGTCCATAAAATAATATCCAAAGTTCAAAACAAACCAATCCAAACAAATATTTCCAAATACTAAGAAAAATTGTCCGAAAAAACTAAACCATAATGGGTTCGGCCACTAGGGGTTAAACGCCCTAAAAACCATGTCTAAATTCATTCTTCCATAGAAACGGATGCCTCATGAAAATTTGAAACCTCCAGAGTTGTAGTAGTCGCTTCGGGGATTGCTACATGTGCAAAGTTAGACTCACGACGTGAATGATACTTGGCAATGGCTTCAGGGGTAGCTTGGCATACGCGTGACCAATGATCCTTTGATCCACAACAATAGAACATGTCCAGTTCAGTGGAATCCGATTGAATGGTAGCTTTTCCCTTGTTCTTGAAGTTTGGGGCCTTTGGGGCAAGGGGTTGGCGCTTCTGGGTCAAGTTTCGTCCCTTGGATGGGCCTCTGTTCGGTGGACCTTGGGCCCATGGTAGAGCTTGCCACCCCTATCCACGGTCACGACAGGATCTCCATCGGTTGTGGCTGCTAGAAGCTGTAATGTGCGCTTCAGGCGCGACGTGCAAGCCAAGAGGTCAAGCTTGATGATTCTTCATCAAAAGATGGTTCTGCTTTTCAACGAGAAGTAGAACATATATCAAATCCAAAAATTTGGTGAACTTCTGTGCCCGATATTATTGCTGCAGGACAATATTGGTGGCATTGAAGGTCGAATAGGTTTCTCCAGAAGATCATGTTCGGTTAAGTCTTCGTTACAGAACTTAAGTAGTGATCGGATTCTACAAACTTCAGAGTTGTATTCATTCACAGTTTTAAAATCTTAGAAGAATAGATCTGCCAGTCATGTCTTGCTTAAGGCAAGAAGATGTCTTTCTGGTGATCAAAATGATCCGCCAGTGCGAGCCAAAGGGTACGGGGATCCTCCTCTGCGAGGTACTCAATCTGCAGTGCATCATGGATGTGTCTTTGGACAAAGTTCATAGCAGTAGCTTTCTGAGCTTCGTCAATGGGTGCATCGTTGGTTGGTTCCTCGATGGTAGCTCTAAGACTCTTTGCAGTGAGGTGGAGCTTCACGTCATGAACCCATTTCAGGTAGTTTCTTCTGGAGACTTCCAGAACTGTGAAATTGAGCTTGTTCAAGTTCGACATGTCCCTAAAGATGGTACAACAAAACGTGGTTAGTCATATGGAAAGCCATAGACATACATTATAGAACATTCAGGTTCTATAGACATGTATTAATTTAATTTATGCATGAAAACTACATGTTTCATGTGGTAAGTTTTGAATGAAAACTTCGGGTTTCAAAGACACTAAATTTGAAACTACAGGTTCGATTTAGTTTATGAACGTTCAGTTCATATATAAGGGTACCTGCAAGAACACATAATACAATATACAATAAAGTGTAGTGGATTTGTGGATTGCTTCAGGAACCCAAGTGTGAGTGCTTTGGGACTACGAAAGATAGTCAACAGTTCAAAGAGACTAAATAATTTATTGAATCATTAATTGCCAAAAAGTGAGCTTCAGACCAATAATTTTGGATTAATTGTCAGATTAATGGATTGCTGGTCACTTTAATTAATTCAATAGATTGAGACCATTCGGGGTCGATCGTAGAAGCAAAAATAATTGTAACATGCGGGTTAAAATTATTTAGAATGCCAAAAATTAGCATTGGGTTTGAAAAACCATGGCCTATGCACGATGGGCATGGGTGCCGTGAGTAGGGCAAGGCCCTATAGGCGTTTTTGGGCTTGGGTGGCTGCTAGGTGCGGCCCGAATCATGGCTGCAGGCCACGGGTCCAATTTGGGAAGCCCAGTAGCAAAGCTGCTAATGTTTGGGCAAAAAACTAGTGGGGGTTCACAGGCCCAGCCAACTGGGCTAGCTAATTGGTTGCGAGTTGGGGCTAAGACAAAGCCCAGCAAGCAAAAAAGCTTGTTGGCAGATTGGGCCAAGCTGCAGGGTTTTGGCCCAGCAAGGCTGCAGGCCTGCTAGTGGGCTCGGGTATTCGGGCTCGTGTGAAACTCAATTCAGGGCGAAGCCTAGTTGTGTCGTGCAGAGGCAGCAAGCCCAAAGGGCTGTTGTGAGTGATCTGTCCCAGGGTGGTCCACTTAGCTAGGCTTCAGGCTAGCGATGGGACATGACAGCGGTGGTGCCGACAATGGCGCGACTCGGTCACAATAATTTCCCAATTTTTATTTTTATTTTTTTATTTTCCGAATCCTAGGGTTTAGAAACCCTAATTGCTTATAAATTAATTTTGTTTTTTTGACTCACAATTCCACATAGCAGATATACGCAATGCATGAACAATTATATATATTGACAAAATATATGAACATACATACGATATATATAATTGGAAGGAAAATATAAATATATGGGGTTCATGCATCATGGGGAATGTTTTCATGCTTTAAGGTTTTATCAAATATCTTAATTTATTTTAGAAGAACCTAATTGGTAGAAAACGATTGAGAACCTTTGAATTTGTAGAAGATAGCCTCCTCCTACGATCCTTCAGTTCTTTAGCTTCTGGCAAGAACGTGCTGATAACATGTTGTAGGCTTAATTAACTGAGCAATCTAAGGAATAGAGAGAGATGGGGCCTGCGGCAACAAGAGAGAAAGAAAGATTTCATCTTGAGGTGTGTGTTATATCACCCCCTTATGCCTTTATTTATAGTAGTAGGAAGGGTAGAATCCTTACCCTTATAGGATTACATCTCTTAATAGGTAATCAACTTCTAATAGGTAACTACAAGAGACTCCTAGATATACTAAGATTTACATAACACATTTCTAGTCCGATATGACTACAACAAGTTCAGACCCTTTTTATTAAAGCTTCATAATATAAATAATACCGCTCGTTAAAAAAAAAAAAAGAATAATGAAAAATAAAACGTTGGGTGCGCCCAACGAGGATCTAATAGCAAAATATTAAAAGTTATGGACGTGGATATATAACTAGCAAATTTCGTCTTATAAAATGGTCTAAATCCAAAAGTAAGAAAAACCCAAGCAGTTCTTTACCACAGTGGTGGAAATATGTTGAGCTCTTATATAACGGCGTTGTTCGAACCTCGTCGGTAACTAATTTAATATCTAATCTAACAAAATTTCTCGTTTGAAAAAAAAAAACTCACATTGACGAATAAACCCAAACTCACCATCTCCCCAAAAGAATAGAGTTTGATAAAAGGAAAATAAAGAAGGGTAAACATCCAAAATAGTCCTTGAGATTTGCATGATCAATAAAAATGGTTCATGAGATTGAAAATCAATATAAATAGTCTCTGAGATTGTCCACCATCCATGATTTTAGTCATTTCGTTAAAAACTCTTTGGGCAATTTTCAAAGCTTTGTAACTCAATCGTTTCTTAACCAAATTCGACCTCTAATATATCAAAATGAAGATAGGAAAGTGTAGAATAAGATTATACCTATTTGGAAGCCCAATGGTTGCCGGAGATAGCCGGCAAATAGCCTGAAAGGTGACTGGTCCGCAGGAAAACTGGAAAACTAGCCTGAAACTGGGTAAACTAAACGTTCATAACTTCTTCAATACTCAACGAAATCGAGTGATTCAAAAATGAAAATCATACTTCTTGACGAGACGAAGAGAATGATACCTTTTTCGAAGGCCAACTCGCCGTGGTTTGATCGGACAAAGGCTCGAAAGTGGCTAACCTTTTCAAGTTAGCCACTTTCGAGCAGTTTTATGGCCAAACCACGGCGAGTTAGCAGTCAAGAAAGATGCCATTCTCTTCGCCTCGTTGAGAAATATGATTTTTGTTTTTGAATCACTCGATTTTGTTGAGTATTGAAGAAGTTATGAACATTTAAAATTTACCCAGTTTCCAGCGAGTTTTCTAGTTTTCCCTCGGACAGTCACCTTTCAGGCTATTTTCCGGCCATCTCCGGCAATCATTGGGCTTCCATATATGTATAATCTTGTTCTACACTTTCTTATCTTCATTTTGATATATTATGGGTCGAACTTGGTTAAGGATCAATTGAGTTACGAAGCTTTGAAAATTGCCCAAATAGTTTTTAACGGAATGACCAAAATCATCGATGGTGGACAATCTCAGGAACCATTTCTATTGATTATGCAAATCTCAGAGACTATTTTGGATGTTTATCCAAATAAAGAAAGGGGTCTTTTGATATGGGTTCAAAGTAACTAAAAATTAGATCTATTTCAAAAGTCAAAAGTACTAAAAATTGGAACTATTTCAAAAGTAGACCTATAAAATTTGACCTATTTAAAATTGGCCTATAAAATGCTCAGAGCTCTCACTCTCAGACGCTCCGTCCAGTCCCACCACCACCACAACAACCTGAGAGCCGTCGCTTCCACCACCTTCCCTCAAAACCCACTGAACCCAGTAAGCTCAACACGCGCATTATCCACCCTTTCATCGCCGTCATCGCCGGCACCATCTTCCTCAGCCTCCGAGCTCCGCAAGTACTTGTGCTACACCGCCCTCGTCCTGTTCAGCGCCGCCGCCACCTACTACTCCTTCCCTTTCCCCGAAAACGCCAAGCACAAAAAGGCCCAGATTTTCCGGTATGCTCCGCTGCCGGAGGACCTCCACACCGTCTCCAACTGGAGCGGGACCCACGAGGTCCAGACCCGGGTTTTCCACCAGCCCGAAACGCTTGAGGAGCTGGAGAAGGTCGTGAAGGATGCCCACGAGAAGAAAACCCGGATTCGGCCAGTTGGGTCCGGATTGTCGCCGAATGGGATTGGACTGTCCAGGGCAGGGATGGTCAATTTGGCGCTGATGGACAAGGTTTTGGAGGTGGATAAGGAGAAGAAGAGGGTGAGAGTGCAGGCTGGGATAAGAGTGCAGCAGTTGGTGGATGGGATTAAGGAACATGGAATTACTCTGCAGAACTTTGCCTCCATTAGGGAGCAGCAGATTGGTGGCATTTTGCAGGTGGGTTTTGCATTCACATTGGAATTCATCTGTACTTTTTTTTTTTTTTTTTTTTTGAGACGAAACGATAGCGGTTTTATCTGTATTTTGCTCCTACATTATCAGCTAAGTAAGATGGTCTGAACTTAGGTCTGTTTCAGCTTTGTATTTTAGTGATTTATATCCAATGATAGATAGATATATATATATATATGTGAGTGTAATCCAGTTCATTTTTAAAGTAGTCATCTTTATTCTTGGATGTGTTGCTCTGTTGGGGTTTCTAATTTTGATAATCCGAAACCCATAAAAGGATACTGATGTGTGGATACTTTTCGGATGTGTTTTTTCTATATAGGATAGTGTAGGGAAAACAAAGGAGAGGATCAATTATCTAGTTAAGATATAGGGAGGTATCAGGGGATTTTGAATGTTTCTAAATAGTTATGATATGATGTTGCTCATATGTTTTAGGTTGGTGCACATGGTACTGGTTCAAGATTGCCTCCAATCGATGAGCAGGTGATCAGCATGAAAATGGTCACTCCTGCTAAGGGAACACTAGAAGTTTCTAAAGAGAAAGATCCAGAGCTGTTTTATTTAGCTTGCTGTGGCCTTGGTGGCCTTGGTGGCCTTGGAGTGGTTGCTGAAGTCACCATCCAATGCGTTGATAGACAGGAGCTTGTGGAGCACACTACTGTTTCAACCATGGCAGAGATCAAGAAAAATCATAAGTAACTCTTTATTCCTTTCATTGGTAGAATTATCAATTTGTCTTCTACTCAGAAAAATAAGTACATAATCTCTCCTGAGTAATACTTACAAATTGCAACAAATTGATGGGAAACTGAAAAGTATTGAGTGAGCCAACAATCTAATAAAATTTGATAATAAGGTTTTACACATTTTTAATGGATGTGAAAACACTTTGATTGAGTGCTGAAAGATAATTACATTATTCTCAATGTTTTAAAGAACTCGCCTCAGGGCGCGCCTAGGGCGCCCTTGAGGCTGGGCGGTGAGGCAAACGCCTCAGTTTTGCTGGAGTAGGCGAAATGCTTCGCCGGAGACGCCGAGGCAGCGGCGGCGCGCCTCAAGGCGTCCAGGCGCCGTGTCTGACCCTGTTTTTTTTTTTTTTAAAAAAAAAAAATCATCCAAACCCAAAACGACGCCGTTTGGGTAAGGATTTTCAGCTTTAAACATCCTCTTCATTCCATACCTTCGATCGCTTGCCTTCTTGCTTCTTCTCCCGCGCGCCAGAAGCCCAGAACAGAGAACACAGCCGCCACGCCACGCCGCTTGGAGCAGCACCGTCGCCACCATCACCTCGCCGTCGTCAGCCCAGCGCCGTCAGCAAGATCCCAAAGGTTAGGGTTTCAGAAGAACTTAGGGATTTAGTTTTCTGGGGAAGGTTTTCTGGGGGGAAGAGCTCTGCCTCTGCGTGGTGCCTTGTTTCTGGGGAGTGGGGAAGGATTTAATTGAATTTTGAATACTTTGACACGATAAATAATGTTAATTAATTAATGGAGAATACAATTATCTGCAGCATTGCACTCTTTATTTAAACAAATAAAGTAAACTCAGTAAGCTATTGGCATGCCGTTGAAAGAAGTGCGATCTTGATTGAAAATAAAAAAATAATACACAAACTTTTGAAAGTTATTGAGAAGCCATTTGATAAAGTTGGCAAAACAAAGTAGTTTAGTTTGTAATTAGTGAAAAGGGTTTTAGAGCTATAATGTTTTGATGTATAACCCGTTTATTATTATTAATTAATTAATGACATACCCTACAAGTTCATCTAGAGTTGGCAATAAAGAGGATGATGCCTTTTATTTAGATGAAGAGGATTTGGATGATTGATTGATATCTTTGTTTGTATTTTGATTTCTATGAAGAGGATTTGGATGAATGATTGTTTTCTTTGTTTGTATTACCTTTTGAATGATGAATTTGGATGATATTACCTTTGAATGATGAATTTAGATGATATTATCTTTTGAATGACTATGGATTTGAATGAAAAATTGAGAATGGATGTTTATTTTACATAGTATTATTTTTATACAATTATATGTATAATATATAAAACATATATATAAAAAAAAATTAAATCCCGTAAGGCTTCGCCTCACGCCTAGGCCGGGCTTCGCCTCGGACGCCTCGCCCACGCCTCACGCTTTTAATACATTGATTATTCTCAATGTTATTTGATTATAGCGACTTGTGAACTCAAGCAATATGTTGTGGTGAAAAATAAAAACTGTTGATCACTGCATGCACCAATGTGCTTGTGGTTCTTAAATCTCAGAATTCATTGATAAGTGAGGCTTAGCTGCAATACTCTCTCCCTCTCTCTCTCTCTCTCTCTCTAGAGAATCTGTTTGTTTAAGAAATATTTTTCTTTCCCTCCTCAGGAAATTGCTATCCGAGAATAAACATGTGAAGTACCTTTATATTCCATATACCGACACTGTTGTTGTTGTGAAATGTAACCCTGTATCAGAATGGAAAGGTCCCCCGAAGTTCAAACCCAAATATAGCAGTGATGAAGCCATACAGCACGTCCAAGATCTCTACAGGGAGTGCCTCCAGAAGTACAGGTAAAATTGTTCACTGTTCTTGCTCGACCACATAATCTAGAAAGATAATTGCTCTTGTGGAACTGAAGGACAAGAAAGTGATGATATTAGATATTTTGAGCCCTTTATAAGCATACACCGAATGTCTATCCTTCCCTTTTATCAATTTTGTCTTTTCTTTATCTTTAGATTCTCTTGGCTTGGAATATGTTGTAAGTGCAATCAAGTAAAGGCATCAAAGTACCACTAGAGCAATATGGCATAATAGGCAACAAATATTTTTTCATCATGTTCTTAAATGACTGCTCATTTTGTTTTGAGGTATTCATCAATTTCCCCCCTGAACTTGTGACTATTGGCCAATTTCCCCCCTCAACTTTAATTTTGGCCAATTTCCCCCCTCAACTCTCATAATTAGTCAATTTCCCCCCTCAACTTTAATTTTGCCAATTTCCCCCTCAACTCTCATAATTAGTCAATTTGCACCCTACTGTTAATTTTTTAATTTGATCATAATTAAACAAGTGTGTGTAAGAAACTAAATAAGATGTATGTTAATCATTTTCCTATGTCTTTATCCTCTTACAAATAGATTAAAATTTAGAATTTTACAATTTATCATAGATAGTATTATTAGTCATAATAAATAAGTGTGTGAAAGCTAAGTTCAAGTAAATTGCGGAGAATAGAGCTTTAGTGCAAAAATGGCTAGTCAATTCATAATTTTCGACTCCTTATTAAGAATAACCCATTTTATTGAAATAGGTCTGATCCATGAGTTTATGATTATTATTTCTTCTTCTACATGCTTTAAACCCAATTCATAACTTTTTCTTATAATCAACCCATATCACATACAAATTGTATTATGTTTTTGTACATTTTACCCTATATTATGCAGGTGAGTTTATGTTAATTTTAGTACTTTGTTGGAAGTTATTAGAAAGATTGAAAGAAAAAAAAAAGAATAGATGGAAAATTAAAAAAAATTAACAGTAGGGTGCAAATTGACTAATTATGAGAGTTGAGGGGGGAAATTGGCCAAATTAAAGTTGAGGGGGGAAATTGACTAATTATGAGAGTTGAGGGGGGAAATTGGCCAAAATTAAAGTTAAGGGGGGAAATTGGCCAATGGTTACAAGTTCAGGGGGGAAATTGATGAATACCTCTTTTGTTTTCATTTCTTTCTTTCAGTTTCATTGACTTTGAAATTCTTGTTTTCTTATTACTGGCTATAAGCTCTGAGAGTCTGCTTATAAACTAGTAAAAATATTCTCCTACTAACTAATATAGACACATAAACATGTACTCCAGTAAGCATGGTTAGCCTTGGCTGGGATTTGTTTAACCAAGATCAACCAAGGTCATGAAATCCCATCCAATGGAACACCGTATGCATGTTGGTGGGTGTGCGTTGCATATTGCTATATCTCTTGTAAATATTTGTACTGAGTAGGAGTGATAGACTTTTATTGTTATAGTTCTTTGTAAATTTTGTACTGAGTAGGAGAGATAGACTTACTTTCAACATTCTTATATTTGTATTGAGTATATGCTATCTTCTAATTTTTCCTGATTGTCTTTACATATAAAAGAGAGAACACGATATAGGGAGAGACATGCATTTGTTGAAGAGTTGCATAGAAGAAAAATAAAATTCTTGGAAGTGTCATGTTCATTTGGGATTCCAGATGTTTAGTATTGTTGGAAATAATTCTGATTGATGCGATTAATTAAAAGAATGGAGAGAGTTGTTTGTTTGGAAGCAGTTGGATGTCATCAGAGTTGAAGCTGAATAATAAAGGATTTCTTATTACTATCAAGTATGGAAGTGGGAGAAGAAGTTGAATCATCATTGCCCAAGAAGCCGATGTCCTAGGTTGGTATGGTTTTGTCAGGATGATGGTTATTCTGTTCCATGGGGCCAAGTAAGAAAGAATAGGGGATGGTCTTCAGGAAATGGTGGGAACTTTTACCTTAAGTTCATTAGTAAAATCAAGAACTATGAATATCCGAGATCAAGCAATTGATTCAATGAGAGCCTCTGTTTACAGGAGCACACATATTATATAGTAGGCAACTGTATCATTCTAAGCCACAACTGACCCTCAAGTTGACTAATGCAAAACTAATAACCAGCCTTATCTACTAGTACAACACCAGCGTTCTACTTGTCATTCTAATTCGTACTGACCCTCAATTGGCTATTACATAATTAATGAAACCCCCTCCACCATACATAGACATATAAATAAACCCTCACTCCTAGATTTAGAGAAAAAAAACTCAACTTAATACTTGTTTTCAAAATCTACTCCAATTTACGTAGGGAACATTATTGTGAGGAAACCTTAGAAGTGATAGTTTTTAGGTTTCAGAGATTGAGAGGATGATAGGAGATTTGGATGCTTGGACAAGTGGATTTTATTTTATTTTATTTTACTTTTCATAAGAAAGGGGGGAGGCTAATATAGTAGAAGCATTTCTTGAAAGAATTTCCATTTATTATTCGTCTTTGTTTGATTCCCAAAGAAAGGGGTGGGTTAATTATGAGAGATTTATTTGGGAAGAGTAGTAGGGTCACTTGGTTAGTTGGAACTCTGTTTCTCAGCCTCAATCAAAACGGGGTATGACCTTGGAGAATATTTGATACGAGTAATATTTCTTTCTGCACAGTTGGTTTTTGGGATTTCTTTCAGAGAAGAATTCTTTGTGTCAAAATCGGATAAAAAGCTTCTATGATTTGCATGAAAACAGTTGGGCTTATTCAGGGTCTGATGTTGTGACTTCTAGGTGTCCTTCTGAGGCTATTTCCTGAGAATATCATGACTGCATCTTTATTTAAGTTCATTTTGGGGAGGACATTAGCAGAATATGCTCTTTCATGCTTCTGTTTCCTATACTCTACCCTTTATCTAATGCTAATGGTCTTCTAGTGTCTTCCTCCGCAAATTCTATTGATTGTTTTACTTTCGTCTATATTTTCTGAAACCATAGTAATAGAGAGATGGTGGATTCCCTTTGATTCAATCCTTAATCTTGTTTTCGTATCTTGGAAAAGATAAAAGATCTTGGTTCCAGAATTCTTTGGGTATTCTAGTAAAAGTACTTATTTGAGAATTTGATTGATGGGTCATTTTGTCTCCTATCAGGGAAACAATATAGAATTTTATTGATGGGTTCATTATTTCAGTATCAGATTTTCGTCCTAAAGCTTTCATCTTGGGAATCTCTGGCTCCCTTAAGGAGGTGGTTCAAACCTTTTTCTTCTTTTTCTATAAGTTGTATTGTTTTCTTTTTCTTTTTGTGTTAGCATAAAATGGATAAGTGGTCCTCCATTTTGATATCTCTTTCCTATTTTTTTTTTTTTTTTGTTTCCTATAAAAGAACCGCTCTGTATTGCTGTTATGTTGATTCATCTGTTCATTGCAGTTAACCATTTACACATGTTACTTGCAGAGTAGTTCCAGATAAGAGTGAAGTAGACATAAATGAGCTCTCATTTACTGAGTTAAGAGATAAACTACTCGCCCTAGATCCTCTCGACAAAGATCACGTTGTAAAGGTTAACCAAGCTGAGGCTGAGTTCTGGAAGAAGTCGGAGGGATACAGAGTGGGATGGAGTGATGAAATTTTGGGTTTTGATTGTGGTGGTCAACAGTGGGTTTCAGAGACTTGTTTTCCAGCAGGAACCCTTGCCAAACCAAGCATGAAAAACCTTGAATACATAGAAGGTTTAAAGCAGCTCATCGAGAAGGTTGAGATACCTGCACCTGCTCCAATAGAGCAGCGCTGGACAGCCTGCACTAAGAGCCCCATGAGTCCAGCTTCAAGCACAAGAGAGGATGATATATTTTCATGGGTAATTTGAACCAATTTTTCCGTATATCTCTTGAGTTAATTCTTATCCATATTTGAATCAGAAAGCTGTAAGAAAGTAGTATAAAAAGATGAATCAGTTGTCGAGCCTGCATACAAGAGTATTTTAAGTGATACCTGAGGAAAGCTTGATAGATTAATTGGTGGGAAAAATCTTGTGGGGTTTAGTATTATGATATTCCCTTTAGGTTTAACTGAGAGTTAGTGACGAAGTTCGTGCTTATTACTGGTGTTTGTGTTATAGGTCCTAAGAGGAACATGACATGTTTATTGAATAGTTAACACAACACGACTTGCGTAACCTGTTAATAAATGGATTGTATCCAGAACCCATTTACCCGTATAATAAGCTGATATCATCATCTCATTAATGACATGACATGACATGATGCAACCCACTTGATAGGTCACAATCACATGTTTACATGAATTCAACCTACTTGACATTTATGTCGTGTTTGTATAAGAGACCAAACTTTATCAGTAAATATAAAAGAAAATACAGGCAAGGTGAACAAGATCTTTAACTAATTCAACAACCTCAAAGAGAAACGCAGAATACACTCAATACAACACTCCTCCACCCCCTCCCCAATCAAGAAAATTGTAGTTAATTATTAAACATCAAACAAGAACATGACTCAATATGCTTACCAAGATATAAGTAATCACTCCCTGTTACACTGAGGTTCTGACACTTTTGCCTTCGATATTTAGTACTGCTATAATGATTTGACGTTCATATTTTAGATCTCAATCTGGTTTGGGTGACAAATAATTTGTAAAACTTTTTAGGACCATGATTCAGTAGAGGTTGCTTGACCAAAATTGAAACCCGCATCAAGTTTCAATCACATTCAGTTGCCTGTGGCTCTTTTCTTTCATCACTTTCTAAATCTGCCTTAGAAGCAGCTTTTGGATTGAGTTATATTTTGGGCTTAATGGTATACATGTTCAGAGAATTATTTCTCTCATATCAAAATGCTTTACCAACTGTAATGCTCATATGTCAAAGCTGTTCTTAATTTTGCAACAGGTTGGTATAATCATGTACCTTCCTACAACAGATCCCCACCAAAGAAAGGAAATTACAGAAGAGTTTTTTCACTACAGGCGACTGACCCAGACACAGTTGTGGGATAAGTATTCCGCTTATGAACACTGGGCTAAGATTGAGGTACTAAATTCATCTCACGCTGTTATCTTCTTAATCTCTTTATAAAAAGATGTTGCCACCTTAATTTTACGAAGTCCCGAAGACTTAAGTTTCTGTTTTTCTATAACCACAAAGTCATACATTTTAAAAGGGTCATTGAAATGCAACCTGAACAATCAATCTTTCTATGGGAACAACTAGAGTAGTATTTGTGGATTAAAATTGTTTGTTAATTACCAATCTCCTTTAAAGAATTCCACCCATTTATCTCTGTAAATTGGCTCAATACAAGGTGTTATATTTATCAAGCATTTACACATTTGTCATGTGCAGGTTCCGAAGGACAAGGATGAACTTGCCGCTCTCCAGGACAGACTAAGAAAGCGATTTCCAGTTGATGCATACAACAAAGCTCGAAGGGAGTTGGACCCTAACAGGATCCTTTCAATTAACAAGCTGGAAAAGCTTTTCCCATTATCAGATTCCATCTGAGAGCCATCCTTCATTGGTTAGTTTTTCATTAGTGCGTTCTTTTACTCAAATCTGAATGCATTTTATCTCCAATCTTTTTGCCAAACCTGCCTTGAGCATCTGTAGCCTCAAGAATATGACTGTAAAATTAAGAGGAACCTTGAGATATGGTGTGGTGCATTATAAAGATTATAGATTATGGTACTAAGCAGAAGCCTTTTTGACACAGCCTTCGATATCCAAGATAGTGACTTTGATATTCGGGCCTAGATGGCCATTGGAGAGAAGTATTGTTTCTGGAGCTTGCCCGAAAAAGTATAATTAAGTTTCCGCATTCTTCTAATAAGCAATACAGTTTGACTTTGCTCGATAGCAGTTGCATGTTTGTTTGAATTGTTGGGAACTGTCAAATTTTTTGAGTTTGGTTTTTACGTACAATCTTGAAGGCTGATCCCTCAGGATTGTGTTTATTATTTGTACGTGGCATTTTTTTTACCGAGTAGTAGTGGACAAATATAGTGTGAAGAATAATTTTAATCATTCTAAAAGGGGGATTATCTCAAATTTTGTTGATCTACTATGTTGTAGCTTAAATAGTTGCTTATAGGGTAAATCACCAAAATGGTCCCTGAGATTTGCATAACTCATCACTTTGGTCCCTGAGATTCCAAATCGATAAAAGTGGTCCCTGAGATTGTCCATCATCCATCATTTTGGTCTTTCCGTTAAAAACTCCGTTAAGTGTCCCGGAGCTCTTGGCCGAAAGTTTGGGCAATTTTCAAAGCTTCGTAACTCAATCGTTTTTTAACCAAATTCGACCCATAATATATCAAAATGACGATAGGAAAGTGTAGAATAAGATTATACCTATTTTAAAGCCCAATGGCTACCGGAGATGGCCGGAAAATAGCCTCAAAGTTGACTGGTCCGAGTGAAAACTTGAAAACTCGCCGAAAACTGGCTAAACTTTAAACGTTCATAACTTCTTCAATACTCAACGAAATCAAGTGATTCAAAGATGAAAATCATACTTCTCGACGAGACGAAGAGAATGATACTTTTTTCGATTGCTAAATCGCCGTGGTTTGGCCGAAAAAGGGCTCGAAAGTGGCTAACTCGAGAGCAAGACAGCCACTTTCGAGCGGTTTTCCGGCCAAACCACGGCGAGTTAGCCGTCAAAAAAGGTACCATTCTCTTTGTCTCATCAAGAAGTATGATTTTCGTTTTTGAATCACTTGATTTCGTTAAGTATTGAAGAAGTTATGAACGTTTAAAGTTTACCCAGTTTCTGGCCAGTTTTCAAGTTTTCACTCCGACCAGTCAACTTTGAGGCTATTTTCCTGTAATATCCGGCAACCATTGGGCTTGTAAATAGATATAATCTTATTCTACACTTTCTTATCTTCATTTTGATATATTATGGGTCGAATTTGGTTAAGAAACGATTGAGTTACGAAACTTTGAAAATTGCCCAAACTTCCGGCCAAGAGCTCCGGGACACTTAACGGAATGACCAAAATGATGGATGGTGGACAATCTCAGGGACCACTTTTATCGATTTGGAATCTCAGGGACCAAAGTGATGAGTTATGCAAATCTCAATGACCATTTTGACGATTTACCCATTGCTTATATGTGGTGCATGTTTAGGAACCTCTCCTAAAGAATAAGAAGGGATAGGCCTTTTCGCACTATCCAATGGCAAACAACTGATCAAAAGTTAATGAACCTTAATTTCTTAGGGAATGAAAATATGATGCTATATTATTACAATAATGTGAATATGCAGGTACAAATAGAAACAGTCCGCTAAACCACCCGAAGATAAGAAGAGATACAAAACGAGTAAGCTATTATGGTAGTTGTGTTCATAAGGACTTCAGAAGCATTCCTCACAAAGCCAGCAGCAGCATAAGGCGAAGAGGCTGCACCAACACAAAAGAAACAAAATGATTAGCTTGAAATTGCCATAAATCTTTGTACTAGTTCATTGTATGATATAGTTTTGAGTGTTGTCTTTTGAGTTAGGTAACAGGAGGCTCAAAGATGCATGAAATTTTCTACAGTGGTGATTGACAATACAAATTGATGGATAAACTTACCATCCCTCAATGAAGCCTCTCTCTCCTTTCGCCTTCGTACGAGGCCTACACTTCTTACCGGTTGGGGAAGTTGGCGGATTCTCGGTTGCAGTTGGGTATCCTTCAAAACAAAACAGCATAAACAGTGAGCCGAAGGAGATTTTATCGCGGATAAAAAAGGGGCTTTTAGATCTAGGTCCAAAAATATAGATAGTTTTGAGGAGTGAGTCCGGTTATCTAATTACATGTTTTTATTTCTTTTATACTCATTTTATATTTTTTTTAAATATTAAAAATCAATTAAAATATTCTAATATTATGCATTTTTCAACTCCAAAAAATCTAATTAATATCTTATAACCAAAAAAATTAATATACTAACATAAATTATCTACAAAACATTCTACCTTAACTCAAGTAACAAATATATGAATGTATATTATACCGGTAAGCGAGATATGAAACCTAATTAAAAGGTAGGAAAAAAACATAATATACCTACAAGCAAGACATATTAATCTGTGACACATTGATTATAAAAAAGAATCTGTCATTTAGATACATAAAAATAATTAACATGTGATATAGGTTGATTATAAAAATTAAAAATTAAATCTATAAATGGGGTTTAAAGCAGGAGGAAGAACAAAAAATAAATAAAAAGAAATAATCAAAGAGATTATGAGGAAGAAATTTGATTTTTATAATAAATCTTATCATTGAATAGATAATTATTGATAATTAAATAATTACATTTAAGGAATTGGACTTATTTTAATAAATTGGACTATTCCTACTATTGGATAAAAAAAAGGGGATGTGTTATGGGAGACCTGGTGGAGGTTGGTTCTCTTGTGTCTCTGTCTTGGCCATCTTGGAAAAGAAACGAGCGACGCTATCGGCTAACTTTTCTCGGTGACTCTGGTGTTAATCTGTATGTGGAAGTTATGGTGATTCATCTGTAAATGCATATATATAGAGAGGGCCACTGTAATACTGGATTAAAGATTCGGATAAGGGTCGGCTGCTAGCAGTGTAATATCAAAAGGGGCTTTTTCTAAAGGTGGTGGTGAACTGTTTCTAGTTGGTCCATGTGTTTGAAGAGCATATTATGATTCACATAGGTTTAGTTGTGACCCGCTCAGCTGACATGTGGTTTTGATTCTTGAGAAAGGACTCCGGAAGGAGTTAGCGTCAATCGTGCATGCTTAAAACAACTTAGGGTCCACTCGTAAATGAGCTTAGGAGGGCTAGAATCACTTTCGGGAGATTTTATGCAGAACCACCTTCCATGAGCTTCTCGATAAAATAAAAAAGTGTAAGTCATTTTATAGAGAAGCACTTCTCATGCCTCAAAAGTCAAAAGTGATTCTAGCCCTTACATAATCACTTCCAGCAAACAGATTTAGTGACCCAAAATTTGCATTAGAAAACTGAAAGAAAGCAAGGCTCATCCACGTCATACAATTAACAGAAAGTCTTAATAAAAAAAAAATAGAGAGAGAGAGAGAGAGAGAGAGAGAGAGATGGGGGTTGCTTTTGATTTGGATTCTTTACTTGCCCAAGAGGAGAATAAAAAGTACCAAAGTGTTGAGAAAATGTGTAAGAACATGACAGTTGTACACTAATGCTAATTTTTTTCATTAGTGAAGGTTCGGCGAGTAGTTTATACAAAGAATATATGCTCTATTGGAATAAAGTAAAACATGGTTTGGACAATGCTGTGGATGTTTGCACACAAGTTTCTAAGGAGTCACCTCCGGCACTGACACTAAGGTCATCTCCAGCCGAAAGGTTTAAACATAGTCAGGTTTAGAATTATGGGAACTTTAACGAAAAGCTCCCGGTACTGTTCACTTTAACGAAAAACCACATTTTTACACTAAAAAGTCAATCTTGGTACTATTCACTTTACCCTTTATTTTGTCCTTATCATTAAAACTCAAAGTTTTTAAGCCTTTTTCATTAGTTTTCCTTAGAATTATAGCCCCTTAATAATTTATTATTCTAAACCTTATACTTTAAATTTATTGGTTAATTTAATTAAACTACCGTTGCATGTTTTCAAATTTATTCGTTGGCCAGCCTGATGCCTCTTTTGGTCAAATAATGGCCGAGCTCCATAAAATTATAGTCTAGCTATTGATTGGAGATGAATTTTTAAACAAATCAAACAATTTTTTAGTTTTTGAATCTTTAACCTTTTCTATTGAAGATGGCCTTAACAACACGGCATCAAGCTCAGCCAAGCTAGCGGGCATCAAAGGCTTAGCAAAGCCCAAAGTGGTTCCGTAGAACTAGCAAGGCTTGATAGGTATATTAGTGTAGCAGGGCTGGCCCAACGTAATCCTTATAATCATGGCCAAGTCAAACGGCTACTGACTTGATGGGAAAAGATAAGGGTCTTAAATCCTCCGATCACAATACGCCATGTGTACCTTAACGAGTCACTTTTGATATTTTGATATTAATCTTACTAGCATAGAATACTAGAGAGTTAAAGGTCCAAAAACTATAAAATAGCATGATTTGTTCAAAAATTTATCTCCAACTGTTGGCTAGATTATAACTGTATGGAGCCCAACTGTTGGCTAGACTATAACTGTATGGAGCCCACCAGACCATTATTTGGCCACAAGGACATCATACTGGCCAAATATAGCCCCCTCTTAATCTTTTTTTGGGCCCAACTCCTCAGTTGCAATAATTGATTCAAATTCAACTACTAAAGTTGAAAACATCAAGTGGTAATTTAATTCAATTAACTAATAAATTTAAAGTATAAACTTAAAACTAATAAATTGTTGAAGGGGTTATGTTTAGTCTCTTCGGTTAGAGATGATATATGAGTATGGCATTGACGCTGTCAATTTAAAAGTAATATTATGGGTCTCTGTTCTTTCAAATGTCCAAGCAACCGCAAAAGCAATACCCTATACAACATGAATATGCTAAACCCTACGTACGGATGGCATGCACGTCAGCTGAAACTCTGATGCAATTTAGTGATACTAAATTGGCACATTGTCAAACTATTTTCTACTTTGTTGATTTTTCCAATTATATGGTATTACGATCCCATTAGTCTGCATGAAAGTAAGTTATCACTCTTTGGTTCCACAAGAAAACAAAAACATCTCTATATGAGTCTCTACACAAAATTTTTATTTATTTTGTCTCACTTTACTCATGCTCTTTTCTCTATCCTACTTTACACCATTCCGTCAACCAAGTTAAAAAAGTCTTAGTTTTACTCACATGGCATTTGTTTCTAATTTGGTCTTTTCATCAGTAAATATATATAGATAGGCTAAAGAAATTGTTGGTTTTATCAAATGAGTAGAGATGAAGATCACAGATCAAAACTGTAAAGAATCTAGAGAGAGAAAGAGATACAGATTGAAGAACAAGAGAGAAAGAGAGAGAAGTCTTTCTGGGTATTTTTTTATTAACTACCAATGTAACAATACAAGACTATTTATACTACTGACTTTGCTTTCAAACTAAGTTAACTGAATTACATAATCTTATGACAAGTGTCACCATCTAAGACTTGAGCTGAGTTCTTTATATCTTTACATCCCCCATCAATCTCATGCTTATGGGAACTAAGCATGAGATTGGAACAATGATGAACAAACAATGAATTAGAAAGACCCTTTGTTAGAATATTAGCAAATTGCTCTTTTGATGAGACATACTGCACATTGAGATCCCCTCTGATGACTCTTTCCCGAACAAAATGGTAGTCGATCTCAATGTGTTTAACTCGAGAGTGGAAAACAATTGGAGGATAAAGCAATAGCTGAAATACTGTCACAGTAGATCATTGGTGATGTAAACAAAGGAACTTGAAGATCACAAAGAAGTTGTCGAATCCAGGACAACTCTGCAGCAGCAATAGCTAAAGCCCTATATTCGGCTTCAGTAGAAGAACTGGACATTGTGTGTTGCTTCTTGGAAGCCCAAGAGATAGGACTTAAACCAAGATAGACTACATAACTAGACGTGGACCTGCGATCATTAGGATCTCTTGCCTAATCAACATCACTATAGGCTTGAAGATGCAATTTTCCAGGCTGAAAATGAATACCATAGTTGAATGTGCCACTAAGATATCGCAAAATCCGTTTAATTGCAACAACATGGCATTTCATAGGTTGCTGCATAAACTGATTAACCGCAAATGCAATATCTGGTCTAGTGAATGTCAGATATTGTAAAGCACCAACAATGCTTCTGTATTGTTCTGGATGTTTATAAGGCTTGCCACCATCCTTGATCAACCTATAAGAGGGAAGACATGGAGTTACACAGGATTTGGAGTCCTGCATATCCACTTTGTGCAACAAATCTTAAGTATATTTGGTTTGTGAAACAAATAGCCCGGAAGACTAATATGAAATTTGCAAACCTAGAAAATAATGCAACTGACCCAAGTCCTTCATGTCAAATTCCTTAGTAAGAGCCAATATAACATCAAAAATAAGAGATGAATCATTACCAGTTATGATGATATCATCAGCATAAAGCAACAAGAATACTATACCATGTGAAGAAGTCTGAACAAACAAAGATGGATATGCAAAAGAAGACTTGAACCCCAAGCCAGGTAGAAATCTAGTAAACTTTTCATTCCAGGCTCTGGGAGCCTGTTTTAACCCATATAATGATTTGTGCAACTTGCAGACATAATTTGAAGGATATGCAGTACTAACAAAGCCAGGAGGTTGATCCATGTACATTTCTTCATTAAGAACACCATGGAGAAATGCATTCTTGACATCTAATTGTCTCAAAGGCCACTGAAATTGTGCAGTAAGTGCTAAGATCAACCTGACAGTAGTGGGTTTTACTACTGGACTAAATGTCTCAATATAATCAATACCCTCCTCTTGGCTATACCATTTTGCAACTAACCTAGCCTTATGTCGAGCTATGGAACCATCATGATTCTTTTTAAGTCTGTAAACCCACTTGTAGCCAACCAATTTTTTCTCTGGAGGAGGGGAAACTAGAGTCCAGGTTTGTTGAGCATGAAGATAATTGATCTCTTCTTGCATAGCAGCCTACCACTCTACTACTTTACAAGAAGATTTGAACGAACTTGGTTCAATAAGAGAAGGATCCCCAGAAGTAACATAAACTAAAAAAGCTTTTCTCTTGGATATCCCACTTTTAGAGCAAGTTTGCATAGGGTGTAAGTTAACTGAAGGAACTGGATGAACAACATGTAGACTTTCAGGTAGGAAGTCAGGATCCATAGGGATAGGTGACTGTGTAGTAGCAGCAAGTGACATTGGTATGGTATTAGAGGTTCTCAAGGACTCTGAGGCACTAGGGGTTGAGGAGAAAGGTGATGTTGATGATGATGTTGATGGTGATGGATAAGGAATAATAGTGTTGTGAATGGTAACCTGTGCAGATGTAACTAGGGCTGGAAAAAATTCCCAAAATTCCCAAACCAGACCGAAAAAGTCCCGAACCCAAACCGAAAAATCCCAAACCAAAACCATCCCGAAGTTCTGTAATCCCGTCCCAAAAAATACCGAAATATTCGGTATGGGATTGGTTTTTCAAATCTTATTTTTTCGGTATTCCCGAAATCTCGAAATCCCGAAACCTTTTGTTGTTTTAGAGGGTTTTTGGCTTTCGGTCCGTTCCTCTAGGCTCTAGCAATAGTTATCTTCTTCACCTTTTTATTTTTTTATTCTCCTTTCTGCCATCTTCACCTACCATTCCTTACCTATTCTTTTTTTATTTATTGATATAGCATCATTGTCTGCCATTCTTCACCTACCATTCATTATCTCTTCTCTCCCTCCACCGACTCCCTCAAATGCACAGCCCAAGGCTTCCAAATCCTTTCTCAATCTTAAAAAAAAAAAGTGAGTGTTACTCTGTAGCTTCTCTTTCTTTTTTATCTTGTTTCAGATCCAGAAAGCTTCACGAATTTAGGATTGTAGCTTATCTTTCTTCTTTTTTCTTGTTTCATATCCAGAAAGCTCACACATCGATGTCATGGCATCAGAATTCTACGAAGCGGCGCCATCGCTGCAAAGCAGAGTAGCCCTCCGATGGCGATTTCGTTCGGCAAAACGTGGAAAAGCTCCACATCGACGGGGATGGGTACTTGATTATGTTCGATGCACGTCGCATAGCTCTCCGACTGCCGAAGGCAGCAAAGACAAACCCAGGAACAAGAGGGATGGAGATGGGGGTGGGGAGGGCGACGAATATGGGATGAGGTGTGGCCGTGTGGGCTTGCAGGGGAGTGGAAGGTCCATGAATCTCTGATTTTAAATTGGGGTTTTAAATTTTGATGCATGTTCGGTTTGGTTTCGGAAAATCCCGAAATACCGAAAATATTTCGGGAATCCCGAACTTCGGGAATACCGAAATATTGGTTTGGGATCGGTCTTCAGATTTTCGTCCCGAAAATAAACGGTTTGGGACTTGATATGCAGTTTTCGGTTCGGTATCCCATACCGAACCAACCCTAGATGTAACAGATGGTGGACAAGGTGTAAGACTCTATGAAACAGGTGTAACTAATGTCAAGGTAGGATATGGAAAACTAGACTCATCAAATAAGACATGCCTAGACACATAAAGTCTTCCCAAAAGAGGATTATAACATATATAACCCTTATATTGACCAACATAGCCTAGGAAAACACACTGAGCAGTTTTATACTGTAATTTGTGAGAATTATGTTGCCGAAGAAGAGGAAAACAAGAACACCCAAAAATCTTTAAATGTGTTAAAATTGGTGGTTTTCCAAACAAACAGGTATAAGGAAACTGCATAGACAGGGTTTGGCATGGCATTCTGTTAATTAAATAAACAGAAGTAGCACAAGCATGAAACCAAAATTGAGAGGACAGTTTGGCAGTTTGAAGTAGGCTAATGGCAGTCTCAACAATGTGCCTATGCTTTCTTTTAGCAAGGCCATTCTGCTCAGGTGTATAAGGACATGATTGTTGGTGAGAAATTCCTTTTTCAAGCAAAAATTGTTTACATTGGTTGCTGGAATATTCACCTCCACCATCACTTTGAATTTTTTTAATAGAGATAGAAAACTGAGTAAGTATTAGGCATGAAATTGCACAAACACTTTGAACACCTCACTTTTATTCATTAAAGGAAATATCCAGGTGAACCTGGTACATTCATCTACAAAGTTGACGTAGAACCTAAACCCTTCAATAGACATGACATGTGAAGGTCCTCATACATCACTATGTATGATTTCTAAGGGTTGAACAATTTTATTTGCTGGATATGGAAATGGAAGTTTAGTAAACTTCCCTTCTAAACAAGATATACATACACGTTTTGAGTGGTCCAAAGAAAAAGGAACCTATGACTGATGTAACATTGCAGAAACTACAACATTGGAAGGGTGTCCTAATCGTTGGTGCCACAAATTGGACTTGACTTGGTGACCAAGAAAGCAATGTTGATGCTTGGACAAGTGAGGTGCACGAACTTTGACAACTTGATTGAGAATGGGATGTGGTATGTAAAATGGTATGGGATATAAGCCACCTCTACACAGTCCCTGAAGAAGTACCTTCCCTGTGATATTTTCCTGAATTCATAAACAAAATTCATCACAAATAAAATGACATTTGTTGTCCTTACACAGCCTATAAATGGATAAGAGATGTTGAGATAATTTTGGAACATGTAGTATTTTCTTTAATTGAAAAGCCTATTTGGCAACATGTAAAGTGGAAGAACCAACATGAAAGATGGTCAAACCTGAACCACTAGCAGTAGTGATTGTATCAGTGCCAGTAAAAGGAGCTACAATGTTCAGAGAGGCAAGATCAGAAGTCATGTGAGAAGTTGCTCTTGTATCAGCAACCCAAAATTGTTCTTGGGGAGTAGAGGGCTGATAATTGGCATGCATTGCACTAAACTTTGAAGATGGAGATCTCCCTTGATAAGAGTAATTGGCTATGTGATAACACTGCATTGCAAAATGCCCAAACTTGCCACATATTTGACACTGAACAGGAAAAGAAGTCACTGTTGTAGAGAAGTGCCTTTGAAAGCAATCAGCAGCAATGTGCCCTCTTTTGTTGCAGATTTGACAAACTGGAATGTCATAACCATGATTAGGACAAGTGGAAACATGTGGTTGATCCCTTGCTGGACCAAGAATACCAACACCACCATTGTGAGAGCCATTATTAGATAATCGAGGATGATTGCCATATTGATTTCTCCCCATTGCTCTGCCTCTGTAATTGTAACTCCTATAGCCTCCTGGATTAAAAGAGTTGCTATTACCATTATAACCACCATCATTATAGTTCCCAACATTGTGAGTATAGCCTCCATTGGTACCATTCTGAGAAGAAGAGTTGCCATGAACCGCAGACTGCAAAAAACTATTTTTATTTTAGGACCCTTCATCAAGCATTAGAAGTTTGCCTTTATCCTTTGCCATCATCACATACATGAACGAATCAGTAGTAGGAGTGGCTTCAACAATAGGTTCTTTTGCAATTAGCTATGCTCGAAAATCTTTGAGTGTAATAACATCTTCCCTGCCTCTAATTATTGTCTTGAAAGTATTGTATTCTGCAGGTAATCCTTTAAGAGCAAGAATGACAATATCGTCATCATAAAAAACACCACCAGCTGCAGAAAGATGATCTCTAGCATCTTTGTTCCTTTGCAAGTACTGAGAGACTGACTCAGACCCTTTCTTAATATTCTGTAATTCAGTTTTCAACTGAAAGATACAAGCCTTTGTGATAGTAGAAAACCTATCCTTCAAGTTTTGCCACATTTCATGAGAATTAGTGCAGCCAATGATACAAGACACGGCGGTAGTAGACAAAGTGGCAATGATTAATTGCATCAAAGCACGATCATGCATTTTCCAGATCTAAAATGCCTTAGTTTCAACACCTTCCTTATCAGAACTTTCATCAAATCGAGAGGGACAACATCGTGTGCCATCAACAAAGCCAAGTATGCCATGACTTTCAAGAAGAATAAACATTTGATAACTCCAAACAAGATAGTTTGTATAATCAAGTTTAACAGTCACAGAATTCGACACAGTAGAAATTAAACTAGTAATAGGAGATTGCACAATCTGTAATTGAGCAGCAGTTACCATGCTTTCACAATTCTTGATGAGAAAAGAGGATAGCGTAGAAGAAAATCTTGAGAAAAAACCAGAAATTAGGGTTTCAAATTATTCTGAATCTTGAAGAAATGAAGGAAGAAGAATAATTGTAGAGAGATTTGCAAAAGAATTATGAAGATTTTCAATTACACAATTCGTCGAACACTTGGTGCGCACACTTCCAGGATGCACCAATTTCACAAATGCACATAGAAGAAGATCGCAATCAATCAAGAACACCAAAAATTCATAGCAAATTGGAGGTAACTAGAACGCGGAAGCAGCAGATGAATAGGATCGAAGAGAGAATTCCATAACCTGCGAAGATACCATATCAAATGAGCATAGATGAAGATCACATATCAAAACTGTAAAGAATCTAGAGAGAGAAAGAGATACAGATTGAAGTACAAGAGAGAGAAAAAAAAGAGAAGTATTTCTGTGTATTTTTTTATTAACTACCAATGTAACAATACAAGACTATTTATACTATTGACTTTGCTTTCAAACTAAGCTAACTGAATTACATAATCTTCTGACAAGTGTCACCATCTGAGACTTGAGCTATGTTCTTTATATCTTTACAGGTTTTAGTGACAATTTGGAAGATTTTAGCCACTTAGGGTTTCCAAGGAGGGAATTTGCTTAATTTGGAGGGGTTTTGGGGTTTTGTTTTTCGTGCATGGGTTATTTTTGCGGTTTTAGATGTCCTAAAGGTGAAAACAAGTTGAAAAGATCAAAGAGCCTCTGCCATGTTAGTGAAACTAACGTCTCTTTCAACCAATTTGATAAAATGTGGTAAAGTGGGACATAAAAAAGGAATAACGGAGTAAAAGTCAGACATAATAGAATGTAAAGGGTAAAATGAGATGTTACATAAGATACAAAGAATAACTAATTAAATATAATGTCATGGTTTTTTTTCTTCTCTTTTTCTTCTTCTTGTCTTCGCTAATTATGTAACCATGCTATGTATGCTAGCTAGGTTAAGAATAACATTAATGTTAAATGCTTATAACCGGTAGACGTTTACTCTTTCGTGTTGCAGAGAAGTGCAACGCGAGAAATGTTATCACGCTTCCACCAATTTTTATGACAATATTGATCACTACTTATGGATGATGGTAGTCAGTTGCTGAGAAGTTAAATAAGTTTTGGGGATTGCCGATTGCCGATTGCCGATGGTGTAGGGATTTCGAAATATCATTTAGGAGCTAGATACTTACCATTTTCTTGGACAGATGAAGGAAAGTAATAAAAAAAAGAAGAGAAAAGTTGAACTTCTTGCATTAACTTCGGCTTATATCTGCATCGTACAAAATGTTCTTCATTTTTATCCATCTCAAAGAAGGATAATGCCAAGGAGACTAATATTTTAGGGAGATGTGTCACTAATAGGAAATAAGCATATTAATCAACGTAATAATCGCAAGTGGCCCTTTACCATAGTGGTGGAAAATAGTTGAGCCATTGTATGGCAGCGTGGGTTCAAACCCTGTCGGTAACTAATTTTCGTTTGACACTTGATTAATAATCTAATCATTAACAACCACATAATTTGGTTTAAAATTTTGGTCTTCCTAGCATTATCCCTCAAAGAAATGAGAAACTTGATATAAATCCAACTTTTAGAGCTAATAGTAGGAATAGTCCGGTTTTATTAAAATAAGTCCAATTTCTTAAGTTTTGGGTTATTCTACTATCAATAATGATCTCTTTAATAATAAGATTTATTATAAAAATTAAATTTTTTACTATTATTTCTTTTTTTCTGTTATTATTTCTCGTTCTTATTCCTGCTATAAATCCTATTTATAGATTTTATTTTTAGAACAAATGATATTATCTACACTAAGGGAGAGGAGGCGGACTTAGTCTCACAATGTGCTAGCAATAATGTGGTTCAAATTCGCTTTTAACGAGAATCGAACATAATACATTTCACTTACAAATAAAGAGGAATACCACATACCATAGTACTTAATGGCAACATGTGAGAATTGTTTAATAATAATATTCAAGAAGTTTTTGGTAATACTGACACAATTTTGACCAAGAAATGACTTCACTATATATACGTCCAGAAAAATTAGTAATATTATGACTTCAACAAGAAACAATGTGCTCCTTCGGTATGTACGTAGGATTGAGTTGGGATGAATACATAATTTTTTTAGTTTAAAGGCATATTCAAAATACAAGTAAATAATTTTTTTATTTGGGTAATTAGAAGCGGATTACATATATGTGTAAATTTAAGAATATAAGCTTTCTTCATGATTAATCTATCTTTTGTCCTCTAATTAGAAATATATTTTTAATTCTTTCCTAAACATACCTTAAAATTAAAAAATTATTCATTCTAATCCAATCTTACGTAGTTACTTACCAAATGATGAGCCCATGCTCAGGTACTGTTTGGTTATGTTATTTGACCCCAATTTTTTATTTATTATTATGTTACATAATATATCTCAGTTTCTTAATTAGTTATTGCTTAATTTGATGCCTAGTTAGAGTGACTAGAAAGGGTGACCATTGTAACAACAATTTAAGGAGATAATAACGCATAAACATTTTCATTCACATACAACTGAGTAAGGAGAGATACAAACAATATATTCACGTATGCCTAAAGGCTAGGAAAAATATATATAAATGAAAAATACTAGAGAGACAATCTAGTTAGACCATAAAATATGATGTGTTACCAATAGAAAATGCTAGGGAGGTCATATTATATACCACATGATGTGGCGGTTGATGATTGCTACATTATGTTGTCTACAAAAATATGGTTCAAGTAGATTGTCTCTCTAGCCTCATCGTCACCAATATAAAATAACCTCGTTAATCAAGTATAATTCAATCATCAATATTCACGTTATGTGGTTTATAAATTATAGTTTCAATAGATGGTGATGCAGTAACTATAGTCTATTAATTGACAACCCATGTGTATTGGAAGTCTAAACCTTTTTGAAATATTTGTCCCATAAAAATTTCTCAAGTTATTTTGGGAGCTGTAAGGATATCATAGAAACTTGAGGTCTATTAATTTGTAGAGGTTATAAATAATGTACTAGAAAGCCTTGAAGGCGAGACTTGAATGAATTGAAAAATATATTCACTATTTGCAATTGAAGTGAGTGAGTGTTTCCTCCTTCTACAGTCAAGCATTTGGCTTGGCTGTGTTAGGTGAATTCACAATTAGCGATGTGAGTAATTTCGTTGCCCCTAATTGAGCGATTCCCCATGTTCCTTCGATTTACCCTAGATGCCCTGCATTAGATGGTTTTCCTAGCATTACCCATCATAAATATGCCCCAAATCTTCAGCTCAAATGTCAATTCGTATATCAGTATATGCACTTATTAGATCACTTGTTTTTTTTTTCCACACTCATTATATCGTTAGATTGTTCTCCAATATTCATACGCATGCATTAAAATGGTGGAATCAAGCAGGAAGCTAAGGGTATGGTATCCTTCTTCTCGGATCTAATTTTTCTTTTGAAAATAATGAATGTAGTTAAATTACTTAATACTCAATAGTTTTAAAAACAAAAAATTGAATCCAAGACGGATACCAGACAAACCCTAATTGATCGATGAGTCTTGCTCTCCTAAGGTCTTCAGTTTGAGGACCTATATGGACCAAATGCATATTAGCCACATGATTATATTAGTTTAGATCCAAAGGCTTAAAATATTTGACAACTTAATCAATCAAAAACAAGAAAATGAGTAATCCAATGGTTCACGGATTTTTAGTTTTTTTTTTTTTTATCAAAAGAGTACAATTTATTAAAGATGAATAGAAACGTTTACATCCTCTGTAAGGGTATTAAACAAGAATTCTGGACCAAAAGCATTCCAGAAAAAAGAGCTCCCATGCAGAGTAGTAAATGCAGCAACCTTGTGAGCTGCCATATTCCCTAAACGACGAACAAAAAGAAAACTTAACTACGCCAATTTGATCAGCTAACAACCTAATATCATGAAGATAGCACTCCAGAGTAACAACCAAATTTTAAGTCGGTTTTGATTTTGTGGCTAATATGCATTTGGTCCTCACGAGTTCTCAATTAGATTAAGGCATGATTTATCTTCCTCACTCTACTAAATTACCAAATATAATTATGATTTTATTGTGTTTTGTAGGGCAGTTTTCCCAAGTAAATCGGCATAGATTACTGAGTGCAAGAAACACTGTTTCTTCTCTATTATATCGTTAGTTTCTTTTAATTCGAAGTTGATGAAAGACAGAAAAATTAACCAAAAAATTATTTCAAAAGGAATATAACAAAGAATCCTGTACAATGCAGGAGAGAGGACAGTGTAGCTAAATAATTAAGGGTTCTACATCTAGAAAGAGACCAGTCACCGCCATATAGTACAATAAAAAAACTAGGGTTTTAGCTGTAAGCTTTGTGGAAGCATGCATGTTAACTCTGCATATATAAGAAAATCGGTAAGGTATTGGGAGACAGAAAAGAGGATTAGAAATTTAGAATTACAAACGAGGGAATGGGGACAGATTTTCATGGAAAAAAATATTATATGTGTGTATATATATAAATATGTATATATACATATACATATTTTAGTAGTCTCCAGTAGTCTGTAGGGTGCTGTCACACTCAATTGTTGCATTCATGCATGACAACCACTCAGTTTGTCCACAGCAATGTGTTCTCATATCTCCTTTTTAAAAATAATTTAATTAGCCAAAATCACAGCCAAACAAAACTTTCTTTCACACAGCTTATTGCACATAATTTGCAATGGGATTAGATGAGACAGCTCATTTCCCTAAAATTCCCTGTGTCAAGGGACTCTTGTCCAAACAATGCCTTACAAATTAATAAAATTTAGACAAAAAAAACTAGCAAGATACCCCTACCATATGATACCCAATTCATATTTATATACATAATTAAATTAAAAAATAATAATACCTCAACCATTTAGTCAGATATGAAACATTTTATAATTAATTATTATACTGATTTAGCTCGTGAAATGATGATTTTTTTTAACTTAAATAATATAGAATAATGCGAATATAATATGCATAGAGGGATGATGAGAGGTGGGTGGGGGACAAGATAATATATGGAGCATAATAAATACGCGATGAAATTAGATAGATCAATAAATACAAGGGAGATGACAGGCCAAACCAAAGAGGTTGAAAAGAAAAGATTGACCTGCGTCTCCAACTCCATCCACCCCATGCATTGCATTAGCAAAGATCTCAGATTCTCCAAATGTCTCATCAACATTCACCCCAATGCCTCCAATTTCATATGAAGATGAACGAAAACCCTACAAAAAAATACAGACACAACCATACAAAACAGAGACAATAGAAAGAAACAAAGAGAAGAAATCAAAACATGTAATTAACCACTACCGATTAATTAATCTCCTTAGACTAAATAAGATCATATTTCATGAATTTGGACGACTCTTTCTCCTTCGCCATCCAAGAGGGGATGCATATAATTAAAAAGATATAAAATAATAATAATAATAATATTATAAGTGATGATCACGAGTCTTAATTAGCTAATAATATAGCTACGTAGTACTAGTAGTCGTGAGAGTGGTGGTACATTGTTGATGGGTCACAGCCACTTTGCGCCCTATGATGATGATCATGATCTTGATGATCATGGCCCTCCATATTTCTAGACCCCATTTGATGAGCTGCTCCAAGATTCAGATACACCAATCTAGAATCCAAGTTAAGGTTCCCAATGTTGCTGCCACTGCTGCCACTGCTATGGTGATCATCGCTTAGCGGTGGGTAAATCGCCGTGGAATTCGAAGAATTAGGATTGTTGTTTGCATTGCTGTTGCCTTCCTCGCGTGAAAGAACAAGAGCAGCGGACTGTACGAGCTCAAGGCAGAGTCTGAGCTTGTTAGGTTCAATGTGGGTTAGTCCCGGGACAGCCCCCTTGAATAGAAAATCTGAAGTTAGGGTTCGGAGTACGTCCAGAGGAGTGACCCCATCGACCGTTCGGACATTTGGGTCAGCGTGGTGATCGAGTAGGACTGCCACCATGTCCGGAGACACCATTTCGGAAGCAATGTGAAGCGGGGTTTTGCCGGCTGGCCCTGCCGGGTAGTTTACATCAGCTGCACCAAGTTCTAGTAACGCTTTCACAACTTCCCGGCTGCAATTTTCGACTGCATAGTGTAATGCCAATGCCTCATCGAGATTTAGGCCTTCCCCCATTACCATGAGCTTGACAAGTTCGACATCTGACGAGTCCAATGCCCGCCTCATTCGACGGATTTTCTGGTCCTCAAGATCCGCAGCTGCCCCGAGGTCATGGTGGTGATGATGGTGGTGATGAGGCATCATTGAACGGCGGGCAATGGAGGATTTGAGACGAAGCTCTTCGATTTTGGCCACGATATCGATGGGGAGGTGCTTGGCAAGGACTTCTGGTGGGAGGCCAGATTTGGCAACAAGGTGAGAGCACGTTGTCCAAAGCTGATGCATGTCTTGTTTCCTGGAAGCTAATAGGACTTTCATCACATCGTCAATGGAGGCCTTTTCCACCATGCTAGCCAATTGCTTCTGTAAAACCCAAAAAAACAAGGACATTGTATATAATGATGTTAATGGTACTACTAGTTGGAATTTCATTATTGAGATATATAGATTAGATATATGCACTTTTGGGATTTTTTTGTACATTAACAATATTTGTATTGATAAAGTGATGGGATGTTTTAGTCTTTTTCTTGAATTTTGTAATCGCTTATCCAGTTAAACCAAATGAGGAAAGTGAATGTTTGGGATAGATTTGTAGTGTTTACTGTGGAAAGACAAGACTGGATATCAAGATCTAAATTTAGAAAGTCATGATGTGCATTTAAAAGAAAGGAAAAAAACCCAATTCAAGAAAATTGAAATGGTACATGAAATCAAGAAGGAAGAAAAAACATTTGTTGGATTTTTTGTCTTTTTGGTTCGAGAAACCTCCTGATTTTTTTGGGATGTTTTTATTGAAGATTGTATTGCTCCTTAATCATGAATAATATCCTGAAGAAGAGGAAGAAGAAGAAGAGAGATGCCTATGGATTATTAACACACTACTATAGAAGAAAAAGTAGTATGGTTGGATCAAATGCTTGAAAAAATAAATAAATTAGTTAAGCCTTTGCTACTTTATATGGAGGAAATAAAAACACAAATTGAGAGGGGAAAAAAGAACTGGGATTGGAAAGGGGAAGATCCCAACTTCAATTATAACTGAACAAGAACAAATGATGTGAAAGAGAGAGAAATCCCAGTACCAAAAAGAAAATGAAAATAATAGAAAAAGAAGAAAAACTTTTACTTCCCAAATACAAAATCAAAACCCAAGAATTGTAGAAATTCCCAAAACCCACTAAACATAAGACTGCACACACAGAAGAACCCAGAGAAAAAGTGAGTAAGAGAGGGAGCAGAGGGAGAGAGAGGAGGGAGAGAGAGGGGGGGGAGAGAGAGAGAGAGAGAGAAGTTAGAGAGACTAGTGGTACCTGAGTGAGCAATGCAAGTTGTTCAACACCAAAGGATCTAGCGGCAGCAAGAGTGTCAAGGGCAAGATCAACGGCGGAGGTGCAATGCGTGTGCCAACACCCTCTCTCTCCACAATTAGGCCTCGGCTCATGTTTCTGAGGCACTATCGAGACTTGTCCACTGTACAAGAACTGCAACAGCAACAAGAACACCTCGTACCCCACCGAGTTCACCGGTATCACCTGCTGCTGCTGCGGTGAACTACCTGACCCCCGGTGATACGATGACGAAGTGCCACCGGGACTCATCCTGGACCCCGAGGGGTCTAGACCCAACGGTGGGTCAGGCCCACAAAAGAATTTCCGGAAGAAGAGGCTCCGGGCTGCCAGGATGCACCTGTGGGCGTGGACGAGACGACCCTCGACGCTGAAGGTGACGTCACTGAAGGCTTGACCATTGATGAGCAGATTCAAGTAGTCTAAGGACAGAGATCTTAGAGACTCTTCAAGGCTGCTCATGATATGATGCTTTTTGGATATGGTGGTAATTATTCACAAACTGTTTTAGGGCTGAGAGAGAAAGGTAGGGATTGTTGAAAAGAGGGGCTAAAACAGTAATGGGTTCATCTTTATCTGTAATTTTTTGCTTTCAGGATCAATTGGTTTTGTTGTTGAAGGATGTGATGAAGAAGATGAACTCTCTCTCTACTGTTATTGTTTTTTGACAGATTCTTTTGTCTCAATGGAGTGATATTGTGTTTGTGTGTGTTGGTAGATATTTTGGAGAGAGAGAGCAAATTGGGTGGCTGTTCTGGGCGGCTGGGGTATTTAAAAATAAATCATTAATAGAATAAATAATTGATTAGTTAAAAAAAATGATGGGAAAGGGCAGAAAATGATGGGGAGGGGTCAGGGGTAGAGAGGAATGCAAGAACAGGGAATCAGCAAAAGGTTTATTATATAGTTTATATGGATGATTAACAATAACCCTAGTTACAGTAATTACCTCAATATAAAATGAGTTGTCAGAAAATTGAATTAAAATTTTCACCCTTTTATAGAAGTGGGGGAAATAGAATAATAGGATATCATATTTTTCTGATTTGTGTTGACTGCAGCTAGATGTTTAATGGACTAATGTGGTCCGAACTACTTTTAGCCTCGATGAACCACTTTTAGCCTCAATTATCTCTGGATGTTTAACTTTCTCAATCATATAAGGCAAAGTTTAGACTGTCCTTTATAGCAGTTAATCTTTTGATTGTTCTTAGTAGGACATTACTTGATGTAGCCAATGGTACTATGGTTGCTTTCATGCACTACAGCATTATAAGCAAAATTGCACTTTCAAATCTGAGGATAATCTTTAATTTAGTCGTATCATTTCGAGTAACTGTTTTTTTTTTTTTTTTATTGAGAAAATTAGAATCCCCTATAGTTTTTCTATATCATTTATATTAAACATATGTACTTTTTTAAAATTTGATTAAAGTGTTTTGATCAAGAATCACCTCAAGCTAAATTACATGTCATTATTATATTTTTTAAAATTAAAATAATTTTTGATTTATCCTTTTATCTGCATGATGTACTTTTCCTTATTTAGTGGAGATATTAGTAATTAAACTATATTTTCTCTTCTTCCAAATATGTTTTTTCGATCACAGTTTTTTTTTTGTTATACAAACATTTAATATTATTTCTTTTTCCAAATGGTTTTTTTTCTTTCAAATAGTTGGTGATCAACATAACAGCTTTGTGTAATCTTTTAAATTTTTTTGTGATATTTTTTTGCTGTTTTTTTTTTTTTTTTTTTTTAAGTATAGTTGTTGATGAATTATTATTAGGTACAATACATTACGTATATATTATCTGCAGGTACGTTGGAATTTACAAAAATCATTAATTGGTACGTTTATTTGCAATTTTGGTACGTTTGATTTGATACACATTGTTAATATTGGCACATTATTTTATTTTGGTACGTTTGATTTGATACATATTGTTAATATTGGTACATTATTTTTATTTTGGTACGTTTTATTTTGTACACATTGTGTATTTGTACATTTATATTATTCTCAATCCTATTTTCTCTTAACGTATTTGTTGATGCACAAAACCGGAGGGGTCTTGGAACAACGTAAATCCGACCGTGAATCTGCAAGAAAGTAAAGAACACAAGATGTATCGTGGTTCACCCCAATGTTTGGGCTACGTCCACACTGATGTTGATATTGTTTCACTCTGAATGGTGAATATACAAGAAGGCTAGAGGCAGTGTGCTCTCTAGCCTATTTTCTGTGTGCTCTCTTCCCATGGCCTAAAACTTGACCTTCTTAATGAGGAGAGTGAGGAGTCCTTTTATAGAATAAGGGCTCCTCACTTATTACATATTTGCCCCTTCATTTATTACATAATTACATTTGAGTCCTCCGAGTATTTATACGAGGTCTAAATACGGAGGCCCAAAGTATGATACAAACAGTAGTCCCCCAAGTCTTCAGTCAAGAGAGTCTTTTGGCTGGAGACTTGAAATTCAGTCCATGTGTGGGCCGAAGTAACTAGATGTCGTCTAGAACTGATACTCGATATGAGGCGGTGTTCAATGTGAAATGATGCTCAACTAGAAGTAGCACATTTTGCGAGGCTGCTCGGCTTGTGGCTTATGTTGCCTTGGTTGGCTCGGCTTGTGGCGTTGAAGGTGAGGGAGTTTGATCAAATCACTAAAAGGCATGAATGTTTGATCTAGAAAATTCAAAACTAAGGCGCCTATATCAAAAGATCCCTTTTTAATTTTTAGTTTTCTTTTTGTATTATAATATGAGAAAAATACATGGGAGTGCGAGAGAAATAGAAGAGTGGAGGAAAGATTGTGGATGAGAGAGGAGAAGAAATATGTTTGAAAGACACACAAAGTGAAACCAAAAAGCAAAAAATCACTAATTTAAAATTGTTTTCACTTGCAAGGTTTTATTTTCATTATTTCTTTTTATTTCTTCCTTTCCCTCTTACATCGTTTTTTCTTCACTCCTCCTTTATCCCATATATTCTTCATATCTCAAGCACAAAAAGTGAAAACTAAAAACTAAAACTCAAATGATTATTAAATGAGTCCTTACAATAACAAAATGAAACAAATGATTTTATATTGTAAAAACTAAGGAGATCTTCAACCATGGAACGCTAATAAAAGTCATGGGCTCATTTTTAGCCCTTAAAATATAATTTTTTTAGGAATAGTAGCACGCTAATTTTTCCCGTCTACAACTATGGAGGGCTAATTCCCACGGGTGCATGAAAAGTCATGCTCGGCGATGTGCTGCACCACCTCTTCACCAAGCCATCAAGCGGTGGCTCCATGAAAAAAAAAATGCCCAAGTGCTTGAGGGCCGACACTTTTTAACTTTTCTAGAGTCTAGTGATATTTTTCTTTACTTGTAACAGAAACGTTTTAGGTTCGACTCTCACCAAAATAGAATTCAAACCACATTATTATTAGCCCATTGTGAGGCTTAACCTACTTCTCGAGCCCCTTAGTATAGATAATATTGTTTGTTTAGAAAAGAAAAAAAAAAAAAAAAAATCATTTGTGCCCGCAAAATAAGCACATTTGCAAAATGCTCTTTGATTAGAGATTATTTTGTTCAATTTTAGGGCTCACATTTTCCAAATGTCCTTGGTTGGAGATGTATAAACAAATTAGGTGTTTGTTTAAGCTTTTACTATTTCATTTTTTCTCAATCAAAGGGAAAATGTGGGCTAGGGAGACTTTGACAGCCATTCAAGCAGTTCCAAGTGTCCTTTCAACATATGTTATTTACATACATCATCCAGTAAGAACCTCAATAACTAATTAAGTTTAAAAAAAGAGCTAGAATTGATTATGCCAATATGAACATGCTACTATTGCAATGTCATACAAATTTCTTTCGTTTCCTGCACTATTTGAAATTCCACCAAATGTTATGGGTTGAAAATAATGATCAAGAAAGTAATCATTTGGATAGCTTCATGCGTAAACATAACTCGACTCAACTTACATAACAAATCAACAGATTAAAAAAGCATTGCATTTTATGCATTTTTGGTGAAAGAAATAAGCATTGAATTTTTGAAAAGATATCTTAACCTTTTTTATTCTCAAGCAATGCTACTACTCCACACATCAAATATCTTTGACCAACTTTTGTTCACACCAATAATCTGTTATGCCTATCATGTATTTTTAATCTGAAATGCTCTGGACGTCATTCATTTTCAACAAGAGGGTAAAATCTGTCTTTTGGTTAATAGACTTGATCAGTTATATAGAGTCCCAACTTGAGTCAGTTATAATTTTTTTAATCCCATTTTAAGAAAATTTGTGTTCACGTAATAATAATTTTCAATAAGTCTAAAAGTATGCAATATTATATTACAAATAAAAGTTTAAGAAGAACTAAAATATTTTGGGACAATACTTATTATTTAGAGTTGCTGCCAAGCCTTTGAGCTTACATATATGTAATATCTCGTTTGGTCCCCACATTATGACTACATACTTAGGTTTTAAGTATTGTTTATTCTGTTAAATAATGAACTAAAATATATAAAGTTGAATGTGTATATTTCATTATACTGGTACAAGGATTTATAGAATACGGGAAGCAATCTAGATCCTGTAAGTCAGCATGTATTCCTACAATTATGGAAGCAAACGTATATGCAAATAGTCAGAGGATCAATCACAGAAATCATTCCTTTTTCTCAACACTCGCCCTCAAGTTGGAATGTATGTTGATGTTTCCAACGTGCCAAGTAAGATAGTAAATTTTGAGAGTCCAGGTGGCTTTGTGAACATGTCTACTGGTTTGGGATGTTGATATGTGAGCTGTTTCACGTATAAGATGACAGAGGGTTTCTATGTGCTTGATCCGTTCATGGAAGATGATGGGATTTGAAGCAATGTGAAATGCGGCCTGGCTATCACAATATAATTTGATAGGGTATAAATGCAGAATGCCCAAGTCATTCAAGATGGATTTCAACTAAATTATTTCACAGCATGTGGATGCCATGGAACGATATTCCGCTTTTGTGCTTGAACGTAATATGGTAACTTGTTTCTTGGTTTTCCAAGAGACCAATGACTTTCGTAGAAATATCTAGTACCCGGTAACTGATGTCGAGTGTCACAGCATCGAGCCCAATCTGCATAACATAAGGTGATATGTCTTTTTTGTGGTTTTTTCTTGTTTTTGTTTTTCTCCGCCCTCAATCTCAATCTGTCAATTCCCTTCTTCCTCCACCTCGTTCTCTTATCATTGCCATAGGGTTAGGTGTTGATATATTTAAGCGATACAAATTAAAATAAAATAAAAAAACAAACAGTTAGAGAAAGTGGCGAGTCATAATGCAATAGTGAGGATTAGGGTTAGGGTGTTAAATAATTAAATCTTAATGACAATATTGGCGGAATGTAAAAAAATAATAAATAAAAAAATATTAGGGGCGGTTGTTTCCCCTACTAGTTATTGAAATTAACAGCTGGAAATTTTTCCCATATTAAGGGCTGATATAAACACCCCTAATAAAACTAATAAGGGCAAATAATATTTTCGCATCTAATATCTTATTAATAGAGGCGAATTCTTCCATTTGCCCCTAGGTTACCGCACCTAATAATCACTTTTCTTGTAGTGTTGCCTCTTTTTTCATCCATCAGATCTCATACCCTAAAATTTTCACCCTATGTTCACTCCAATGGAATCCCTAAAAGGGACAACCACCATATAAAATGGGTATAAAACAAATATGGGGACAAAATGAATCTCCAATGGATCGGAAAGTGAGTCCTTAAAGTAGGGGTGGGTTCGGTTCAAATCGGTTCGGTTTTTGCCAAAACCGAAACCAAACCGAAATTTCGGTTCGGTTCATTTTTTTTTCGGTTTTTTTCTGTTCGGTTTTTTTTTGTTCGGTTTTTTCCGGTTCGGTTTCGGTTTTTTGTTTTTTTTTCTTTTCAAAAAATGAAAAACATTGAAATTTTAAATTTTAACATATCCAACACAATCATAACATAAGCATTCTAACTATAATAAAAAACAATGAAAATAAACATTTAAAGTTGAATTAAAATCATCAATCAAGTCTTCCAAAGTCCAAACTAACAACCTCATCACAACACAAAAATCGTACAAATGACTTAGAAAAGTTAAATTGTATGATGTTGTTCAAAGATCAGTGTTGTTTGCTTGTAACTACATGTTGACAACTTGATTAATAAAAGTAATGCGTGGGTGAATTTATTTAGTGTGTGTTGGATTATTTTCCATCACAAATTACCCAAGTAATCTACCCGAAATAAATGTTTATGGGTTCTGTTACATGTTATATGAGAGTAGATTTGGAAAAGAAAGCTGGGGCAGAAGTAGACAGTGCTATGGAGATGGATGTAGGTACTTGAGGAGGAGGTTTGGTTCCGGAATCTTATATGGGGGAGAAATAATAGGTTAGGGTTTAGAGCTTTTATAGGCCTTTTTTAAATATTTTGAGCTTAAAGTTTGGCAACACATTGGGTTTAGAAAATAATACCCATAACAAATAATTAAATAAAAATTTAATTTAATTAATTCGGTTCGGTTCGGTTTAGTTCGGTTTCTAGATCACTAAAACCGAACCAAAAGAATTCGGTTCGGTTTTTTCGTTCGGTTCGGTTTTTTCGGTTTCGGTTCGGTTCGGTTTTCGGTTTTTTGAACCCACCCCTACCTTAAAGTATAGGGACTCATTGGATACGTAGTGTATGTCCTCACATATAGAGACTGTGTAGAGACAAACTTGAGTGGAAAACGGGGCTCACAATCTTGATTGTAGTTTTTAATGCTTTTCATTTGAATGCTTTTAATTAATTAGAAAATGGTTCACATACACAAAAAAATGTGTACCTTGAGTGGAAAATGATACCCACAATTTTGATGAAGATTTTGCATTTAATACTTTTAATTAATTAAAAAAAGGTTAACATAAGCAAAAAATGTGCACCCAATCAAATTATCATAAGAACTTCAAATTTAGGGATTATACTATAAGGACTCTACTATTGGAGGCAATATTCCTTTAGGAACACAAAGATTCCCTTTTAGTCCTTAAATGAGTACTCAAAAATGGTGGTCTAAATAGGGACTTCCATTGGAGATGCTCTTAGATTGTTGTTGGTGTTCATCCCCCACTCTTCCACACTTGTAGACTTCGAGTCTACGGTGGTTCGTCAGGTGGATCGAAGGTCAATTTTGACCTTGCCTTGATCTGTTGAGAATGAAACAGGTTGGCTCGAGTACAAAGCTTCAAACCCATCCTCTACAGATTTCTCGTCGAGGCTTGCTCTTTACCTCTTCCTTGGTTGCTGATGGCAGTGGCGGTGGTTCTTACGGCTGAGGAGTAGTTAGGGCTCCAAGAATTTGTTCGGTTTGTGTCTAAATCCTTGTTTTAGGCCTTTCACTTTGTTGTTCGGATGATCCATATCTTTTGTTGGTGTTAACTTTGTATTTGGATCATTTTATATACCTTGTTTATGATAATGAATGCCATTTGCATAAAAACGTTGGAAGGAAAGGAAAGAATACATATTATCCATCTTATGTTCAATATATATTATATCCAAGTGACCTCTATAATTAAGTAAATTAAAACCATAATATTCATTAAACTGTTATCCCCACGCCACACTTCAAATTTCCCGCTAACCAAAAAAAAGTATCTAGAGATAAATTGTCAAATATGTTGTAATCCTATTGGATTAGGAATGTGATTGTGTAAATCCTAGTGTATCTAAGAGTATCTTGTATATTCCCTTTAGTAGTTTAATTCCTATGAAAGTTGTAAACCTATTAGGGTAAGGATTACACCTTCTCTACTACTATAAATAAAGGAAAAATGGGGTGATACAACACACACCTCAGAATTACATCTCTCTCTTCTCTCTCTGTTGCCGCCGGCCCCTCTCCCTCTCTGTCCTAAATACAGTTAAGTCAAATAGGCCTACAACACATTATCAACACACTCTTGCCAGAAGCTAAGGAACTGAAGGATTGTGGAGAAGGCTCTCTTCTACAACATCGAAACGCTTTCAATTATTTTCTGCCAATCAGGTTCTTCTAAAATAAATTAAGATATTTGAAAAAACCTTGAAGCATGAAAACATTCCCCATGATACCCTATATTTATATTTTCCTTTCAATTATATATATTGTATATATGTTCATATATTTTGTCAATATATATACTTGTTCATGCAATACGCAATTATGATATGTGGAATTTGTGAGTTAAAGCATCGCAAATAATTTAGAACCAATTTGAAAGAAAAAAAAAAGAAAAAAATTGGGATTTATACGGCACCATCGTCGCACCACTGTGGCACCACCACCGAACCACTGCGCTGGCCTGCAGCCCAGCCGCGTGGAGAAAACCCTTGGAACAGTGTCGTTTTCGACACCTTGGACCAATCGCAGCAGCCTTTTGGGCTTGCTACCTTTAAACTGCAACCAGACCTAGGCCTGAGTTGAATTGCAAACGGGCCTAAAACCCCAACCCACACCAGCATGCCTGAAGCTTGATGGGCTTGTTCCTTTGACCCGGCCCACCTCCAACAAGATTTACTTGCTGGGCTTGCCAATAGTCTCGGCCTATGATCATCATAAGCCAGCCCATGAGGCTGGGCTTACCTTGGCCAGCCTCAAACCAAAGCTAGCTTTGCTGGGCTAAACCTAAACACACAGCCCGTGGCCTGTAACCATTTTTAGGCTGCTCCGTAGCCACCCAAGGCCCAATATGCCCTTTGGGGCTCTGCCCTACTCACGGTACCTATGCCCACCGTAATTGGGCTATGGTTTTTCAAATCCAATGCTATCTTTTTGGGCATTCTCTATAATTGTAACCCGAATGTTATAATTATTTTTGCTTCTACAATCAAATTGACCAGCAGTCCATTAATCTGACAATTAATCCAAAATTATTGGCCTGAAGTTCACCTTTTGGCAATTAACGATTCAATAAAATATTCCTTTTCTTTGAACCGTTGACTATTTTTCGTAGTCCTAAAGCACTCACACTTGGGTTCCTAAAGCAATCCACAAACCTACTACACTTTATTGTATATTGTATTCTTTGTTCTTACAGGTACCTCTATATATGAACTAAACGTTCATAACTAAATCGAACCTGTAGTTTCGAATTTAGTGTCTTTGAAACCCGAAGTTTTCATTCAAAACTTACCACATGAAACCCATAGCTTTCATGCTTAAGTTAAACCAATACATGTCTATAGAACCCCGAATGTTCTATGATATATGTCTATGGCTTTCCATATAGCCCACATTTTGTTGTACCCTCTGTTTAGGGACATGTCGAACTTGAACAAGCTTGATTTCACCGCTTTGGAAGTCTCTGGAAGAAACTACTTGAAGTGGGTTCAAAACGTGAAGCTCCACCTTATTACAAAGAGTCTTCGAGCTACTATCAAGGAATCAACCGACGATGAACCCGTCGATGAAGCTCAGAAAGCTACTTATATGATCTTTATTTGTAGACACATCCATGATGCACTGCAAACTAAGTAACTCACAGAGGAGGATCCACGTACCCTCTAGCTCGCTCTGGTTGATCATTTCGATCACTAGAAAGACATTTACTTGCCTGAAGCAAGACACGATTGGCAACATTTATGCTTCTAAGACTTTAAGTATGTGAATGAATACAACTCTGAAGTTTGCAGAATCCGATCACTACTTAAGTTATGTAAAGAGGACTTAATCGAACAGGATCTCCTGGAGATAACTTATTCAACCTTCAATGCCACCAATATTGTCTCGCAGCAACAATATAGGGCACAAAATAAACCAAGTTTTTGGATTTGATATCTGTTTTACTTCTCATTGAAAAACAGAATCAGCTTTTGATGAAGAATCATCAAGCTTGACCTATTGGCTTGAACACCGCGCCTGAAACACATGCGACCAATTTTAGCAACCACAACCGACGGAAACCCCGTCGTGGCCGTGGTAATGGGCGGCAATCCCCACCATGGGCCTAAGGTCAACAAAACAAAGGCCCACTCAAGGGAGGAAATTTGACCCAGAACCTTTGCCTCTAAGGCCCCAAACTTCAAGAACAAGGGAAAAGCTACCGTTCAATCGGCTTCCACTGAAATGGACATGTGTTATCGCTGTGGATCAAATGATCATTGGTAATGTGTATGCCGAGCTAACCCCAAGGCTATTGCCAAGTATCATTCCCATCGTGAGTTTAACTTTGCGCTTGTAGAACTTCCCAAAGATACTACAACTCTGGAGACATCGGCTCCTATAGAAGAACAATTTTTTATTTTTCTAAAGACATGTTAGGGTGTTTTGCACCCCTAGTGGCCAAAGCCCCCCCCCCTCAAAAAAACCAAATTTTTAGGTTTATGGTTTAATTTTTGGACAATTTTTCTAAGACTTTGGAATTATTTGTTTGGTTTTTGGTTTGTTTTGAATTATGGATATTATTTCTCAAATTGATTATTGAATGAATGGAATTATATCTATGCATGTGACCGATTCAATTAATTTATTTCTATGTATGACTAGGGGAGAAGTTAGTTGTCTGGCTGATTGTGCCACTACGCACACCATATTGCGTGAGAAACACTATTTTACTAACTTTGTAAAAATGCACCTATGACAACCCTCTCAGGCCCATCCAACTTGATAGAAGGATATGGAAAGGCTCGTATTATGTTGTCCAATGGTATTGAATTAACCATTAAAAAGGCACTCTATTCTCCACGTTCTCTAAGAACGTTGCTGAGTTTTAGAGATATTCGAGATAATCAATATCATATTGAAATCACTAAAGAGAATGGTTCTTAATTTCTTTGTATCACTTCTTACGAATATGTCAAGAAGCGTATTCACGAGAAGCTGGAACGTCTCCCGAGTGGGTTGTACATAACAACCATTCAAGCAATTGAGATCTATCACGTGACCGACCTTATGGCCGAATTCCAGACCACTTTGCTACTTTGGCATGATCGAATGGGACACCTCGGACGAGATATGATGTGTCGTATCCTCAAAGTATTACATGGGCATCACTTGAAATCTTACCCCGGCCATCCGTTTTGCAAAACATGCTACCTGGGGAAGTTGAACATTCAACCCTCAATTACAACGATTATTCACGACCCCCTTAAGTTTCTTCAGATGATTCAAGGGGATATTTATGGACCTATCCAACCAACATGCGAACCATTTAGATACTTCATGGTGTTCGTTGATGCATCGACGAGATGGTCACATGTCTTCTTATTGTCCACACGCAATGCTGCATTTGCGAAACTCCTAGCACAAATTATTAAGCTTAGGGCTCACCACCCTGATTATCCGATTAAGTCGATTCGACTGAATAACGTTGGAGAGTTTACGTCATAGAATTTTGACGATTATTGCATGTCTATTGGGATTGATGTTGAACATCATGTACCCCATGTTCACACCCAAAACGGCATGGCAGAAACTTTCATAAAGTGCTTTCAAACGATAGCTCGGACATTGGTTATGCGAACCAATTTGCCGGTATCTGCCTAGGGCCGTGCAATATTGCACGCAGCTATATTAGTTTGCCTGAGGCCCACCGCTACCCAACCTCATTCACCCTTACAGTTGGTTACTGGATACGAGTTTGACGTCTCTTATCTACGTGTGTTTGGGTGCACAGTTTATGTGCCAATAGCGCCACCACTATATATCAAAATGCGTCCTCAGAGAAAAATGGGAATCTATGTGAGTTATGATTTGCCATCCACTATTTGCAACATAGAGCCCTTGACAGGAGATCTCTTTACCGCATGTTTTGCGGATAGTCACTTCGATGAGACAGTCTTCCCATCGTTAAGGGGAGATAAGATCACTAACGTTCCTATAAAACGCAGTGAATTGTCGTGGATTACTCCCGCTATGTCTTATTTAGATCCTCACACCCTTCAGTCTGAAACTGAAGTGCAACGTATTCTAGATCTTTAAAGCATTGCTCAAAGCATGCCGGATGCTTTTACTAACCTAGCAAAGGTGACGAGATCACATATACCTGTTGCAAACGCACCTGCAAGGATGAACGTACTTAACGTATGTCGTAACACCGCTGTGGAAGGTCGGACCGTTCCCGAGGGTTAGGCGGCTTCACTTCTCACATAGCATGGTATACTGGCAGCTAGCCAATCACTTGTTCCTACCCTGAAGCGTGGAAGACCCCCTGGTCACAACCTTGCAAGAGGAAAACGACACAAACTAATGACCCTAGTCTGAATCCGACCATTGCTTACTTATCTGTTTCAACACATGAGGTTATTTTAGATTATAGTGATGTCTTAGATGAGACATACCATCATCCTGAGAATCGTGAGATTTTGGTCCATTACCCAATGAGGTTTGGAATCGGAATGAGATGATTGTCGATGATGCATTCGCATATACCATTGCTTCTGACATCATGCTTAGTGATGACATTAAACCACATTCCATGGATGAATGTCAACGTAGAACGGATTGGTTAAACTGTAAACAAGCAATCCAAGTCGAACTTGATTCGCTCGCGAAACGTAAGGTGTTTGGGCCTGTAGCTCATACTCCACCACATGTGAAGCCCGTGGGATATAAGTGGTTTTTGGTGAGGAAGCGTAATGAGAAGAATGAAATAGTGTGATACAAAGCACGCCTCATAGCGTAAGTGCAAGGCTTCTCTCAACGCCCTGGGATTGATTACGATGAGATATATTCCCCCGTAATGGACATCATAATGTTATGCTACCTTATCAGTTTGGTAGTTTCTGAAAAATTGAATATGCAGCTTATGGACGTGGTAACCGCGTATCTCTATGGGGATCTAGATACGAAAATGTACATGAAAGTTCCAGAATGACTTCCATTGACTGGTTCAAATAGTTCTAGACCATGGAACACTATCTCTATTATACTGAGGAGATCAATGTACGAATTGAAGCAATCTGGGCGAATGTGGTATAACCGTCTGAGTGAATATTTGACAAGTCAGGGTTATGTGAACAATGAATTATGCTCATGCGTGTTCATTAAGAAGTCACATTCCGGATTTGCGATCGTTGCAGTTTATGTCGACGACATGAACCTCATCAAAACTCCCTCAGAGCTTGAGGAAATTGCCGCTCACTTGAAATTGGAATTTGAGATGAAAATCTTGGAAAAACTCAATATTGTCTCAGCCTGGAGTCGAGCATTGTTCGGATGGAATCCTAGTACATCAATTGAACTGCACCCAGAAGGTGTTGCAACGTTTTAATGAGAATAAAGCAAAGCCTTCAAGTACTCCTATAGTCGTTCGGACTCTAGATGATAAACGAGATCCCTTCCGTCCCAAGGAGGATGAGGAAGAGATTTTGGAGCCCGAAGTTCCATACCTAAGTGAAATTGGTGCTTTATTGTACTTGACTCAATGCACTAGACTCGACATCTCATTCGCTGTTAATATTTTGACTAGATACAGCAATGCGCCTACACGCAGACACTAGAATGGTGTTAAAGACATTTTTCGCTACCTTAAGGGGACATTTTTCACTACCTTAAGGGTACGACGGATTTGGGCTTGTTCTACAACCATGAATCCTCGAGAGGAGCCGCCCCCTCTCAGTCCTCAGGTTGATTCTCGCCTCGTTGGTTACACAGATGCTGGTTATCTGTCTGACCCACATAGGGCACGTTCTAAAACGGGCTATGTCTTTATCGTTGGAGACACTGCTATATCTTGGAAGTCTACTAAGCCACCGCTAGTTGCGACTTCTTCAAACCATGCTGAGATTTTTGCCCTGCATGAAGCATCGCGTGAGTGCTTTTGGTTGAATGCAGTCATGGAACATATTCGAAGCACTAGTGGTCTTTCTTCCGTCGTTGACCTTCCTACGACGAGCTTTGAAGACAATGCAGCATGTATGGAGCAGTTAAATAAAGGATACATCAAGGGAGACAACACCAAGCACATAGTGCCAAAGTTCATTTATTCTCATCGACAACAACAACATTAGAACATTGAAGTCAAGCAAATCCGTTCCCAAGACAACCTGGCCGATCTCTTTACTAAGTCATTGTCCAAGTCCACTTTTCAGAAGCTCATCCAAGGAATTGGTATGCGTAAATTATCTGAGTTGAATTGCTTGTAGTTATGTTATTTGGAAGTTATGTCTAATTCAGGGGGGAGTATCCTGAAGCATGCTGACTTGATCTTAATGTACTTTTTTCCTACGATTAGGAGCATTTTTCCCACTGGGTTTTTGCTACCTAATGAGGTTTTAACGAGGCACCCATCCTAGGATGATCATACTCCGTTGAGTTCACTACTTTCGTCCTGTTTGACGTTTGTTTAAGACATTATGCATACTTCTCACTTTTCTCCTTAGTCTATGGGTTTTCCCCTGCCTTGGGTTTTACCATAGTGAGATTTTGTGACTTTTACTACCAATGCATACTTTCTTTTAAATTTGAGACTCGCATTCACCTGTTGTGCCGACGACTTCATCAACTGTTCTACCTTATCTGCTGAAGATCTGATGCGATTTTTGTTTAAGTATTTACACACTCAAGGGGGAGTGTCGCAGTCTCATTGCATTAGGAATGTGATTGTGTAAATCCTAGTGTATCTAGGAGTATCTTGTATATTCCCTTTAGTAGTTTAATTCCTATTAGAGTTGTAAACCTATTAGGGTAAGGATTACACCTTCCCTACTACTATAAATATAGGCACAATGGGGTAATACAACACACACCTCAGAATTACATCTCTCTTTGTTGTCACTGGCCCTTCTCCCTCTCTGTCCTAAATACAATTCAATCAAATAGGCCTACAACAAAATATTATTTGTACTGGATTTTTTACTTGTTAAACAAACATGGAAGAGGCATATGAGACGGGAGCAGCAAGAATGGAAAGGAGATCAAAGTGGGCACGGGGAAGTGTGTCGGTTAGGCCTTTGGAGGTTCATGATTCATATATAGGGACTACTGCCTCCAAACACCACTAGTAAATTTGAGACCAATGCATGGTTTTCGTCCAAAAAAAAAAAACAAGAGAGGCATGTGCATGCCTGTATGGTACTGCCCACACGAGACAAGGTATGGCACGTGCAACGGGAGAGACCACTATTTATTAATAAAAATGTTACCTTTTCCACCTATTTGTATCATCTTTCTAATAGAGATAAGACCTACATTGTTGGCGGGCCCTACCTCTATTAGAGAGATGGTACAAATAGATGGTAAGTGTAGCATTACTCATTTATTAATATTATTCAGTTGAAAATAAAGGGTTAGGATAAATTTATATTTCTCTACAATCTTACCATTCTCAAATACAATTTCAATACTTTATTCTTCTCTATAAAGAGGTATTTATATGATTACAAAGGAGCAATACTAGAAAATAAATCAAAACAATCCTTTGTGTACAAGATTAGAAAATCTAGACGAAATCAAATCATATCAAAACCCTAATTAAATAATATAAAATCACTAATTAAATCCTATCCCTAAAATACTTGCCTTTTCATTTTTCAACACCTCCCCTCACATTAGACCATGCATTAAGTGAGCCACATGTGTCAGAAATCTTCACTGATGCGCTGAACTGTTCTAAAAATCTTCGCCCAACGCCGCCTAGGCACTAGGCGGTTGGCCACCACCTCGATTAATGCCTAGGCATTTGAAAATTAAGAAAGGGCGCCTAGACCTATTGAGGCGCCCTCCTAGACCGCCTAGCCCGCCCAGACCCACCTAGGCACTCACCTAGGTTGCGATTCACTTAGGCAGAAAATAGATAACTTTCATTTTGCATTTTATTTTATTTTTCAATAAATTGTAAGAGATTTGTTGAATACTAAAATGAGCACACATTATATGCTCGTTCCCCATGTTTTCATTATGTTCCAATACTTCATAATATATATGTCATTATATTTTGTAGTTTATGATGAAATTATATACATTTTAAGTATAAACATACATATTTACATGAAATACAATGGATTAAGTTAAATCCGCCTAGTCCACCTAGGCGCCTGCCTAGGCGTTAGGCCCCAGCTCGCCGCCCAACTAGCGCCTAGAGTCTTTTAGAACCTACCAATCTTTTCGAAAGCTCAGCAAATCACAATCCGTCAGAATCAACACCTCTTTTCGAATTGCCAGTTGGAATTAGCCCTAATCTTTTAGAAAGCCCAACTAGAACAAACGTCTCTTTTCGAAAGCCCGACTAACAAATCATAATCTTCGGAACTAAAGCCTATTTTCGAAAGGCTAATTAGAACTAACGCTAATCTTTTCAGAAGCCTAATTGGAACTAACATATTTTTTTCAAAAGCCCAATAAATAAATCTCTTGATATATATGTTGGAACTAAAGCCTCTTTTCAAAAGTTCAGTTGGAACAAACACTAATCTTTTTGAAAGCCCAACTGAAATTAACGCCTCTTTTCGGAAGCCCCAATCACCAAATCTCTTTTTTCCTTTAATTTTTTTTTTCATTCTTCTTCTTGGGTTTTTTTTTTCTTCCTCAAACTCAAAAAACAACCTAAACTCACAAGAAAAAATAAAATAAAACACAAAAAAAACTATCATCTTTTTTTCAGAAGCCTAATTGGAACTAACAACTTTTTTTCAAAAGCCCAATAAATAAATCTCTTGATATATATGTTGGAACTAAAGCCTCTTTTCAAAAGTTCAGTTGGAACAAACGCTAATCTTTTTGAAAGCCCAACTGAAATTAACACCTCTTTTCAGAAGCCTCAATCACCAAATCTCTTTTTTCCTTTAATTTTTTTTTTCATTCTTCTTGTGTTTTTTTTTCTTCCTCAAACTCCAAAAACAACCTAAACTCACAAGAAAAAAATAAAATAAAACACAAAAAAACTACATGATAGGAAACATATCCTACCATGAATTTTTTTTCCTAATCTCTTTCCTCCAAAGCATCGAAACCATGTACTTTTGTTTCCCTTTTTTCTTCTTCATGGTAACAGAAATTTATCTTCTTCTAATGATCGTAAACAATCTTCACCCTCAGGTTCATAGCCTATTAATGCACGGAGAAAGTTAGCTTCATGCACCCATAGGGAAGCATGCACAACAAAGTTCAACGAAGAATTGAACTCTGCTATGATACCAAGTTGAAAATAAAGGGTTTAGGATAAATTTATTATTCTCTACAATCTCACAATTCTTAAATACAACTTCAATACTCTATTCTTCTCTATAAGGAGGTATTTATAAGATTACAAAGGAGAAATATTAGGAAATAATTCAAAATAATTCTTTGTCTATAAGACAAGACAAGGAAACCTAAACTAAATCAAATCATATATATCAAAACCCTAATTAAATCATATAAATTTACTAATTAAATCCTCTCCTCAAAAAACTTTCCTTTTTATTTTTCAACATATTCATCAAATGATCGTTAAGTTGTAATATCCTTTTTTTTTTTTTTTTTTTTTTTTTTGCGAAAAAATCGTGACTATAGGTGTTACATTGTCGGATTTGTAGAGCAATACAATAAAAAGTTGTCATATTAACACGAGTCAATACCAATTAATTAAAGAAAAACGAAAATGTTATTATTCCTATCTATTTTTAAATAGTGTGTATATATATATATTCATCACCTTGAGAATACAAAATTTTGCATTGTGTGAGTTGCATTTTGTGGGAAAATTCAAAAGTTTTGAATCAAAATCAATAATAATTCAATGGTACTTATGAGGGATATGAAAGATCAACCAACATCATCAACGTTTTAAATTCAATCCTTTAATTTTTATACTCTACAAGATCCGTTCATTGAATCATTTTATACATCAAATGTTTAATGAAGAAATTAATATCTACTAAATTATAATGTGTCAACTGAACCAATATATTTTTTGTATTGACGAAGATAGATATAACTGTTAACGATGGAGAATACGTTACCCGGTGGGTATGGTTATGAATCCGATGATTAATTTGCGGTTATGGATATATTTAATTTTCATGGTTATGGAATGGATATAGCATTTCCATCCCAAACTGAATCGTTGTCATTTCTACATTCAATGCCAAAGTGGAAGGTCGTATTTAGTAGACAGGAGGCAAATAGGGTGGCACATAGAATAGCACGTTTGAGCTTGAGTGTTGACAAACCTATTATATGGTTTGAGAACCCCCTGGTGTAATATTAGACTTTCTCTTTGAGGATAGTAATTCTTAATTATTTGTTTGGTGTGTGACCCCCTGATGTAATATCAGACTTTCTTTTAGAGGATAGTAATTCTTAATTATTTGTTTGGTGTGTGACGCTCTTTTTCCTTCAACTAAGTTAAAATTCCCGACAAGATTTTAATCGAGACCCATTTTACGGACCCTATCTTCATATATGTGCATATTATGTTTCTTATTAATGAATGCCGTACCATTTCTAAAAAATTCACCTCTTGGTAATTTAGTTTAATTACATTAAAATATCGTTAATTAATTATGGAATTGAATGATGCACATTAAAATATCGTTAATTAATTACGGAATTGAACTATGCATTATTAACACAAGCAAAAATATATAAAAAAGGAAGAAAATAAAGGAAGCTGTTGTTTTGCCCCCTAATAGAAAGAAGAGAAAATCAAATCCTTTGGATTGACAGCACAACCCACTTACTGTCTTATGATACCAAAGACCTCCGATTTGACATTGGACTTGTCTTTTCACTCTCCCCACCACTCCTTTTGTGCCTCTCTCTCTCTCTGCCTCTCTCTCTCTCTCTCTCTCTCTCTCTCTCTCTCTCTATACTCTTTTTAATCCATCTCTTGTTGCGTGTAGTGCATACCACATGTAACTATATTTACATAAATTTCAATCTCAATTGCCAACACTGGTACTACCTACGTACTGACTTTTGATATCAACAATGGCAAACAGTGAGGTACGAGTAACACAACTCCATTGCTAATTCAAGGGCTTTCATACTTGAACTCAACCATTTCTTCCTGACCTTGCTGCATATACAATTTCATGAAACAAAATTTGTATGTTTTACTTTTCATATCTGAGAGCTTTACTATTTGCATCTCAAATTTTAAGTTTGATTCCTCCAACCAGTATTACTTCTATACAAAAGAAATCATTGGATATGTACTAAAAAGTTCATGTGAACGTATAATATGGTACGAGAGCATATAAATTTTCTTCATATGCGTTGTACTGAATCCACGTTTTTAGTCAAAATCTTAACTAGGAGAAAGTTTATGTGTACATAGGTTTAGGGTGGTCACATAACCATGCTACAGCTTTTCGTGTTAGGTTATATCATATTTCAACTATTATGTATTATAAATCTTCAATTTGGCCCATGTGACTCGTTTGAAAAAAAAGGGAAAAAAAAACATTTAGTTGACCCGCCGCAGAGAACAACTAATCTATTGTATTCCTTTTTTATTTAATATTTGTACAATAGTAAGATAATTTATCAACCCAAAGCTCTACAACAACAAACTCGGTTAGGTAATACCCTAATTAACCCTAAATTTGGAATTTTCTTAGTAAATATTTGATAATGAAGTGATTATAAAAAGATTTTAAACTACGAGAGCTCGTTAAAGACAATTTTATACGTGTAGAAATGTTTTATGAACTTATACTATGGATTCTATACTTTATATTAGTTATAATCTTATTTTTAATTTTTAATTTTTTAATAAAATAAATGAGCGACAGAATTGAATTGATATGTCTAATACTAAAACATGCAAGTTCTCTTGTACCAATTAGAAAAGCTACTAAAAATTGAGCTTCGGTCAAAGTACCCTAACTTGTTTACAACCTGAACACCATGACTAAGTTAACACAAAGGTCCATACGACATAACGAATTTAATCCTGTGTTGATTAACAGCTACCGAACCCTTGGATCTTGCACTTTCAGCCCATATTTTGAACAGATATCAAATCCATGACTGTCAAATCCTTTTCATGATAGAAACATTTTCCAAACTCTAAGGCTTATCAAAGAAGTTAACCAAAACCATCTTCGTCGGTTCATGTTCTGAACAATAACGATTTATTTTGTCCTCGTTAATTTCTTGTAATCGATAGTGTAGAGAGCGACGTTTTAGCATTTGTTGCAGCGTCCTATCCCTCTGTACCCCCTCCACTACCTTGTTTATGTCTTTAGTTTATCTATTGCTTGCCTTTCTCTGTGGGCTACATTTGTAAGATTGGCAGTTTGTCTTGATCAAGGTCTAAAATATCGATGATATCGGAAATATCGGTAATCCAAAAACACGGAAATTTCGATGGAAATATCGGGATATTATCGATATCGATAAAAATTGAATAAAAATCACGGAAATTGTAAGAAAAACTTGGAAATTTTTATTGAAACTTTGCAGGATGTTTATTTAGTCAATTATCTATTAGTTTATCACAAAAAATTGGAAGGAAATGCATTGCATGATGGATTTAACTAATTTAAGTTGATTATATAGCGAGCTGGCAAACATTATGAGTGTAGAAAATATGTAGTAATTAATGAAAAAAGTTTAAACACACCATAATCATTTATATATAATGAATTAGTACAATATTTTACACTTTATACATTGCATGGTAAGATACATAAGTGACTTAGTACCACATAGAGTTCCTATCAAGGTCTAAAATATTGATGATATCAGAAATATCGGTAGTCCAAAAACATGAAAATTTCGATGGAAATATCAGGATAATATTGATATTTTAGACCTTCTTCTGATTATGAAAATCTCCAGTTCACCCAGAATTAAAAATAAAATAAAAAAACCGTCCACCAAACATCTTCCAAATTGCTTCCATTTACAGCAAAAATAAAACCTCATCACCATGATTCATATCCTGTGTGATCACGATACTAATTTTGGCTACTCGACCACCAAACTTATTTATCTCAACGTGGCAGGTGAAAGAGGGAACTTTAGTTTAAAGTAAGTTTGAAGATATCATTTTATAACACAAGTATATTGGTAACGTGATGTTTCATATCAATAATAACGTCATGTGAAGATAAATTTATACGTGACGGTAGCGGTGTATTGTTATGACGACATATCTGTACCATAAAACTATTTTCGATTTTCAGGCCTCTTTTGGTATGAAGGATAGGATTGCAATGGAAAACTAATTATTTTTAGGTATGTTAAAAGAAGAAACAAAATTATTGTGGCTAACATAGAGGTAAATGATGGATTACTCAAAAAGAAAAGTATTTCGTTCCAATCTCCACAAAATGGGAGGATTAAATGGAGATTTTTTTTAAGGAAAACTAATGAAAAATGCTTGAAAACTTTGAGTTTTAACGATAAAGACAAAATAAAGGGTAAAGTGAATAGTACCATGATTGATTTTTTAGTGTAAAAATATGGTTTTTCGTTGAAGTGAACAGTACCATAAGTTTTTCGTTTAAGTTTCCATTTTTTTAACGTCTAATCATTTTTTAAATCCTTTTAAAATAAAAAAATCAGTCTCATTTACCTTCAAAATACCTAAAATTTAAAAAATTATTCATTTCAATCTAATTTCCTGTACAAAACGAGACATTCAGAGAGTATTTGACATGTCCTAAAACTTGAGATAGGTTAGGAGATGCTTCTAAACCCCGCAGACAAGAGGGTATTATTAGAGGTCGCTTTCCCAAAAAATGGATGGTATTGCCTTTATTCTATCTACACGTTCCTTTTGCAGGTGTCCTAAAATTAGGGTATGAAAATCTATAGGCATCACAAAAGAAAATGTTATGTGGTCCTTTTTGTCTACTGAAGAGTCTTGTCAACCTTTTATTATTTTTTATCACATTATGCCTTTGCTTAACTAACGTAATTTGTTTGACTTAAAAAAAAATTACTAACGTATGAAAATTTAATTTCTTAATTTTTTTAGAAAATTGTTATTGACATTTCAAAATTTTTATTTTTCATTTTAAACTTTTGATAATTAGTAAGAAAATTACACTTATGAAGAGTATATGATGAGATTTTTAGAATGCTAAAAACAATTTCTATTTTTTATATGTTAGTTAAAGATGGGCATTGCAGCAATATTATCGATTGGTTTCATTATTTATGAACAATAATTTATGTATTTTTGTTTCCTTTTTCTATTTTCTTGGCTTGGCATACAAATAAAGATTGTCCTTCTTGCCTTTGCCCTTCGTAAAGTGTAACGTTGTATGCCGATGTGCATAATTTTGTATAGCTTTATATCATTGAATGAGTAAAACATATTATTCACTTATTCTTATCGATGAACATGACAATATTTATTTGATTAATCATTTTGATATGGAACGTTGCATTTGTCTGATGTTTTTTCCTCTTGCCTTGTCTGAGGCTTTTATGAAAATCTCAGTGGACCAAAAAAAAAAAATCATTTTGATATGGACTATCCAGCATTGAACTTAATTGGTCTGTAGTCTTGAAAGTAGACCCTCATACAGGTTATGTCATGTCTAGAAGACTAGAAAAACGTAAAGATCCCCAGATTGATCAAAGCCAGCTTCAAAAATCATTTTGTTACTTTTGAGAGAGTGAGAGAGAATTCAAATGCGAACCACACAAGATAGATACTCAAAAGTCAACCAAATCGGATGATTTCAACCATCATTTTTTTCTAAAGAAAAGTATGATATTTCATTTATTGAAAAAAAAAGGTATTATAAATATACATTATGAATAATTCGCCCCCCAAAGGAGTCTAGCAAGTTAGATCTAAAAATATTATAATAAAGCATCACTAATTGTAAAGCAATGAGAATATTTTAAGTACTCATCCGATCTCATCGAGAACCGTAAGATTATAAAGATTAACAAAACCGCTAAACCTCATGTTATAGGGAGATCATGTTAGAACAAAATCTCATATCATATACTGAGACAGAGAGTACGATACTCATGGGTCGATCACATCATCTAATCACCGCTACAATCCTAAAATACCAAGTGAAGTAGATCCAGCAAATCAAACAGCTTCACCCTTCACACATAGATTCAAAAGGGGTAGCCTACCAAAAACGAAAATTAAAATCTAGCTACTCTCCTGTAGAAAGCAATACTCTTTTAAAGAGAGAAGTCAAAACCCAACTCCAAGACAACTCCTGAAAAATTATTAGAAAGAAACAAAATAAAATCATAAAATCATGTCGCCACTCCACATCCTCCAGACATATGAGAGCCATTTCCCAACACTGGTTAATCCATACTGTCGTTCTGGTTAAACCCAATCCTGACGCAATCCAATATCTTCCATGGCTTCCAACTTCAAATCTATATCGAGGGTGATAACTGGATCCAAACCTTGTATTTACTGTGTATGGGCCAAAAAACGACGACTATCACTGCGACTATAGTGTTTCGAGGAGACAATTCTACACCAGACAAAGTAAACAGAAAGGAAGAGGGAAGAGACCAAGAATGATTTTCTAGAAGATTGCCACTAACCCCAAAGCCAAGGTAGGGGTTGGCGGCAGAGAATTTTTCTTTGGTTTTTGCTCTAGACAGCTAGGGTTTTCTTACTATAAATCGTACGTAATCAAAATAAATTTCATTAAAAATATAGTCAAGAATGTATGGGCATGTCAAAGTGGTCTTTAGAAAAATGTAAGAGGATCAAGCATGTCAAAACATTACATCTCCACAACTACGAGAAATTATTTAATGTGCCGGGAACATGGCTCGATACACTAAGTGTCACAATACAAGTTGTTGAAATTTTTTTTCAAATATCCAACCACTTGTTTTATGACACTTACTATACCTGGCCATGTTCCAATACTCTGAAAAATCTCTCTACAATTACAAAGTCATTAAAAGTATAATACAATTTCTCAACCACAAAGGATATTAGTCATATACCCAAAACCCTAGTCACGAGGACAAATTCTTTCAAGTTGGAGAACTAAAGGCACAACGAGGTAAGAATTGCATTAACTGCTGATGATCTTGCAATTGTTGGCAAAGAAGCCTTGCTATGACTCCCTTCCAACAAATGTTGACGTCCTACTCGTAATCCTTTGCCAAGCTTACAAACCACAAAATAGATCTGAACAGCATAGCCAAAGTCATGATCATGATCACAATATGAGAACTCTCCTTGGCAAAGCAAGAGAGTGGTCACAACCACAAAAATTATATCGACAAAGCAAGAGAGCGACCACAACTGAAAATAGAGAGGAAAGAGATATAAAGGGATTATCACCAACCCCTAGATCAAAGGCATAGGGTTGACAACTAGAGCTTTTCTTTTAAGGGCTAGTGTGTATTTGATTGCATTCATAATTGAATGTGAGGTTATGAAGAAATATTTCACAACAAAAAATTAAGATATTTTACGAAAGTTTATTGAAATTGCTTTATTCTATCTATTATCAATTAGTTTTAGAGTGAAACCTCAACCTCAATTAGTAAATTCTACGATCTCTTTCGGTGATTAGATATTTTGGTACTCTGGAAAAATGAGAATAATATTGCATAATTGGGAAGTGCGTGAGATCAATCACAAATAGGCTTTTTGTGTGGACGTTAAAAGGTCAAAAATCCACAATTACGTTTCCATATCTAGTGGTGGAATGTTATTGGAGTCAGCTCAAAGTCTATAGTCCCCTTCTAATGCACATTCCACCAATCAAATCTCTCCTCTCTCTCCCTCCCAACCTTAGGGTTCCGAGAAGACAAATTTTTTTTCTTTCTCAAATGGGTTACCGATAAGATATTTTCTTTCTCGCTTGTTTTCTCCAATATTGGAAGGTTGGCCAGCTTTGACTTGGTGTGCCGATTGACCTAAAGGTGACAAGCATTTGGCAATATGCAGACAGCCGGCATGTACATAAACTTCTGAAAGTGCAAATTAGCCCTATGGTCTTCCATTAAATCATTGGCCATTGACACATTATTCAGATATAATAACCTTCCCATTTATTCCCATTTCGATCATAAAAACAAAAAAATAATTAAAAAAATTTCCTTGTATACCTATGCAGGCTTTCTACATCATGTCGAAATTAAATACCAAAATTCAAAGATTTGATTACGTTTACAAGTTGGATAATGAACGCATATTAAACAAGGTGACAGTTTAAGTTTTATACTATTAACTTAGAAATATGTTATGGATTGGTCCCTTCTCCAGATCAACAAAAGAATACAAATATGGAAACTGTTTGTAGGGTATAATTTAACATTTTAATTTGGTATACCGATAGACTGCATATATGTAAGTGATGTGGAAACAATGAAAATAAGGAATTGGAGGACAAAAATGGTCCTCAATTAGTGACATGAATCGTGGAGTTCGTGGAAGGGCCACCAAAATGAAGACCTAATTTTGGAGGAGAAGTCAAGTCACTTGTATAATAAACGACAATGCAGGCAGACTGAAAGTTGAAACCAATATTGTCGTTTCCCTAACCCTAATTTTATTTTGGACGGATTCCCATCCCTAATTTGGTGCACAGAGAGATACCTAAAGTACCTTACGCTGACACGTTTTTTGACAATCACAAGCGTCTCTCCTTAGGTTTTTTTGTTTTTTTTTTTCCTCTTCTTCTTTATAACATCTAATACTAAGTAGAGGTCACAATTTGTTTTAGCGGGTATTTGTATCGTGCTATTTCGTATGTGCCACGTATTATTGTTGAACAAAACTTTTGAAACATGCGCGTACGATTACTACGTTGTCTTCTAGATTTTATTCGCTGTGCAAAGAATATGCAAATAAGTGTTGCGTATACAATGAAGGCTCTCATTAAACATGCTGTTTGCCAAAACTTTGCATGCTACTACGACAAATCCCAACTTTGTTATTAATTGTTCATTAATGAAATATAGTTGTCAAGTTTTTTCTTTTTAACAAACAATATTATCTATATATACTAAGGTGGGGGAGTGGGCTAAGCCTCACAATGGGTTAGCCATGATAATGTGATTCAAATTCGCTGTTGGCGAGAATCGAACCTAAGACCTTTTACTTACAAGTGAAGAGAAATATCACTTGACAGTTGTCAAGTATTTAGGTCTAATGTTTAATTGCATGTTCTGAATGAACTAACAATAATTAGAAGTGAATTCATTCCATTACAAGTACTGACACTACTACCAACACTAGTAGAAAAAACAGCTTGAGCGACGAAGAGTATTTCGTTGCGCAAGACGTACTTGAGCAACGAAAACTATACTTCGTCGTGCAAAATAGAAAAGATAGGAGAAAAAAAAATTGTGCGACGAATAATTGTTGGCGTCGCGTAAAGTCAGCAAGAAAACGCGGGGTAATTTTGTTTGGCGCAAAAAACTTGCACGACGAAAAGGGGGCATTTGCGCGATCAATGATTCATCGTGCAAGTTCCTGTCAGTTTTGACCATTTACTGCAGGTGAATTCGAGGAATCAATACCGCATTTAATATAGGTGTTTGCACGACAAAGGCTTCGTTGCGCAAAGGTCCTAACCTTCCTATAAATATGCGCTTCTGCTGTCCTGATTCTTCACAATTCTATTATCCTTATTCTTCAAAATTCTGTTCGTGCTAGGATGGCGGATAAAACAAGGATGAGAGTGTACGTGACGCCAACTCGCATGATTTGAGGGAACATTTTGAGTTTGCACATGCGATCGCTGTAGCCATGGGGAATAATTGTCCCACTACTGAGTGGCTTTCTTGGGAAGATGTGCCCAGGAATGTGAAGAAGACTGTGATGGATGAACTATTAGTAAGTATATTGTTGATGGATTAATAATTAAGTTTGTGAAATTTTTTGTTATATATTGGAATTAATTATTTGCATATATGTGTAACAGTGTAAGTATACTCTTGATGATGATACGAACGAACAATTGATGAAGTTGATGGATAATGCGTTGGAGGGAGGTTACAATCGATGGTGTTATGAAGTCTTGCGGAATGGACCAAGACCGTCCAAATAGTAGTTTTAAATTTATGTTTTGTATGACAATATTTAAATTTAAGGTTTTTTTTTAATAAGTTATGTATTTGGACTTAATTATGTTTCAATTCCTGTTGGGTTTTTTTTTAATTGAAACCTAATTTAAGCACCATATCCTCTGTTTATATGTGTTTTCAATCTTCAATGAATATCGTACTTATGCTGAAAATAATTGTATGGATTAAGACATTAATTATATATAGAATAAATATTTAAGGTATTAATTATATATAGAATAAATATTTAAGGTATTAATTATTTATAGAATAATATTTCTGGTATTAATTATTTATAGAATAAATATTTAAAGTATTAATTATTTTTAGAATAAATATTTAAGGTATTAAATATTTTCTGAATATTTATTTGTAATTATAAAGTTCACGTAAACATAGATATCTATGTTTATGTAAACTTCATAATTACAATTATTTTATTCGTCGCACAATATATTGCGCGACGCTACCTTCGTCGCGTAAGACATCTTTGCGTGACGAATCCATGTGTTTGTCACGCAAAGCACGGTCGGACTGCGTTCAAACCATCCAATTTATTGCGCATTTATGACGCATTTTGTGCAATGAACTTGGAGATTTGCACGACGAATATGTTTGTCGCACAAAGTTGTCCTAGTGCTATATAAACACAATTTCAGAGCCCTAGTTTTCAAATTTTTTTTGTTTAAAAAAGAATGGTTCTGGTAAAAAGAAACTTGTAGTGCGATTAGAGACGTATCGACAGAAGTGAGTGCCGTACTTTGAAGGCAAAAATTTGGCTGAGGCGTACGCCGAATTTAAGTATGACATTGGGAATTTGGTGTGGGGGGATTGTTCTGCCGAGTTTGAGTCTTGGAAAAAGGTCCCTGAGGAGTTGAAGAAGTCCATGCTAGGAGAGTTATCGGTAAGTTTGTGGTAAATAATGAACAATTATTTTTGTTAAAACGTATTTTTTTTTAAATTACTAATTTATTATTATTGGCATTAGTGTAGGTTCATTGGGATGTTGATAAAACCGATGAGAAGCAACGGATTTATGTGGATGGGCTTTTCAAGCAGAGTTTCCAACAGTGGAAATTTGATGTATTGTGGGCGAGGGAGGATTGAAGTTGATGAAGGTTGTTTTTTTTTTCTTTTAAATAAGATTTTGTGGACTTTATATTTAATTTAATGAATAAATATATGTTATGTGGATGAGTATTAATATTTGCATTAATTATAATTTCTATTTGCGATAGTAAATTAGTTTTTTTAATTAATTTAATGTTTAATTAGGTTTGAGTTTTTGATTTATAATAAAATAAAAATTTACAATACATACAAATAAAAAAGAAAAACATAAACAAATTAAAAAATATGCATTGTGTGACGATACATTCTTTTGTCGCGCAATGTGTTGAAAAGAATAAATTGTAAAGTAAAGGACATAAAATAAAAAAATAGTAAACTTGCGCGACAAATGTTTCTTTTTTCGTAGCGCAAATGACATTTGCGCGATGAAGACCATCTTAGTCGCTCAATGGGTGTTTGCACGACGAAGACCTAGTTCGTTGCGCAAAATCGTTCGTCCAAAAGTGAACTTTTTAATCTGGATTCAGCCATGTGCAGAGGCAAACTGCAAAAAAAATTGCAGATTGTGCATTTGCACTCATCCCTTTGATTTTGCTCAATCCGGCATCCGTCATTTCCATTTTCTCTCAATTTCATCATCTAATACTCCCTTATCTTCTTCTCTAGGTTGATCGAGCTATCTTGGTGTATCTGGTAAGCGTTTTTTGTCGTTAGGGTAAAAGTATTAATGTAAATTCATACTAACGCCATTAATTTCGTTGTCTATAGGGATATTATGTGTGATTAGCGATTGGTGGAGAATGATTGAGAAGGTATTTTCTTCGTTTTATTTTTAAACATATAAAATTAATTAAATTATGTTGAACTTAGTTTGTTATGTTTATATTGTGTTGTGAAGTTATATTTATATTATGTTGTTAAATTTGTACGTGACATTCGAGGATTATTTTTAGTAAAACTTAGTTTTCCGTTCGAGGATTAGTTGGATTTCGCGCATGGATGTGCAAGCATGACTGCGGTCCAATTAATTCTTGAATTGTTCCATTATTTGGACAGTTTAGGAATGCACAGTTATGACGCGTAGTTTATGGTTGAAGGATTAGGTTTCAGCTGTGGAGATTTCGGTGTCATCTTTGTACGTTCTTTGGGTCGTACACCTGAAGAACTGTATCGAGATGCTACCGAAATTCATCCACGTCGAAATCTAATATGATATAGCCGTAAATTACGTGACATGACTATGCATTCCCGAATGGGATAGGAGTGTCCACAATAACAGTAAATTACGTCCTGTCCATCATTTTGTATGAAGTTGTTGTGAGTGTTGTACTGTTATTGTGGTTCCAGGAATTATGGACAGGACGTGGATACAAAACCCGAATAGATGCGCGGACGAATACTTGGATGGAATCGAGGATTTTATTGACTTTGCACGTACACACAACCCCCAGTGTCCTTGTAGGAGGTGTAACAACATGTTAAGGGAAACAATTGAAAATGTTCGATTTCATTTAGTAAGGAATGGAATGATTGAGACATATAATACTTGGAACCATCATGGGGAACAATTAGACAATGCTTCGTCTTCAAACGCCACAAGAGTGAACAATGTTGAACCTATTGTGGATCCTAATGAACAAGTCATAAATGATGCTTTTCCATTTGCATCGACAAACACCAATCAGGAAGGGGAAGATGACGTGCCTACACCAATAGACAGTGTAGAGTTCGAACAATATGAAAAACTATTAAAAAATGTCAACCAAGAGTTATACCCGGGGTGCGAGAGCTTTTCCGTTCTCACGGCCATTGTGGAACTAATGCATGGAAAAATAAAGTATCGTATGTCGAACCAGTGTTTGGATTACTTTTTGGGGGTTTTCAAAAGAATGCTTCTGAATGACAATTGTTTGCCGAAAGACCATAGATATGCGCAAAAGGTGTTGAATGGTCTTGGATTAGGTTATGAAAAAAATTCACGCTTGCAAAAACAATTGTATTTTATCCTACAAAGAGAATAAAACATTGGATAAATGCCCTATATGCAATGAGTTGAGGTTCAAAATCACATCTCAGAATAGAATGACTAAGATCCCACAAAAAGTCATGCGTTATCTGCCCCTGAAACCTAGGTTGCAGCGATTGTATATGTCAACGCATACTGCCACAGACATGAGATGGCATAAGGAAAAACGGGTTGATGACGATGTTCTGAGGCATCCTGCAGATGGAGAGGCATGGAAAGAGTTTGATCGAAAGTTCCCTGATTTTGCTACTGATTCTCGTAACGTTAGATATGGACTTGCCACTGACGGATTTAATTCGTTTGGGGTTTTAAACCAATACCACAGTACTTGGCCGATTTTAGTATTTCCGTATAATTTGCCGCCATGGAAATGTATGAAAAAAGAAGACATGATGATGACTCTATTGATAACTAAGGATCTTGGTGGGTCAATCGATGTGTACTTACGGACTTTGGTGGATGAGCTAAAAGATTTATGGACACATGGTGTGTACAAATATGATAAATGTACTGGCAAAATGTTCACTTTTTGGGCAGCAGTGATGTGGACTGTGAACGATTTCCCCGTATATGCAATGGTTTCCGGGTGGAGCACTAGGGGTTATATGGCATGCCTTATTTGCAAGGAAGACGTAACATCTAGTTGGCATGCCGAAAAAGTTTGTTACCTTGGTCATCAGAGATGGTTTCCTTGGGACCACGAGTGGCGAGAAAAGGATAAAGAGTTTGACGGGGAGAAAGAGCATCTCCTCAGACTTAGAGAATGGTCCGGTGATCAGATTTTGGAACTACTTAACCGTTTGGATTTTGCTCATTTCAGGACCAATGTCAATAGGACAAGACCTTCTACACATATCAACTGGACGCACAAATCTATGTTTTTTTAGCTCCCGTATTGGTCCAAACTAAAATTGAGACACAACCTCAATGTTTTGCATGTTGAGAAAAATGTATTTGACACATTGGTCGGCACAATTCTAGATATTGAGAGCAAGACAAAGGACACGATCAAAGCTTGTCTTGATTTGAAACGAATGGCTATATGACGGGGTTTATCAATGAATAGGGATAATGATAAAGCCAGAAGGGATCTTGCGTTTTTTTCAATGAAACTGAACGACAAGAAAGAATTTTTAAAGTTTTTATCGTTTGTAAAGTTTCCCGATGGGTATGCTTCAAATATCACGCGTTGCGTGAACGTTGATGGGGGTAAATTAGCTGGCCTAAAGAGTTATGACTGCCATGTGGTTCTACAACACCTACTTCCTATGGGTATTCAACATCTCTTGCTAGCGGATGTAGTCAAACCAATCATGTTGTTGTCCAGTTTTTTTCGCAATTGACGTCAAGAACGTTGCGAAAAACAGACGTTAATCAGTTGCGCCTTGACATTGTGCAGGTTCTATGCAAGTTTGAGATGATATTTCCTCCAGCTTTCTTCACAAGTAGGATACACGTGATGGTTCACTTACTAGATGAGGCATTGCTTGCTGGACCAGTCAACTTTCGATAGATGTATCTAATAGAAAGGTATATATTCTCGTTTTTTTTATTAATCAATATTAAATATATTACGATTAGTAATATGTGTATCGTATCGTTTTCTTTTGGCAAGCTTCTCGGAGACTTGAAGAAAAGTGTACGAAACAAAGCAAAGCCCGAATGATCCATTATACAAGCTTGGGTGGCATATGAGGTGCTCACATTTTGTGGAATGTATTTAAATGATGTTGAGACAACTTTCAATTGTCCTTCTCGCAATAATGATGGGGGTGTGAGAAAGGAGAAACTTTCAGTTTTTGCCCAAATCGCTCGACCCTTTGGAGATCCGATTTGTGGCGAGTCATTTTCCAAGAAGGATATGGAGGTAGCACATTGGTTCGTACTCAAAAATTGTGACCAGACACTGTCATACCTAGACGAGCATGAAAATACGATGAAGCAAGCACATCCTTCACATTTGTATGCCAAGAAACACCGTGAATTGTTTCCTCAATGGTTTCTCGAATATGTAAGTTTGAAGTGTTTTGTATTGGACATATATATTGTACCAATTAAGTTGCTCGAATTAACAAATTTAAATGTTTGTCTAATAATAGGTGAATCAACTGAAGGCATCGAATTCCCCCGCGTACAGTGAAGAGTTATATAACTTGGCGTTCGTACTGATTCGCGTTGAATTGTACTCGGGTTTCCATGTCAACGGCGTCAAGTTCTTAGCGGGTGTACGAGATGACAAGTTGTGTAGGCAAAACAGTGGTGTTCATGTCCCCGGGCGTGGTGAAAGTACATACATTGAATTCTATGGCAAACTAACAAGTGTCGTGCAATTGCTTTACAAAGACCGGTGCCAAGTGATCCTATTTAAGTGTCGATGGTTTGATACAAACCCAAATAGGCATGGAAGTGTGAAACAAAGATCATGGATTACTATCAGTGACCACTACCAAAACTTGGTATGATGACGACGCTTAAATCTTAGCAACCATGGCAAAACAAATTGTGTATCTAGATGACCCTAAAGCCGGGAGGGGTTGGAAAGTTGTTCAGAAGATGGATCATAGGAACGTGTATGCTATACCAAAACAAGACCGTACTGACGACGACATCGACAATGTTGCTGACCAACGTCTTGAATCCTCGATGGAAAGTGGTGCGGAAACACTCTGAGATACTAATCTTATCCAAGAACCATTTCAGATAGAAAAAGCATCTTCAAGCGAAATACCGATTTAGTCGATTACAATTGACCTTGGTAATATTCCACGATACAATGGTCCAGTGCGCACAAACGACGATGGTGACGTACCTATCGATGATGATAGCGACAAACGTGAAAGTTATTATAGTTCGGATGAAGATTAAGGCAATTTATTTGTAACTTTTTTTGTAAAACACATGAAATGGTTAATGCATTATATAGAGTGATGGGAAAATGGTATGAATGATTCCCATTTTATATGTGAATTACTTTGTAAATAAATTTGTTTTATTTGTATTTTATAATAAATTGTAAACAAAATTTAAAATTTTAAAAAACCATTTAAAAACATAGTTGCGTGACACATAACAATTTTTGGTCGCGCAAGCGTTTTAATTTTACGCGGGAATATTGAAATTTCAGACACTTGCGTGACGAATACATATATTTCGTCGCGCTAAAAATTCAATGAAGGCACTTTTTTTTCTTCGAAATTTTAAAAAACTTGCACGACAATTTTTTAGCCTTGTGAGACAAATACTTTGTCGCGCAAGATTCTATATTTTAACCCTTATCTCCTTCCTCGCCTCACTTCCCTCTTCTTCCTTTTTTTTCCCGCGCAATACCCTCTCTCTCTCTTTCCTCTGTATCTCCATCTGTCTCTCCATCCCTCTCTCTTTATTTACCATGTTAATTAGGGTTTTTTTTTCTTCCCAAATTGGGTGGTTAGAATGAGGGCAGTCAGGTTAGATTTAGGGTTCATAAATTGGGGGTTACATTTAGGTTCTTAAATTAGAGTTTTTAGGGTTTTTAATTAGGGTTAGTTTAGGTCTTAAATTAGGGGAGCGATTTTGGGCAGTGAGGTTAGATTATGTTTTCTTAAATTGGGGGTTAGATTTAAGGTGCTTCATTGGGGGTTAGATTAGGGTTCTTAAATTAGGGGTTTTATAATTTCAAGTAAATGGTTAGAATTAGGACCTTGTCTCGCTCTTGATTGAATTTTTCTTATTACCATGCAAAGTGATTCAATGTGTTGAGAAATAATGGAACTAAATGAACTTACTACTATCTTTAGCTTTGTTCCTTGGTTTTCCGAGTGAGGTTTTTGCTACTTTGCTGTTGGATTTTGGAATTGGATGTTGGTTGAAGATTTTGGTTGAAAAACTTGATGTTTGTTGCTAGATGTAGGTGGAATCTGCGGAATGCAAAACCTGAAAAATGTTTACACTCTTTCCTTCTTGGAAAGTAACCTAAGTTAGACAATTGGTTTCCCACTCTATAATATTTTTTATTCGGTCGTTCCGTTATGGTAATTGAGTTGCAGTTCCCTTTCCTACAAACGAATGCAATGACATTGACTTCTTTATCCAAGTAGAATATTGTTACAATTAAAATTAAATGTACTAGTAACTGAACAAACAACTTGCTGCTTGGCCCGCTGTTCTTAAACAAGAAATCATGAAGACAACAATTTAGCTTTGTTCCTCAGTTTTTCAATTGGGGTTTCTACTACTTTGGTGTTTGATTTGGATATTTGCTGAAAATTGTTATGTTGGTTGCTGGATGTAGTTGTTGGATTCTGCAGAATGCATAATCTAGAAAATTTGCAACTCCTTCCTTCTTGGAAAGGAACCAAAGTTAGAAAATTGGTTATGGATTTCTCAGACAAGTAGAGTATTGTTACAGTTAATATAAGTCAAACGAATGTACTAGTAACTAAACGACCAACGTGCTACTTATCTTTAGTTGTGGTCCTCAGTTTTCGAGTGGGGTTTCTGCTACTTTGGTGTTGGATTTTGGAATTGGATGTTGGTTAAAAATTTTGGTTGCAAAATTGGGGTTTCTGCTACTTATCTTTAGATGTGTTCCTCAGTTTTCGAGTGGGCCTTGTCTTGCTCTTGATTGAATTTTTCTTATTAATTGTGGTAACGTTTTTTTTTTCCAATGTGAAGAATGTATGACTTTGTTAAAGAAATAGTGTTGTAGCTTGATTAGTTAGTCATACAGTCGGACAGAGATAGTTATAGAAATAGGGCCGTGGGGTTTTTTAATTTGAAGAACATAAATAGCTTACTTAGCCTACTAATGGTTCTCTCTTGAAAGTCTTGACTCCTAAATAGATAGAAAGTGTTATTTGCTGTTATTCACTCTTTTATAAATATATTGCATTGTTAATTATTCCAGTTACCAAGCTCTATTTATATCCAATAGTCATATGATTTCTATATGTAATGTGGATGTTTAAAGAAACTGAGAATCACTTTATATGGTCCCTTTTCTCATTACTACCTGTGAAACTATTAAGTAATTATGGTGGAAACTGTTTGAAATTATGTTACTTAGTACATACACACACAGCACACACACACAACTTGCATACATCAACAAACACATAGAGTACATGGAAAATTAGCATACATCAACACAAGCACACACACCCAAAATCAGCATATATACATGGACACACACACAAATAGAGTACATACACACACACCCACACACACAGAGCACATACATACAGACGGACACATACACTCATAGGCTATGATTTTGCCTCCAACTACTCCTTTATGCTAGTTTCTTCTTATAAGTTATAATTGTTGGGTCTATATCCTATCTTGATTGATTAGTTTGTGTATAGTATATCAGTTTTAAGTTATGTTTCTGCCAAACTTGAATTGGGTTTAGAATTAGGGTTTTAAAATTTCGTTTTAAATTTAAGTTGAAATTATTAGCATGTGTACGGTAAGTTAAATTTTTATGTATGAAACAAATTGATTTCCAATTTTTTAGATGTCACACCTCATTCGAACCTAGAGGGCAATGACTTCTACACTTAATCCGACGACTACACCTATTATTGTCGCCACTACTCCGGCAGAGATGGACCATAGGCCAGTCAATCCGGTTGACCTAGTTAGTCATCCAGTCCCACAGGTGCATGCATCATCGACTTCTTCGGTGGCGTTACATGTTAGGGCCCGACGTGCTCACCGGCGCCCCTGCACTACGGACCAGATGTCGCCATCGGGATCCACAACCGATGCCTCGGGTACACGGCCATGTATACAATCCTAATTCACTCCCTCATTCCCATGTTAACTAAGTTTTGTTATTTTAGGTTCAATTTGTTAAATTATGTCATGTAAGGATTAAAAAGTTGTCATCGTTCCGAACCTTTTATTAAATTGTTGTGATCATTGTGTTGGATACGTATACTGTTTATGTTATTTTCAGGGTTTTGGGAAATGTTTTAATTATAGGGGAGGTTATGCCTCAATTTTAGTAGGATTTGTTATTAGTTTTGGGTTAATGATTTTTTTTTTCATCTCTTTGCAGCGAAGAAAAACACCTAGGGACCTTGTCGGCAATTGAAGACGGCGAAGGTCACCCGGGTGACCAACGGTCGTATCCCAATTGGATACGATGAGCGACATCGAGCAGCACCAACGGCGAAGCAACATAGTGTATTGGCCCACAACATTTGGCATGTCGTACAGACCTTTTGCCCTATGCGGTGGAAGTCTTGGAAGGCGATGACAGATGAGACGAAAAACACGATGAACAATCAATTGTCTGTAAGTAACGTCGCCTTTTTAATGCTTTTCATGTAAAATTTATATATTTATATTTATTATTGTCTTTTATTACTAATACTTTCAAAATATTTGTTGCATTGCAGACAAACTACTATTTGGAGGACATGGACAAGGACATGTTCACGTACCTCAACCGGCTCTTCTCCGAATGCTACAAGCAGTGGAAGAGTGACCTGCACCAATGTTTCCAGCACTTTGATAATCCATAGGTCGATCTCGAGGAGGGCTGTCCGAAGGAGTTGGAAGACCGACAAGATAGTTGGGTTTGGCTTTGCGGTCATTTTCAGGAGCCGGGCTATGTGGTGCGTTTTTAATTACGACTTCTTTCATTTTACTTTTTTTAATTTTTACTAATGTTTATTATTATTTTTTTAATTTTCTTTAAGTATTACAACTAATACATTTATTTTTTGTATAACAGAAGAAGGCGAAGGCGAATAAGATCAATCGGGAGAAGAAGACTATTCTCCACCATTCGGGTTCAAGGCCTTTCTCCTATAGGATGGAGTCGTGATGGAAGGTATATATTACAACTTACATTTCCAATTTTAAAATGTCGCTAATAATGTTTTTTTCGTACTAACATTTTCCTTATCTTTTTCGATTTTAGGAGGGTTCAAAATTTCTGGAGATCAACGTCTTTGCTGACGTTTATGTTCGGCCTCGGGATGTGTTGACCGAGTCCTTGCATGTAAGTAATTTCTTATGCATTAAACATTTATACTAATTATTTCAAATTGTTTTCTATTAATAATCCTTTTTTTTTCACAGGCGATTATGGTGGATAAGTGCTAGTCGATGCTTCAGGAGTCCACTTCCCAGCTTCCCTCGAACATGTCAATCAAGTATGTGGATCCCCTTAAGGATGCAAGGTTTCACATCATCACAGAAATGTTGGACCAGACTTTCAGTCGAAGGCCAGGGACATATTGTCGGGGGATGGGAATTGCCAAGCGGCAGGAGAGTGGAGCCTCGTCATCTTCCCAGTCAAAGAGCCAGGTTACGACTTTGACGCAGGAAGTCGATGGCCTGAAGAGTGAGCTGGCATCGTACAAGTCTCAAATGTCAATGCTTGTACAAGCCCTCAGTTCCTCCGTAATACGTCTCCCCGGTTTTTCTGCACCATCGCCTCAGAGCCCTTCCACACCGAGCAAGCACAGCAATCAGGCCCATCGACCTCCGATCCCGTCCCCAACCAGCAGTAAGATTACCAAGAACATTCGAACGGCATGCCTATAGATTTTTCCGCTCTTTTAAAACTTTATATTTGTATATACATTTTTATTTATATTATAAATAAAATTTGTTTTTTTATTCATTAATTTGCTTTTTTTTTGTCATTAGTATGAAATCAATTTTTTTTTAATTTTCCTTTTATTCTATTTATTTTTTTTATTAAAAATTACACTTGCGCGACTCCGACCCGTCGCCTCGCAAAATTAAGCGCGTCTTACTACTTCATCGCGCATTACCACACGCCTCTTACATTTTTTGTCGCTCAAACTTTTTGAGACAAACTATTCACAAAGCGCACTTGTACCCTTTTATATCGTACGACGAAAACCTTTGTCCATATAACTTTAGCGCGACGAGTAATAAAGCGTCGCGCAATTGTTTAGATGCGCGACAAATTTGAAATTGTTCGTCGTGCAATGTCTTTTTTCACGACCTTTGCATGACAAAATCTGCGCAACGATTTTCTGGTCGCCATAGTTTTTGTGCAACCTAAGAATGCTTTGCGCGACAAAATCTTCCTTGTTGCGCAAACTGTTTAATTTAGTAGTGCAAAAACACTTTGTGCGATGAAATTAGATTTGTTGCAGAAAGTATGATTTCGTTGCGCAAAACCTTGAGCGACGAAAATTTTGTCGCACATGATTCATAGCGCAAAGTCCAAAAAAAAAAAGGTTTTGCACGACGACAATTCAATCTTATTGCTAAACCTCTATGCTTGGTGAGTCGATGATCACGTGTGATTGATCTAGCCGGTTTAATTTAGTAGTCCATATAGATAGAATATAACCTTCCTTTTGGGTAGCATAACAACTCATAATTTTTTTAATACAAGCGATATTTCTTCTAAATTACATTACGAGATGGTAGAGGATTTAAAGAAGAAGACGCTAATTACTAGAGCAATCCGACCACTGCTTGGAGTAACACATTATTTAAGCTTTCGAGATAATTGCATTGTTTAATTTTTGTTTTTACTTTTTCACATTAAATCACATGGTTTCATTTCAGAGGCATAACAAACCAGGTTCTAAAAGTTTTCGTTTATATAGTATATTTTTATTTAGTGTTATTTGCAATGCATGGCATGACATGTTTACTTACAAGGATGAGAAAGCAATATATGTGATCATTTTCCATTCATGATAAATCATTTGTTTACTAACAAAAAAAGATTGAATAAATAAGTGGGTCTTATGTTGAAATATGTGTTCCATTATTTCTTATTTTAACACGGGATTAGGATTGAGGGACACCTTTTTTTTTGACACACATTTTGTAGGATCTATTCTGTAATGTATTTTAACGATCAAACTGTCTATCTTTAGGTTTTCCCTCAAAGATTATTTTTACCAAAAAGCACCTAAATTCGAAATCAGATGACCATTTGATTAAATGATAGTCATTTTAGTGTTTATTTGAAAAACCGTATTCGTCTATTTTTTTTAACTACAAATGAATGTCTCAATGGTTTTGGATTTGTCTATTTTTTTTGTAAAGATAATGTATGAATGATGAATTAAAATAATTTTGAAACAGTTACGGAGTGAGCTCTACAAAATATGTGTAAAGAAAATGAGTGTCTCCCGATCTCAACCCTTTGACACGATATCCTTACTATTTAAGGGGGTATGTCTATCCCGCATATCAACAATTTGATTATCATTTCTTCACTAGCCCATTTATCATTTTGATCTCCAAAAATCTAATAATACAATTGATTTCTTTATTGTCCATTTTTTTGCGGATTTAGGCCCACATTTTACCCACACAAAACAATTGTACGTACCTTATCAAATGTATTCGATAGTTGTAGAAATATATATATAATGGCTGAACTGTGCTAGCATTATCCATGAGTAAGAATATTTAATAGATATTACACTTTGACCAAATTAAAAGGAAACTCAATACCGTGAGTGACCCCCATAGCACTCTGGAGACCACCACCCACTTCTATTAAAAGGAAAGATGATTATAGCAATACCACTTTTTATAACCCTTTGACGTCCAGCAACTTTTACATCCACATCATTATGCGATGGGCACTGGGGCCTCTCTCTCTCTCCCTCGCTTTTAACATTACCGATTTCCAGTGAGGGTAATTGCCGGATTGTCATTGGGCTCTTGGATGAGTTTGTTGAAGGCAAAAGTATGTCGTTGGATTCCTTTCTGTAGATTAACAATGAAGTTCTTGTTATGTGATTATTTGTTCCTTCTGCTCTGCAGGTTCATGCATTTTTTGTGGCTAGCAACTAAATACGTTAATGTTAGCCTGTAGTTTGGCTGTTTTTGGGAGCCCCAAATGAGAGAAATTTGTTCAAGTACCGAGTTTTTAGGTAGTACTTCACATGTTATAATGTAAGTATCATTATCAAAACTTACCATTTGCCTGCGAAATTTTGTCGGATGGGGGAATTTTTGTTGGGTCAAGACACTTTACCCAACAAAATATAACTTTGGTTGGGTAAACCCAATCAATTTTTAGGTTTTTGTCAGCGACTTCACGTGACGAAATATATTGGAAGGGCAAAGGAAAGTTCATTGGGTAAAATTTTGGCGCCAAGGTAAAAATTATTGTTGTGTCACAGTTTGCCGACGAAATTTCAATTCATCGGTGTTTTGGAACTTTGCTTGATGACTATTTTTGTTGAGTAAAGTTCCATGATGACCTGTCAAAAAACCCACCGACACTATTTTGCTCGACGGCGTTGTAGTTAATTAAAATAGGCCATGGGGCGATCTCTTTCACTAGTAGGAAAAACTATTTGCGCAACAGATGTTTGTGCGACAAAGCAAAATCCGTTGTGCAAGATTAGTGCCACTCTGCGCAATGGAGAACTTTGTCGTGCAAAACAGTTTGCACGCCGAAAAAAAGATACTCGTCATGCAAAGTCAGTAAGAAAACCGCAGGTAATTTTTTTTTGGCGCAAAAAAAAATGCGCGACAAAGTTTTTCCCACGGCAACCTTGGACGACAAAGGCATCGTCGCGCAAAGTTCGTTCAGTTTTTGGGTTAGAGCATTCAGTGCATGGTAATCAGCGAAACACTTGCGCGATAAGGCTTCATCGCGCAAAGTCCAGTTAGTTTTTTATTCAGCGCATTCAGTGCATATGAATCAGAGGAATAATTATTGTATTTAGTGCAGATGTTTGCGAGACAAAGGCTTCGTCGCGCAAAGTCCATAACATTTCTATAAATATGCCCTTTTGCTATCTTTATTCTTGACAATTCTCTTCGCGATCGAATGGAAGATAAAAATCGGGAACAGAACATGCCCTCCGGGCCCTATGATATGAGGCAATATGTGGAGTTCGTGCATGCGATTTGTGTAGCAATGCAGAATAATTGTCCTACTGTTGAGTGGCATTCTTGGAAATATATGCCCGAGAATATGAAGAAGGCGGTGATGGACCAATTATTAGTAAGTGTGACAAATGTTGAAAATAATTAGTTTTGTGAAATTTTTTGTTATATGTATAATAGTGTAACTATACTCTTGATGATACGAACGAAGAGTTGATAAAGTTGATGGAGGAGGCGTTGAAGGGGGGTTACAAGCGGTGGCGTTACGACTTGTAACGGAATGGAGGACCAACGAAACAATAGTTTTAAATTAATTTTTTTGAGGACAATATTTAATTTTAAGGTTTTTTTTTATAGGTTATGTATTTGGACTTAATTAGGCTTTAATTCATGTTTTGTTGTTTAAATAATTGCATGGATTAATTCAATTTATTTAAGTTTTTAATTATTTTTAGAATAAACATTATAACTGAATATTTATTTGTAATTATGAAGTTTACGTAAATAGAGATACTAAAGCTCTATGTTTACGTAAACGTCATAATTACAATCCATTACGTTCGTTGCGCAAAATTTTTAGCAACGCAATTTTATCGCGCAAAGGGCGCAAAAAACGCGAATAACCTTACCGTCATATTTTGAATCTATATGTTTTGTGCAACAAAGGCTCGTGCAAAGATCGTTCAATTTTTAGGTCAGAGCATTCAGTGCATGTGAATCAAAGGAATCAAAACCATATTTACTGCAGATGTTTGCCCGACAAAGGCTTCGTCGCACAAAGTCTCTAACCTTCCAATAAATATGCGCTTCTACTCTCCTTCTTCTTCAGAATGTGTTTTGGAAACGCTTTACAATTTTGCAAATTATAATCAATTTGTTCTTTTGATTGTTCGTGCGATGGCCGATGGCACGTGTTCGTCAAAGACAATGGATGGTGAAGGTTCCGGAAAAGGTTTGCGTTGTAAATTTTCATCTTGTATAAAGTTTTTATTTAGCTTCAGTATTATGAATATATATTTTGTTCATATACAAGAAGAAAAGAGATGTGGTACGGGTCCGACACATTTATGGTGGAAGTCGTTACTGAATCACTGCTGACGAATTAATGGGGGTTGTGAAGTCAGATATGCGCACCAGCTTTTTGTCCGGCGTTGGAGCATTGGTGCGTGACAAATGTGATGCGGATTGGAAGTCTTGGAGAGCCATCCCCTAGCAGCTGAAGATGCACATGATTGATGAGTTAGCTGTATGTGTTAAGTTATTAGTTAAATAATAATTATGTTTGTTAAATTTAATATAATAGTGAGATTTTAATTTATTAATTTTCGCATGACAGACTTATTGGGACATTGACAAAAGTAACCCAAATTTGATGAAGGCAATCGATAACATGTTCAAGTCTCGTTTCCGGGAGTGGAAGTTTGATAATCAATGTGCGGCAGAACTACAACGAGAACCAGAACGACCAGCAGATGAGTAGAATAGTGTTTTTTATTTTAATTTTAGTGCTTATTTAATAATGAGATCTGAATTAGAAGTTTTTTTTTTATTATGAACGGTTTACTTAAATATGTACTTTAGGTTTATTTTGAATAAAATTAATGCATTTTAATAAATATTTATATTAATTAATTATGCACAAATGGTATAATGAAATAAGTTCTTGATTTATTAAGTATTTATGTGGTTTGAAAAAAAATTGAAGATTGAATGGAAAAATTCAATTTTTTTCAAAAAAACGCGGCAAAGCGTAGTTGGATGGCGCCAAAAGTGGAAGCAACATGTTTTGCGCGACAGTGCTTTCATAGCGCAAAGTCTTTTCACTTTATTGAATTTAACCAGAATGCAGGAAGGCAGAAGCTGCAAAACAATTGCAACAGCTACCTTCCTGTTGGAATTTCCAACCATTGAATCTGTGTTGATGGTAATCTCGGAGGTATATTTTCTTAACTAACTTATTTAATTTCCATTCATTTAAATTGTGTTGTATGTAGTTTATAATTGTTGTGAGTTTATGTATTTGTATGCAAACATTTTTGTATGGATGTACAAAAAAATGGCTTGCAATGTTCATATGAGTTTAGTTTCTCGTTTGAAAATTAGTTGGATTTCGCGAATGGATGCGAAGTATGACTGCGGTCCAATTAATTCTTGAATTGTCCCAAAATTTTGGACAGTTTAAGAATGCAGAGTTACATGTTGTATTTTGCGATTCACACATAAAAGTTTGAACGTGGGAAATTTGGTAGCATCTGATGGGTCAATTTTATACTATATATTATTTCCCTATTCTTGGTATATTGTTATTATTTTGGTGAGATTTTGATGATTTGTTATGTATTTTTAATGTAGGAAATGCAAATTTGTTTTGAGCATAAAGTAATCAAACGGTGGAATTTTTTAGTGATTCCAATTGGAACAGGTTCATGAATCTGTCAAGAAGGTTGTCTAAAAAATTCATAATTTTATCCCGAAGCATCTGATCGTGGCGAATTAATTTATGCCCAGCGTGCAGTGCTGGCAGCTGCAGAGCTTATTTGCAACTTTTGGGCTGCAAGAAGATGGATTTTGAACTTGGGCTCTTCTTTGAACTTGAAGAGGAGGTCCTAATCTTTAATTTGGGTCATTTTGGGCCTGTTTTGGAGCCCTTAAAGTCCATAAACATGGCTATCTCTCTGTTGGGCAGATTTCCTAGTCATAATAGGAATGTAATTCCTAGTTATCCTTTTATTATTTTATTACCTAGTTTTTAGAAAACCTTTTCTATGATGGTTTTAATTTGGAGTAGTATAAATAAGGCTTTTTAGCCATTAGGGGGGGGGGGGAGAGAGAACACAGACATCAATTTGGAGAACTTAGCTAGGCTTTGACGATTTGTATTTCAAGGTGTTTTCTATCCGTTTTCTATTTCAATAAAATTCCTTTTGTTTTATAGTTGTTCATAACTAATTTCCGTTTGCTAGGGCGAAGCCACAAGCCTTAGAATAAATATGTGATTTTATTAATTTGCTTATGAATGGATGCATGCTTGCTTTGAATTATTAATCACTGCTATTAAACTATCTAATTGTCTTAGTGATTCGCGACCATTGGGATTTTTTAGACAAGTAATTTAATGCAATTTTTGTTGGAACATCACCCTGAAATTGAGGAAGGCTTCTTGTGATTAGTAATTGTAAGTTCACTTAAGGCGAACATCACGCTCTTAAGGGTTGCATGGTTATTTAAAAGATTTTCACAAAGCTTAATGAGTCTTGCATGTTTATATTTGATCTGAACATCACATACGGGTTGCATGTTAGATATACATTTTCACTTGAACATCACGAGGAAAATTTGTATTAGGAAAACCTAACCTTCAAAGCATGTATGAAGAAATTTATAAGTAATTGGTAGAATTGCATAGGATTATTAAGGGGACGGCGGAACCCTAGGCTTTTACAACTTGGTTTTCAAAACGTTTTCCTTTGTTTTCTTTACTTTGCTAATTTCTTTAACCTTTTTAATTAAATTCGTTTTTATTATTTTTGAATTCAAAAGCAACATTTTCCAATCTTTGTTTTCAAATAATTAATTAAGATTTGGTATTTACACAAATTATTCATTCAATACTTGTGGAAAACGACCTTACTTGAGCTGCTATACTACAATGACCTTATACTCTTGCAAGTATTTTTAAGTGTTTTTATCCCTACTTTTGTAGGTAGTAAAAATCCTATCAGCATCTCTTTGCATTCTTCGGGTGCATCATAGTTTTTTTTATCTACGTCGTGCACTTGAAGAACTGTAGGGAGATGCTGCCTAAGTTTTCCCACGATCGAACTCTAATATGTTGGAACTGTAAATTACAACATGTAACTGTGCATTCTCGAATGAGATAGGACCTATACCGAAGGCATAATGTGGCATGTCATAATTGAAGTTGTTGTAATGCTTGTAAATTTTTTGTGTTTGCAGGTGATATGGACAAACAGTGGATACATAATCCTAACAGATGTGCTGATGATTATTTGGATGGAATAAATCAGTTCATTGATTTTGCAATGGCAAACAACTGGGGTTCAACTCAAATTCGATGTCCTTGTAGAAAGTATAACAACTCAATGATTCAATATTTTGAAATTGTTCGATACCATTTAGTCAGAAATGGGATGATAGAGACCTATACTACGTGGAATCATCATGGAGAACAAATACAACATGCTTCATCCTCACACATTACCCAAGCAGTGGAGACAGTTGAATATGTTGTGGACCCAAATGAACAAAGTATGGATATTATCAATTATGCTTTTTCGAATGCTAGTTCGAATACAAATGAGGAAGCAGAAGATGACGCCCCTCCCACCATGGACAGTGAAGCATTTGAAAAATATGAAAAGCTATTAAAAAGTGGCAAGTAAGAATTATACCCCGGTTGCGAAGGATTTTCGGTGCTCATGACCATTGTTGAGTTGATGCATAGCAAAATAAAGTTTCGTATGTCAAACCAGTGTTTTGATTACTTTTTGAGGGTTTTCAAGAGGATGCTTCCAAAGGATAATTGTTTGCCTAAAGATCATAAAAGTGCAAAGAAGGTGCTGAGTGGTATTGGATTAAGAAATGAAAAAATTCATGCGTGTAAAAATAATTGCATTTTATTCTACAAAGAGAATAAAGCGTTGGATAAATGCCCTATATGTAATGAGTCGCGGTTTAAAATGACCTCTCATAATAGAACAATGAAGATTCCACAAAAAGTTATTTGTTATCTCCCATTAAAGCTCAGGTTGCAGCGATTGTATATGTCGATACACACTGCAAGCAACATGAGGTGGCATAAGGATAGATGAGTGGATGACGATGTTATGAGACATCCTGCAGATGGAGATGCCTGGAAAGAGTTTGATCGGCTATACCCCGATTTTGCACGTGAGCCCCGAAACGTTACATTAGGACTTGTGACAGACAAGTTTCATTTGTTCGGGGTTCTAAACCAAAATCATAGCACTTGGCCAATCTTCACAATTCCGTATAATTTTCCGCCTTGGAAGTCCATGAATAAATAATATATGATGATGACATTGTTGATAACGGAAGATCCGGGCATGTCTATTGATGTTTATTTACAACCGTTGGTTAATAAACTAAAAGAATTATGGGAAAATGGTGTTCCCACGTACGATAAATCTACCAAGAAGATGTTCACTTTAAGAGCAGCATTGATGTAGACTATAAACGATCTTCTTGCGTACGTTATAATGTCTGGGTGGAGCACTAAGGGTTATTACGCATGCCTAATTTGCAAAGAGAACACAACGTCTAGTAAGCACGCAAGAAAAGTTTGTTACCTAGGGCATCGTAGATGGTTACTGTAGGACCACGAGTGGCGTCAGAATGAGACAGCCTTCTTCAACGGCATAAAGCTTCAGCCAAGACCTAGAGAATGGTCCGAAGATGAAATTTTGGCTCAGGTGAATTGTTTGGATTTTGCTCCGTTGGGAAAATCCCTAAATAGGACAAAACCAGACATACATCTGAACTCGACACACAATACGAGGTTGTTCAAGCTCCCGTAGTGGTCCAAATTAAAATTAAGACATACATCGATGTAATGCATGTTGAGAAAAATGTGTTTGATACATTGGTCGAAACTATATTAGACATTGAGGGAAAAACAAAGGACACAATAAAAGCTTAGATCGATCTGGAAAAAATGGGCATTAGGCCAGGTTTATGGATGACGAGTGACGGAGACATAGCCAAAAAGAAGCTTGCATAATTTCCGGTGAAACTGAATAAGAGGAAAGAGTTTTTGCAGTTTCTATCTTCTGTACCATTTCCGGATAGGTATGCTTCAAACATCGATCGTTGCGCAAACGTGGATAAGGAAAATTTTCAGGCCTCAAGAGTCATGATTGTCATGTGATACTTCAACGCCTTCTCCCAGTGGGAATTCGACACCTCTTGCCCAAAGATATGGTGAAGCCAATTATGTTGTTGGCGAGATATTTTTCTCAATTAACTGCAAAATCTTTGCGTAAGTCCGATGTTAAACAGTTGTGCGACAATATTATTAAAGTGTTTTGCAAGTTTAAACAAATATTTCCTCCAACTTTCTTCACAAGCATGATCCACGTCATGATTCACTTGTCGGATGAGGCACTTCTAGCCAGACCTGTCAACTATCGATGGATGTATCCGATAGAAAGGTATTTAATTACCATAAATACTTTAGTTCTTGAAGTATGTACGATTTGACAAATTTTACACATTATTTTGTTTATTGATGCAGACTACTGGGTGAATTAAAAAATAGTGTACGGAACAAGGCAAAGCCTGAATGATCAATTGTGGAGGCATGGGTCGCATTTGAGTCGCTTATATTTTGTGCAATGTACCTACAAGACGTTGAGACTATGTTCAATCGACAGCAACACAATAATGACGGTGATGTGAGAAGTGAAAAACTTTCTGTTTTTGCCCAAATTGCACGACCCTTTAGCGAACCAATCAAAGGGGAGTCGTTTAACAAAATGAACATGGAGGTAGCACATTGGTTTGTACTTAACAATTGTGACGAGACAATTACCTACCTAGATGAGCATGAAGAGTTGATGAAGCGGGAACATCCTGCACATTTATATGCCAAGAAGCATCGTAAATTGTTTCCTCGTTGGTTTCGTGAAAATGTAAGTTGTTCGTGTTTTGGGTTATTTGCATAATTGTAAATGGTATACTAACATGTTAATTTTGTATCATTAATTTAGGTGAAGAAATTGAAGGACATGAATTCGCCCGCTTACACTGAAGAATTGTATAACTTGGCTATTGGGCCCCTAAGCGCAGAATTGTACTCCGGTTTTCATGTAAATGACATCAAGTTTTTGGCAGCTGATCACAATGACAAGCTGTGTATGCAAAATAGTGGGGTGCATGTCCCAGGTGTGGGCGACATTGCAGACATTGATTTCGATGGAAAACGGACAAGTGTTGTACAATTGCTTTACAAAGACCGTTGTCAAGTTATCATGTTTAAGTGTCGCTGGTTTGATACAAACCCACGTAGGGTTGGAGGTGTTAAGCGAGACGATGGTTTGCTATTGGTCAACACTAACAGATGTTGGTATAACGACGACCCCTACATTTTGGCAACGATGGCCAAACAAATTTTCTATATAGATGACCCTAAGGGCAGGAAGGGATGAAAAGTAGCTCAGAAAATTAAGCACAGAGGGCTGTATGATATTCCGGACCGAGATCTTGCTGACGATGATGATTATGGTAACATTGCTGACCAACAATTGGAGACTTCAACGGAACTTGGTGCAGATACACTGCGGGATATGACTATTGTACAAAAACCGTATCAAGTAGCCGGAGGCCCTGAAATCGAAATACCAATCGACTCCATTATGATTGACCTCGGGGATCTACACAATACAATGCACCCGAGCATGCAAACGACAATGTTGACGTGCCTACAAACGAACAGGAATGGGAGTCTGAATCTGACGAAAGTGATCATATTTATTCTAGTTCAGACGAGGATTAATGAAAACTTGTGATGTAAATGTAATGATATTTATTGAATGGTATTTATTTTGTATACAAACAAAAGTTTCCTTTAAATTTTGTAAAAAATAAATTAAACAAAATAAATAATTTATTTATTTAAACAAAAAAATAAATTAAATTTACAAATATGCGCGATGATGTTTTGGAAATTTTTGTCGCGCAAATATTAAATTTTTATTTATTTATAAAAAGGTCGTGTGACGAAAATTTGAACACACTCGACGTGCAAACATGTTAAAATTTGATTTTTTTGCCAAAATTGGGCGCGTTTTTATTTCGGCACCACTCTATCTCTCTTTCATTCTCTGCATGTGAAGCTCAATCTTATCTATCTTTCTCGATTCTGACCGAACTCACTCTCTTCTCTCTCTCTTAATTCTCTCCAGCTCCCGCTCTCATCTACGTACGCTATCTCAGTCTCTCCCTTTCTCCTTTTCTCCCTCTCTGTGTGTTTCTCTGTCTCTCTGTCACTCTCCCTCTCGCATCCACCACACTCCGATGCCACACCATCTCCCCGCCGTCGCAATATTACTAGGTAAGCACCCAGTATCCCTTTATTCAATTATTTATTAGTGCAATTTTTCATTTCTGTTGAATTGTTTTAATTAGAACATTTAGGGATTTAGGGTTCGAATTGGGAATCCTGGGTTAGGGATTTAGGGTTCGAATTGGGAATCTTGGGTTAGGGTTTTCGATTTGAGAATATTGGGTTATGGTTTTCGAATTGAGAATATTGGGTGATGGTTTTCGAATTGGGCAAGATGTAGGGTAAATCTAGTTGCTTTATATGGAAGTAGGTTAAAGGTTGTCCCTTATATATTAGGTGGTTTAATCACAAAGTAATGGTTGAGATCCAAGGGAAAATTAGTCAAAAACAAAAGGTTAAAGGCTTGAAAATCACAGTTGCAGTTGGTAAATGATGAGGAACATCTCGCTTCCTAAGAGCAAGTCAACCCCTAAAAAAATGCGCCAGCACCCGGCCTATTTAATCCACTCAGTGAACAGTGGTAGACCCCAATGAACAGTGATAGACCAAATGCATCTCCACCCCTAAAACTAAATAGCCTAGTCAATTTTATTAAAATATTATTAATTTTTATTATAAAATAATAAAAATGAATCTCTCTCTCCCTCACAGTCTTCAACCTCACCTCAATCCCTCTTTGACTCTCCCGATTCCCACAATCTAATCCACACCCACAACCCAACCCATACTCCGAAACGACACCGTCGAACCCACCAGACTTTGAACACGAACACCCACCACCCTCTTCCCCACACGTCTCGCAATCACACCCAGCCGATTTCACCGGCCGAGTTCGGTCCCTGCGCGGAGCAACCGGAGCCCCAGGATTGGCATTGGATCGGATGGGGTTCCAAGGATCGGGAGGCGTCAGAGGCACGGTGGAAAGTGAAGGAGGTGGAGATCAACAGAGTTATGGAACGGGATCGGATGGGGTTCCGCGGAGGGCAGTGCAGGTGAGAGAGACGGTGGCGAGTTCTTGTGGAGTTAGCCATGACGTCAGCATGGCGTCAGATGGGTCGTCCTATGGGTCTGTCGATTCTGGACCGGCCTACGGCCTGGCTTGGACTGGGTGCCAGCCTATTAGGCTGGGGTGGAACTGCTCTAAGAAACCCACCCTCCCCTCCGTTTTGTCAAAGATTCGCGTGCAACGCATGTAATAGGCAGTGTGCTTTTACTCATGTCTTTAGCTTTTTCATATTATTGAATATTGACCTTGAAAATAAAATAAGGTGATGATATAAACTCCTGTTTATATGCATAATTAGTACAAATCCAATTATCTTAAGCATGCTTTTCCTCTCAAGGCTTCCTTCGACATAAAAAGATCTACATCATCATGCATGTTTACTAACTAGCTCTTGGTATATTTTTTTTTCTTTCGAATGTTGGAAGAGATCATAAATTTGATTTTTCTTTTTCAATTAAGCAATGATAAAGCTAAATAAATAATAACGGACTACTCAAAGTGAGGAACCAAATCATATAATAATAGAGCCAAGGCTTTGCAATTGATCAGTGATTATGAACTAAACAAAAACTTAATTACAAAAATCACAATGGGAATCATATATATATATATATATAATTATACATGTAATGTTGCATCAATTACATAATTCAATATATAATTATAGACTGCAATCGTATCAAAAATTCATGATTGTTTTTTCTTTTTCAAACTTTGTCTACAACTGCTGAACAAAACTTTATTCATATGTAGAGATGTGGGCTGTCCACCTCTCCCTTTCTCTAAGTCATGAATATGATACATAAGTACACACACACACACACACATATATTCATCCTTACCTTCAGCCATAATAAGTACATGCTTGCCCTCTTCCATCTTCATCGATTCCTTGCAAGTTGCATTGTCTTGCAAACTGTTTTTCAATACAAGGTTTATTGATTGCATGCTTCCTTGTTCCGGAAGAGCTCATCAGTTCAACTGACAGACAAGGCGAACCTTTTCTGAAGTTGAATGTAGTGTTTCCCTGCATCTGCATGTTTTGTCCTTTTAACTTTTCTTTTTCATGTTTATTATATAGGTTTGCATAAGGCATGTAAATAGGTTATATATAGGATTGCACATTTAATATTTAGGCATGTGGGATACTATAGATGTTCCTATTGTGCATGAATATATATTTTGCACGTGTATGGGTAATTTGATAATTCGATTCCTTCTTTAATGGTATTAATGAATTTAAAGATATATCTTATTTTGCTTCAAGGTTAGGATATTTTTTAGTATATCCAAACGAGATTAAAGTAGTGGAATGTAACTTTTTTATTAATTGTTTTTGTAGATGTCGAATTTAATTTAAAACCACCGGGCAACTAGTAGGGTCAGTCAAACACCTTCTCCAGTAGGTAATGTTGTTGCCACCTCCCCACATGATATCGGCACAACGGGCGTCCCTCCGGTCACGCCTTTGGGTCCAACGGTGTCTACGACTCCTACGTCATTGACTTCTTCGGTGACGCATCCTATACTAAGCGCTCGGCAAACTCATCGACAGCCCCGGAGTTCTCAAGAGGCTGAGCAGTCCGATGAGGCTTCCTCTGTCCATGTAGAGGGTCCCAGACAGGTAATGCATCTTTCTCATAGTATAATCGAAATTTTGAAATTTTTTTGGTTGTTGTGAAATTGAACTTTTAAATTATTTGGTTTTTCGGGTAGGTTCATAAACAGTCATTAGTTACAAAATACTGTCAAGGAGGATACTGAAATATGTTGGTGGATGACAAAAAAAGATCCCCAATCTTCTTTAGAAAAAGTTGGTTGATAAATTCTTTGGTTAAACTCTTAAAAAATTATCTTTCTTATTCTTTTATTTTCTAATTAGTGAAAATCTTTAATATATTTTTCAAGTTACGAATATGGTGTATTAAATTTCAAAGAGACAAGACTACTCACATGGATATTGTTTTCAACTTACATAATTACATGTGCAATCCAATATGTGTGTAGTTTCTTCACAGATTCACGGCCAATGATGCAATTAGAAGTGAAAACACTTGATACAAGTTGTAAATTTTGTTTTAAAGTCCCCAATTGGTATAAACTGTTTGAATTGTTGGGTGGATGTGTTGTTTTTATTGTTATATTGTCTGCAGGTTTTAGGAAATGTTATAGTTTTAGGGGAGGTTCTGCCAAATTTTCAGTAGAAAATAGAATTCGTCTAATGTTTACTTTGTTTATTTGGTAGTTCAAAAAAAAAAAAACCAAAGGCCTATGCAGACTTCTGAAGACATCATAGAACACTTGCACCACGACCAAGAAGATCACCATTACCTGGGATACTCGTCATCGTGCGGCTGCAACGAAGGAGCAGCACAGTACGTTGGCTAGTGACATTGGCTCAGTTAACAGGAATCATTACCCTTCCTATGGAAGTCATGGAAAGCTGTCCCACCTGAAGTCAAGGAAGCCGTTCTTCATGAATTATCGGTAAGTATTTTCAACCTCAAATACTAAATTTTTATTAAAGTATACAAATTATTATAAATTTTAACTACCATCTATTTGTTGAGTTTTACAACATCACTATGAGCTCACGAACCTCGATGCCAATCAAAACCAGTACATGAACGACCTTTGCGCTAGTAGGTTCACTCAATGGAAGAGCGACCTCCACAAGCATTATGAGAAATATGACGGTCCGGAGGTCGCTCCAGTAGTTGGGTGCCCTATAGAGTTGGTGGACCACCAAGATGAATGGGAGTGGCTCTGCGGCCATTTTCAAGACAAAAAATAGCTCGTAAGTATAATATATATTTTCAATAAAATTTAATCAAAATTTTTATATTTTTAAATAATATGTTAATTTTTTCATTAATTTGTTATAAATATCTAAACTAACACGTTTTTTTAATTCAACAGAAAAAAGTAATGGCAAACTCGATCAATCAGTCGAAGAAGAAACTTCTTCACCTCTCCAGCTCATGACGCTTCTCTTATAGGTTGGAGGAGAGATGTAAAGTAACCGTATATTTATTTTAAGTTTTCATTCTTTTTACTCCCTATTACACAATTGGTTATCTATGTGTTAATATTTTTTTTTATTCAGGGGGGTCAAAGTTTCCTGAGATTAACATGTTCAATGAGGTGTATTCTTGGCCCGGGGATGAGCTGACGGAGCAGCTTCATGTAAGTTATTCCAATGTTTTACTATTCAATTAGTATTAATATTAATTACATGTATATTAAAACTAATTTGTTTATTTCATTTTTCTAGTCCACCATGGTGGAGAAGGGCCAGACCGTTCTGGAGGAGGTGGCTTCCCAGCTTTCCCCAGAGACCCCGATCGAGGAGGTATTTCCCCCTGAAGATGCCAGTTTTCAAATCATGACAAACACACTTGATCAGACCCTCGGTCGTAGGCATAGGAATGTTCACTGGAGGCATGGGAAAGCCCTCATTCGAGACCCGACGTTGATTCAGGACCCGACGTTGAACCCGTATTCGGGAATGTTCACTCAGGTAGAGAACAGAAGTAGTTGAATCCCTGACATATGAAGTGGCGGACCTAAAGGAGTAGATTGCCGCCCAGAAGTCTCAGCTTGCAGCCCAAAGCAGTATGATGAACCAAATTCGTCTCACCCTTCAAATCTCTGGCATTCAGTTCCCCGACATTGATTCACCTTCAGCAACGACCTCCCAGCCCCCCTTTGCAGCAGCTAAAACCTCCCAGCCCCCCAAATTGTTTTCAAATTTTAAAATATTTCTTTCCGTTGTATGTACATTTTCAATATTTTTTTTAATTCAATATTCTTCTTTACATTTTCCGTTTTTAATTTCATTACATTAATTTATACATAAAACAATATTAGCAACATTTAAAAGGAAAAAATAAATAAAAAATTATTTAAAAAAAATTAATTTTAAAATTTGATTGCGACGACCTTATGTCCATAGCGTAAGGGTCTGGGGGTCGAACCCAAGTTTCGTCGCTCGGAGTATCACGTGCAACGAACAATCATTCGTCGCTCTTAGTTTTGCACAACGACCACCTGATCCGTCACGCAACATTCATTTCACGCGACGAAGAACTTTCATTCGTCGCACACTGTTTGACGTTGCGAGCTTTGCGCTACATAATTTGTGCAACTTTGAGGTTACTTTCCGGCCATCTCCGGCAACCATTGGACTTCGATAGGTATAATCTTATTCTACACTTTCCTATCTTCATTTTGATATATTATGAGTCGAATTTGGTTAAGAAACGATTGGGTTACGAAGCTTTGAAAATTGCCCAAACTTTTGGCCAAGAGCTCCGTTATACTTAACGGAGTTTTTAACAGAATGACCAAAATGATGGATGGTGGACAATCTCAGGGACCAAAGTGATGAGTTATGCAAATCTCAGGGACCATTTTGACTATTTACCCCTATAAAAAATAATCAAAATCGGAGTTAAAATAATCGTTAAATCGTGATTTTTTGTTTTATAACCGTCGAAAAGTTTTGTCCTGTTACTTGATCTTTGAATGTTTGTTTTTTGCAATTTTTGGCGGATGAGATCTCGAAGTATATACAAACATGTTTGATGGTTGGATCGTTGAAACTAGTTTCGTAGAATGCGTATCCCATCAAAATAATAGATTCACTAACAGTTAAGAGTTTATTCATACTTTCATTAAGTATAACATAAGATTTTGTGGTATCCACTAGTGTAAATATTTTAAATTGAAGATCGAGTTCATACATTGTATTCATATAAGGTCAAAGAGTGTAGCTGTAAAAAATCATCAAAATCATAGTTAAAATAACCGTTAAATCGTGATTTTTCGTTTATAGCCGTTGAAAAGTTTTGTCCTGTTACTTGATCTCTGAATTTTTTTTTGTTGCAATTTTTGGCATATGCGATCTCGAAGCATATACAAACAAGTTTGACGGTTGGATCATTGAAATTAGTTTCGTAGAATTCGTATCCCATCAAGTTCAATGGTATGTACGCCAAACTTGTTTTGATGGGATGCGCATTCTACGAAACTAATTTCAACGATCCAACCGTCAAACTTGTTTATATATGCTTTGACGGTTATAAATGAAAATTTATGATTTAACGATTATTTTAAGTCCAATTTTGATGATTTTTTACAGCTACACTCTTTGACCCTATATGAATTCAATCTTCAATTTAAAATATTTACACTAGTGGATAACACAAAATCTTATGTTATACTTAATAAAAGTGTAAATAAACTCTAAGTGTTAGTGAATCTATCGTTTTGATGAGATACGCATCCTACGAATCTAGTTTCAACGATCCAACCATCAAATTTGTTTATATATGCTTCGAGATTGCATATGCCAAAAATTGCAAAAAAAACAAACATTCAGAGATCAAGTAACGAGACAAAACTTTTCGACGGTTATAAACGAAAAATCACGATTTAACGGTTATTTTAAATCCAATTTTGATGATTTTTTTACAGAGACACTCCTTGACCCTATATGAATACAATGAATGAATTCGATCTTCAATTTAAAATATTTACACTAGTGGATACCACAAAATCTTATGTTATACTTAATGAAAGTATAAATAAACTCTAAGTGTTAGTGAATCTATTGTTTTGATGGGATACGCATTCTACGAAACTAGTTTTAATGGGTGAGACACAACACGACCTGTTAAGATAACAGGTGTTACACGAAAACGATAAACACGACCCGTTTGCCACGCCTAGTTGCGGGCCACCTCATAAACTCATCCTTAAGAAAGATGCAAGAGAGGAAGAAGAAAACACGGGGGATAGTGTATAAAGACCATTAATCTGTCGCTTACAACCGACACCGGGTTTCAAAACATTAAAAAAATAAAACCTATGTCGCTCAGAACCGACGCATGTTTTAAAATATTTAAAAACAATAATTGGTGTCGCTTAAAAGTGACACCAATACTTTATGTCACTTAAAAGGGACACTATTTTTTTAAAAAGCGACACCATTATTTAAAAATTATTAAAATGTATGTCGATTATAAGCGACATTAAATGTTTACGTCGGTTAAAAGCGACATAGATAGTTTATGATGCTTACAAGCGATAGTAAATCCGACGTCATGTTCAGTAGGTGTCACAAATGTCTTGTCCGCCACTATATTATATTAAAGCGACATCACCTAGTGACACAATAAGTCCATTTTGTAGTAGTGCATGTACTATACATATGATGTGCATGTTGTGTGCAAATAGTGTATACGGTGGTGACGTCACAGATGATGACATCATTTTTCTAATTTCGAAGAGAGAGTTATGAGCTCTGGGTTTTTCAATTGACTCAAATATGTGAGCATATCATGTGCATGTCACTGGAAATAGACGATTTTTAATGGGATTTCCAGAATCTAGGTTGAGATCAAAGATTTGTAAACTACAGATCTCTAAGGGATTTCTGGAATCTAGGCGCGCACATATCCCCCAACGCCATTAATTGCCCGATGCACGTCCACAACAAAACCAACGTCGTTGCACATATTGATACATATAACAAATTCGAGATTTTTTTCGAACTTTGAAATTGGTACCAGGTGGAATAACTTACCATTTAAAATCTATATACATGCTTGTCTGATTAATCAACAATACTCATCAACTAAGATCAAATATGTTAGTTTATTCATAGAGGGAGTACTTAAGTTTAAGCTCAGTTTACTAAAATGTTCTATATTAACTAAGATCCATTTTAGTGTACATTTTAACTCTGTCAATCTTAGTTGCATGGACTTATCTCTTTGCAAATATTAATGAACATATAACACAAGCAAAAGGTGAGATAAGTAAACTAGAAAAACGATAAATTGCAGGGGGTGTTTTTGGCCGGAAAAACCCACCTCTAGGTTAAAAAACGGGGGACTCTCCACTGAGTCCAATCCACTAGTGAAATCAAGATTTTTACAAAGTAACCACACAAGCTCAATTCATAGATCCTAATCTACGGAGCAACTTATACCTTTGTGCAACCTTGCCTTTCACGAGGTGAACTCTTTCAGTATTCACGAAGTGGCAGCTCCTCCTGAGCTCTTCACTATGTGGCACCGAGATCCAATTAACTTATGCAAATGATGTTATGATGGAGTTGATGCAAATCTGGATTCGATCATCTAGTCAGTTTCACCAGTCAAACACTTGATAGATGAAACTGATTCGAATCCAAAAGAGGTCAGCTTAAAGAATTGAAACTGAAGAATCTTGACCTAAAACAAAGATCAAAATCATAAAAACAATGCAGCCCTTATATGCAATGATCTGGGTATTTAATGCATGAATGAGATTTTGTGGCTAGGGTTTTCAAGTAAGAACAAAGGAGCAACTCCTGCTGAAAACAATCATTCTCAGAAAATATCAATCTCCTAGCCAAGTGAAACTGAAACCCTAGATGAAGCTTTTATAGGAGGCTTTGTTTCAGACAAAAAAGGGGATGAAAATGACATTTTTCATGTGCAAAAGCAATCAGAAAAGATCTAGGGTTGAAAAACACTCTTGGGGGAAAAGGCTATCAGAAAGCCCATGTGGGTTGTCTTAAAATGTGTGCCCAGCTTGCATGAAAGCAGCGAGAAGTTTTGAGTAGACAAAGCCACTAGAAAGAATGAACTAGAAATAAAAATGCATATGTATGAACAAACCTTTGATATAGAGAAATTAAGCTCTTGAGATGAATATTTCCAGCAGCATGATCCCAAAGAAGTATTTTAACCCCAAAACTAATTAAAGCATGTGTGGTACAATTTACAACATTTTGACAAGGGAAGCCAAATAATAAAAACTAGACTTCTCAAAATTAGAGGCAGAAGGCGTTCATCAGTGGAGGAGAGAGAGATTGCAGCAGAAAAAATGGTGTCTTTAGTTTTTCATAATGGATTTTCTTCGACATCTAAAAATTTTTTGAATTACAGTTTGGTTTTGACCCAAATGGGTTTTGAATGGGATTTCGAATTTGGGGAAGAAGATGATGATTTGAGAAAGAAATCTCTAATCTGCAACTGCAAGCACATAAATGTGTTCATTTCCCAAAAGGGCCAATCAGCAAACACAAACAATCTCCAAATAAATCAAATCTTCCAACTGGGTTACAAAGAAGCAAAATTTGGTTGTCATATGGATTTCAGAAAAAGTAGAGAGAGGGAGAGAAGGAGGGAGAGAGAGTAGAGAGAGAAAAAAAAAATCAGAAAATGGGCAGAAATAACCCATTTATATATGAGGGACCATTTCAAAGTGTAGGAAAAATCTTATTTATGTCTGATTGTTTTGCATGGCGTGTACTTATTAAATAAAAAATCTTATTTATGTCCCAAGATTAAGAAAATATCCTATTTTTGGTATTTCCCAAAATCCAATGGCCATTTTGAAGGTTGACCGATGAAAAAGTAGTGTTAAATGACAGACAAAGTAAAGTTCGCCACAATTTTTTCTTCCTTCAGGTAAAATTAATAATTATAATTAAAAAAAACCAAAGCAATGTATTTTGTAATGTAAAGGTTAAGCGATAATCAAATTTGAAGATCAGGTGTGTTCAAAGTCTGTTTCAACCTTCAAATAACAACTTTTTAGAAAAGAACCAAAATCAAAAGTAATATGGCCGTTAAATCGTGATCCTAAGTTTGTAACTGTCCAACCTTTTGGATCGATCCCTAGTTTGTGCAACTTAATTTTTTATAATTTTTAACGTATGTGATCTCGTACTATATTCAAACAAGTTTGGCGGTTGGATTGTCGAAAATAATTTTGTAAAGTTTGAATCCCCACAATGCAATCGATACAATCAACGCTTAGTGTTTTAATCCTTTACCCTATTAGGTGTAATATATCATTTTGTTGTAATCAATATTGTTAGTATTTTTAAATCATGATCGGGTCCGTTCATTGTATTATTCTATAGTAGGTAAGTGTAGTTGTTTAAAATCGGAAAATTCAGAGCAAAAATGATCATTAATTAATAAATTCGAGGTTTTAACCGTTGAAGGAATTCGTCTCGTTACATAATGCCAAACTGTTAATGTTTTATGATTTTTAGTGTATAGAATCTCGTAGTATATACCAACTATATTGGCGGTTGGATTGTTGAACTTAATTTCCTCGACCTTAAAAAGCGTCAATGGAATTGGTAGTGTAAAATATGGCAAATGGATCTACCCAATGGAATATTTAAGTTATTCCCGACGATTACCCTAAACCCTAAACTCTAAAACCATATGATTTTAGACGACGGAACTGTCGTTAGGCGATATATCTTAACAGACGGAATCAACTTTCGTCGTGCAATATCTTAAACTAGTTTTTGTAGAATGCGTGTGAGTGGTGGGAGGGAAGATCAGAGATCTTAGAGAAAGGTTTTGTTTCATAAAACTGTGTGAGTGGTGGGAGGGTTTATAGTAATGAGGTTGGGTTTCAAGAAATCATAATGTGTGTGAATGGAGGGTGTAGGTGTAATCTGTGGTGAGCTAATTGTAGGGGTTCACAACAACTATAAGAATTGGAATGCTAATATACAACTAGTAGTTTGAAAGGATATAAGAATAACCGTGTGGAGTTCTTGAGTAATTTTTCTGTGTCGATTAAGATGATGACCAAAAGTTACTCGGGTGTCTTTGTATGTAGTAGAATAACAAAAATATCAAAGAATATTAGTAATAGCAGTAGATTCCATAGAATATAACTCTATTTCTAATACTCTTCAATACTTCCGTTATTCTTCCACTTGCAGGACATCCCACTAACTTTTGGTTATCACATTAATTGACACACAAAAATTACTTAAGTACTTCACACAATAATCCTTATATCCTTTCAAACTATACTAGTTGTATATTATCATTCCAAAATCTTATAGTTGTTGTGAACCCCACAATTAGCACATCACAGAGTACACTCACATCCTTCACCCACACACTCTGATTTCCTGAAACACAACCTCGCTACCACAAACCCTCCCACCACTAACACATCTTTAGGAAACAAAACCATTCTCTAAATTCTCTAGTCTATTCCCTCTCACCACTCAAACGCATTTTACAAAACTAGTATATATGGAAATGAAGAAGGATGAAGAGGAAAGCATGGAGTATGGAAATGAAGAGAGTAAGGCACTAAAGAGAAAGAAGAAGATGAATGCACTAAGGAGAAAGAAGAAGAGGAATGAAGACATTTATAGTTGCTAAGATCTGTCGGGCAATAACTTATCAGTGATTTTTAGCACTGTGTGTCAATAGTTGTGACACTTTGAAAATTTGTTTTAGGAATTTTGACCTTTATAGGTTTATCCGACGGATTTCCGTCAGCCAATCACTATGTCAAGAGATCTTTCTGCACCCTTGTGTGGATCACTTTCGAAATTGGGGCTAGAATTTTGACTTATAAGGGTTTAACCGACAAAGATACATCAGGTAAGATAGTGCTACTAAACTTTCAAAACCCGTGTGTGAATAGGCCTGACACTTTGATGTGTGGAATTGGACCTATAATGGTTGAACTAGTAGATGTACGTCGGGTAAGATTGTGACAGTGAACTTTCAGATCATGTGTGAATAAGCCTGACACTTCGATGAGTGGAATTGGCTCTATAAGGAATAAGAATACTACAATCTGAGGATGGAATTTTCATTACAACAACAACAACAACAAAGTCTTTTCCCACTAAGTGGGGTCGGCTGTATAAATCCTAGAACACCATTACACTCGATTATGTGCCACATCTTTCGTTAGATCCAAGTACTCTAAGTCTTTTCTTATAGTCTCGTCCAAAGTCTTCATAGGTCCTCATATACCCCTTCAGCCCTAAACCTTTGTCTCGTAATCGCATCTTCTAACCGAAGCGTCAATAGGCCTTCGTTTCACATGTCCAAACCACCGTAACCGATTTTCTCTCATCTTTCCTTAATCAGGAAAAAAAATAAACGCTATGGTTCTACTAAAGAAGTTTGCTCTAAAAGATTGTAAGCTTGTGAGAATTCCTCTTACAGTCATTCACAAGTTAAAGAAGGATGTTGTTAGTGAGCATGCAGATCAAGCTATATATATAGACAAATTGTGGGAAGCATACTGTATTTGACAACAATAAGGACTGATATTATGTTTGCCGCCAATTTGTTATCAAGATTCATGCACAATCCAACCAAGAAGCACTTTACAGTTCTCATGTACATCCAAGGCACTCTTGACTTTGGAATTGAGTATGTGAAAGGAAAATTTGCAATTTTAGTTGGCTACTGTGACAATGGTTGGAGAGGTGATGAAAATGACATGAAAAGTACATCATGGTTTAGGTATGCCTTTACATTTAGCAATGGCATCTTTTCATGGGCATCAATGAAGCAACACAATGTTGCATTATCAACTACTGAAGCTGAGAATTTAGTGCTTCAGAAACTACAACTCAAGCAATTTGGTTTATATTTGTGCTTGAAGATTTTGGTGAAATGAAAACTGATGCAGCTCCACTTTACTGTGATAACACCTCTGCAATTGTTATGACAAGAAATCCAGTTTTTCACCAGAGATCAAAACATATCAACCGCATATTCACTACATCAAAAATGCATTGTAAGAGAACATAAGTGAGTTGATTTACTACAAATCAGAGGAGCAATTGACTAACATTTTCACCAAAGCTTTGCCTAAGGATCGTTTTTGTTACCTTAGAAGTTTACTGAGGGTGAAATCTGCAACAACCTTAAAAGGGAGATGCAAGCTTGTTTCAGACCAACCAAGCTCAATCTTCTACAATATGTTTTTCATTTTCCTTATGTTTTTAAGGTTTAGTTCTAGTTGCAATGTATGGCTAGGATGAGAACATCTCAATAGCTTGTATTGTGTCAGTTGTCATATTAGTTGTGTGTGTTTAATTGAAAGTGTGATGTGCACGTGAGGATGCTTGACTCGTGTGGAGTGTATGTAGCTCAAACATTCATGTTATACCTTCCATTTTGTTTCGGATCTCAGTGTGGATGCTAAGAGTGTGTGAATGAATGGAATAAGAGCTACGAACTCCATCTTCTTCTTCCTCAAGCACAGATAACAACCTCAATTTCTTTCATTTAATTTACACAAAACAAAAAGCAATACAATTCAATTAAGTTAAAAAATATTATAACATTTCCAATGACAGAAAGTACGGCCGCACCTCCTTGCGCTGTTGTAGCTTTCGCCACTAGACACGTAAATATAGACGCATTGAAGGACGCCGTTATTCCTTTGAGCATAAACCTTGGTTGGCTTTTTACGCTATTGTGGATTCACCATTGAACGTGTACATATAGACGCATTGAAGGACGCCGTTATTCCTTGGATCCTAAACCTTGGTTTGGTTTTGTTGTACTGTTATCATTTAAAACTAAGGCCCAATGTGCACACTTAAGTGGAAATAAGAGTGTTTTTGCCCTCAATATATATGGAAAGGGATCATCTTCGAATCCCTTCTTTCTAATCAATCAAATTAGGGGATCCGTTTAATTGAAATTTGATCCAATAGTTGAAGTTATTATAATTTTTAAAGTGGGCCCCTGTTTGTAGCCGTTAGATCAAATTTCAATCGCACGGATCTTCTGATTTGGTAGATTAGGAAGAAGAGATCAAAAGAGGATCCCTTTATATTGACCCAAACAAAGAGGTGTGATTTTGGTTTCGTGTTGGCAGGTCCCACCTGATCTTCCATCACACTTTGATTGAACAATAAAAGATAAAAGTGCTTTAAAAAAAGATACAAGTGCTACGTGTAGTTTAGATACTGTATGTACACTGATACGTATAGTTTACATACCATATGTATACATATACGTACAGGCATGCATATGCATGGATGTACAAATAATAATTTTGTATCTGAAAATATAACTAGGTTATTAAAACTATAGGTAGTTTTGGGTAAGGGCCGGTAAACGCGAAGTTTAATGATTCCACATATATACGATGATTTGACAAGACGAGTGAGAGTGGTGCATGTGATGAGGGACATGACATATGAGAACTGACCCTTCAATCCATCCCAGTACGCAGCAGGCAGCTGTGCCCAACGCACAGCCACACAAAAAGTGAGACTCGATAAGCTTTTTATGTTTTTACCAGAAAACGGCTTAGACCCATACCATTCATTACAAACGGTGTCCATGGCCTTACCCACTTCCACTACACTACACGTATCACAAACCCATTTATCATTTCCCACCCTATCATGCCCTCCATCATCTCTCTCTCTCTCTTAACACGTAATGAATTGCAGCAATAGTATTGCAGCAACAGTGACAAGTAGTAGCAGAGGCAGAGAGGCTGTGATTTTGTTTGTTGGAAGTAGCTAGATGGCAGGTAGTTGTGTGTATTTTTTGTAATTGTTAGCTAGAAGGGGCACTGACTCACTGACTCCCACGTGCCAACTATCACCCATGACCCATGAAGCCAGGCACTGACACTGCTCAATCTCTCTCTCTCTAAACCTCAGTGATTGCCGATTGCCATGGGACTTTTCATTAAAGCAGTTTAGAGAGAGAGAGATAGATGGTACATCATGTATGCATCCTACCCCCATCATATGATACGTCTAATCTTTGTTTCAAAGTCCCTCATCCCTCTTATATATTCCTTTTGCCTTTTGCCTACATCTCAGATTCTGAGATTTCTACCAAAGAAAAAAGATTATGAGAGATTGACGCATGTTAACTTATGGATCATTGAAATGAACCATCTGTTCACTTCACCTCTACCTCACTCACTCTCTCTCTCTCTCTCTCTCTCTCTCTCTCTCTCTCAAAAGAGAGAGAGACTGTAATGTGTTAACTGCAGTTAGGAGCCTGTGACCCTTGGACATTAGGTTATTGCCGCGAGCTGACAATATTAAAAACCAAAACCTGTCTCTTTCTGTTTTCTGCTTCTGTTAATTTCCCTCCAAACGTTTTTCTTTGTTATCAACTATAAGTTCGAAAAGTAAGTCCACACTACACACACACACTCTCTCTCTCGATGCAAGCAAGCAGAGAATTTGATGACAATTACATATGTTGATGTGGTTTTTATAAAGGCCCTGTAAAAAAGTGTGTACGTATTAATGAGGAACTGTTGTGTAAAACCTCCCAGTCTTTTTTTTTATGTTTTTAAAACTGCTTTTGTGTGTCAATTGATGAATTCAGACTTCCCCCCAGGTCACATCAATGTAAACTATATTGGGCGCAGTCAGTCAATCGCAACTTGTGTTGGATCGATCATCTAATTAATTTCCAGATACGACACAGTTGGGAGACGTACGTCCCCTCAACCTGCTCCCTGCTTGTTGTCAGCAGAATTGTCTCCATGAATATTGTTTAGGGTTTGGATCAGAGCTCCGCAAATTGAATTATGAAATCTTGTATATTTATTTGTGCCACGTATAAGCAAATTCTTGTAAGGAACAATGCATAATAAGTTTGTGCAGTCTTTCATTTATTTGTAATTGTACCTTTAACTTTGATCCAATTTAGTTTTTTTACATTGTTAAATATATAGTACATAAAATTTTAAAATACAACAATGCAAATAAATGAGATCAATGTTAATAAGAAATTCATCACGTAACAATTGGCAAAAATCTAAAGTTCAAGCAGGGCCGGCTCTGAGGGTAGCTCAAGTAGGAGCCCGCCCAGGACCTCCAAAAAAAATTTATATCCTGTAATTAACATATAAATAAAAAAAGTAATAAATATCATAATTCATTTATTAGTGCAGTGGAAATTTTCAGCTTCATTTTTCTTTGGGGTGTTGAGTTCGAAACACGAAGCTACCTTTCAGTCACTAGATTTTTCTTGATTTTTCTTGTTTTTCAAATTTACTGTCAATACATCTGTCCATATGCATATAAAGTTATAAAACTCAAGTTTCTTTGCAATCTTTTTTTCTTTCAACTTCCCATTCTCTCCATTTCTATCGAATGTTTAAACCAACTTCTCATTCTCTCCATTTCTATTGAATGTTTAAACCATCTATCACATCGTCTTAAAGATTGTACTTTAAGGTAATCAAAACTTTGAATTTATATTTTTCTTTTCAATAACTTTTTATTCAATGGATTATTTTAATATTCAATTTGTTAGTGTGATGTTGATTTTAGAAGAAGAAAAAATAACACAAGAGAAACAATTGGCGTTGAATTTATTATACTCGTCAATCAAGTTTTATTATTCTTCACTCTCAATCTTAGACTCTTGACTGCAAACATTTAGTACATTTGTGTCTAAAAACGTGAATCGTGTAATGTTTAAATAATGTTTGTACATTTATCTTTTTTTTATATTAATTTGTAATGATATTTGATGTGAAAATAGAACTTTTTATGTATTTAGTGAATTATTTTTTATACAAATCAATATACAAAAAACCAGAGATCATAAAATTTTAGGGCCCCACTTCGAAGGCTCGCCTAGGGCCCCCAAATTCTCAGGGCCAGCCCTAAGTCCAAGCCATCGATTAAAAATCAATCCTACTTTTTTGGATTAGCTATACCTCAAACTCTAAATTATGATTTTAGTCTAATAAAAAAAGGGCTAACTACATTTTGCACTGTCCAAGTTGGGTGATTTTCAAAATAGGTCACGAAGTTTTAATTTTCTCACATGGCCCTTTAAGCTATTAAAATTGTACATTAAAACTTCTCTAAAGTGATACTCTATATAAAGGAATAACCTCATTAAAGTCACAAAAACTTTTGGTCCCAACTTGGGACTAGTTATACTATTATATATAGAAATAAACTCCACATTGTGTAAGTTTTAATTTTCGTAGTCTTATCTTAATAAAACACACATCCACATGGTTAAAAATTTTGCTTCCAGTTGGGGTTTACTACTTTCTTTTTGCACAACTCATTACGAGTATTTTCAGCTCACTAATTTTTCATATTGACCTTGAGTGGGCATGACTGATTTGATAGGAGAAAAAAGGAAAGGTATTCAACCCCCTTTACATAAACAACGGGGCATTGGGCATCAAGGAATAATGCCTTGGAGTACAAGTAAAGAAAATACATATGTGTAACTTGGCACCCCAAGAATCATATTTAGGAAATAAGTCAATAAATAATATTATTTAACTACACCACTAGCTAATGACTTCCCTAAAGTTATAAAATTTGTTTGGTCCCACCTTTATGACTTTATAGAGGTTTCACTGTATCAATTTAAGTCTTTTGTCTAATGATTTATTTGAATGTTTAATCGATTGGCGACATGGTTAGCATAAAATTTGTAACTGGAGTTGTCATGTAAATCACATTTGCACCACATAACCTAAAATACTCATCAATTTAATGGATAATGCACGTTGAAATATACTAAAGATGTAAAATGATATGCAATTTCAAAACTTTAGGGGTCAATGTGAGAAAATTTAAACCTCATGGTCCAATTTGAAAAAACACCTCAAGCCTTGAGGGTGTAAAATGTAGTTAGCCCAACCCCAACCCCCACTCCCCCCCCCCCTCCAAAAAAAAAACCTTATGATTTCAGACTCAAACGAAAATTATGCGTGTCAATAAATGACTCAAAGTCAAAGAAAATTGATAGAAGTGAGGATTTCTCAATGTTTCATACACAAAGAAAACTATTAAGTGACCCTTATTTTATTTAGTGAAAAAGTTAACCCCTTTCTTCATGCGTGCTATTGTAGAGTTGTAGAAAATAAAGTGAAAATAAGTGGATACATGAGGGTTTTGGAACCTATAATAATCTCCAAGAAATAGAGCTCAACTTAGGAATTGTGGTAGGGTTACATATCCCGTCCTATTTTGGACTCGCAACCATAGTAGAAATCTCGTCCATGATGCCATTTTGATCGCATGGCATCAAACAGCGGTAATGGACTTGAGTCCATTTTAATGTGTCATCACTTGTCTCATCCACCTCACCACTCAGGCCCTAAAACTCTTGTAAAAAACGTAGCCTCTTTGACAGTCATCTTTGTGGATTAGAAAAACGTTTAATTAGAAATAAAAATAAAAAAAGTATAATATGACAATTTATGCATGAAGTAGTTTTTGCTGGAAATTTTTAGAAGAGATAAGTTCATGTATTTCAAAGTGTTGATAATCCATTACACAAACTCAGTAACTTCTATTTTTGATCATATTTATAAATGAGCTTCGAAAGTTAGAAAACGCATTAAAATTTTACAAATAGTTAAATAACGATAAGCAGACGTAATATTTATTTATGGCCCACCAAAAATATTGACAATATTCATAAGGTTTCTCTTTGTACCATTTGACTGCACAATCACAACTCCTTTCTTGCATATCTTGCATGAAATCCGGAAAGTAAAAAAGAAAGTGTGAGGATTTTGCAAAGCTTATTAATTAGAAAGTGGATTATGAAACTTTAATCCTTTATGAAAGTTTGGCAGTACGGATGGTTGGATTATGATATATCTGCTTTTAAAGACCACAAAGTGCAATTTATACCCAAAACTAGAAGTTAATTGCTTTTACTGTCAGAGAAAGAGCGGACAAGTACTAGCAAAATTGGCAAGTAGAAGATAAGATTCCGTTGAAGAGTTTGGTTCAAGCTCCTGAGACATCATATTTACTTGTTAAGTAACGGTGAACAAAGGACACGAAATCTTCAAGCACCACACCAGCAACTAATTTTATAACGTTGAAAAAGTAAAAGCATATTTTTTCCAGCTGCTACTGAATTCGCAACAAAATTTATAATTTTAATCCCCCTCCAATTCATGCCAAGTTTCACCAATCATTTTAATAATATAAGTAATCAACTAATTTAGTAGTTAATTAAAATGTCTTGGGCCTTTTTAGTGTAACATTCTTAGCAAGAATAATATATATGGCTAAATTTGAATGAATGCAAGTGATTAAGAATAGATAGAATATACCGTAGTACTTACTACTCCACTCACAAGCCAGAAAACCAAATTTTGGGAGATATCTATAAGCTATCTTGGATTTTGCAATGGCATATGATCTCTTCTTAGCCAACACCTTCTTTAAGAAGAGAGAAGAACATGTAATCACCTACAAGAGTGGGTCGTCAAAAACACAAATAGATTTTCTTCTAATGAGGAAAGGGGACCGTATAACTTGTAAGGATTGCAAAGTTATACCGGGAGAGAGCTTGGCTAATCAACATCGCTTGTTGGTGATGGATGTACATATCAAAAGAGAGAGAAAAAAGAACAAGACTTGGAAGTGCCCAAGGACTAGATGGTGGAATCTAAAAGGAGAAAAACAAGCCATTTTCAAAGAGAAAGTAATCACCCAATGCGTGTGGGATAGAGAGGGGGAAGCTAGCCAAAGGTGGGATTCCATGGCTAGTTGTATCCGAAAAGTAGCAAAAGAGGTATTAGGAGAGTCCAAGGGCTTTGCTCCACACCAAAAGGAATCTTGGTGGTGGAATGAGGAGGTACAAACAAAGGTGAAGGCTAAGAAGGAATGTTGTAAAGCCTTATACAAGGATATGACCGATGAAAATGGTGAAAGGTATAGAAGAGCGAAGCAAGAGGCGAAGAAAGCTATGAGATAAACTAAGCTAGCGGCTTATGACGATATGTATAAGCGACTAGATACAAAAGAATGAGAGTTGGATATCTATAAACTAGCTAAAGCAAGGGAAATGAAGACAAGGGACCTAAACCAAGTGAGGTGCATCAAGGATGAGGATGGAAAAGTTCTTGCTACAGAGAACGCGGTCAAAGACAGATGGAGAGGTTATTTTCATAATCTTTTCAATGAAGGACATGAAAGGAGTACTTCTTTGGGGGAGTTAAGTAACTCAGAAGAGTGTAGAAACTACTCCTTTTACCGCCGAATCAGGAAGGAAGAAGTGGTTGTAGCTTTGAAAAAGATGAAGCATAGAAAAGCAGTGGGCCCAGATGATATACCGATCGAAGTGTGGAAGGTCTTGGGAGAGATGGGTATAGCATGGCTCACTGACCTTTTCAATAGGATTTTGAAAACGAAGAAGATGCCAAATGAGTGGCGTATGCCACTGAAGCTGGATGGATGAAGTGGAATAGTGCATCTGGCGTGTTGTGTGACCGCCGTATACCACTGAAGCTCAAGGGAAAATTTTATAGAATGACAATATGGCCGGCGATGCTGTATGGCACAGAATGTTGGGCGGTGAAGCATCAACACGTACATAAAATAGGTGTAGCGGAGATGAGGATGCTTCGTTGGATGTGTGGGCACACTAGAAATGATAAGACTAGGAATGAGGATATCCGAGGTAAAGTAGGAGTAGCCAAAATTGAAGGAAATATGAGAGAAAATCGGTTACGGTGGTTTAGACATGTGCAAAGAAGGCCTACTGACGCTCCAGTTCGAAGATGTGACTACGGGACAGAGGTTCAGGGCCGAAGGGGTAGAGGAAGACCTAGAAAAACTTTGGAAGAGACCCTAAGAAAAGACTTAGAGTACTTGGATCTAATGGAGGACATGACACAGAACCGAGTGCAATGGCGTTTTAGGATTCATATAGTCGACCCCACTTAGTAGGAAAAGGCTTTGTTGTTGTTGTTGTATCTATAAGTTAGAAAAGGATGCCTAGTGCCCATTGACTAAATTTTAGAGACAATGTTTGAGAAATGTAACACCTAGATCAGTAAAGAAAATATTTTCAGAGTTCAAAAATGTCACATGCAAGCCCAATCATATCTCGAGGTCCGATTATCATAAAAGTTCCTAGCCAAACTTAAACACGTGCAAATGTGCGGGATCGAGAAAGGAAAATATACACAATCATACCATGCTATTAAAGTAATGATAATTCATGGATCGGATGTTAGTATAAATCATGCCATACCCATGCAAATCCATGCATATTCACTACGCCAAGCTTTATAATGTTGGCTACTATTCGCGCTAAAATGAGAACAAGCCACGTGTCAGGGCTTGCCAAGTCAATCATGGTGTGGATGGTTATGGAAGTTTATCAAGCCTACATGGAGTCAAGATTATGAAGGACTTTGGGCTGCTTGGGATCCCAAAGATACAAGCTCACAATCTTTGAATTTTGCCTAGGTAAGGCTAAGAGAGAACAAACTCAAACCTTGTTTTCCCTTTTCCCTAGCAAGCCAACCAATCTAGTTAAAACCAGACTTAAAAGCCTTAAGTTCACGCGAAGGCCAACGTAGAGCCCGCATTTAATGAGGAGAGAGGTGGACTTTCTCTTACTAGCTCACGTAGGAGAATGATGGACGAAAGCAAGGAAATGCATTACCAAAATTAACACCTATGGAAGTTGACTTGGGGAAGCAACGCTTTGGGAATAGCGCATGCCATTGTCTTCACGGGAGTAGCGATGCTCATCTTTTTACACCAAAAATGAAGGTCGCAGTTGCGCTAGGAAAAAAGAGGAATGAAGACTTAGCGATAATGGGAGAAGACAGAGAAGCCTAGAGATTCTCTAAGGAAGCATGTAAAGATGACTATGGACCTACAAAAGGGGATGTTCAACTCAAAGCAGGGGGGACAGAATGTTAGAGAGAGGGAGAGAGGGGAATTTAAGGTTGTATCGCACCAAGCAAGGGCAATCACTCTCTAACTGCAAGCAGACTAGAATCCTAGAGATATCCAATTTCTTACAATCTTAGGGTTCCTCCTAGCTTCCTTTGATCTTCCTCAGTCAATAGAAGTTCCCTTAGAACCTTAGGAAGTCCAGATTACCTATCCCTGAACATCACATAACCATGCAAAGTTCTCTCTCACGCTAAACTGGTAAACTTCTAGTTTCCACACCACGTCTCACTTATTATTTGCTTAATCATGTTGTCTTTGAGCCATTAATTCAACCGAAATACTTCGTAAGACACACTAATTATTTCGAGGTATCTCAAGACTTGGTATTCAAACAGACCAAGAGAACGAAGGATACCCGTCAAAGCCCAAATCGAGCTCAGCCTAAAAATTCCCCAACAAATATATATATATATATATTATCTGATTAGGAGGCATTCATCCCCAACAAATATATATATATATATATATATATATATATATATATATTATATATCTGATTAGGAGGCATTCATCCCCAACAAATATATATATATATATATATATATATTTTGAGTTACATAAAAAAAAATTGTACGTACGTCTTGACATAGATATATATATATATATATATATTATGCTCCTTATGTAATATTTTTCAATCCAATTACCATAATAGGCGGTATTGGAGGAAACCCTAAGAGCTATAATAAGGATGTCCCTGCTCTCTCTAGACCATGTTCCATTACCCGAGCAATCCCTATTACTTGCTGGAACTCTTCTGCTAGAAGAGAGGAGAAGACACCTTGCACTGAATTAAATGGCTCCCATCAGTGCAGGTTTGTTCACTTTCATTCTCCATGCATTACTGCGTGTGCATGTATATTTACGTGTTCTTCTTGTGATGCTAGTAACATGTTGCAACTGATACATCTTACAACCCCAACTTTTTTCATATATATGGGTCAGGATCGGGTGACACCTATTTTGGCACATATTTTAGAACATTTTCTAGTGTGGTTCTCATTTCGTAACTATTTTCAAGAATCCAAACTATATATACTTCAATTCATCAATCATAGACCATCTTTGGAAAAAATTAGACAATTTCAAAACTATTAAAACATTGATTAGTTGTGAAGAAAATGGACAATACAGTTACAAAGAAACACTTAAAATGACTAGCATTGAACCTAATGGTCATACAATTAAGAATTTTGGATATTTTTGGTAGAGATGATCATTGAGGGAATACCTAAAACATAGACAATTAGATTGTTGAATTGGCTCAACAAAAATATACCAAAATATGTGTCAAAAAAGTGTATGTCCTCCGATCCTAAAAACCCGTTATTCAAGAACGTATGAAGGCTTTCAATAGTCTAGACTGAACACATTAATTTTAAAAAAAAAAAACCACAATAGTACATAAATTAAACTTGGATGCCTTGCTCCGCATCAGAATTCTCATGCATGCATGCTCAATTATCAGATCGTCTCATCCTTGATTCCATATATAATGACGTATAATGGGCTGCTGAGTATGGATTGTTGACAGTGCTGATAGTGAAAGTGAACTTAAAAGGAATAATATATAGAGAGTTTTAACTAAAAGCTCACGGTACTGTTCACTTTAACGAAAAACCACATTTTTACACTAAAAAGTCAAATCTGGTACTATTCACTTTACCCTTTATTTTGTCCTTATCATTAAAACTCAAAATTTTCAAGCCATTTTCATTAGTTTTCCTTAATATTATATATTGTAGGAAGAAGACCATCGCCCGCCCATTAATATGCATGATGGAGTAGCTAGGGTCGTAGCTTTCCTCAAGAGATGAGTAATATATCCTATGATCCTGAGTAGGGTGTAGTACTCTATAATTTTCCATCGCTTTCGCATTCTTTTAAGTTTTTCCTTCATGGATTAGACTGCTAATTAGTAATTAATTAACCAAAGAGATGATAACATGTCTAGTCGAGCTCTCTGGTAAAGGACATCATGTTTCAACATATTAATTTGCGGCAAAAGTAACATTTCATGTCACAAAATGTCAGTTAGTATATACTAGATAGTGCATTGCAGTCACCAAGCATTATATAACTTATTGCTATTTCGGAAGAAAAACGATAAACATAACTTTTTTTTTTGCAGGCAGGTGTGTGTGTGTGTGTATGTATATATATATATGTATGTATGTATGTATGTATGTATGTATGTATACCTTTGAGATACTTGTCATTTGGCACCCTTAAGGACTTGAAAGGTCCAAATTTCTCTATGAAACGTAAGTAAGGAACCAGGAATTTTTCGACCGTGGACTACCATTTTTATTCATACAAAGATTTAAATGAAAATTCATTGGACTACCATTTTTATTCATGCAAAGATTTAAATGAAAATTCATTCATTCTTTTATTCAGAAAAACAAAAAACAAACAAAACAAAGTTTGAAGTATTCATTCTCAAAAGCTTCGATCCTTGAAAAAACGTTGGAGTTCAAATTTAATCCGCTAGCATAGTCATCCAACAAACATTAGCAACTATCCCAGAAGCACAAACATGAACCTCAAGTTTTAGTTTTAACAATTTATTGGGTGCATGCATTGGGGATAGTTGAAATAAAAAACTCAAATGTTATTTTTCTTCTATAAATGGAATTTTCTCCTGTTGGTGGGTTTCTCTTTTGGACTCGTACATTATGAGTTTTAACTTTTGGGTGCATTAGAAAAAATAAAAAATAAATATCGAGGGTGATCTATTAGTAAAAGGCTACCTATGGAGTGAGATGTAAAGGGATTTTAACCAACGTTGTTAATAGTATTCATTGTTGTACTAATTAATGTTTCAAGTAGATTCATTTTCTCCTCCAATATCGTTTATTTAAAAATAAAAAAACAAAAAAAAACAAGGAGCGATGATAACTTGCTTAAGTTCAATTAGTTTATGGTAGAGTAATGTGAGCAACTAAATAATTCGAGCTGGTTAGTTACTTCATTATCAAGTCAAATGATGAAAGCCATTAATTCAAGCAGCTGGTTACGCATGCCTAATTTAAATAATTTGTTGTACTTGTGTGAATAAACTTGTGGCCCAAATTAAACAAGTTGAAGAACTTTTTGAATTTGTCTTAAGAGAAATGTTAAGGAGATTCTCTCAAAAGTGGAATATTCATAGACTCTTTACCACTTTATATTTTTAGCACAATTTTTGTATTAATACTATAAAATATTGTGTCAAAATCTTGAAGTGACGAAGAGTCTTTGGAGAGTCTCTCGGTAGCATTTCTCTTTGTCCAATGTGTCCATGCATATGTACAGCGCAATAATCGAGTTCATAAAATCCCAGCAGAAGAAGCAAAAATTTTAAGTGTATGTCCAATTTGTGTTTGATAAAAGGCTAAAATTTCTGGCAAAGCTTAAACACCAGGAGAAGAAGAGGGCAATGCAAGTGCAAGAGAAATAAATATTAAACTGATAATTAATTGTGGGAGGTAGATTGTCTTTCCTCCTGTTTGGGTGCCCTTCTTATCTCCTTCTATTTTGTGCGGTCAAGGTTAAGCCACGTCAACATTTTATATTAACTTTTTATAGAGATAATAAGACAAAAAAGAATAAGAATATGTTGACGTGACTTAACCGTGACCGTACAAATAGGAGGGGATGAGAAAGGCACCCAAACAGGAGGGTAGACAATCTGCCTCCTTAATTGGGTGGATAAATTGATAATCATAATATATTTGTGGGGGCAAAGGGGACAAAGCGTGGGGTTGACTTGTCATATCACCTTCAAATTATTATTACTGGGCTACCCCCTCTCCCTCTCTCGACGCATCTAAGAAGAATAAATGGGTTAGCCTTGCAATAACAAAAATGTTATTCTTACTATTTATAAAGAGCTACATGCGTTGATATGTCATATTTTCATTAGAAATATGATATAAGTGATGATATAATTAAATAATAAGTGTAGCATTACTCTTACAATAATTAAGGAGAATGAAGAGTTTTAAACTTGGGACGCAACGTATAGGTACAAGAAACTCAACCCCTATTCACCCGGATATGGTACCATATGCAAATGACCTCTTTTTGAAATTCCTAGCAAATTGGGATGTAACTACATTGACGGAGCGAATGTGCTTTCTTTAGGCTCTGAATTTATATCTCTCGTTTCCTAATTTAGATTAGGGTGAACTAAAACTTCGTAATGAAAAAAAACAAATACAAGATAGAAGCATAAATTACAAAAACTAAGAACTAGATAGTTTTCTTTCTTAATTTTAAGAAAGGGAAGGCAAAAGCTAAGATACTGCATGTTGTAGGTGTGATTTGTTTTGGGGGTAATACAACAGGAGTACTAAACAGCCCCTCTGAAAAGACAAGATACAATCTAATTTGGGAAAGATTCTTGGGTAGGGGAATCGAAGTGGGGTGAGTGTGAGAAGGATAGTGAGACCAGAGTAGGGTATGTGTGGGCCTCAAAATCAAGAGAAGTGGGGTATGTGGTGTTTAATGTGTCTTGGGCCGGAGGAATTACATGGTCCGGGTTCTGGACCATAGAATTTCTCCTAATTTAGAGAGGCTAAACAAATGACTCTCTATATTGTTTTGCGGAAGTGTCTTATGACCGTTGTTAAGTAACTTTTTTAGTACAAACGATATTCTATGTTAATACAATAATTTGAACCGGAGAGTTGTGGTTATCTTCAGTACTTGACTAGTTGATTTAGTCACAATCCAGTCCAGCCCACCCTTAATCCAGTCCGCACAAAGCAAACTTAAAACTTTATTTTTTGAGTATCAACACCAAGTTCTAACTTCCAACCACAAGTACTTTCTCAACTCTCTAAATTCCGCCCACCAAGCAACCCGAAAACGAAATCAAACTCGAAAAAAAGTGTAATTTGTGGTGTAATGGGGCCCTAAGTCCAAGTTAAGTAAGAACCGCAACCAATTACCAGGAAAATGACAACTACAACCAAAACCACACTGCCAAAGGAACTTGAATCATCCAACCCACTTAACCACAAAGAAGCAGTTGTGCATCACATAAGTTGATTTTCAATGCTACACTGAGACACAGTTAACAGCAACAAACAAGGCTATGGTTGATAATTAATCAGTCTCGGAACTTTACAAAAACGGAATATGTAGTTGCACTTGCCTCTAGCAACCGCATTCAATTTCATTTCCATCAACAACATGGCTGTTCTTACTACTGCTCCCTGCACTCCCATCCGCAGCTCTTTTAACCATAACAATAGCCAAGTGTAGCCGAGGGAGGGTTCCTGAATAACCCACACTAAGTGTCAATAAGTATCGTGGTATCATGGTACAGGCAATCTACACAGTCAGAATAAAACTTGTATTGGCAAAGTTCTGTTGGTGCGTTTCAGACGATTGCCCAAAACTTCTTCCTACAAATTAACACAGTTTCAGGTTTCTTCTCTATGTTTTCCAGTGTATGCGATTCAACCTCCCATAGAAATTTTGGAGCAAGATCCCGGATCCTTGCTGTAATGGTTTCCGCATCCCTAATGATAATGAATCCCTGCACAATAACTCAGTATAAGTCTGAATCATAAGAAACTTCGAACATAAAGGAGTGGCAAGAAATCTCTTCGTGGCTTGATAGAGAAAAGGGGTTCTACTTAACAACATGAAAATGATCTAAAATGTTGTATAACATGACAAAAGCTAGAGTAAATATTTCATGTATAGAAATAATGAACTCCCGATATAGGTAGGATAATGGCACTAGGTCCTTATCTATTTAAAATAGTGCAGGAAGAAATAACTAAAGATATATAAGCGGACATCACATGAAGTTTGTTGTTTGCTGATGACAAAGTTTATTGGACACATCTGATAAAGCACTTGTCACAAAACGGAAAACATGAAGTAATGCATTAGGATGAAGGGGCATAAGTATTAGGAGAACAAATAATATGGGGAGTGCAAATTTAACAATGACACCAAACATGATAAACAAGGGCAGGTGTGAATTTATGTCCGACTCCATATGCATGTAACAAGGGAAGGAAGAAGATGACAATGATGATGACAAAAGTTGGAATTGAAACCTAGTATGTGAAATGTAATTATATTGCTAGCCATGACTATAGAAAATTTGTTTTCCTTTCTTCTTCTCTTCCTTGATATTCTTTAACTTTATGTTTCTTAAACTCCACACAAAGAAAAATAAGAGATAACATTAAATCGGAATTATTACCTGAGGTCTTATCATCCTGTCCATCTCTAGAAGGATATCCGCCAATACGCAACCTTGTCGCCCCAAGTTCTTATAATGAGAGAAGAGGTGGTTGGCATGTAACAGATCATAGGTACGTGGATAAGTGGAAAATGGTTCGCACCTACATTAAGCATGGATTAGATGGCCAATACTAATTCTTGTTTTGCGCGGGGGAGGATTCTTTTAGTAGGACAAAATTTGAGCAGAATATTCCGCATTTAGCTACACTTTGTGCACAACATTTGGAATCTAGCTGCAAAAGGTAATAGAAAAAGAACTTACCAATCATGGAAAGCACCAATCAGACCACGATTGTAAATGGCAGACAATGTATTGCTCATGCTTGCAGGAACTATATTCATCACCCATGTAGGCGAATCATTTAAAGCCGCAGCAAATCCACCACAAAATGCATTCATGTCCATGACATTTCGTATTTCTGTCTTATTGACATTCAGCAACCTCCAGTAACGCTGAACTTGATCTTGCCAAAAGGCAGTCTCTAAAGAAAATACCTCTTGAGTAACACCTGTTATAAACATATGACATATTGATGGAATCAGACTGGATAACTTTGTTTTCTAAACAGTAAAAAAAAAATAATAATAATAAACCAAAAGTGGTACGCTAGCAATCCCTCGCATGTAACTAACTAAATAGATAAAGGTCATTGAAGTAGTTTAATGATAATAGGCATCAAATTCAGCCTCACATATAACTAGAATGGTACCAAAAAACATCTTTACAACAACATGGGTTTAGGAAAAAAAATGAAAGAGAAACAGAAAGGCTTGTCAAATAAATAAAGAAAAGGGACAAACCTTTTCTGCTAAGATTCTCTGAGTATACTGAAAGGCGCTCAGGTCTAGAAGGAAGTTTTGGAGAATCTGATTGTGCACCCCTGACTTGTATACAATTCCTCAGCTGTGTATTCCATGATGACTTGGAATCATCCCCAGCATCACATAAATCTACAAGCTTCTGTTCAGAATTGTGCTGGAGGCATGACAGATCATCTTGTTTAATCCAGATCGCAGTCTGAACTTTTCGAGCAATGAGTTTCCAGCACATTGCTGAAGTCAGATTCATTAACTTCTCCCAAATTATAGGATAATCTTTATCCTTCCTATAAGCAGGTGGAGCTGAATAGACAAAGTACCCATTAGAGCGCAGAAGGCGATTCACTTCTTTTAGCAAAATGCCATCTGCACAAAACAAATTACAACAAACACACACAATAAGAAAACTCCATGAAGATACAAAATAAAAATAAAAATATACTAATAGGATTAACATTGTAAGCTTATAAACCCATTAATGGTCAAATTGGCCTCACCAAATCTAGCATATTGCTTCATTATACCTTTCAACCCATCTAAAAAAACATTATCTAGTTCAGTGTTTAAACCAATGAATATCCATTTACTGAAGCCACCTCATATTGATAAGGAGTGGAGACTGAGATGTCAATGGTTTTTGGTGTCCGTATGAACTCTTCCAAATTTTTTTTATCAGTTTTTGGGTGGTTATAGTTCCTTGTTAATTCAAGATTTTTTTATAAGACCTCGATGATTCGAGATCAAATCAGCAGGCTCCAAAACTCAAAAGAACAGATTCTGTAGAAGAGATCTAGCAATATAACCTATGGACAACAACTAAAACACCAATATAAACAAAGTTTAAGATAGAAAAATACCATTTTCATGCCAATCAACTCGACACCTAGAACAATGAACCATCTCAAAAGAGCTAGAGGGATATGGCATTTGTTTTGTTGCTATAGCAGAAATCATTGCACCAATGCCTCTCTCTAAAGCAAATTGAATTTGATTCTCATGACCATCCTTTGGAGCAAAGGACATTGTTTGTATATCCAAGGCAAGAAGAAAAGCAGAAAAGCTGGCAACCCCACAACCGACATCCAAGACTTGACTAACTCCTGCAGAACGTAGATCACCGGTTCCATTTGTTATCATATCTCCCAATCTGCACAATCCGGTAAAGTTAATTAAGAGATAATCATATGCCTAATTGTCATAAATACTAATTCTAGTGTCCAGGAAATGAAAGACATCAAAAGCAAAAGAAGGTAAATATAATGATTACAGATACCTTTGAATGTACTCGGGTGCACCGTGCTTAAAATGAGTACCACCACCAGGGAACCACCAGAATTGATCCTTTGGATGCACCCAATTTTGTCCTCCTTTGACTTCAGCAAGATGTGTATGATTCACATTGCTTCGCCACACATAATCCCTGCTGGTTGGCCATCTTATTGGTTTCTTATAATCTTTTGGTGGTGGAACCAAGCAAAAAAAGCGCTTTTCAATGGGAGGGCAGTGCCTCTCTAGTTCTTCTCTTCTATTGGTGTCCAAGCTTGGAAGCAAAGTCTTTACATAAGCAACATCATGGCAGGGAATGTACTCATTTAAATTCAATGGGCATACATTGATACCCGTCTCTGGGATCAACGGTGGTGTTTTTCTGTAAGTCAGAGCAATTTTATTTGTAAATGTTGAAGTACCTGCAACACCATTTATCACAAGTAGATTAAATTCCAAAAACCAATAGCATACAGAAACAAATATTTTTAGTTTACAACTAGAAGCTATCTTTGAAATTACATTGCAAACAATATTTGAGCTTTCTAGAAATTAAAAGCGATGCCTAGATTCCCTTTCTCTGTTTCTCAGGTATTCCCGATCTATTTTTAAAGATTAAAAAAAAACGGCAGTACCACTGAGCGTCCCAATCAAATATCTTCACAATAAATTTGGGAAATTGGCTATAAAATGATCCGAAACCAAACCCCAATTGTTGAACTGAACAAATTTAAACATCGACGACACAGCAAAACTTGACACGCTGTAACATTTTGTTCACTTCCCATCTAGATCATTAACTTTGAAATCCAAATTAAACATGCTGTAACATTGTGTACATCAATTTGCAGAAAACATAAATAGAAAACAAAAAATGAACAGTCTATAAATAGATGGTAAAAATAAATGACACATTTACTAAGAATCGCCACAAATATTTGATTCAAGCTAACCTTTTTATCCCCCAAACAAAAATTTCAAATACAATGCATTCTTAAATCTGACTTGGTCTGCAAAACAAGTTCATATATGTGTGTGTGTGTACACACAGAGAGAGAGAGAGAGAGAACAAACCAGGGGATGGAGGAGAACTAGAGGAGCTTAGCTGAGATGCATAAATGGTAGCATTGTTGGCATAGAGAGTTCCAGCATAGAAGCAACCAACCATCAGCAGCAGACCCACCATTATCATCTGCCCCAATTTCCATTCAAACGCCTGCCCACCTCCCATTTCCTCAATTCCCCAACTGGGTCACTCCCAATTTCCCACCAACCAAACAGATCCACTGAGAATTTCAGGATGTGAAAGAAAGAGAAGAGAGAGAAGAGAGAGACAGAGAGGATGAAGGTGGAGATATCTGCTTCTTGTATATTGTAGAAGTCCAAACAGATTCTTTCCCAGAAAAAAAAAATGTCCAAACGGATTGACCTCACGTGGTAAGTCTTCACGACGCACGTGACCGTGGTTAAGAATTAAATGGAGAAATTCCTAAATTGATTTGATTTTTGTATTTTTAACGATGAATTAGGGATACTTTTATACTTACAAATCCAGATGGTTGAGAATTATAACTAATAACTCTCACTTAACCAATTGGCAACAAGATTAAATTTTTTTTTCTTAATTAATCTACAACTGAAAATGTCTTAACAAATATTTGAACTTGGTAACTACCTTCATTATAATTAGTAACTTTTTACTTAAACACATTAACAAATCTTTCAACTATCGAACTAGTATAGTTACCCTACCGAAAAATCGCACTTTGCTAAGTTTTTTGTCTCACTTTCATGCCTAAATTTTGATTTTTATGTCACTTTCATACATCAATTAGCACGTCTGTTAAGTCATACGTTAACTGATAACGTGGCATATCTTTGAACCATCAAACTTGCATGTGAAGTAAAATATTAAATAATAATTAACTAATGAAATTTAAAAAAAAATCCACCTTTTCCTCTTATCTTCCCCCAACCCTAATTCCTTCTTGAGAAATTAGCTAAGGGACTTCAAACTTTAGTTGCTGAAATGGAAAGAAAGACGCTCTATCTAGATATTCCTTAATGTCTCGGCTACTCATGGAATGTGAGAATCAAATGAATAAGCATTTGCCTCTCTATTTTTTATTGACAAAAATAGATTCATCATTTCATTCCAATTGATTTAAGTACGGGAGAAGAGAACTAATGTATTGTCCCAGTATTTAGATTGAAATACCATAAATGATATTTTTCGTAGAAATAGGAATACACAAGTGACTTGGGTGAAAGGATGGAAATGTTTAAAGTACCTTGTGTAAATATAGTAGGGTGAATTACCAATTTAGTCCTTGAATTATTACTTGAGTGAAAGTTAGGTCCCTAAACTATTTTTTCATAAAATCAGCCATTGAATTTTAAAAATCTACCAATTACATCCCTAATATTAGATTCAAAACTAGAATATTCAATTTTCCTTCAATTTAAGTCACGTTACTTGCATGTGATACATGATAAGCTCATATTTATATATCTTTTACATCAAATTCTCTTGTCTTTTCTTAGTTATTTCCTCATATTTTTGTGCTATTTACTTTGTTTTTGTGTTTTATAGAATTTATCTAGCTAAGAAAATAAAATTAGCACAAGTAAGATTTTAAGTGACAAAATTCGTAAAAATTATCTTGCTCACTTATTTGGTTTTTGTAGCTTTAGAAAAAAATAAAATAACACAAAGCTGCCTTTTGCAGCTGGCAGACACGGGTTGAGTGGAATCCAAAAGGAAGTGGAGAGGATGGCAGACACGGCTGAAATAATAAAAAGAAAGAAGCTTGGCAGCGTGGACATCCTTTGGAATTGTTAAGTAAGCTTAAACAGGAGGGCAGCAAGTTCTTGGAAAGCAGTTCATCTATAGATGCGTTAATGGCCTGGAGATATTATTTAATGCTTTGCAAAAATCAAAGTGCATAGAAAAAATGGCTTTTGACTTAAGTCTTGCAAGGGGTCTTGATTATTATACGGGAGTAATATGTGAAGTTGCTTTTAGGAAGAAAGAAAAAGGCAGCTAGTACCAGGCAGAAAGAAAGAATAAGGAAGCACGGGAAGAAATAATTAGTGGGAGTGCATGATGGAAAAAGAAGAATAAGTGGGGGGAGCTGGCAAGAAAAGAAAGAGGAAGGCAGGTGCGTACTGACAAGGAGCCCGCGGAAACTGGCGAGCTGGCAGAGAGCAGTGAAGGCAGCGTGAAGGCAGCCAGACAGAGAAGAAAAAGGAATAAAACGCTACCTTTGGCAGCGTGAGTTGGGCGCGCGGGGGGAGGTCAGATAGGAGCACAAGCCTGGGGGAGCTGCCTTAGGCAGCGAGAAAGAAGAAAGAGGGACGTGAGTGAGATAGCGACAGAAGGAGAAAAACGCGGGAGTGCAGCTTGAGGGAGACTGCTGCATTGGGCAGCGCGAGAGCCACTGGCGCGCGCAGAAGTGCTGGGACAGAGGACGAAGGCAGCAAGCTGCCTTGCGGGGGAACTCAGAGAAAAACGCCGAAGCAGCAGAGCACAGAGAGCACGGCTTCAATCTATTTTCTTGGTTTTATCTTCTTAAACTTATGTTTTATTTTTGGTTTAATTTGATAATAATGTGTAACTAATTTTTAGTAGTTAGGGGCTGCTTTGAAGCCCCGAATATGATTGTAAGTTTGTTGTGATATTTTGTTTGAATGACTTTTATGGAAGGATGAAAATTGTTTCACTACTTATCTCATTGATAAATTCTTTATGTGTTTCTATGGATGCATACATAGTGAGCATATCTAGGATTTTAATGCTATGAACATATGTCTGCCTGCCCTTGTTGAATGAGGACCTACATATGTTCTACAGTAGCACTTGTTAATTGTGGTTAACATGTGAAGCGATTTCTAGGATAAGTGAGACAACACCAGTACTTACGATGCCTTGTGATGTCTCAAACTCTTTTTATTCTTAATGATTTCTACTTGTTAAATCTATGAACACACCATTCTAGATTGCATGCTAGGAACTAAGTTAAGTTGAAAACACCATTCTCTTAACATACCACGTAAGAAAGAGTAATAAGTTGTGTTCTAACATTGAGCCAACTTGAGCATCTTCATCCGAAAATAAAAGGGATTTGAATGAAACGTAACATACTTGCATGATTATTTGATGGTGGATAGCATGTCCCCTAACTCATTTTCTTAACTTGTGAATTAAAATCTATTGGTTTTATTTAAAATCGGTTTATGTACTGTTTTTGTACGATTTAATTTAAATAGCAAATCAACTCCAAAAATCCCAAAAATTTGTGTGAACATAGCTCAGTGTGTCTAGTTTGTGTGTATAAAATTTCGTTGCATTTGGATAAGTTTAAGTTAGTCTAATAATTTTTGTTCGGTGGCTGGTCAGTGGAGACAGCCACCCCGTTTTTGTGACATTTTAAGTATTTGGATAAAACAATCTTCTGCGGGAAAGACCCTTATTTTCATATGCTACAATCGACAAATTTTAGTGTTAATAAGGAAAATCAATAGGATTATTGTGTGCTACTTTGTGGTGCGTAAATAATTGCTATCAAATTTTTGGCGCCGTTGCCGGGGATTGTTATTTCTGATTGCTTATATTTTATTTTTATTATTTTTATTTTTATTTTTAGTGTTATTTATTTTTATTATTTTCTATTTCTTGTCTATTTTAGTGTTTTTGGTTTTGGGTTTATTTCAGGTACTTTTTGTAATATATGCAGACGCAAAGGTCCAAGAGAAGTAAGACATGGATTTTGCTAGCATTCAAGCTCAATTGGCAAATCTTACTTCCAAATTGTCACAATATGCCGAAAGGACCACAATGCAAAGTGCCTCTACATTTGATGTGCCCTATGGGCAAGGATATCAAGGTCTTCAATTTTCTGCAAATGAAGATGTTTGGGGATATCAAGGCCATAACCAATCAAGGGGCAACATGTTTTCCAACGCTTGCAATTCAGATTGGAGAGGTAATTCAGATTATATGTGGGATGAACCTCAACAATTTCAACAAGGTGGATATTGGCAGCAAGACGAGTTCTATTCAAGACCTATGCAGCCACCACAACATCCCCCACAACAATTCCAATCAAATCAAAGTATGCCCATGAATTATAATGAAGTTCTTGAAGGACTAATTTCTTTGACGCAGGGTTCACAAAACGAAGAACAATTGCAGCCATCAGAGGAGTTCTATCAGTGGCCATATGAACCATTTCACCCTCAACAACAACAAGCTCCAAGTAAGTCTCTTGAGGATTTAATTGCTTCTTTAGCTAACTCTACTCAATCTCATCAACAGAAAACAGACAAAGCAATTGAAAACCTTGAGCGCCAAATGAGTCAGTTAGCAAGTTTGATGGGGCAACAACACCAACCAGGAAGGTTACCTAGCCAAATTGTGGCAAATCCAAATTCGGAGCAGTTAAATGCTATGACTTTAAGGAGTGAAAAAGAAATTCTGGAAGCCATTCCAAAGGTGCAAAGTGATATCCCAATTCTTGGTGCACCAAATCTTGTTCCCGATGATGTTGAAACATTCAAAGAGACTTGTACACCAAGAAGAACTATTCAAGAAAAGGAAGTGGCCGGAGAATATGTTGAATGCATCAAAGAGGATGTAGTTGAGACAACCAATGCCAAAGAAGTTGAGTTTGATAACAAGGGCCATGTCACAATCATCACATGCAATCTGGCTAAGTGCAAAGTCCCTGAAACTTTCAAGGATGTGGTGTTTGTCATTGAGTTTGCGTCGGAAAAAGAAAGTAAGCCATCTTCTCCAATTTTAATTTTAATTTATACTAACATATTTCTGATTTTGATGATTCAGGCACCCAATCTTGAATTTAGACCATTGTCGGATCATTTCAAGTACCACCGTCCGTTCAAGGATAAATCCTTGCATTTGAATAAAGAAGGGAGGCCTAGGAATCACCCACAATCAGATTTGCATTCCTAATCCCTTCTCTTTACTGCTTTCATTTTGTTTTGTTTATTTAGTTGTGATTTTTGTTTGGGAGATTAAACATCGTCTTTTTACTTTGATTTACTTATTTTACATTGATATTTAAAAAAAAAAAAGATAATAATAATAATAATAATAATAATAATAATAATAATACTTATTTTACATTAATAAACATACATGAATATTAAAAAAAAAAAAAAATTAATTAATTAAAACAAAAAAACAAAAAACAAAAAACAAAAAAAAACAAAAAAACTTATATTTATATATATAATTAAATAAACTTAAAAGCATAAATATTTTACAATAAAGTAAACTAATAGCTTTCATTGGTCGTTGGTAGGTGGTGCCTCGGAGGTCGTCGGAGCCCCTGAAAGACGAAGCGCCAGAGCTGGATCATTCGGAGCCTCAATACTTGGTGCTGCTCCCGAGGACGAAGGCAACACAAACCTCGGGAGTAACGTCATAAACCGTTGATGATCACTCTGAATCCGCACTTCGGACTCCTGCAGCTGATCAAGCTTCCTCTTCATGCTTGTTGAGTAATTGGTTGCAAGCATGTGCAAATCCCTGTTCTCATGCCTAAGCACTCTGACCTCCTGCCGAAGGCTAGCCACTTCAGCCATTAACGACTCCACCTGACGAGTTCGTGCAAGAAGGCGTTGGCCCATGTTTGATACTGAGCCTGTGCATCGGACGCTGTAAGCCAAAGAGTCCTGGACAGCTAGTTCGTCGGACCGCCTGGAAAGTATCCTAGTGTCTCTAGGAGTGAGCAGATTTCTGGCCACCACCGATGCGGTTGTTTCGTTCATCATCATGGAATCCCCAACTGTAAGAGGACCATTTGGGGATATGAAGGACGGCTGCCAAATGTTGGTTGGAGAAGACATATCACTATCTTCCCCAACATTCAAGTTAAGGCGACGGTCAGAGGGGCAAGACATATTTGAAGGTGTTGAGAATGAAGAGTTGGACTGATCAAGATTGAAAGAAAATGCAAGAAGGAGTGTTTACAGGAGGGAACGTTTACCAGATGGAGTGTTTACAGGGGGAGCTTAAGTGTGTTGTGGAACAAAAATGAGCGTTCTTATAAGAAGAAGAAATCGTTGAGGCATCACTCAGCAGTCGAAGAGGCGTCCTCTCGCAAATCGAAGAGCCGGGTTCCTTTCTCAAAAGTCGGACTCCGTCTCAAAAGTCGGTTCCTTTCTCAAAAGTCGGACGCCGTTCTCAAAAGTCGGGCGTCTTTCTCAAAAGCCGGAGCGGTCAGGAATCACGAGGCGAAAAGCTTTTCCAGTTTTGTCGTCACTCGTCACGCGCGCTGTCAGCTTTGCGCAAATTACGGGTTGCTTTTTCAGAAAGCGCGTCACCTGTACTGTTCATCCATCCACAGGCTGCCGACAGGGGTAAAGGAATAGTTTCGGTTATGAAGAAAAGTTCTATAAACGTCTACCTTCGCCTTCAACAGCAAAGGCACACTCTCAACACTTCTTCATCTCCGAAATTTTTCATCTCCCAAAATGCCTTTCCGACAAACCCTCTCGAGTTTCTCTGTGTTTCTCATTCCCTGGGATACCTTTGCAAATAAGTCATCTAGAGCTAGAGTATTTCATATCATGAAGGTTGAAAGCAAGAGTATCTCATATCACGCTTTCTCCCTGTCCTTTTCCTTGTCCTTGTGATAAGGAGAAAGCGGGCAATCAGCCAGCACTCGGTGTCAATCTTCCAATCTAAGAACCGACTGCCTGGAAATCCTTCCTGATTGCTTACCTAGCATTGCTTACCTAGCATTGCTCTCGAGTGCTCTTCTTCAACCACTGATGTACTTCCGAAGAAGTCGCCACATCTGCCTGGAGAACAGCCAAGGCAAGTGAAAATGTTACTTGAAGCATGTGGAGACAAGGTGCTGCTTCATCTTCAAGATCAAGTCTCATTTTCCTTGCTAAGAAGTTCCCCAGCCCAGTTCAAGCATACACCTGTGGAACGATACTTCTTCAAAAGCAAAAGTATCCCATATCATCAGAGTCAGAGGCAAAGATTTCTCATGGCATGCTTTTCCTTTACCCTTGCTCTTGGCTACGAGTCAAGGTGAAAGAAAGGCAATCGGTCGGCACTTGGACAGATTGAACAAAGAAGCAGACCACCACCTATTCCTCGTGCCTACCTGCCATGCAGAAGAACAAAAAGAGAAGAATGTAGCCTGCAGACTCAATCAACCCGGCAGAAGGAGTCCGAGTTGAAATCAAGAGCTCGAGAAGCTTCAACACCACCACCAATCAAGTCTCATTTTCCTTGCTAAGAAGTTCCGAGGCCAGTTCAAGTTCAAAGCTGTGGAAAGTCACCAAACAGGACCAATGTTCTTTTATTAGTTTTATTCATCATCTTTTATTTTCATTTTCAATTTTTCGTTTGTTTTTTTTTTTTTTTACATTTTCTTGCGTGCTTAACTTAATTATTTCTTTTCTTTGCAGGAACTTTTGGTTATTTCCACCCTTGAAGTTGATTGCAGAATTTTAGCTTGGGGGTCATCGCTTGATTTTTTCTGCAAATTAGGGAAGTTTTCAGTCCTATTGCTTTATTTCGTTTCTTTATATTTATCTACTTTATTTTTATTTGTTATTTGCATTTTATTATATTTTCTGACATTGGGGACAATGTCTAGTTTAAGTGTGGGGGTAAAGAGTATAAAAATGACCAAATTGAAAATTTTTGTACCTTCGACTTTGAACTGGTTTCATTTGTTTCCATGTTATTGCTTTGTGTTTTCTTAATTAAGTTGTTGTTTTAAAAATAAAAAAAAATAAAAAATCGGAAAATTTAAAAAAAAAATCCAAAAATATTTCCTTGTTTTCCTTATTGTTTTGAATTAGATTTTCTGTTAGTTTCCCGACCCAATGATATAATTGGATCAAATTTGAATCATGATTATCAAGAACTTAGTTAACATGTGTTTTGTGAAATTCCTAATTCCCTTGTTAGTTTTGTACATGTTTGATCATCTTTGAAAAACCAAATGCACATAGCCTTGTTGATGTGAAACTAAAGCATGATTTAAAGCTTCATATGTGAATTTAGTGACCATATACATCCTATGTGAGTTTTTGAGCCTATTGAAAGTGTGTGCATTTTTCATACACTCCTATTCTTTCATGTGTGATGAACTTATGTGAGATACTTCTCTAGAACTTGCATAACGATCTTTCGAAATTTTTGTCATTGATTGCATGAACTTGAAAATGATAGAGGCATTAGGTTTACCACCATGGCCCAAATAACCTTGTTTCCCAAAGAAAAATGATATCATTAGATCGCCAATTTGAGCCGTATTTGTGAGCCTTTTATTTCTTATCACCAGATATGTCTACCCTTATGCCTGAAATATTTTTTTTCCCTTACCCTTTCCAAGCGAGCTAGTGAGCAATGTGAGATTGTCTTATGAGAAATGTTTGTGAAGTACTTTGAAGGTGTTTGGCAAAAGAATAAGTGTGAGGGTTTTTCATATTTGTTTCTGGTTTAAAAAAAAAAAAAAAAAAAATCAAGAAAGAAAGAAAGAAAGAAAGTTTGTTTACGAAGAAAATAAAAAGTGTTTAAAGTTTCAGTTTAAGTTTGTGGTTGGAGGTGACTGGAAGAATAGCTGGAAAGCTTGAGTTCTTATAAATCTAAACAAAAGAATTGCTTGCAATGTAGCTTGGAACTTGTGTTTACCTATTCTTTCGTTTCAATAACCCTCGCCCTAAACCTCATTACATCCAATAAAAGTCCTCTTGATTTAAGTTTTGCAATTATGATTGTGGAGATAAGATCTTTATGCAAGCTTATGGTAGAACTTTCACATTTGATTCTTTGAGCGAAACACATTAAAACTAAACACATGTGTGATTGAGTGCATATCCCGTGAGAATGTCGCTAGTTTGCATATGGTGATTTTAAAATAAAAATTTGAAATTGCATTAGCATGGCTATCTCACACACTACACTTCAAGGATGTTTCAAAGATTACTGCTAATATTTGAATAAGGAAAATGAACTTGGATTAGCTTGTTTGGTGTTAGCTATGGTTCTTGCTGATTTGTGTTCTCGAATGAAGTTCTATGAGGGTCACATAGGAGGAAGCTAATAATTTTCATGTTATTACTTTTTCTGTTTTCTCTGTTTTGCTCGAGGACTAGCAAAAGCTAAGTGTGGGGGTATTTGATAAGCTCATATTTATATATCTTTTACATCAAATTCTCTTGTCTTTTCTTAGTTATTTCCTCATATTTTTGTGCTATTTACTTTGTTTTTGTGTTTTATAGAATTTATCTAGCTAAGAAAATAAAATTAGCACAAGTAAGATTTTAAGTGACAAAATTCGTAAAAATTATCTTGCTCACTTATTTGGTTTTTGTAGCTTTAGAAAAAAATAAAATAACACAAAGCTGCCTTTTGCAGCTGGCAGACACGGGTTGAGTGGAATCCAAAAGGAAGTGGAGAGGATGGCAGACACGGCTGAAATAATAAAAAGAAAGAAGCTTGGCAGCGTGGACATCCTTTGGAATTGTTAAGTAAGCTTAAACAGGAGGGCAGCAAGTTCTTGGAAAGCAGTTCATCTATAGATGCGTTAATGGCCTGGAGATATTATTTAATGCTTTGCAAAAATCAAAGTGCATAGAAAAAATGGCTTTTGACTTAAGTCTTGCAAGGGGTCTTGATTATTATACGGGAGTAATATGTGAAGTTGCTTTTAGGAAGAAAGAAAAAGGCAGCTAGTACCAGGCAGAAAGAAAGAATAAGGAAGCACGGGAAGAAATAATTAGTGGGAGTGCATGATGGAAAAAGAAGAATAAGTGGGGGGAGCTGGCAAGAAAAGAAAGAGGAAGGCAGGTGCGTACTGACAAGGAGCCCGCGGAAACTGGCGAGCTGGCAGAGAGCAGTGAAGGCAGCGTGAAGGCAGCCAGACAGAGAAGAAAAAGGAATAAAACGCTACCTTTGGCAGCGTGAGTTGGGCGCGCGGGGGGAGGTCAGATAGGAGCACAAGCCTGGGGGAGCTGCCTTAGGCAGCGAGAAAGAAGAAAGAGGGACGTGAGTGAGATAGCGACAGAAGGAGAAAAACGCGGGAGTGCAGCTTGAGGGAGACTGCTGCATTGGGCAGCGCGAGAGCCACTGGCGCGCGCAGAAGTGCTGGGACAGAGGACGAAGGCAGCAAGCTGCCTTGCGGGGGAACTCAGAGAAAAACGCCGAAGCAGCAGAGCACAGAGAGCACGGCTTCAATCTATTTTCTTGGTTTTATCTTCTTAAACTTATGTTTTATTTTTGGTTTAATTTGATAATAATGTGTAACTAATTTTTAGTAGTTAGGGGCTGCTTTGAAGCCCCGAATATGATTGTAAGTTTGTTGTGATATTTTGTTTGAATGACTTTTATGGAAGGATGAAAATTGTTTCACTACTTATCTCATTGATAAATTCTTTATGTGTTTCTATGGATGCATACATAGTGAGCATATCTAGGATTTTAATGCTATGAACATATGTCTGCCTGCCCTTGTTGAATGAGGACCTACATATGTTCTACAGTAGCACTTGTTAATTGTGGTTAACATGTGAAGCGATTTCTAGGATAAGTGAGACAACACCAGTACTTACGATGCCTTGTGATGTCTCAAACTCTTTTTATTCTTAATGATTTCTACTTGTTAAATCTATGAACACACCATTCTAGATTGCATGCTAGGAACTAAGTTAAGTTGAAAACACCATTCTCTTAACATACCACGTAAGAAAGAGTAATAAGTTGTGTTCTAACATTGAGCCAACTTGAGCATCTTCATCCGGAAATAAAAGGGATTTGAATGAAACGTAACATACTTGCATGATTATTTGATGGTGGATAGCATGTCCCCTAACTCATTTTCTTAACTTGTGAATTAAAATCTATTGGTTTTATTTAAAATCGGTTTATGTACTGTTTTTGTACGATTTAATTTAAATAGCAAATCAACTCCAAAAATCCCAAAAATTTGTGTGAACATAGCTCAGTGTGTCTAGTTTGTGTGTATAAAATGTCGTTGCATTTGGATAAGTTTAAGTTAGTCTAATAATTTTTGTTCGGTGGCTGGTCAGTGGAGACAGCCACCCCGTTTTTGTGACATTTTAAGTATTTGGATAAAACAATCTTCTGCGGGAAAGACCCTTATTTTCATATGCTACAATCGACAAATTTTAGTGTTAATAAGGAAAATCAATAGGATTATTGTGTGCTACTTTGTGGTGCGTAAATAATTGCTATCAATACACATTGGAGGGTAGATTGGTAATTTTTCATAAAGAAATAGCGTATGGAGTTAACTTTAGAGGGTAAATTAGATGTTAGATTCATAACATGTATGAATTGTTAAGGGTTTAAAGGCGAGAAAATGACGGTATTGCACTCTAAAGTGCGTCAAGTGCCTTAAGTTGACAAAAAATTGGAAAAATTAGTTGTGAATATAATAGTTGAGATGAAATTAGCAATTATAATTGAATTTAAGGACTTTTTTTACTAAAAAAATAATTCAGGAACCTAATTTTCACTGAGGTGATAATTCAAGGACTAAATTGACACTTCAACCAATATAGTATAAAGAAGTGTAGATATTGTTGATACGATGTCTATAGTATCAAGATAGTGAAGATATTGCTGATATGATGTCCATATTGACAGTCATTTATAGATATAATATCGTAGATATTTTGAGTATATCGTCTATATGTTCAAAATAACATTGCGGGCATATATATATATATATATGAGTACAAATCTAATTTGGTATCGAATTCACCATCTATGAGTTCAATTAGATATTTTTATCGGTACATCCGATCAACAAAAAAAGGTAGGAAATTGAAACAAAAAAACACGCTTGCTCACTCATAAATTAAAGATTTTTTTACGCTTTCACTGACTAATACTAACAGGATAATAGAGATTTTCGATAGAAAGACAATTAGCAAGAAGGTATCATTGATGCACCTTTAGTTTAGCAGACACTTTAGTGCTCTGGCGGCTCAGCACGAAGGTGCTTAGGAGACGCTACAGGGTCTTTCAATGCATTCTCGTCAAAGAGCCTCGCTTCCCATAAAGTAGTTCTTTACTTACCGTTCATGTGCCACAATTGTACCCCATTTACTCAATGCAAACGCGGAAAAAGGTAGTTTACTTGCTCTTATGCAGCTAAGCAAGAAAGTCGATGAAACTGAAACAAAGCATAGAGTACAAAGATGTATTTACATTAAGGGGAGGGCATATATATTTCTTAAACTATCTACATAAACCATATTTTGTACACCATATCAGTCACCACAAAAAATATTCCCTTAAAAATATTAGCCTTTAAAAATAGGAAGAATTGTCCAAATTAACAAAAGGAGAAATTAGGTTCCCATTCCTTTTTTTTCAACTTCATTGATTGAAACCTTATTCCTTTTCAATTTTTCATCAAGGTCCCTCGGTTTTAATAAACGTCATTAATTATTTCAATAATTAAATATTTTACATGTCAAGATAATTAAATTTTATTTCCAAATATATTCATTTAGTGTTAGAAACGTTACATTTAATATATATATTTATATATATATATTTATGGCTTAATTTTGTATCATATATTTTTATTTTTACTTTGTACCCATTTTAATTTGCAACCTTTTTTTTTAATTGTACCAATTTTCTTTTCAATTTTAGTTTGTATACATATATTAATTTCTTTTTGTGTACATATTTTTCAAACTTTTATTTGTACTCATTTTTTTAACCATTTATTTGCACAAATAATTTACTAATAATGTACCCATTTGTCTTTAAAAATGTATCACTTTGTTATATATAAAATGTACCATTTTTTTTTGTAAGTACCCTATTTTATGTAAAATGTATCAGTTTTCTAATGTAAGACCTATTTATTTTTTTTAATCTAAAATGTACCAATTGTTCTTGTGACAACCCGTCCCAAATTTTATTATTTTATAAATTTTAAAATGTGGATTTACGAGAATACCCTAGTGGCGAGGGTATTGATTTTCGTTGACCGCTAGTTCATGATGCATATGAACTATTACCTTACTGTATTCCAAATGTATGTTGGTAAGGATTATTATTTATTATTTCTTTCATTTCATATTATTATTATTATTATTATTATTATTATTATAAGGCTGATTGTTAGAAAAATAGGAGGAGGGAAAAGGAAATAAGGGAAGAAAATGAAGGGGGAGGCTGCCTGATGGCAGCAGAGGAGATGGAGAGAAAGAAGATGGGCACTGCCCAATCGGAAATGAGAGAGGGAGGTGAGGAAACCAATCAGGAAGGGAGATCAGGAAGGGAAAGGACGGAAGTGAGAAGCACCAAACCATGCCCTTCATCCCTGTGACCCGTTCGACCCGAAAAGAACCCGGACCTCCTCGAGCCATTTCTGACGATATTCGCCATTATTCCCGACGAATCATAACTCTTCCACACCTGAAATCATCATCTAACCCTTCCCTCTTCAATTTCCAACCAAATTTAGAAGAAATTTGGTTGAAATTTTGTGAAGAACCATCGGTGGGGTGTGACGGGTTCGTGTGAGAAATCCTTAAATCTTGAAGCTAGTTCTTGCAATTAACACCACCAAAACACTTTCCTAGGGGCCAAGAACAATGCCCAAACATTGGTTGGGGCGGCGGAACACCGGAGGTGGAGGATCGAGGCCACCCAAATTCTAGGGTTCCAACGGGTTTTATCGAAATTGAAGCTTTTCTCGGCCAAATTGGCCTTGGTCACATGTATGAAAGTTGTTCTACTCATTGAGATCTTCAAATCTGCAAATTTTGGTAATTTTTAGAGATAGTTGATTTTTCCGATGAGTCGAGGCGGCCAACCGCCACCCACGGCGGCACGTGGCCAGAGGGCTGCCAATGCTATTTTTAGGCTATATTTGATGCCTTGAATTCAGTTTGGAGAATTGAATGACGTAGATTGATCGTTAGAACCAAAATTCTCTAAGATACGTTAATATGCCATTATATGAATCGATGATCCGACCGTTGGATCGTCATCAAACTTTAATAGGTTATTATTCATAATATTTGAGGAATATAGGATCTTACGGATTGGGAATCCAACGTACGGATCTTCTCAAATTGGATTTGTAAGTTCGTAAAATAAAATGTTAACCGCCATTTGGTTTTGGCAATTGGCGGAGATCCGACCGTTGGATCGTTCCGAAACTTTAGTATGTTATTCTAGAAGCATAATGTGGATCCTTGGAAGTTACGGATGAGAAATCTGATTTGTAGATCTTCTGGATCGAATTACGTAGACTCATGTGCGATGTAAGTTATGTATTGTATCAACGAGAATTCTGAGATATGGTTTGATAATTGGTCACAGGCGCCGATCGTTTGGGACGCCTCGATGTTTGTGCTAGGAAGTTGTAGCGCGGACTTCAGGTGAGTGGATCTTTCCTTGCTTATCATATTTTTCATGATTGATAATCCTATAAATGCTTTTAAATAAAACTGAGAAATTTATGCCATGACATATATATTTATATGTTATAAAATACTATGAGATGGTTGAGTTTAGATTTCATCGTCATATGTCCATATGCGTATTACTATAAATGATTATTGCGAACTACGAATGGCTTGATCCCTATTTAGGGTACGTAGGCAGTCTAACGAGATGTTAGATGCAACCATATAAGAAATGAGATTATATAATCGAGACAATAGCCTTGTTTAAGGAATTGAGAAATGTGAGGGATATTGGTGAAAAATGTGTGTTATAACTTTATGCTTTGGTGATTAATAGTTAGTGCACCGTATTATATAATTGGAAATACTATGAAATGTTTTTATTTTAGATTTCATCATGGCATATCCTTACTTATATTCCTTGCACATAATTATTGTGAACGCTCTGAAGTGCAAAGGTGAACGCAGGACACACATGTAAGTTCAGGTAAGTTTAGGTAAGTTCAAGTAAGCATACAGTATTAGTTGAATTGATGGGGTTATGATATGACTACATTTATGTTTAAAACAACTCTGACATTGTCGTACAGGTTGCAATAGTAAGCAACTCCGACATTGTCTTACGGGTTGCTTATGAGTCGTACATGTTGTATTAGATGCATTCAAAGCTCGTAAACCTGCACCCCGGTGTTAGTGCTCCTGCTCGTGGCCATGGCACAGTCCTTCACGTAATGTTCACCTCCCGCACCATACGCTCACCTTGAATTCAAGTTAGGTGCACATGCCTGTCGTACAGACCATTATAGGTGGTTCCGACTTGTAGGTGACTCTGAGCATACTCATTTACACCCAGTCTGGTCGTACAGACCACTTCTGTGGTTCCGACTCGTGTGCAGTCGTAGTGTCGTATAGGTCACTAGAGGTGACTCCGGTTTATGTGCTAGCAATGATTAATGAAATATGAGTACAGTCGTACAGGTCACTAGAGGTGACTCCGACTTATATGTTAGCCACGATTGATGAGATATGTGATGAGTATGTGATGAGCTAGCATATGTAATGAATAAGAGACGAGCTAGCATATGTGATGAGTTAGCACATGTAACGAATAAGAGATAAGCTAGCATATATGATGAGTATGTGATGAGCTAGCATATGTAATGAATAAGAGACGAGCTAACATATGTGATGAGCTAGCATATGTAATGAATAAGAGAAGAGCTAGTATATGTGATGGATATGTGATGAGCTAGCATATGTAATGAATATGTGACGAGCTAGCATATGTAATGAATTAGCATATGTGATGAGATATGGGTAAGTTGTACAGGTCACCCTAGGTGACTCCGACTTGCGTATTAGTATGAGTTATTAATCGCATGATTATTTGATATTATTGATGAAATGCTGTGTTGTGGTATATTATGAATTTTCTGGTAATTATATAGGTGTTATAGTGAAGGGTTATAATGTTTTGCATGGTTTCTATTAAAATTATACTTACAGGGCCACTCACCCTTGTCTTGTCTTCACCCTCCAGGTTTTATTAGCTGAGCTTTCTTATCGTCGAAGATTTGTGGCGATTCTTAGTATTGGAGATTATTTCGAGGGTACGATTCTTAATTCACTCTTCTGTACTTGCTTATGCTCTAACGTCACGTGTGAAGGGGGTTAATTCCCGCTCACTGGTGCACTCTGGTATTTAGGCACTCATAGGTTTAAATTTATTCACATTTTCTTTCACATCAGCACACTTTATGGCTTCGTCACCTTCAAGATGTCGGCCAACACAGCTCGATTCGGAGTCCTAGTGGACATTCTGGGTCGGGGTGTGTCAGTTCTTTTATATAAAATGTATCCAATTTTTTAAAACAAAATGTACCCATTTTTTTATATAAAACGTACCACCTTTTTTGTATAAAAGGTACCAACTTTTTGTGACACACCCCGATCCTAGAATCAAGGCGTGCTGGCCCTCACGTGAGCGTGACGTAACCATAAGTGCGGTGCGGAAGCAAAGATAAGAGAATTACGAAGGAATCAAAACCAACTACTAGCAATAATAACCAAATAGCATGCTAGAGTGAGTTAAAGTGTGAACACACACATAAACAGAGCTTAAGCACTAGGTGCAGTCAAGTAAGACTATAATCAAATTACAACACCCGCAGGTGAGTCTTACATGCAGGAAGTCTGTCAGAATGCCGAAGAAAAACCTCGTGAGCCACCAACTGCTAACTAGAACCTGGAGGGGCGCAAAACAAAATTGAGTGGGTCAGTAAAACGAAACTTTTCGAAAACCTTTCATTTAAAACATTTCTAACCCCTCACTGTAAAACATGTATACTTTCCCAGAAAATAGCATAATAGCATATAACTTTTCATAAATCTCAAATCATCAATCTTTCTTAAAAACCAGAAAATATGCCATATTATAAATGTCAAAACAAAATGAATGATGCATCAATGTAACAGGTGAAATAATGAATCAACCGGAGACCCTGCAGTTGGTCCTGTACGGTTAATTTTATAGCTCAACATCCAATCCAACCGGAGTCACCTCGGTGACCTGTACGGCACTACACTGCATATAAGTCGGAACTACCTGAAGCAGTCTGTACGACAAGAATGGTGAAATAATACGCTCTAGTGCTTCTCTCATCAATCATCTGCGCGCATAATCTAAAGTCACCTACTAGTCGGAACCACCTCTAATGGTCTGTACGACTAGCATGTCGGAACTCTCTCATGGTCTGTACGACATGTCGGAACCCTCTCATGGTCTGTACGACATACACCTACTTGGATCCAAGGTGAGCGTGCGGTGCGGGGTGAATAATATAAGCACTAACACCATGATTGCAGGTTATGAGCTATCAACATAATATACATCATCAATGATTCACATGAATAACATAAAACTCACCAGATACTCACTTGTGCGTCCACAACACCAATACACACATATATATGCATAAATTATCAATTCATATAACTCATTGAAGGAAATTTTGTGAAAAACATGTTTATTTGAGCAACATCAATAGCATGCAATTAACATATTAAAGGCGGAATCATGCTTACATGCACTCAAAACAAAACATCAACCATGAAATTCAAAGCCTAGTAGATTGGTGAACCTTGACTCAACTTAAATCAACATTTGTTAGTTGAGAAATATTTACCTTTGTAGATTCCTCTTTGCATATGCAAAGGATAATCACCCAAGAGATAGGGCCTTCATTCCTTGCTTCTTAGCTCCATGGATTTGGTTGAAAGAATTGGATTCTCCAAGTTCCCAAAATGGAGAACCTTTAAAGATTCTACACCAATGTTAGATTGAAGAAGAAATGAGTGACCTTGGAGTAGTAGGATTGCTAGATTCACCCTCCAAGGTGGTTGGCCTCTTAGAGAGAAAATGAAGAAACAAGTTCTCACCAATTTTCTCTAAAACAAACCCTTATGAATTTTAGGCTATAAAGTTCTTTATATAGTCACTTCTTTAAATGACCTAAAGAACCAAAAAAACCCTAATTCTACACAAAACGGATATGGGCTTTTGGGCCTTTGTGAAGCTTTATTCATTAAGTTGTCATACAACTTAAGTCAATGGGCTTTGACGTTCGAAGCCCATTGGGCCTTAAGGTCCAAAACTATCCCGAGGTCTTTAACGAACTTATTCGTTTGATTAATTAACATATTAATTAATCCTTGCCATAAATAATTAAACCATTTAATTATTCTTACTCATCTCCATTGTTTCTTCAATCTCCACCTTACACGGTGTACGATCCATTAGGTTCCTTTTAGCGAGGCAGTGGGCGATTAAAACCATTTTACATCGATTGTGAATTGAAACTTACTTTCAATTCTCCCTTTAGTGATTACACACGTTTAGGGCTTCCACAAACCATGAGTGACACCTAGCAGCATATCATGGTTACCCAAGCTAATCAGAAGAGGTAGAGAACCTATTCAGTTTAGGATTACAAATGCAATACGGTCTTTCTCTAATCTAATACTCTTGACCACATTGTTTGGTTTGATAGTTTATTTATTCATGTCTACTATCCAATGTGATTCGTTTGCTTATATGATTACCTTGAATGTGATTTGGAACGCATTCCCTAATCTCATTCATACTCTGGCCAGAGATTTTAATCATATCATAGAGTATTCTCCCTCAAACCATTTGAAGGTTAGAGATCCCTTGTTGCACATTCACTTGTCTCCATAACTAAGTGGCTTAACCCCAATGATGTCGTGGACACCCCGATGGGGTGACTTTGACATAATCAAAGATCAAGGACTTAACCACAAGACAACTGTGATGCCTCAGGTCAAAGGACTAATTTGCATTATCCCAACCATGAGTTCTCATGTGACATGAGTATGAGAACTCCTCGTTGATCGTGTTCAGTGAACTCATTCTCTATTGAGCACCTACGTACTTGTCTTGATGTCACACACACCAATGACTCGAGACTAGTCACTCTCCCTGAGAGAAGGCACAGTACGTACTGATCTTATCGGACTGTCAATGCCCAATTGGCAATCCTATGATCAGGAACGTTTAAGATGTGTCTACGAAAGAATGGTCTCATTAATCTAACTTCATTAGATTGCATTCTCTCAATCACATATTCCTTGGACTTTATCGTTTAAGCATATAACATTTATATGAGACGGCTCAAACAATAATGTTTGCCCTTTATATGTAAACTAGATTAGTTTAACATGTGAAATGTCCGTAAAGTATCATCATATGATTGGCTTTAGGGCACATTTCCAACACTCATATCATGCATACATGGCATTTTAGAAACATACTTTCATTAAAAACTCAATTTCTGGGAAATTCAATAGCATATAGGTATAAACAGAAAATACTGCCCACTCACTGATAAGTCGAAGGGTCGTAACCCCCGTGACGTCCCTGGATGCGCTCGTCCTCGGGATAGGTATCACCTATATGCGAAATAACTATAAAAACGTTATTTTAAAGCATATAACCAACAATTCTCAATAACTTCTCATACGGTGCTCAATTTGGGCATATGAATATACCACAGTGACCTACTCGACGTCACGAACGTCGACATATTTTTAAAATAATTTTTGGGCTTGTCACGCGCCCCCATGCGCCAGGAAGGGCACGGGTTCACGCGCCTCCCACGCGCGTCTCTTACCTCGGGCTCGCCGGACTGGTTTTTCCGGTGGCCAGAAAACTGGGTATTTTTCAATCTCCTTGTTCTCCTTCGTTTCTCAACCATTTTTCACGCATTTTATGTCAAAATGAAGCCCTAAACATGTAGAATCACGTTACACTACTTTAAGGCTCTAAAAATCACAAAATCTCATCGAAGAAATTCCAAGAAAACCGGCCAACTTCGAACTACACGATCCCGACGTCCAAAACTTCCAAACGAACGTCCCCGAGCTTCCTTAGAACCTCACTAAGCTCACTATAAGCTTAGAATTCCCTGAAAATCAACACATCACGTATGCATGAACAGTACTCAAATCAGACCTCGAGATTTCAACGTGATTTCGAGGGTTCTAAGTTCTATAAATGGTACCATTCAACTCAGGAGGTCAAAAGGATGAAGAACCTTACCTTTTTGGCGTCGATCCGTGACGTTTTGGAGGTTTTTGGTCTTGTCCGTACTGTTCGAGAGTGAGAGAGAGACTGAACGGAGAGGAGAGAGAGAGAAGGCACGGGGGAAGGGAGAAAGAGAGAGGAGTGTCCCGTGTGGTCCAACCAAAACAATCCCATATCCAAAATCCTTTAATCCTTAACCACACAAAACATACATACCAATTTTTTAAAATCAAACTTAAATCATTTTCCAAAAGTTTAGAAATGTATGCATTTAGACCAAAAAATATGTCACACACACATACCTTAGTACCCGCTAAGGGTAATCCCGTCATTTCATGTCCTTAATAAGAAGAATCTCGGGACGGGCTGTGACAATCTTCCCTCCTTATAGAATTTCGTCCTCGAAATTCATACAACCAATCAATCCACTTAATACTCATAAAACAACCTCGGATACATCTTTCTCATTCGATCTTCCGTCTCCCAAGTAGGTTCTTCCACTAAGTGGTTCTTCCACAATACTTTTACCAAACTCACCGTCTTATTCCTTAGAACCTTGTCTTTCCAATCCAAGATAGTGACTGGTTCCTCATCATACGTCAAATCCGGATTAATCTCCAAAGGTTAAGGAGGAATCACATGTGAAGGACCTGAAACATAATGTCGAAGTATCGAGACATGAAACACATTATGTACCTTAGATAACTCAGGAGGCAACTCCAATCTGTAAGCAACTTCACCAATCCTCTCAGTGATCTCATAAGGTCCTATGTACCTAGGACTTAGCTTGCCTCTCTTTCCAAACCGTACTACACCCCTCCAAGGTGACAATTTCAAGAATACCAAATTACCCACATCATAAACTCGATCAGTAGCATGTCTATCTGCTAAACTCTTTTGTCGATCTTGGGCCGCTTTCAGGTTAACCTTAATCACCTGAACATTTTGAGTAGTCTCATCCACAATCTCTGGGCCCTCTAGCACTCTTTCACCAACCTCTGACCAACACAATGGCGTACGACAAGCTCTACCATAAAGTGCCTCAAATGGTGACATACCAATGCTCGAATGAAAACTATTATTGTAGGCAAATTCCATCAAATCTAGGCGATCATGCCAAGAATCACCAAATTGTAACACTGAAGATCTCAACATATCCTCCAACGTCTAAATAGTCCTCTCTGATTGTCCATCAGTTTGAGGATGATAAGCAGTGCTGTAAAGCAATTTCGTACCAAGAGCTTCCTGAAAAGCTATCCAAAACTTAGAAGTAAACCTTGGATCTCGATCAGAAATAATATTCACTGGAACTCCATGATACTTCACAATCTTTGTGATGAACAACTTAGCCAATTTATTCAGAGGATACTTTTCTCTCACTGGAATAAAGTGTGCTGACTTGGTAAGCCGATCTACAATCACCCAAACGCCATCAAATCCATTCTGAGTACGTGGAAGCTTATACACAAAATTCATAGTTATATTTTCCCATTTCCACTGAGGAACGAGAAGTGGTTGCATCCGACCAAAAGGCTTTTTTCTTTCAGCTTTGACTTGCTGACAAACAATACACCTACTTACATACTCTGCAATTTCACTCTTCATACCCGGCCAATAATAAAATGGTCGAATGGTATGGTACATCTTAGTTCCTCCTGGGTGCATTGCATAAGCCGAACAATGTGCTTCATCCAAAATTTCTTTCTTTAATTCCTTGTTATTCAGCACATACATTCTATTCTCTTGCATAAGCATGCCATCTTATTCTCGAATTTTGAGGTCTTTCTTTTTCCCTTCATTCCTCAATTGAATCAATTCTTGAATCTCCTCATCAACCAACTGAGCTTCGAGTACACGATTAACCAAAATTGGCCTGACTTGGAAACTAGCAAGAAAAGCTTATCTTCGCTCTTCCATTTCCAACTTAACTCCAGTAGCTCTCAAATCTGCAAGAAGAGGAACACGGCAAGCATACAAAGCGTTAAGTCGACCTTGAGGTTTCCTACTCAGTGCATCAGCTACCACATTTGCATGACCCGAATGATACTCAATAGTGCAATCATAATCACTTAGTAACTCCATCCACCTTCGCTGACGAAGATTAAGATCATGCTGAGTAAAAAGATACTGAAGACTCTTATGATCTGTGAAAATCTTACATTTCTCACCATAGAGATAATGCCTCCAAATCTTCAGAGGAAAAACAATGGCTGCCAACTCAAGATCGTGAGTAGGATAATTCCTTTCATGAATCTTCAACTGTCGAGAAGCATAGGCGATCACTCGGTTATGCTGCATCAAAACACATCCCAAACCATTCAAGGAAACATCACTATAAATCTCATAGTTACCACTATCGTCAGGAAGTACCAATACTGGAGCATGAGTGAGGCAATGTTTCAGCCGTTGGAAACTTTGCTCACAATTCTCATCCCATTCGAACTTAACATCCTTCCTGGTTAACTTTGTTAGTGGTAAAGCAATCATAGAAAAATCTTGAACAAACCGTCGATAATAACCTGCTAGACCAAGAAAACTCCGTACCTCGGTGACGGTTCGCGGTTATTCCCAATTTTCCACTGCAGCTATCTTTTGAGGATCTACTTGAATTCCTTGTGCCGATACTACATGTCCCAAAAATGCCACTTGATTCAACCAAAACTGGCATTTACTAAACTTGGCATACAACTGATGCTCCCTCAATTTCTTTAATACCAAGTTTAGATGTCGAATATGATCTGCCTTTGACTTAGATTATACCCGAATATCATCAATAAAAACAATGACAAACCTATCAAGATATTGCTGGAATACTTCATTCATTAACCTCATGAAAGCTGCAAGTGCATTAGTCAATCCAAATGGCATCACCAAAAACTCATAATGTCCATAACGGGTTCTGAAAGCCGTTTTAGGTACATCCTCATCCTTAATCTTCAACTGATAATATCCAGATCTCAAGTCAATCTTAGAGAACACACATGCACCTTTAAGCTGATCAAACAAATCATCAATACGAGGCAATGGATAACGGTTTTTAATCGTTACCCGATTCAATTGTCTGTAATCAATACATAATCTCAAAGTTCCATCTTTCTTTCTTACAAACAACACTGGAGCTCCCCAAGGTGAAGTACTAGGTTGAATGAAACCTTTATCAGTTAATTCTTGTAACTGAATTTTCAACTCCCTCAATTCAGCCGGAGCCATTCTATATGGAGTCAAAGATATATGATCCGTACCTGGAAGCAAATCAATCGAAAACTTCACATCTCTGTCTGGCGGCAATCCAGGCAAATCATCTGGAAATACATCAGGATAGTGCCTGACTACTCCAACTTCCTCAATACTATTAGGAGCAACATCATTTAACATCACATGTGCTAAGTATCCTTGACAACCTTTCGATAACAACTTCTTTGCTCTCATGGTAGAAATAACACCATGTCTCACCCCACTCTTTCACCCACAAAAGTAACCTCTGGTAGTCCAGGACGAAGAAAAGTAATTGATTTCCCGTAACAATCTATTTGGGCACGATTAAAATGCAACCAATCGGCCTCTAAAATCACATCAAAATCCACAATATCTAACGGGATAAGATTAGCTGGCATAACTACGCCATCTATCATCACTGGACACCCTGGATAAACACTATCAACATAACATTTGTCTCCTCTAGGCATAGCAAACTCTAAATCAAAACCTAGAGGTGTAGGGTGAGGTTGTGTCATTTGAGCAAACGTATGAGAAATCACAGAATGGGTAGCACCACAATCAATCAAAACTCTAGCAAAGTGACCAAGGATGTTTAACGTACCCATAATCAAGTATGGATGGTTCTGAGCATCCTGCAGTGAGATGTGATTAACACGTCCATGAGCTTGCTGTCGTCCACCACGACCTCTGCTACCTTGATTACCTCTCCCCTGAGAAGTACGTCCCTGACATGACTGGCTAGCCTGTCTAGACGGTCATGCACTGCTAGCAGCGACCTCTCCCTGACAGGGCTGATTTCCTTGATGCCACTAAGATCCACTAGCTAGCATGGAAGGATATTAAGAATAACCTCCAGGGTCTTGGGAATACCCAGTTTGAGAATAAGGATCCTGGGCATACTGATACTGTCCGGACGCATGGGGAACAGCATCACCCTGGTAGTGGTAAGCACCACCACGACCCGTCTGACCATAACTGCCTGAACCGTAATTCTGCTAAATCGGTGCTGGAGCTGGCATAGCAGACTGCTGAGGCCTCTGCTGACTCTGGGGACACTGTGCAGCTCTATGTCCCATTTGTCCACAAGTAAAACAACCACCTCTACTACTTCTCCTACACTCTCCATGATGCCTGAAGTTACAACGACGGCATAATGGAGCACCTGAACCACCAGCTCCACTAAAATCTCTCGGCCTCTGAAATCTGGGTCCACCAGCAAATCTTCCACCTCTCATCGGGCCTGTCACACTAAATCCTCCACTGGAAGAACTCGAGCTCGCTCCACTCCTCTTGAAATTCTGCGTCCTACGGGGCCCCGGAATGGAGATACCTTTTCCCCTGTCATCTCTCCTCTGAGTATCATTATTCTCTTCATCATCCTCGCAGTTACTGGGAAGGTTATCGGAATCCTCCATCCGAACCAAGATCTCAGAAAACTCATGATAATCGGCGTAAGGAAATGCACTAGCAAAAGTCCGCCATTTCTAACCCCTCACTGTAAAACCTATATACTTTCCCAGAAATTAGCATAATAGCATATAACTTTTCATAAATCTCAAATCATCAATCTTTCTTAAAAACCAGAAAGTATGCCATGCTATAATTGTCAAAACATAATGAATGATGCATCAATGTAACAGGTGAAATAATGAATCAACCGGAGACCCTGCAGTTGGTCCTGTACGGTTAATTTTATAGCTCAACATCCAATCCAACCGGAGTCACCTCGGTGACCTGTACGGCACTGCACTGCATATAAGTCGGAACTACCTGAAGCAGTCTGTACGACAAGAATGGTGAAATAATACGCTCTAGTGCTTTTCTCATCAATCATCTGCGCGCATAATCTAAAGTCACCTACTAGTCGGAACCACCTCTAATGGTATGTACGACTAGCATGTCGGAACCCTCTCATGGTCTGTACGACATGTCGGAACCCTCTCATGGTCTATACGACATGCACCTACTTGGATCCAAGGTGAGCGTGCGGTGCGGGGTGAATAATATAAGCACTAACACCATGATTGCAGGTTATGAGCTATCAACATAATATACATCATCAATGATTCACATGAATAACATAAAACTCACCTGATACTCACTTGTACGTCCACAACACCAATTCACACATATATATATGCATCAATTATCAATTCATATAACTCATATCATGCATTCATGGCATTTTAGAAACATTCTTTCATTAAAAACTCAATTTCTGGGAAATTCAATAACATATAGGTATAAATAGAAAATATTGCCCACTCACTGATAAGTCGAAGGCTCGTAACCCCCGTGACGTCCCTGGATGCGCTCGTCCTCGGGAAAGGTATCACCTATATGCGAAATAACTATAAAAATGTTATTTTAAAGCATATAACCAACAATTCTCAATAACTTCTCATACGGTGCTCAATTTGGGCATATGAATATACCACAGTGACCTACTTGACGTCACGAACGTCGACATATTTTTAAAATAATTTTTGGGCTTGTCACGCGCCCCCATGAGCCAGGAAGGGCACGGGTTCACGTGCCCCCCACGCGCGTCTCCTACCTCGGGCTCGCCGGACTGGTTTTTCCGGTGGCCGGAAAACTGGGGATTTTTCAATCTCCTTGTTCTCCTTCGTTTCTCAACCATTTTTCGCACATTATATGTCAAAATGAAGCCCTAAACATGTAGAATCACGTTACACTACTTTAAGGCTCTAAAAATCACGAAATCTCACCGAAGAAATTCCAAGAAAACCGGCCAACTTCGAACTACACGATCCCGACGTCCAAAACTTCCAAACGAACGTCCCCGAGCTTCCTTAGAACCTCACTAAGCTCACTATAAGCTTAGAATTCCCTGAAAATCAACACATCACGTATGCATGAACAGTACTCAAATCGGACCTCGAGATTTCAACGTGATTTCGAGGGTTCTAAGTTCTATAAATGGTACCATTCAACTCAGGAGGTCGAAAGGATGAAGAACCTTACCTTTTTGGCGTCGATCCGTGACGTTTTGGAGGTTTTTGGTCTTGTCCGTACTGTTCGAGAGTGAGAGAGAGACTGAACGGAGAGGAGAGAGAGAGAAGGCACGGGGGAAGGGAGAGAGAGAGAGGAGTGTCCCGTGTGGTCCAACCAAAACAATCCAAAATCCAAAATCCTTTAATCCCTAACCACACAAAACATACATACCAATTTTTTAAAATCAAACTTAAATCATTTTCCAAAAGTTTAGGAATGTATGCATTTAGACCAAAAAATATGTCACACACGCATACCTTAGTACCCGCTAAGGGTAATCCCGTCATTTCACGTCCTTAATAAGAAGAATCTCGGGACAGGCTGTGACATTTTGTATGTAAAATGTAATGTATAAAAATTACCAATTTCTTGTATGTAAAATGTCAATAATATAAGTAATGAAAAATCATGAGTTTTATTTAAATATAATTTATCTTAATGACAAATCATGTCATTAGAATAAACTATACTTTTTTATAAAGTATAATTTATTTTTTAATATTTTTAATCCCACAAATCTTGAATTTTATTTAAAATCTCATTAATATAAGTAACTACAAATATCAAATTTTAATTTAAAATTATAATAACTTACATACAAATGGATTATTGCATTAATTTTAGAAACTTCAATAAAAAACTGAAAACTAACAAGATTTCAGTTAAAGATTATTGATAAATAAGGACAGTATCCAAAGTTACCCAATTCCCAATTTTAAAAGTTAAAAAAAATTAAAAAATAAAACCCAGCGTTGCAGACAAAACCCCCAGCTTAAACCCTAACACTTGCCCATCCGGACGCAGTTAACAAATTCCAAAATCTCTTCGGCCTCAACCGTCTAATGCTGCCGCAGGATCTTCTTCAACCTCTCACCAATGTCCTTCCCCTTCCCCTCTTGGTACGTCTCTGAATCTCTCTCCCCGTCTCTTCTGCAACTGGTGGCTCCACTTTTTGCTTTTTGGCATGCTCAGTGATTGATTTTGATTACTTTTAATTCTATGGTGTTAGTTTTCTGGGTCACTGAAATATTAGGGTTTGAATTTGGAAGAATTAGATTACGAATCGCCAGTTAGGGCTAAACTTCAGGATTCTGGGGGCTGTTCTTGTGGATATTTCCTGCAGAAATTCTAGTTTCTCTGAAATTCACAGCCACTGTCGCCGTTATAAGGAAGATACCCGCTTCAACCGCGCACCCCCTTTTATCTATATTGAGAATATATCAGCGATTTTGTGGATATTCGTGTTCGTGTGTGTATGCATAAGTTTACGTTTCTTATACTGACACACTGGTTCGTTGTGTAGCAATTGGTATGTCTTAGGTCGTACTTGCATTTGTTTTCCATGAGCTGTGATATTTGCTTCTTGCTTTCCCTTTTTGTTCACCTGTCAATACACAAGAATTGCAAGTATGAAGTATCACATTCGTAGGTTTTATTGGGATTGCCAGAAAATAAAAATGTTTTCTTGTTACAGATTCTACTAGTCGGAGAAGCTACAGCAACTAGTTCTTTTCCGTTCTGGCTCCTATTATGCTTGCCAACTGCAGACAAGTTTTCAACCCTTCTCGTTGCTCTATGAGATTTGCTTCTTCTGAAGGTTATTCTGTTCTTAATTCAAGTGGCCTTCAACACTGGTTCAAAAATTGGCAAGGACTCAGAAAAAATAAACTGACAGCAAGCACTTTTGCTGCGGCGGTTGGTTTTTTTCATCGCAGAAGACTCCAGCTTTGGCTAGAGAAGATTGGAGCCCTTGAACCATTTTCGGGCAATTTGGCTACCTGTTGGAGCAATATCAAAGAAGAGGAAGCACTTGAAAGATACAAGCTGATAACAGGAAATTCCGTTTTGTTTCCTGAATTTCAAGTTTATGGTAATACGAATGTTGGAGAGGATTGGCTGGGAGCTTCACCAGATGGGGTGATTGATAGGCTGGTATACGGATTGCCTTCACGAGGAGTACTGGAGATTAAGTGTCCATTTTTTGATGGAAATATGAAGAAGGCTACCCCTTGGTCACGAATTCCTCTGTACTGTGTTCCACAGGCTCAGGGTTTAATGGAAATACTTGACAGGGATTGGATGGATTTCTATGTTTGGACTCCTAAAGGGAGCAGCCTATTCAGGGTATATCGGGATGCAGAATACTGGGATGTTCTGAAAATAGTTCTCTCGGATTTTTGGTGGAATCATGTCCAGCCAGCGAGGGAGATCTTGAGCAAGTCTCAGATTAGAGATCCCCTCGTTGAATTAAAATCGCTCAAGCCAACACCCAGGCATGAACTGTGTAGTTATATAGTTTATGAAAGCAAATGCGTTGTTGATAACTCCAAGTTATTGATGCGTGAAATCAATGGCAAACTGGTAAACTGATTCATCTCAAACCACAGTATAGGCACTTCAGCTTATTGATTCGTGAAATCAATGGCATGTCAAGTAGCTGGACGTGACTTTGATGAGTTGAGTAATTGATTTTATGTCCGTTGTTTTCTTTTGTATTAATTGCTTTCAAATTTCTTCTTCATCATATTTGTCCTTCCCAAGACTGTATTTACTTTGTAATTACATTGCTGTAGAGTATTGTTGTTGATGGGGTTTGCTCAAATCATATCGGTTTCGTAGTTTTACTTGTAGGAAAATTTAATTAGATGGATCTAAATAGCACATAAGTCTCAGTCAGGGATTGGTCGAACAATGCATTTTTCTATTAAAGTTTAAGTCTTCATGAAAGTCTCGTTTAAATTTAGCATGTGATCCTGAACTAGATCTCTTGGTATTTTTTATTTGTTCTTGCAGAAGATTTTACTGGAGTTGGATTTTACATTATCTCAAAGGCAAGTAGAAGGCTGTAAAGACGGTCTCAATTATTTCAGGTACAGTGTCTTTATTTTACTAATTTAAAGAAATGAATGATGCTATTGATCGACTCAGAAATACATAAAGCCTTACATAATTTTTCTCATCTGTTCCTTTGGATCGAAAGTAGTGGTTGGGAGTGCTCTCTACTTTAATTTAGTATCAAAGGATCTTTTGTGTATGAACGGATTGCAGAAATATGACAGATAGCTAGCTAGTAGGTTATGCAGAGGTATTTGCTAGAAATCTCTTATCGAATTTGAAGGGGTTGAAACGTGTACTAAAAGTCCGCAAGTAATGTACGAATGAATAAGGTCATTTGCAAAACAATCTGTGATTTGTTTAAGCTAGTCAATCTGTGATTTGTCGCTTCCTTGGCTGATCAGATTCGAGAAACTTAAATTTATAGTTACTAGTTTTTGAGAGGTGAATCTATAAATTATCGTTAGTTTTTTCATCACATTCAAGCTCTCGTTTTTCCTCACTATGTTCGAATGGCATTGTGCGGGCTGGGCATATTCTGCTCCGGGTCTTTTGAGTTGGTGATTGTTATCAAATTGTTATTTGAATTAAATTCTGTTGGAATTATATGTTGATACTTCTTTCAGTCTTGGTTGTCCTGATATCTGAATGCAACAATTAAATTGTTTTGCAGATACTACCAGGTCTAGGTGTTCGAACAACGAAGCGGAGAACGTTCATACAGATGACTTGCTTAGATGAAAGGGAAATGTTATTGGCACTCCAAAAATCTCATTCTACACTTCTCACAAGTGTATTTTTCTTTTCAAATATAGAAAGTTTGGAGTGTAGAATGAGATTTTTGGAGTGCCAATAACAATTCTCAAACAAAATTATTGAACCATTTGTAGATACAGATTTCCGTGGCAAGCTTAGCGTTTGATTGCTAATTTCTGGTTTCCCGTATTTCGTCTATACGACTGGTATCAGAGTATGCCAAGTACAAGAGACGCATGTATATGTTTTTGGTTTACATGAGTTTGTGTTACACATGATGATTACCATCTCTTCAATACACTTGGTCTATTTTATAGTCTTAATTTATACGGAGACGGTATTCAAATGAGTAATGATTTCCGCACTCTTTTCCTCTGCTCCTTTGATTGGCATAACCCAACGCCAACGGAGATAACAAAAAGAGCGAGTACGGAAATCACTAATTTCTACTAAGCGTTTTATTTGGGGAACGTAAATGAGACCGCATGTAAGGAAATGTATGTGCCAAGGGATACCTGCATCTTCATTCCTACCACCCTATTTCGATAAGTCGTCCACGCCGCCACATCACCACCTCCGTCGCCACCATCGTCCCCACTTCCCTATGTTTACTGAACTTCCACCACCGCCATCACCTCGTGTTTCCGAGACATGAACATGTCGGTTTACCAGCCGGAGATCAGAGTTATTCAGATTTATGACTTGGCTTAAATTTGTACGTGACATTTTTTATGTTCTCGGAGGAATGCTATTTCGATATGTCGACCTGTATTAGGTGTTTAGTTCAAGCACCTTGCTCTAACTTCAGATGGTTTTGAGTTGGGCATGAAAGGAGACGAGCTTGCCTGAGAGATCGAGGACGATGGCTGTGATCCATCTCTTGCAGTTTCAGATGCTCAACTTGAGCATGACTTTCGAGCGATTTCATATTTCTGTCTCAACGACGACGCTCATCATGCCAGCAGCCTCCAGTAATGGCGAACTTGATCTGCCAACGGACAGCCTCCGAAGCAAACTGCTCTTGAGTATCACCTGCTACTAACGTGCTTATGACGGGCAGAAAGGAACTTTAAATACTTCATGAATCACGGCCAGATGGAATTCGCCGTTCTTTACCAACTAAAATAGAAAAGGCTGTATCACATCGAGAATCTGTAGCCGCTTGTTTTCCTACTTAAGCATCCAAACTTAATGAATCGCATCCCACTTGATGGCGTGAGATCGATCTCCAAAAGCCAGAAACAAACCCAAAAGGCCTTCCCTTTCTTGTGCCTCACCATCTTAAAACTAACTTGGCACTTATCTTCTCAACTTCTGACTAACCACTTGGATTTTGCTACCGTGCTGCTATCGCTGCGAAGCAAAGTCCTGATAGTATCACAAACCATTGTCCCTTTGAGTAGGCAGCTATATCCGTCAATTAACATGTCAAGTTAGCTGATCAGCAACTTCAAATCAATCCCTATTGCATCCTGCTTAAACATTCCAATACTTCATAAATTTCCTCCACTTGATGGTGCGATCTATCTCCCGAAACAAACCCATAAATTCTTCCTTCAGCCTCAATCCAGCTCCACCCTGGCATCTTCTTTAGATCCATCTCGCTCATAACTCTCCTTGTCTCTTCTACTCCATCCCACTGTCCGACACTAGCTTGTGTGTTACTCAACAGAGTATAGTACCCAGCGTTATCAGGTTCTAGTTCCAAGAGCCTCTGAGCAGCATACTCCCCAACATCTCTGAGACTGTAAATTCTACATCCTGAAAGAAGAGCACCCCAAATCCTACTATCCGGAAAAGTCATCATTTTCATAATGACAGCTAAGGCCTCTTTAAGCTTCCCAGATCGACCCAAGAGATCGACAATGCTAGTGTAATGGTCTAAATCAGGTTCAACACCAAACTTCCATTTCATGGAACAAAAAGCATCACAACCTTCAGTCACAAGACCAGAATGGCTACAAGCAGATAACAAGCTTATGAAGGTGACACTATTTGGTCTTACTCCTTCTCTAATCATCAGGTCAAATAGTTTCAAGGCTTCAAAACCAAGTCCGTGGCTTCCATAGCCCTCAATCATTGATGTCCAAGTCACTATATCTTTGACCAACATTCTATCAAAACACACTCTAGCTGCAGATAGACTACCACATCTTATGTACATGTTTATTATGGAGGTTTCGAGATGAGTATAGCTTTCCTCGTCTTCATACAATGATTTCCTTATGATGTAGCCATGAATTTGTTTTCCCAACTTCAAAGCACCTAGGTTTGCAAATGCATCAACGAGGCTTCTTAGTATCTCAGCCCTTGGTTCCGGACCCAAAGCTTGCATTTCGCGAAAGAGTCCAACAGCTTCACTAAACCAACCATTTTGAATGAAGCCAAACATCATTGCACCCCAAGTAATGCTGTTCCTGTGAGGGATTTCTCTGAACATCCTATCTGAGATTCCTAATTCTCCACACTTGGCATAGAGGTCTAACAAAGATGTCTGCAAAACGTGATCACAAAGCCCACGTTTTATCGCCAAACAATGCAAGCTTTCACCTTGGGAAAGAATCCCATGTTTGGTCAATGCTGATATAACCAAAGTTAATGTCTCAACGCCCGGCGCCACTTTGCCCTGCATATCATTGAACAACTCTCTTACTTTCGCAACATCCCCTCTCGAAGAAAAAATGGAAATGCAGATATTCCAGGAGACGACATCCCTTCTATCAAGTTCGCTGAAAAAGCCTTCAACTTCGTTGATTGTACCTAATTTAGCATACATTCTCAAGATTGAGTTCTGCACAGATGCATCATATAGCAAACCATTCTTAATCACATAACCATGAAATTGACTTCCACATATTGCACTTTCAGTGCCACAACATCCTTGCAACATGATCAACATAGTAACGGAATTCGGTTCCAACTCCAACCTCATTTCATTGAACAAGCTCAACCCACTGGGAACATTCCCCTCCGAAACATACCCGGAAATCATCGATGTCCAAGAAACCAAATCTCTTCGACACATTTCATCAAACAACTTACGAGCATGATCAATTGCTCCGCATTTCACATACAAATCAATCATTGTATTACCAAAATACATATCCATTCCAAAACCCATTTGAATTGCCACACAGTGAACCATTCCTGCATACCCAACTTCACCCCCAAGCAACATAACCACCCTGTTTACAATCGGGAACGTAAAGCAATCATGCGAAACACCCAACTCACGCATCTTCTTGTACAGCAACAGAGCCGAATCAACAAGACCACATTCGACATGGGACTTCATCATTAAATTCCACAACATGGTATTTGGTTCTCTAATCGAACCGAAAACCGAAACGGCGCTGTCGAGGTCATCGAAACGAGCGTACAGAGTGAATAACTTTGAAAAATGGGAAGAGGGCTGGATCCCAGTTGAGACCAGGATACGAGCGTGGACCTGTTTCAGGGTCTGGAGGTTCGGACATGAATGCAGCAGCACCGAGCTTGACGAAGAAGAAGAAGAAGAAAGAGAGGGGGCGGTGTGGTGGTAGTGGGATTTCAAGTGATGGGTTCGAAGTAGCAGAGCAAGCTTGGAGTGGAGAGACGAGAACTCGAAACGTTGGAAAACATGGAAACGGGAAGAAATCTTGAAAGATTAAGACGAGGACTTGAAATCTGGAAAAGCTAGAGAGACGGTATTCTCAGTTTTGTGCACAAAGGAGGTTCAAATCAGTGAGCGAATGAATAAAACTTAGTGCCAAAGAGTCCCACATCGACCACTCGCAAGGAAAGGATTGAACAGAATCTGTTCTATAGGATCGTATTTAGCATCCTTCATCTCTAACAGCCTCTTAGTCAGTTTCACTGGCTGGGGTGGTTGGGACAAGGATTGTCTTCCCTTCCACTTCTAGTGCCTTCAAGGTAGGCTGGCAATTCCTGACACGACCCGATAACCCGACACGACACGACACGAAATTAACAGGTGTTCGGGTCGACACGATAACGAAATGGGTCGTTATCGGGTAACCCGATAAGCACCTGTTAAGATAACGGGTTTGTTCGGGTATACACGTGGGTAACACGATACACGATAAGCAGAATATTAATTTAATAATTTATAACCCTAAAAAAATACTATAATAATTATATATATATTAATTTAACAATTTTATACCCCTAAAAACTATAATAATATATATATATATTAAATTAACTATAATAATTATAATAATTATATATACTATAATAATTATACCCAAAATATTAACTATAATAATTATATATATATATATATTAAATTTTATACCCCTAAAAACTATAATAATTATACATACAAAATAAATAGATTTAAATCTACTTAATAAATAAATACATATATATACACACACACACCATTGAACTTCATGGGATACGAATTATACGAAACTAATTTCAACGATCCAACCGTCAAACATGTTTGTATATACTTCGAGATCGCATACGTCAAAAATTGCAAAAAACAAACATTCAGATAGCAAGTAACGGGATAAAACTTTTCGACGGTTATAAACGAAAAATCACGATTTAACGGTCATTTTAACTCCAATTTTGATGATTTTTTACAACCACACTCCTTGACCCTATATTAATACAATGATTGAATTCGATCTTCAATTTAAAATATTTACACTAGTGGATACCACAAAATCTTATGTTATACTTAATAAAAGTATGAATAAACTCTTAAGTATTAGTGAATCTATTGTTTTGATGGGATACTCATTCTACAAAAACTAGTTTCAATGATCCAACCGTCAACATGTTTGTATATACTTCGAGATCGCATACGCCAAAAATTACAAAAAACAAACATTCAGAGATCAAGTAACAGGACAAAAGTTTTCGACGGTTATAAACGAAAAATCACGATTTAACGGTTAATTTAACTCCAATTTTGATGATTTTTTACAACCACACTCCTTGATCTTATATGAATACAATGATTGAATTCGATCTTCAATTTAAAATATTTACACCATTGGATACCACAAAATCTTATGTTATACTTAATAAAAGTATGAATAAACTATTAAGTATTAGCGAATCTATTGTTTTGATGGGATACTCATTCTACGAAACTAGTTTCAAAGATCCAACCGTCAAACATGTTTGTATATACTTCGAGATCGCATAGGTCAAAAATTACAAAAAACAAACATTCAGAGATCAAGTAACGGGACAAAACATTTCGACGGTTATAAACGAAAAATCACAATTTAACGGTCATTTTAACTCCGATTTTGATGATTTTTTACAACCACACTCCTTGATCCTATATGAATACAACGATTGAATTCGATCTTCAATTTAAAATATTTACACTAGTGGATACCACAAAATCTTATATTATACTTAATAAAAGTATGAATAAACTATTAAGTATTAGTGAATCTATTGTTTTGATGGGATACTCATTCTACGAAACTAGTTTCAATGATCCAACCGTCAAACATGTTTATATATACTTCGAGATCGCATACGCCAAAAAGTGAAAAAAAAAACATTCAGAGATCAAGTAACGGGACAAAAGTTTTCGACAGTTATAAACGAAAAATCACGATTTAACGGTCATTTTAACTCCGATTTTGATGATTTTTTACAACTACACTCCTTGACCCTATATGAATACAATGATTGAATTCGATCTTCAATTTAAAATATTTACACTAGTGGATACCACAAAATCTTATGTTATACTTAATAAAAGTATGAATAAACTCTTAAGTATTAGTGAATCTATTGTTTTGATGGGATACACATTCTACGAAACTAGTTTCAATGATCCAACCGTCAAACATGTTTGTATATATTTCGAGATCGCATACGCCAAAAATTGCAAAAAAAAAACATTCAGAGAGCAAGTAACGGGACAAAACTTTTCGACGGTTATAAACGAAAAATTACGATTTAACGGTTAATTTAACTCCAATTTTGATGATTTTTTACAACTACACTCCTTGACCTTATATGAATACAATGATTGAATTCGATCTTCAATTTAAAATATTTACACTAGTGGATACCACAAAATCTTATGTTTATACTTAATAAAAGTATGGTATAGTACTATTGTTTTATTTTTTTTCATAATTATTTTGGTAAACTTCTCATAATTTGAATGATTTTTAATGTTTGGTTTTTCTATGCTTAGTTTATGCAGAAGAGAGTTATGACGTGGAAAACCTTACTGAAAACATCATCAACATAACTCTTGAAGGCAATAGATCAAGCCAAAGTTCCAATGCAATTTCATGATGATCGATGTAAATCGAGGATTTTGTAAATTGAGGTTTAAACTTTTGAGAAAGATTTCACAACCTTGAAAACAAAAACTGTTTCATTTTGCATATCCTTGCACATTTAAAATTTGTAATAGATTAGTAGTGTATGTATTATTTTTTTATTAGGCTCTTATTTTCGAGTGTAGATGTAGTACTTAAACGACAAATGTATTTTAATGTTTTGAAGTAATATTTATGTGGCAATGTGTGGTATGTGCAAATTTAAGAAAAAAAATATATTTTTCTTAACGGGTCATAACGGGTCATAACGGGTCGGGTCACTTTACCCGTTGGGTAAAGTGATACGACCTGTTAAGGACCCGTTAAGATAACGGGTGTGACACGACACGACCCGTTAAGATAACAGGTGTTACACGAAAACGACACGAACACGACTGACACGACCCGTTTGCCAGGCCTAAGTGCCTTCACGTGCTTTCTTATTTTGTGTGGTCACGGTTAAGTCACGTTAATATTTTATATTATTTTTTTATAAAGATAATAAGACAAAAATAAATAGTAATTAACAGCTGATGGTTCCTTGGTTCCATCAAGCGGAAAAGGATCGCTCTCAGTCAGTTTCACTGGTTGAGGTGGTCGCACGGTTGTCTGATAGGTTTCCCTTTTTTTTTTCTTTTTTTTTTTAAATTTAATTTCTTTTTAGCTGGATTGAAAATTGTATGTAGGGGTGGGCACTTAAAACCGAAAACCGAAACACGAACCAAACCGAACAGTTTGGTTTTGCGGTTTTGAAACGGTTTTGATTTGAAACCGAACTGCAATGAAGGAAAACAGTTTGGTTTTGGTTTCGGTTTCGGCCTTTTGAAACCGAACCGAACCGCACCGTAAAAAATAAAATATTTAATTAAATACCCATATTAGGTGTTGTGTTATAATTGATTGTTTGTTAAAGTCTATACATTTAGTATGGACTCGACCATTCTAGAAATTCATCTCTCTCTTAGTCTTCGACTCTCGATCACTCATCAAATGATTCTTTCTCTCCCAACTCTCATATGTTCTTCACACCTTCCACAAACAAAATCTGCAATTTGTCTCACGCTCACCGCGCAACAACTTTGATTCTTGGAGGCTAAACCCCCCACCCCCAAACAATGAACCATTGTAAGCCTATACGTTCTCTTTCATAGCTCCAGAGTTAACAACATTGTTTTGATTTGAAAGAGAAGGTGTTTCATCCTTCTAATCTGCCCGTAGATGAGGAGTCTCTTTTACTCATTTCCAATTGAACAAGTCTAGCAAGAAACTGTATTTTCCAACACGAATTTGGAACTTACATTGCTAATTAATCATTCAGCAATCTATTTTTCATGGTTTGATAATATTGTTATGCAACGACATTGAAAGAGTATAGGGAGTTGGCAAAATAAATTAAGAAAAGAGATTTGAAGCTATTTTTTTTCATTTTGTTTGTAAATGGTTTAAAACTGAATCGAACTGAACCAAATGATTTGGTTTCATTTCGGTTTTAGCCTCAAAACCGCACAAAACCAAACCATGCCCACCCCTAATTGTATGGTTCCTTGGTTCCATCAAGCGGTAGAGGATCGTTCTCAGCCAGTTTCACTGGCTGGGGTGGTCGCACGGTTGTCTGACAGGTTTCCCTTTTTTTAAAAAAAAAAATTTAATTTCTTTTTAGCTGGATTGAAAATTGTATGACTAATTATATAGCTACTTATATGGCACATGTGTAAGAACCAAGAAATTATATAAATACTATTTGAGGTGTTTGTATATGAACTCTTCAATCCTCGTGATAAAAGTGGTGTACGCTCGTTATTCACAAAACGTTTATGCGTAGCTTATCCAAGAAGTGGATGATTGATCAAATCAAGCCATTTATGAATAATAGTATATCACTGCTAGACTTAGAGCCATAAAGAAGTTCTTGACGTTCATAAAACATCATTTTGATTATTATATCGCCATAGGATTGACATAAGATCCTTCGTGGAAAAATGTTTGCTCAAGGCACTACTACGAAACCATTTATTAGTGTCGCTACGATAACCGACAAGAAACGTATATTACTGTCGAATATTAAACAAAATCCGACAGAAAATGGATACAGTGGCGAATAAGCAACAGAATTGTCAGCGTCATGAAATGAATTTTCTGTCGGTTAAGGCTATATAACCGACAAAGTGTTAATAATGAATAAATAAGAGAATTCTCTGTCGGATAAAACCGACAAGGCACAATTTTGAAATCTGCTCAATGCTAGTGCTTTTAAAAAAAAATTGAGAAAAATATGCACATGAATTACGAAACAGAAACCATTCTAACCAGTGGCAAAGCCACGTGAGGGCGAGGAGTGGCGGCCGCCACTCCCCTCGTCAGAAAACACCACTGGAGAGCTGGGTTCAGCCCCTCCCCTCGCCGGCAAACTGACTGGTGCAGCCCTCTGTTTCCGATGTTCTGTTTTTGCTGCGTGCAGCAGCAGCAACAAATTTTTTATTTTTTTTTTTAAACATCCAGGCCAAAACGACATAGTTTTGGTCCTGGTAAAAAAAAATTAAAAATTTTAAAATAAACGCCGCCTGCATGTCCCCGTGTCCCCAATTCCCTAAAACCCTTCAACCTCTCTCATTCACCAATCAGAGAGAGAGAGAGAGAGAGAGAGAGAGAGCAACTTTGCCCCCAGTAGCCAACGCCCACTCCCAGCCCAACGAAATGGAAAAGTTAGGAAGGTTGATCTTGATTCCCGTGGGCTTTTTGCAGCCATCACACCAGTCACTATTCATCTGAGCCGCGACTTCCAGCTTCAATCAAAGGTAAATTTTTTATTTCCTAAATTTATAATCCCTAACCTTAATTAATTATTTAATACGAATTTTGTTAATTGGTATAGAATCATATGATAATGCACTAATATGGTTATTGGTTATTGATTATTGATATGACTCTATGATTATTGATATGAAAATATTTTTTAGGGTGAAAAAAAATTTGAATTCTTGATTATTAGTTGAATTGATTAGTTGTATTCATATGATTAGTTGAATTGAATTTTTATTTATCAAATAATTTGTATGTTTATTGGTATTGATTAATTGAATTGTTGGTTAGATTAGTTATTATGCATACTATAGTATAGTCTACTCTAGGATTAAGAGTCTAAGATTTTTTTTTTTTCTTTCCATTTTACAGTTACGTAATAGAATGATACTATAAGAAACAATGCTTAAATCATCCTTCAAACATTTCGGGTAGTCCTTCTCCTTCAAATATTCCGAGTAGTCCTCTTCCTTCAAATATTCCAAGAAGTCCTCCTTCGAATATTCCGAGTAGATCACAACAAAGTGATGCCACTGAGTTGGATGAAATATTGGCTAATCTTCCTACAGACCCTGCATATAGACTTCGAATGTGCTTGATTATCCACATAATTATCGTGAAGCAATTTGTAGACACTATCTCCATTTTTCTTTAACCTTGCACTCTTTTAAGTTCGCCCCTCCTTCCGAGAAATCCTGGCTTTGCCACTGATTCTAACCATGAAACAAACTTAAATTTAAATTGACAAATCCATTCTTCATCCATTAATTTTTTTTTTTAAAATTTACTTGAATACGTTGAATTTACTTGAATGTTTACACTAGGCCAAACAAAATCTGAAAAATAAAGTAAAAGAAACAACAAACATTTGTTGACAACTTCATCTTCCTCAAAAGACTTGCACCTCATCCCAGACTTGCTGCTTAGAAACAACTTCATCTTCCTCAAAAGACTTGCACCTCACAAACAACGTCGTCTTTCTCAACTTCATCACAATTATTCAGGGCAGCATACATACAAAAAAAAAAAAAAATACATGAGTATAATGGAGTCTATCAGATATATGGATGCAAATACCATGCTCATTCTGGGTTGAGCATTTATACCTGTATTTCTGAGATCTGTGGACATCGTGGTTGCCGCTGCTCATTTTTCTTGCGGATCTAAAGTCTGATGTTGCTACCATTCCTTGTGTTCGCCATCATCTCCAGTCGTCATCTACAACACAAGCTCACGAACTAGGCTCGGATTTCACTATTGCATTTGTTGCAAATTAATGAGGAAACAAGATCGATGCATTTTACCTTTGTGCGTCGACAAGCCGAGACGGCTAAAATAGGTGAGTTAGGCTCGGTCTGCGAAGAAATGAAGGCAGATCTGTGTTCAGATTTGCAAGTTTCAGAATATGGAGCTGCAATACAAAACCAGAGAGAACTGATGGATGCTTTCGGCTTGGACGGATTGGTTTGACAGAAAAGAGGGAAGCTTTGGTTTTGATTGTAGGCGAGTAAGGTTTTTCTGAAAGCAAGAGGAATGGAAGAAATTGCAGGAGAAAGTAGAGAGAGATGGGATAAACGGCACATGAGGAATGGCAACAATGAGAAAAGGGAAGCTGATAACTCAACTTATTTACTAACTTGCTAGGGTTTCTCTCACACGGGAATCTGAATGAACAACAAATTGAAAAACTTTTGGCGTAAAAATAATAAAATAGTCATTTTTTTTTTCTGTTATAACCGTCACCATTAACTTAAAAACCGTCAGAATCTGTTAAAAATATTTTTAAAAAATAATTCAAAAATACTAGCGGTTATAATAATTTTATGGCGGTTGCATCCGCCAGGAATTTATGTCGGATATAACCGACATGATTTCATTGTTATCTGACACTAACTGAATGATATGTCATATCTTTTATCCAACATAATGGCTTATTAAACCGCCACCATCATCCAACACCTAAAGCTAATATTATAGTAATAAAGGTGCAAGAAATTCCATGGCTACTCATGGTTGAAATATGTTCTCAATAGAGTGATGAAAATGTACTTGCATTTACTTTATATAAAATCGAAAGAAGCCACCTACTTGTGAAAACATAGGTGCTCCTTAAGAAAAAAACTATTTTGGAGGTGTTTTACATTAACTAGAGAGATTTTATGTGAGTCTACCAATCTATGCAAAAGAAGTCCCTAAATTGGGGGGACCCAAATTTGTTCATGATTACTTGCAATTGTGCAAAATGATGAGTCTTAAGATGTAGCCCTAGAGGTAGTTGTGATATATGTCATACTTTTAGACATAAGAGCTACAAAAGACACATTATATTAACGTTTTTATAGAACGTTATTATGCACATTTATACAAGTATCACCAAGATATGATATGATTCGCCTTGGCACTCAAGTAGTGAGCGGGATGAGAAATATGTGTTTGAAATGCATTGGAGTGCGAGACCAGACACGTGTATGATCTCACATACAAAATGTACACTAGATATGTAACGCCCCGACCCGAAAAATTTATTTCGGAAACTAATATCGGTGATAGGCCCAAATTAAACTCTTGTTGACTTTCTACCATTTATCACAATTCTTTTATTTAATTCTTAGTTACTCACAAAATCTATAACCCAAATTGCTTTCCAAAAACATAAGGTAAATTTTTAAATTTATCACCCAATTCCTTTTCTTAGACAGATTTTCAACAAAAGATTAATCTCGGTTATTTTTAAGGCTGCATCTAACTCCTGTTAGATTGTCTATGTACCCTTGAACGGGATCAAACCTTTTGTAGTTCACATTCATTCTTTTTTCCATTTCCGAAATATTCTAGTAACATAAATATCCAACATTAGTGTTAATAATCGAAACATGCCAAATAGATATCAAATATGTACTTAAAATATTGAAATTCACATAAAAAGACAGCGTTGGCTCACTGGCCACGCGCCACCGTGGGTGGCGGTCGGCCGCCCCAACTCGCTGGAAAATTCAACTATATCCAAAAATTACCAATTTTTGTAGGAATGTACAACTCAAGGAGAGGAACATTTTTCATCTTGGGCCGAACCCTAGTTTGGTCGGGAAGTGGCCGGAAAAGGCCTCGAAATGTCGACCTCGATCTGTTAATTCTGGTGATCCGCCGCCCCTATAGTTGTTTGGGCTTTATTCCCTACCTCATGAGGAGTAGTTTGATGGTGGTGGTCAACTGCCAACCATCATTATTATTGGCCATACAATTATAAAGAATTTCGAAGTATAATCATCATTGGCCAAACAAAGATTTTACCACGATTTTCTTTTTATCCCAATCAATGTCTAGTAGATCGGAAAAGATTGTAATATATCTGGCCAATACACATCACACATTTTTATCACTTCAATAATTCATTCTCACAACCCACACATGGAGCTTTTCTCCTCGAAACATTGGGTCTTTGTGCCCATTCATCCATTTCTTCCCATTTCACAGGTCATTTCGCCCAATTCATCGTTCACGGGGCCATTTTGCCCAATCACACTTCCTTGGGCCTTTTTTCCCAAATCAACATCCACGAGCCCTTTTTGCCCAATCACACATCTTCCCATTCCACGGGCTATCACGCCCAAATCGACATCCATGGACCTTTTTCGCCCAATTCAACATTTACGGGCCTTTTCTGCCCTAATCAACATCCATAAGCCATTTTCCGCCCAATTCAATAATTCTCATTTGCACAGGTATAATACGAATTTTCCATCTACTTGTCACAGTTTCACTATCATCGTATCGTTCAAAATTTTCATAACACATACTGACACACCCCAACCTAGATCGAGGCATGCTGGCCGTCACGTGAAGGTGACATAGCCATATGCACAGTGCGGAAGCAATAAAGATATAAGGAAATGCGAATAAATAAAAACCAACTAACTAGAGCACTAGATAAGGTAAGGTGCAAGTGCGACGTTAAGTGCGAGTTCACAATCAGAGCATAAGTAGCCTAAGTGCAGTCCAACAGGACGAATATTAATTATACAACAACAAACATAATCCTACATTGGTAATAATCTATTAGAGCTGCCAGGAATTCCTCGTAAGCCACCGACAAGCACTCCTAACTAGAACCTGGAGAGGCGCAAAACAGAAAGTGTGAGTGGGCAAAAACAAAGCTTTACAAAACTATTTCATTTATCAAAAGTTCTAACCCCTCGCCATAAAACCAGTATAGTTTCCCAGAAAATAGAATGCATATATATATATACATATCTCAATACTATGCTCAGAAAACGATATTCATAAGTATGCCATGTCAAATATCTCAAAATAACAGAATAAGTAACTCAGGTGAAATAACATATCAGCCGGATCCACCTAAAGTGGCACGTACGACTGAATTTATAGCTCAACAAATATGCTTGCACATGAGTCGGAACCACCTCAAGTGGTTTGTACGACAGGACTGGGTGTAAATAAATAAATACGCTATAATGCTACGATCACGTGAAGACTGTGCAAATAATCGCGGGTCACCTACGAGTCGAAACCACCTATAGTGGTCTGTACGACAGGACTGTGCACCTAACTTGGATCCAAGGTGAGCATATGGTGCGGGAGGTGGACATCATGTGAAGGCCTGTGCCCTGGCCACGGGCGGGAGCACTAACACCGAGGTGCAGGTTTATAAATTCTCAACACATCTCACATCATCATCAAATCACACATAAACAGTCTACAACTTACCTGGTACTTACCTGAGCGTCCACAACGTCAAATTATATTTATGCATACTATACTAATTCATATACTAAGTATAAATCAATATGCAAGGCATTTCAAAACATAATTTCATTTAAACGCATTTTCTGGGAAAAATATCAAGTATATAAGTATTTACTTAAAACCAAAAGCCCACTCATTGATATGTGGAAGGCTCGTAACCCCCGAGCCTTGCTTGACTGCGCTCGTCCTCAGGATAGGTCTCACCTATATTTGAAACAACTATATAAACGTTATTTAAAGCACATACACAAAACTAGGAAATAACTTCTCATATATGGCTCAATTGGGGTATTTGAATATACAACCATGGCCTACTCAACCTCAGGAACACCCCCATATTTTTTGAAAAATTTTCCGAGCACCCACGCGCAGGAACGTGCCTGGCACACCAAACGGATTCCTTAACGGCGTTAGGGAATATTCCGTTAAAAATCAACATATACCGTTATAAATGCCTGACGGCGTTAGAATATTCTGTCAACTTTGACAGAATATTCTCTTCCATCTTCCTTGGTTCGCCGGAGTCCAGCGCCGGTGTCGTTGCTATCGCCGGAAACTAGAAAAATCTTTAAACTTCAATATCTTCTTTAATTCTCAACCAAAATTCATGAATTATATACCAAAATGAAGCTTGTGATGAGAGGAACAATTCCTTACCACTTTCAAGTCTTAAATCCATCGGAAACTTTCCCGAAAAACCCACAATAATTCGGCCACCTCTGCAACTCTGCAAACTGGGATTTCCCAACGTCCAAAATCCTTCAAAATTCTTCTAAAAGCTTCGTGAAGACTATCTAAGGCTTCCAAGAAGCTCAAAACTTCAAGAAACACTCGCGATCACGTCGAGGTCACTACACTTCCTCGGAGCTTCTTGGTTCTTGGGTTTTCGAGGGTTTCACGTCCAACCATAACCACTACTCGACTCCTGAGCTTGAAAGGAGCATGAAAACAACTACCAAAACCCCGATCTGCGATTAGAGAGCTAGGTTTGAGGTTGTCCGTACGGTTGTACGGAAATGGAAGAAAATCCGAGAGGGAGGAAAGATAGAGGGTCAACGGGATTGGTTGGTGTGTATGTGTGTGGTCCAGGTTTGGCCAACCAAACCAAAAACAAATAAAATCTTAAGTTCCAATTGGGTCCAAATCTTTAGGAAAGGAAATAATTGGTCAAAATATTAAGCTCAACACACAACACAACTCAACGTCCAAGGGTAAATTAGTCAATTCACACCATCGATAAATTATATTTCGGGACAGGCTGTCACACATAATATAATATTAATCCAATTCAAGATTAATCTGAACTTTAATCAAACAGTCATATTCAAAGTTATAACATAAATATGATATTTAAAATTTTCCTACCCCCATTCAATCCAATTCACTTCATAGTGATTCACAATATAGGCATTTCACATAAATTCATCATTAGTCAAAGAACCTATGAAATAGTACAATATCAATACAATTCACATTCACAACCATCAATAATTTCTCACAAGTAAATAACTTAAAGTCAAATGTTATTAGGGGTATTTGAGGCACCCAAAAGTATAAATTGTGCAAAGTTTAAGGAATTTGCTTAGTTGGATCCTAGTCATTGGATTTCTAGCGTAAAGAAAATCAAATTTTAAGAGGTAAAGTGACATTTTCAATAGTTTCTAATGCTATATAGTAATTAATTGCTAATCATGCAAGTAAGTAACCAGAAAAGAGAGCAACACAATAAGCTTAAGGCTAGTTGGGGTTCAATTGTTCGTGTTAAACCATCTGCCATTCAAACATTTGGAAGTTCCAAATACTGTAACTGGTTTATTTTACCAATGTGTGTGGCTAGAAGTTATGGTATTTTTTTTTATCAACGAATGTGGTTGGAAGTTTGAGTATAGATGATTGCTTCATTAAATTATTTATTTTTGGAACTTGAATAAAATCGTAGACTGAGATTATGATTTTATTCACTATAAAAGGGATAGTGAGAATAGTTCTAATTCATTTTCGTAACTCGATGGTAGAAATCTCGAGGACAAGATTTATTTTAATGGGGGTCGAATGTAATACCCTGAAAAATTAAATATATGAATTAGATATTCATAATTATGAATATGTGTAGAAAATCGAAAATAAATCGATTTATGGTTATGAAAATTTAATTGAAAATTTTTAAAATTTTGTTTCCGGAAATTTTTATAATTTACGTCGTAAAAATTATCGATAAGTGGAAAAGACGAAAATGTCCTTGTTGGCTTATCGTAATTATACAAGGATGTATTTTATCCTCATATATTTTGGCATATTTCTTGACATATTTGGATAGAGGACGATTCCACGAGCGTGTAGGCGAAAACCGTTCGACAAACGGGGTTATAACAAATGAAATAGAAACGAACAAAAGTAGGGGCAAAATAGTCATTTTGCCATGATTTTGGGAAGGTTCCAGATTGTGTTTTGGATGGAAATATGTTGTGGGGAAGGAAAAAAAAGAAAAAAAGAAAAAAGAAGAATAAGGAATCAGGGAGACCAACCAGGAAAGAAAAAGAGAAGAAGGGGAGAGGGGGCCGAATCAGGATAGGAAGGGGAGAGGAAGTGACCAATGAGAGACAGGAGAAAGGAGAGAAATGAGAGGGAAGAAAATGAGAAGAACCAGGGGAGAACACCCCAGCCAAACCGGGTCATCCCTTGACCCGCGGCCCGACCCGGCATTAGCCATGATTTTCAATGCTTCTCACGCGATTTCTCGGCGATTAGAAGCCACACACCACCTGGAAATGACATAGCACCCTTTTCTCTTCCAATTTCATAAAAAATCGAGTTAAATTGGCCTTGATTTCGTGATGAACTTACCGGCGAGTTCGTGGGGTGTACGACTAAATTCCGCCATTTTTGAAGGTAGTACAGTCGACCACCACCATAAAACTACTCCTCATGAGGTAGGGAACAAAGCCTAAACAACTATAAAGGCAACGAATCATTGGAATTGACAGATTGAGGCTCACCCATTTTCGGGGTTTCCGACTTTTCAAGGCCTTGTCCGACCATTTCCGGCTGAACTAGGGTTCCGTCTAGGTAAGAAAAATGTTCATCTCCTTGAGTTGTGCATTCCTGCAAAATTTTGTAATTTTTGGATATAGTTGGATTTTCCGGTGAGTTAGGGCGGCCAACCGCCACCTGCGGCGGTGCGTGGCCAGTGAGCCCACGCTATCTTTTTATGTGAATTTCAATATTTTAAGTACGTATTTGATATCTATTTGGCATGTTTCGATTATTAACACTAATGTTGGATATTTACGTTACTAGAATATTTCGGAAATGGATAAAAGAATGAATGTGAACTACGAAAGGCTTGATCTCGTTCAAGGATACGTAGGCAGTCTAACGGAAGTTAGATGCAGCCTTAAAAATAACCGAGATTAATCTTTTGTTGAAAATTTGTCTAAGAAGAGGAATATGGCGATAAATTTAAAAATTTACCTTATGTTTTTGGAAAACAATTTGGGTTATAGATTTTGTGAGTAACTAAGAATTAAATAAAAGAATTGTGATAAATGGTAGAAAGTCAACAAGAGTTTAATTTGGGCCTATCATAGTAATTATCTTTCGAAATGAATTTTTCGGGTCGGGGCATTACAAGATATACATATGTCATATATGTCTCCTTAGAAGTGTCTGTTGGAGCAATATTAGAAAATATGAAAATAACACAAGAATTCCATTAATAATAATCATAAAGAAATTCACAACATCAATTATATATGAGATTAATATAAATAACTAAAGAGAAAGTTAGAAAAACTGACAAACTTGGAGATTGAGGCTTGCATAAATGCAATGAATTTCGCCCCTACTCTTGTGCTTGTAGTTCAGTAGGCGTCCGTCTCCTAGGATTCAACAGTATATAATCCGAAGTCAAAGCACTTCAATCTTCGGACTCTGGCGAACTTCATATGTTCCGTACTCTCAAGACACGACTCAAATTTTTACTAAGACATTGGAGAAAACTCTTCTCTTTTCTTCTCTTTTAGATATGTGGGATGTTTGAGTTTATATAGAACTCAAGCCACCCCTTTTGAAACATTGTGACTATTGCCTAAAGTTCCAATGAATAGACGCAACTCATGAATTTAAATTCCAACTATAACACCTGACTCTTATTTTTCATCCAACAGTGTCTAAGATGAGACCTAACAAAGGTCAAACCTGGAGATTTTTTCATTGAAGTTCATGTTAAAGCTTGTCAAGCTGGATGTGAGTAACTAGGTAGGCATCATGAGAGAGACTAGGTTGGATGCTCAAATTAGACGTTTGTTTAGCACTTAGACTAAGATCTATATGGTGTATGTCAAGTGGACATGTGACATGTTCATTAAAATGAGAATACACTATATCATACATTCCATATTGTATGTGCTAACTGCAGCCGATAGTCGAATGACAAATTGGTCCCTCTTCAAGTTAGTGTGTGAGCCCCTAGATCTATATGATCCTACCCTTATACCCTTTAGAGTTTAGACTAAAGCCTATGTTAGAAGAAGAGATTTAATGATCGCTACTTTAGCACGTTTATCTAAGACAATCAAGTTAGCTACTATCTCAAGAGGCATGTCTAGGCAAGCAGTAAAACCATATTAGATTGACATGAGAGCTTAGGGAATATAGTTTGAAGACTACACTATGTCATGACTTTAAATTTGGAGATTTGTGGTGTGGATAGACACATTTGGAAATATTTTCTTACCGCTCTCAAATGACGGTGATGCTCACAATCTTATTTATCACAGTTAGATGAGTTTAAATTTCGAAGTTTGTATAGTATATAGACACAAACCTAAAAAAAAAATTAAACTCACTCAATAGTAGTAAGTAAGATGGTAAATATTACCACCACTTTAGGATGAGGAAAAATGCACCCCACTCGTTTAACTCTAGAGCTCGATAGTTTCAATACTAGCAACCCTTCCTGTTTAGATTGGAAATAAATATTTGGGCCTATCGCATGGCCCAACCTATTTATTTCATGTACAAAGATTTGGGCCTTTAATAATGAAGAAGAATGAATAGTGCAAGGCTCAAAGGCTTTGTTTTATTCATCACGTGATGGATACGTAACATATAATTTGTACTTCTTCATTTGTAAGCGAGATGTTTTAAGCATGATTATTGTTAAAGACGAATTTGAACCACATTATTGCTAGCTCATTGTGAGGCTTAGCCCACTCCCTCACTCTCTTAGTGAGATGATACTGTTTGTTCAAAAAAAAAAAAAAAAAAACTCATATTTGAATGCCTTTATCCTTTCCTCATCAAATCTTTCATAGTTATAAAAATGGAAAAATTATATATACCCTGTAAAAATCAACCTTGTGAAGATGTTCACATAATCCAATGACTAAACCTTCAACGATTAGGAGACTGAACGGTTTTTAATTTTTTTATTATTTTTTATATAAATACCCAACTATCATTTTAACTCTTGTACCAAAATATAACACGTTCGTTAATTGTTAAATATCTTAATTATACTTTAAAAATAAAAAATATATATTTGTGAATAGTAATCTCCATAGTAAAGGCAAAACGGTTGAAGTTGTACAAAAACAATTACCTTTCAGAGTGAATAGTAACTGTTATTGGGCTGCTCTTGTTGGTGCCCTTGCCCATCGGGTGAAATTGCTCTTATAGACAACAAATTTGACTCCAAATGTTATTGCATTTCGATGTAAAGTCAAATATAACTTTTGGAATTGCATGATTATATATGACTCTTGAGTTAAATCAGAACCAAATATAACTTTACAATTAAACTTTTGAGTCATATATGACTTAAAGTCAAAAGTTATACTTGGCTTCAATTTTCATATGCAATGGAGAAAGTTTTACCTTTGGTAAAATGGTAATTTGGCTGCTTGGAATACAAGAACTCAAACTGATCTCCAAATTCATCTATAGAATCTAAAATTTGAATTTTTTTTAAGGCTTTTTAACTAAAATGGCATTTGAGATTAGTATAACTCCCTACATTGATATCTGAGATTTAAAATCAATAGAAGTGGTTTATAAGACTGTCCACCGTCAGTCATTTTAGTCATTATGTAAAAAAATTCCGTTAAATTGAAGAAACCACTAGTTCAAATGGAGATGATTCATTTGACAAAAATACGCTCAATTTAACAAGGTTTTTTACGGAATGACCAAAATGATTGACGGTGTACAATCTCAGGGACAATTTCTATCGATGTTAAATTCCAAATACCAAAATGAGAAGTTATAACAATCTGAAAAAGCATTTTAGTTAAAAGAAAAAGTTTTTTTTAATAGTGTTTTGGCACCTAAAAAAGTTTTTTTCTAATGGTGTTTTGGCCCTTGTCCTACTCCAACTCCTGCTCACTAACACAACAATCCAGCCAAAAAAATTCTGTCCTCGTCAGGTGATGGGGTAAAGGCATTGAAGTTTCCTGGAAAAGGTCCCAAACAGGACAAGTAACATGGGTTAACCAACTTTATATAAAATTCTCTCTTCTTCCACAATATTCTTTTATATTTTGATTTTTTTTTATAGTAAAATGGTAGGATAATTATATTAAAAAGGGAGAAAGATAAATTTAATTTGATCGCTGAGGATGAGCCACACTACACTTTAGCCGGCGTCGGCACGACTAAAATTAAGTATATTTTTAAAGAAGATGTCAAAAATTATTGTTTTTTTTTTTTTAAAAAAGAAGGGTTATACAAATATTATTTATAACAAAAAAAATATGAGTTGGAAGAAGAGAAAATCTGACATTGCCGCGTAAGCTATTAAATTAACATTTAACATTTATCTGTTAACATCTCGATTAGAAATGCTCTAAGGGCTGGTTTGAATTGTGGTGCTTTAAAAAAAAAGAGCTTATTAAAAAATCTAGAACTTCAAATATGTTTGGTAAAACAAAAAAAAAAAGTGTATTTTTTAAATTGTTGTCAATGACAATAGAAAAACATAAAAAGCAGAAGTAAGGTCTACCATGTTTCTTAAAAAAGTTTTTTTTTTTTCAAAGCATAGTAATTAGTGCCCATCTAATGAAACTTTCAAATGATGAATATACCCCCATATATTTTACAAAATTACAATCATTGCTCCTACATTATTCTCTTTGATAATTATTATATCATATCATTCTTGGTCATTTAGCATATTCACAACCATTTATATAAAAGTTAACCAAAGTCTTGTACACTATTTTTTTAGTTAAAAGCTTTTACAAAAAAAAAAAAGTTTAATAAACACTCATTAACGTTATTTTACAACTATTTATTTTCACAGTGCAACAAAAACAATTTTTTTTTTAAAACACCGCAATACCAAACTAGCCCTAAGTATCCTACATTTGAATTTTCTTTGTGTAAAGTTGTATCTTTCTACTATACAACAAATTAAAGAACATTTTCAAACCAGAAAATAGCCCAAAAAAGATGGGGATTGTTGGTGACATGTTGTGTAGTCCTACGCATAATACTACAAATCACTCATCCCCGTCATTAAAGAAGTAGGAACACTATCAACCCCCCCTTCACTTTACGCCAAACCGCCCATATTCCAAGACTTGTCCATATTTTCCAAGAATCTAATTAAATAATATTGTCTAACTAATATATCGGCAGTTTAGAACTATAATATAGTGGTACTTCTCTTTACTTGTAAATGAGAGATATTAAGTTTGATTTCTTGACAAATGCGAATTTGAACCACATTATTACTAGCTCATTATGAATTTAAACTCACATCCTCCTCTTAAGATAAATAATATCGTTTGTTAAAAAAAACTAATAAATTTATTTATTTAATTTTACATGCGTTGGACTCGGACAAATATGAAAATGGAAATCGAATATAGACCAAAAAACAAAGAAATGGGAGTTTTAAAAATAATAATCTAGAAGGTGTCTAATGTTTACTTTTCTTTTTCTTATTAAACTTAAACATGCTTTATATGGTATCATGTTGATTAACGAGTCACGCATTAAGTCGTCCCAATGTCATCACCGTTTTTATGGTCATCAAAACTCTCTTATACCGTGGAGATTGTCAAAACGAAAATGTATTTGTTACTACATCTCTATACTTTTAATTTCAATTTAATTTTCATAATCATTTACGATGAAAACACAACTCTGAATGTTATGCCACTTAAAACTACGATCTAATGACATTCTTTTTCACTTGTAAGTGACATGTCTTAGGTTCGATTCTCGCCAAATGCGAGTTTGAACCATATTATTGCTAGCTCATTGTGAGGCTAATGCCACCCTCTCCCCTTAGTGTAGATAATATCGTTTGTTAAAAAAAAAAGTTGAATGTTATACAAACTAGGCTTAATTGGATTAATAGACCCAGTGGTGATAGGATAGTCGGAAGATAACTCATGTAGTAAAAAATTTAGGATTTAAGCCCTTGTGGTGAAGTGTATTAGGATTTAAGCTCAAAATTAAATTTTTTATCAACTTTCTATTAATTATTAGCACATGAGTCACAAATATGAGCTTAAAACGGAACTTTATGTTAGTTGTTAGCATATGAGGCTAACTTTATCTTTTTAGCATCATATGCGAGCCTTATGCGCTAACAATTAAAAAGAAAATTAACGAAATTTACAATTTTAGGCTTAAATCCTAATAGACTTCACCACATAGGCTTAAATTTTAATATTTTTTAGCCCCATAACTATCTCCGGACTACCATATCACATGAGAACTAATAATCCAATTAGGCTTACAAACTAACTGAGAACGTGTTACAAAAGTATTATTTGATCCTCTCAATCTAAAATAATACAAGATATACAAGGATGCAAAATTTAAATATGCATTTACATAATAATTGAGTGGAATTCGTAAAGTAAATATTAAGCAATTTATGTTGTCAGAAGCATATCCCTTAAAAAATTGCAGAAAGTGTGAACTTTTGGGGACATTCATTCTTTTTTGTTTATTCTTATAAATTAATCAGTCAAATGAAATAGTTGGTGCCACCACGAGCTTTCAACTTATAAGTAGGGAGGGACGTTTAGAGTATATATATTTATTAATTAAGCAAAGAATCATGCATAAGAAAACGATCCAAGTTGAAGTAAACCAAATATATGGTAAAACAACTGTTTGTTTGGTCAGTCTTCATCATACTAATCAAATGAGACTGAGTTGTTGATTTTCATATTAATTACTGATTTTTAGTATGTTTAGGAGTATTTTATAGTGTTAATTACTTATTACACTTTTGAGGTTTGGAGTGGGTTTTAAATTGGGATCATAATTTTAATTTTTTTCATGTTACGCTCTAAAGTATTGAAATTGTATATAATTATTGTGTCTACGGTTAGATTGATTGTATGATACAAATACAGGCTAACGTGCAAGTCATGTTTTACCATATTGATTAAATAGTTCATCAGTTTAATAGAGGATTAGACGCTCAAAGAGACAAAATGTGTAAATAGAAGCAATTTCAAAACCTCTCATTGTGCAATTTAAAATTAGAATCTCATGACCAATTTTAAAAATTGTCTCAAACCTGGAGAGTGTAAAAGATAGTTAACCCTATTTTATATAACAAAACTTTTAACTTTTAAATTATTCGTCGAGTATCGAATAGTTAAAATCGAACGAAATATCTGTAAATAAGATACATAGGAGCATCAAGGAATTTTCGTTATCTCAAGATTAGCTTTAACTTTTGAAGAAATTGAAACTTGAAAGGAAATGGACAACAACTCTCCATGAAAAATAATATTTTAGGTAAATTCCAAAGTTTTGCTTTGATTTTTTTAGGGGTGCTATCCACACGCCTCCTTTTACTTCCTACACATCCTTCTCGATGTCTGACCATCAGATCAATTGAACTGAAAAAGATCAAAGGACAAAAAGTAACAAGAAATGTGTGAGAAGTAAAAATAAGTATGTAAACAACATACCCTTTCTTTATTATGAAGTTACAATTTAAAAAGTAACATAAGACAAGTATTCCATGCCAAGTCTGAAAGACAATAAAAAATTCTTATCTTTACTAAGAAAATGGTTAACATTTTTCTGATATCAACACATGTTCAAGAGAGCAATTTGTATGAAATGAGTTTACGGTCAAGCGATGTTCCAATTCAATAACATGATATCATGTGGAGAAAAAAATTACAAATGACATGACATTATTGAATTGAGACATTACAATGATGGTAAATATATTTCATGTAAGTCATTTTCCATATCTAGACATTAGCCAACTCTCTAGTCTATTATTGGCCAATGTCCTAAAAGACGCCAGGCGTTAGTTAGTCGGGTGGTGGGATGGGGCCTAACGCCGAGGCGGACTAGGCGGGGCCTAGATGGATTTAAGTATTTATTACATATTGTATAAATAAACGCTTTGACACACCCCGACCTAAATTGAGGCATGATGACCGTCACGTGAGGACGATATAAAGAAATGCGAATAAATAAAAACCAAACTGACTAAAACACTAGATAGGATAAGGTGCAAGAGACGAGAATAAGTGTGATTACACACAACCAGAGCATAGGTATCCTAAGTGCAGTCCAACAAGACAAATACTAATTATACAATACCAAAGATGATCCTACATCGGTGATAATCTGTCAGAATCGCCGACGATTCCTCGTAAGCCACCAACAAGCACTCCTAACTAGAACCTGGAGGGGCGCAAAACAGAAAGTGTGAGTGGGCAAAAACAAAGCTTTTCAAAACCATTCATTATCAAAAGTAATAACCCCTCACTGTAAAACCTGTATAATTCCCAGAAAATAACATACATGATTATATCTCAAAATCATATTCAAAATAGCAAATCCACTGAATATATCATGTCACACAACGTGAAATAAATCAATATGAAATAGTATGCAGTCGGAGTCACACAACGTGACCTGTACGGCTGAGTCTATAGCTCCTCAACTAGTTCTCTGCACACGAGTTGGAACCATCTAATGTGGTCTGTACGACAGGTTAGGTGTAAATAAATACGCTCAAGTGCTACGATCACGTGAAGGCTGTGCGAAGTATCGCAAGTCACATACGAGTCGGAACCACATGCTGACACCTGTCTTGGATCCAAGGTGAGCGTGTGGTGCGGGAGGTGAACGATCACGTGAAGGCTAGACCATGTCCTCTGGCGGAACACTAACACCGGGGTGCAGGATAATGAGCTATAAATACATCTCAACACAACCATACTCACTACCATCAATATACTTACCTGAAGCTTACCTGGGCGTCCGCAGCGTCAAACAACAATACATATATAACCATACTAATGCATAATCTAACATGGAGCATTTGACATGGCATTTCAAAATATCAAATCATTTAATTAAGTTTTCTGGGAAAAATACCAAGTGTGTATATATATATACTAAAAACCAAAAGCCCACTCACTGACATATGGAAGGGTCGTAGCCCCCGAGTCTCACTTGACTGCGCTCTTCCTCTGGATAGGTCTCACCTATATGTGAAACAACTATTTACACGTTATTTTAAAGCACATAACCAATACTAGGTAATAACTTCTCATACGATGCTCAATTAGGGTATTTGAATATACCATCGTGATCTACTCAACCCCACGAACAACCCCATATTTTTAGAAAAAAATTCCGATGACCCACGCGCCCTTACGCGCCATCCAAGGCACGGCCACACTTGCCGCCCACTCGCAGGCACGTGCCTGGCACACTTACGGATTCCCTAACAGCGTTAGGGAATATTCCGTTAAATATTAGAATATACCGTTATTTTTACCAGACGCCGCTAGCAGATTCCGTCAAAATTGACGGAATATTCTTCTCCTTTTTCCTTGGCTCGCTGGAGTCCGGCTCCGGCCATCGTTGCTATTGCCGGATTCTGGAAAACTTCAAACCTTAATAACTCATCCATTTCTCAACCAAAATTCATAAAATTTGCACCAATTTGAAGCTTAGGATGAGAAGAACACATCCTTACCACTTTTTGGACCTAAAACCAACGGAATCTCGCCTGAAAAATCTTGATAGTCCGTGCACCCTTGCAATTCGACGAACTCGAGTGTCCCGACGTCCAAATCACTCCAAAATTTACCTAGAATCCTTATAAAGTTAGTTAAAGACTTCCTCTAGTCTTAAAACACCTTAAAACACCCACGATCACGTTAAAGTAAAATAGTACCTCACCGGAGATTATGGGTTCTCGAGTTTCTGAGGTCCTCACGTCCAACCAAAGTTATAGCTCGACTCCTGAGCTTGCAAGGAACCCAAAAATAACGTCCACAACCTCGATCTGTGCTAGATGAAGGCCTGATCATACGGGTTGTACGGAAATGGAAGAAAAATCGAGAGGGAGAGATAGAGAGTCAACGGGTATGTGGGTGTGTGTGTGTGGTCCAGATTGCAGCCACACAACAACAACAAAACAAACTTAAATTTCCAATTGGGTCCAAACATTTAGGAAATGGATCTAATTGGTCAATTCCTTAGCCCATTTCACACACTCACAACCAAACGCCCAAGGGCAAAATCGTCATTCCACGCTATCGAAGATAAAATATATTATATTTCGGGACGGGCTATCACACGCTTGCTTATACTTAAAATATATATATAATTTGACTTGGATACATAAATTGTAAAATATAATGACATAGATTATGAAGTATTAGAACATAATACAAAAAGAAAGTTATCTATTTTCTGTCTAATTTGAGGGTCATGACCTATGAGGGTCTGAGAGGATTAGGTGGGTGCCTAGGTGGTCTAGACAAGCCCCTAGGCAGTCTAGGCATGCGCTTAAGCAGGTCTAGGCAGGAGCCTAAGCATAAGTATTTATTACATATTGTATAAAAAACGCTTGCTTATACTTAAAAAAAAAAAAATATATATATATATAATTGCACTTGGATACATAAATTGTAAAATGCAATGACATAGATTATGAAGTATTAGAACATAATACAAAAAGAAAGTTATATATTTTCTGTCTAATTTGAGGGTCACGACCTATGAGGGTTTGGGAGGATTAGGTAGGTGCCTAGGTGGTCTAGACATGCCCCTAGGCAGTCTAGGCAGGCACTTAAGCAGGTCTAGGTAGGCGCCTAAGCAGGTCTAGGAGCCATTTCTTAATTTTCAAACATCTAAAGATTAATCGGGGCAGTGGCCGGCCATCTAGCGTTTTGATCAGGATTTTTAAAACAATGTTATTGGCTGACCATGTCAAACTATGATTTAGTTACAAATGTGTGATGGTCACATAATCATGCGTCCTTTCAATTAAATGGGAAAGTGAGAAAACTAGTGTGCAAGTGAGAAAATAGGTTGGGCCAATGGTTGGATTTCCCTTCAGGGAAAACGTTTCTGAATGCTAAAAAAGTGTTTAAAATGGTCCGTTGACTTTTTTATTTTTTAAAATGAAAGGTTACAAGCCAAGAGGCATAACAGAAATGAGGAGTTTCAAATCCAAGGTACATTGGTTATAAAAAAAACACTTTCAATTATTCTCAACTTTTATATCAAACCTAATTAGGGCTAGTTCGATATAGGATACTGAATTCGAAGCAAACATTTTCAAAACTGGAATCCAACGATCGATTCCGAACCGAAATTTTAGTATTACCAAATTTTGGGAATCCCAAAATGTTTTTGGTGTTTCGGAATTTCCCAAAACTGAACCTGCATCAAAATCCAAATAATCTAGATTGAAATGGAAATCATCCGAACTTGCATTAAAACTCCAAATTGAAATTAGAGACAAAATGACAGTGAATCAGTGAAGATTGAAGGTCGAGAAAGAGATAGAGTGTAACATCCCACATTGCCCAGGGGAGTGGATCCTGTAAGCCTTATATGTATATTCCCATCTCTACCTAGCACGAGGCATTTTGAGAGCTCACTGGCTTCGGGTTCCATTGGAACTCCGAAGTTAAGCAAGTTCGCGCGAGAGCAATCCCATGATGGGTGACCCACTAGGAAGTTTGATGAGTAGATTTTATATTATATATTTTACCCTAATCTTAGTATATTTTGGTTAATATTTTGGAAGAATTTTGATACTTTGAATTGTATTTTCAATATAGGACTTTCGACTTCCTCTGGAGCAAAACAGGACCAAATGGACGAATTTTGGAGTAATTCCAGTTGAAGACGTTCGTGAGTCACTTAGCTTGATCGTATCAAAATTTGGGATTTTTCTACCAAGCGGTTATTTTCTGGCGATAAAATAAAGGAGTGATGCGCTGTGCTGGAAAATGACGTTTCTGGGCTTAAATTGCGTTTTTGGAGCCCAAGATGACCTCAGATGGGTTCATGGCCTTCTGGAGAAGTGATCAAAATATTCCAAAGATTAAATCCAGCTATATTGGGCCAGTTTTGGAGCAGCTTATGGGACCAAAACGTGGCTGTTCAGATTTTAGGCGAATTTTACCATTTAATTTAGGGTTATGTTTCCTATTTTATTTGATTATTATTTTTAGTTTCCTAGTGGGAATAAAGGACCTGTTTTTAGGGTTTGTGTGGGGGGCTTAGCAGATTTATTGCTTGGCCGTCTACAGTTTTTCACTACACTTTATTTTATGCAATTTTGGAGACAGAGAATTGCGAGGGTTTGGAGATTTCCTATTTGAAGGTGCTTTCAATCATTTTCTTAATAATATTTTCTATGATTTTAATTATGAATATGCGTAACTAATTCCTTTTGTTAGGGCGAATCCTTGAGTCTTAGCATGAATATGTGATTTTTATTTAATTGCTTATGATTGATTGCATGCATACTTTGAATTATTAATCACCGGGATTAAAACTATTTAATTGTCTTAATGCTTGATCACCATTAGGATCTTTAGAAAAGTAATTTGATGCAATTTTGGTCGGAAGGTTCCCTAAAATTGACGCTGGCTTCTTGTGATTAATAATTGTAATTTCACTTAGGATGAACACCACCACGTCTTAAGGATTGCATGGTTTTTCAAAGGGTTTTCATAAAGCATAATGAGTCTTTCATGTTCAGATTTGATCCGAACGTCCGGAATGGTTGCAAGTTAGATATACGTTCTATGTTGGAGGTTCCAAGTACAATATAAATTAGGAAAACCTAACCTTCAAAGCGGCATGTGTAGATCATAAGTAATTGGTAAAAGTTCATAGGATTGCTAGGTGATGGTGGAACCCTAGTGCTTTCTTAATTTGATTTCTCCCAAAAAATGTTTTCTTTTTCCATTTAGTTTCAATATTGCAGATTAGTTTACTTTTTATTAATTAAATTCGTTTTTAATTTAAGTAGGTTATAAAATCAATCATCTCAATTTCTACTTTACAATAATTAATTGGAATTTGGTTTGCTTTGAATTATTTAATAATCCCTGTGGAGAACGACCTTGCGAGATCCGTTTATACTACAACAACCTTGTGATTCTTGCAAGTATAATATGAGTTTTTAGCCCGTTCACATGTGTAGTAAAATCCTTATCAAAGTCCTCGTGTGAGTTCCCAGAAACAAAACCGTGAGGGCGTGGTCGGGGCCCAAAGTGGATAATATCGTGCTACGGCGGAGTCGAGCCAGGGATGTGGAGCAAGCCCGGGCCGGGATGTGACAATTTGGTATCAGAGCCAATCCCTGGCAGAAAGTGTGCCGACGAGGACGTCGGGTCCCGAAGGGGGGTGGATTGTAACATTCCACATCGCCGGGGGAAGTGGATCCTGTAAGCCTTATATGTATATTCTCATCTCTACCTAGCACGAGACCTTTTGGGAGCTCACTGGCTTCGGGTTCAATCGGAACTCCGAAGTTAAATGAGTTCACGTGAGAGCAATCCCAAGATGGGTGACCCATTAGGAAGTTATCGTGTGAGTTCCTAGAAACAAAACCGTGAAGGCGTGGTCGGGGCCCAAAGCGGACAATATCGTGCTACAGCAGAGTCGAGCCCGGGATGTGGAGGGGGCCCGGGCCGAGATGTGACACAGAGTGAAGAGATAGTCAGACCCACGTCTTCCTCCTGACTTGGAAAGAGACTCTAAAAAAAGACTTAGACTACTTGGATCTAATGGAAGACATGACACAAAACCGAGTCCAGTGATGTTTTAAGATTCATATAACCGACACCACTTGATGGGATAAAGTTTTTTTGTTCTTGGATTTGTACTTAAGCGGGTACTATTATGACAGATGTAGTACCCCTTTTGAATACCGAGTACTTGAAAAATCTCTCTCTACCCCAAATGGGTTCCTTAATGAGAAAAAAAGGAAAAGACATTACCAAATAATTTCGTAATTACAAATCCATTTAGCTTGACATTCCCAAATAATTCATTTGGAAAATTTGATTGCATAAAATAATTCCGAACCTAATTCCTTGATTTTTTATTTGAAGAGATTTTAATAAAATAATTCCTTTTCTAACAATTTCATAAATTCATTGAATCCCATTTGAAGCTTTGATAAATAACCCTATAAGTTATGTTTTGAGATGACACTTTACCACAATTTTGTGCCCAATCATTCTTACGTAACCCTAGTGTAAATTCTGATGGCACTTTATCACAATTTTGTGCGCAATCATTCTTATGTACCATAGTGCAAATTGTGCACAATCATTCTCATGTACCGTAGTGCAAGTTCACTCCACCGATTTTACAGATTAAACAATTAATTATTTAACTCAATAGTTATAGTAATCATTTTTATATACCCTATTGCAAATTCGCTATATCAATTTTACCGTCTAAACAACTACTATTTAACTATTTAACTCAAAAACACAATCTCTTTAACATAAATAAAAATTAGAGGTTTTGGGTTCGAAATCCGTTGCTAGTATAGAAGCCAGATTTGTGATCAGAGGAAAGCTGAAATGCCTATGTGAATATTTCCGGCCTCCGGATAAAGGAAAGCTGAAATGCCTCTTTTAAATCTTTCTGACTTCCAAATATAGTGGATAACCATAACTTATCACCAATTGTCCCTTTAAAAAAAAAAGAAACATAATAATATCATTCAGTGTTCTTTGCTTTTTACTTGAAATAGGAGATTCAAAAAAAAAAGGAAGAACATTGAGCAAAAAAATAAAAATAAAAATAAAAATAAAATAAAATAAAAGCAAACAAAGAAAATAAGAGTAGAACAAATGTAGTTTGAGACTGATTAAATCCAAGGCGTCAGATCCTCTGATCATTTCAATATTTTTTAGACACCCTTAAATACCATACATCCATTATCATTAAAACGAAAAGAAAAGAAAATCAAGACTTTTATGACTCGCTAAACATCAGAAGCAACATGATCATCATCATCTCTGCAGTTCCATCATATGAACAAACTCCTCAAAGCACACGAACCCATCCCCGTCCTTATCTACGCCGTCTATCATACGCCGGCACTCCTCTAACGTGCACCGTTCGTCCCCGATAGCCGTGAAAACCCTCAAAAGTTCCTCCGCCGATATTTTGCCGTCGTTATCCGTGTCAAACACTTCAAACGCATCCCGAAGCTCCGAGTCGGCAGCTGGACCGGAAACCGGTCCGACCTGGTTCAATAAAGCCTCAAGGGTTATCGAACCGTTGCCGTCTCGGTCCACCTCGCTCAGCATCAACGTCACCTCCTCTTGACTCGGCGGGTCGTTCCCGAGCCGGCTCAGAAGCGCCTCGAGTTCTTTCCTCGACACCACTCCGTCGTTGTCCCGGTCTATAAGCTTAAAAGCTTGGGCCATGTCGAGATCAGCCGAAAAATCGGACCAGTCACCCGATTTTTCGGGCAAAACGCTGGTGGGCGTGGCGATACCGCTGGCTCCGGCCCCGGGCTTGTGAATTGAGTCTGAGGAAGAGGAGGAGGAAGAATCCGTTCCGGAACCGAAAGACGGCGGCTCGGAGCGGGACACGGAGGACCAGTCCTTCTTGGACCGGAAGAGGCGTTTCGGACTGAGATCTTTGGAGTTAATTTTGATGAGCTTCATGGTTGAAGATGAAAACCCAGATGGGGGAAGAAGTTGTAGAGAGAGATAAAGGATGATGATGATGATGATGAAGGAGGAGGAGAGAGAAAGGAAGAGATGGGAAGCAGAGAGGAAGGGATGGGGGGTTAAATGGTGGGAGTGAAGGCACTGCCATGGCAACTTCCAGGAAGCTTCGCGGGTGAACCTTTTCAATCGGCTGATTTATATATATGATAATTACGACATTTCACTGTTCCGTTAACTTAATTTCCCACTAATTATGCCAATTTAATAGTAATAGGTAAAAAACAAAAAAATTAATATATTCTTTTTACAACTAGTAGTGTTTGCGACAGTTTTATTCTACCTCATTACAATCTTGCTTATCATGTGAGCCGAACTTGATACATAGAACTAAAATAAAAAATAAAAAATTAGTGACTTATTAAAACTAGGGAGTTTTAACGAAAAGCCCACGGTACTGTTCACTTTAACGAAAAACCACATTTTTACACTAAAAAGTTAAACATGGTACTATTCACTTTACCCTTTATTTTGTCATTATCATTAAAACTCAAAGTTTTCAAGCTCTTTTCATTAGTTTTCATTTAAAACTATTATGAAATCAAAATATGCAAACTTTCGTCAAAATTAACAAAACAACTAAGTTTTATCTCATTAAGTAGATGTGTTGTATAAATTTCAGAGCACCATTGCACTCAATTTTACATCAAATCTTCTGTTAATTCTAAATACACCATATCTTTTCTTATAACGCGTTTTAGAATCTTCCTCTATCTTTTTTGTTTTAAACCTAAAAATACATGATTACAAAATTGTAATTTAAATCTTAAAAGAAGCTTTATGGAGTAACATGATACGCACGTAATTAATTTTGACAAAAAATTTCACAAATGCTAGAGGACAATGTTTCAATCGATGACCTCTTGTTTTTTGGTCGAATCAATCGATGACCTCTTAAATTGTTTTGTTTTTACATTGCGTGATGTTTACATTTTACTATCTTTATATGGGCCCCGCCCCTTTTGGTATGACTTTGGTGCTTGTTTGTTTGTTTGTTGTTGAGTTGTGTGTCTTACATTTTTATTGTAAAAATGAGTTTTCTTTTGTACGCCCCCTTCAATTTCTTTTAGGGAACTTTAACGAAAAGCATCCGGTACTGTTCACTTTAACGAAAAATCATATTTTTACACTAAAAAGTCAATCATGATACTATTCATTTTACCATTTATTTTGTCCTTATCATTAAAACTCAAAGTTTTCAAGCCCTTTTCATTAGTTTTCCTTTTCTTTTAATGGCAGGAGATTATTTATTTATTTTTTTTAAGAAGACACATTTTTTTTTGGGTAAACTAGAAATACACCATGGCACAGCCAAAGTACAACAGGAAAGCCCACACAGAGGACTAACAAAACCGACAATAAAAAAGACACCAAACTACCAAGTGATACAGGGTCCGGACCAACATTGGTAAACAACCTCATGTCACCTCGTATCACTCAAAGAAAACAAAACTTAGTGTGGGCATGGTAAGCCATCCTTAATAAGAATATGTACAATCGAAGAAGGAGGTCTTTCAACCCAAGTATAATTGCTCATCTCCGAGTTCTTCACAGAAGCTAATCTGTCTGCCACCATATTGGCGGAACGGGGGACCTAAGACCATCTACACTGTTGGAAAGACGCCTTCAGCTGCATTGCTTTCCATAGTACTGGAAACGTTTCCCACCTGCCGTTATAAATGGAAGTACATAAGCTAGATACCACTTCTTTTGAATTTGACTCAATAATAATCTTTCTTAACTCCAAATGATTAGCAAGCTTGCACCCCTCTAAAACCACCGTTGCCTCAGCCTCTTGCAGTCTCGAAGCCGTAACACTTTGTCTTCTGGCAGCGATAAATCTTCCATCGGAGCCTCTGATTACGATGGCAATATATCATTTTTTCGTTATCGAATTCCAACTAGCATCAATGATAGCCAGATTTAACTGAATATGTGCCCTTCTTCTCAAAATGCCATATGAATCTATCATCACAAGAGGGATCTCCAATTTGTACTTCTTTTATCTGATCCATCTCCAATTGAGAGACGCAAGAGCTAATGAGGATGGCCGAATTATAGATGCAACAGTTTGATTCCAATTAATATTAAAAGGCTCCAAGGGATTAGGATTCCCATTAGTCAAAGAAGGAGCCCATCGATCCACCCAAAGTCTTATATCTCTCCCATTCATTACCTGCCAATGAACACCCCGAAGAAGAATCTCTCGCCCTTCTAGTAAACTTGCCCAAGCCCACAAGGCTCTGCTTCCCTTCCTAGCCTCGAGAAATGATGAATGCGGGAAGTATCTTGCTTTCATAAATCTAGCCCACAGAGAATCAGGCTCCATCATCATTCTCCAACACTACTTTGCCAACAACGCCACATTAAACTCTTGCAAATTCCTAAACCCCAACCATCCTTCTTGCTTCGGCAAACTAATAACATCCCAGCTAACCCAATGAATTTTCTTAGCTTCATTATTTTGTCCCCACCAAAAATTAGCAAACAGAGAATCCATTTCCTTGCAAAGATGTCCAGGGAATTAAAAAATGTTCATTAGGTAAACTGGAACAGCTTGTGCATCAGCTTTAATCATAACTTCTTTACCTGCATGCGACTACAATTTTTGTTTCCACCCTTGAACCTTTCTCAATACTCTTATCTTTAATGTACCCCAAAGATTGATTTTTAGACCTTCCCCAAATAGTTGGCAAACCCAAATAATTACCAGGATTATCGACAATTGGCATCCCAAGTATTTCCCCCAACTCCTCCATAACCGCCCTCAGGGTATTTGCACTAAAATAAACACTTGATTTATGTAAACTCACCTTCTGTCCCAAGGCAGCACAATAAGCATTTAAGATTTTAACAATATTCCTACCATTTTGTTGATTGGCCTGGAGAAAAATCAAGGTATCATCCGCAAAGAACATAAGCAAAATGCGTGGACAACTTGAGCTAATTTTAATACCACTAAGATAATTCAAATCCACAGCTTTTTGAATAAGCAAAGAGAGAACATCACTTACAAACAAAAAAAAGATAGGCAGATAGAGGATCCCCTTGACGAAGTCCGCGGGACGGTAGGGATTTGTTTCCAGGTTTACCATTGATTATAATAGAGAAGTCTACAGTGATCACACACTTCATAATTAAACTCACCATCTCCAATCAAACTCCATTTTATACATAACCTCCTCTAAGAAGTCCCATTCTACACGATCATGGGCCTTAATCATATCCAGCTTAATACCCAACTCAAATTTTCTGTTGGTCCTCCGAAGTTTCATGAAGTGAAAAATCTCATGGGCAATCAATATATTATCTTGAATTTGTCGGCCTGCTACAAAAGCATTCTGCATATGAGAAATTAAATTGGGTAAGAGAGGTTTAAGTCGATTAGCAAAGATTTTAGATAGTATCTTATAAGAGAAGTTACAAAGGCTGATAGACCTAAATTGTGTCACAGTCTTCGGATTCGGCACCTTAGGAAGTAGAACAATCTATGTGGAGTTTAACTTTTTAGGGCTAGCCTCCCCATTCATAAAGTCCTTGGCAATTTCTTTGACCTCCCGTGAAATCACATTCCAATAACTTTGATATAATATCCCTTGGAAGCCGTCCGGTCCCGGTGCCTTCAAACTCCCCATTTGAAATACCGCATCTTCCACTTCCCTATCACAAATCGGCCGAATAAGAGAAAGATTCATCTCCGGAGTTACTTTTCTATCAACACAATCAAGGAGATTCCCCCATTCCCTTGCACCATCAGAAGTAAATAAGGCCTTGTAATGCTCTTCAACAGTTTTCCTGATTAAATGATCTTTTTCTACCCACTGACCATTATCATCCAGAAGCTTCACAATCTTGTTTGCCCTCCTTCGCTGCATCATTGATTGGTGAAAGCCTTTGTTTCCAGTAACTCTCTTCTTGCTCCTAAAGTCTATCAAGCTGTAAAGAAGCATCATGAATCTGTTCAATATTCTCCTTCCAGTTGCCTTGAAGATCTCCCAAGTGTTTCATTAACACCTCAATATGCTCCTTCCTCTGTCTAAACTTTCGCTTACTCCATTCCTTCAACCTAGCTTGACATAGATTAAGTTTCTTTTGCCATCTCATTAACGAATCTCCTTCATACACTTCCTCCCAACTCTTTGTTATAATATCTCTACAGAGAAGACACGATTAAGCAGCAATACAATCACTTGGTAGCACATTACAAAAAAAAATTGGTGGTTCCTCAAAACTAATAAGAATCCGGAAAAAAAAAAAAAACAAAGCTATTCTATGTGACACTCGTTTTGATTAGGAACAAAGTTAGAAATTTAACTAAGAGAGGCACCTTAAAAAATTTAAGCTCTTTTTTTGGACAAATAAGGCTAGTTTTTTTACAAATGCTGAAAAAATTAGTTACAAAATGCCTAATTTTATTACTTTATTGTTTAATTGTCTTTCATTGTTGTATTGACAATCCAATGCTCATTCGTACTAATTAATCAAATACATGTAATTCAACAAGGTTTAGACATTAAGACATGAGGAAAAAATGAAGAAAAGAAGGGCATATGAAAATTTTCACTATTTTGATATGATTAATAGAATAATTTTTAATGCATAAAAATGGGCGAGAGGGGGCATGTGCCCTCCTAGGCCTTTACTCCCTATGTCCATATGCTTTTGATGGTAAGCTCTGTCTACTTTTGATACTTTATTGTGTTCCTTCGTTTCGTGTAGTGTTTATAGAGTATAAATCCTCTACACCCATTTGGATACGTGGCCCTTTTTATAATTTGTTTAATTTTTTACGTATGACTATTTAATACTACAGTCTGGTGGTATTTCTGTTCACTTGGAAGTAAAAAGTTTTAGGTTCGAATCTCGTGGATGACGAATTCGATACCAAATTAGGCTGTCCATTGTGTGGTTTAGCCGAACTTCATTTTTTCTTAGTGTAAAAATATCGATCTCAAAAAAAAAAAAAAACAATTGCACATGGACATTACTTAACCCTCCTTAAGAGCATTAACTCTTCAATTTGATTATGTTATCTCTGAAATTAAAAATCAAAATCATAACGCCAAACAAGTCTCTTCATCTCCTTTACTCTCCATGCTATGTATTTTCTTCGCCTTGTTTTCTCTTTACGAGGAATTCAATCGAGAAAGCTTCTTATGGCTGTGAATTATGGGGTTTTTGCTCGTAGATGATGAACAATCAAATGGGTCTTCAAAACTGTGTTTTTCCTGCTATGACGCATCGGAATGTATAAGTTAGCTTTTACGAACGATTCCTCTAATAAGGTTCCTGAAACTCTTGGCATATTTGAGAGTAAGGAAATTTTATTCGATGGAAAAGCTGCTAAAATACAGTATAGGCTCTTTAGTGTAAAAATATCGATGCACTCAAAAAAAAAAAAAAAAAAAACAATTGCACGTGGACATTACTTAACCCTCCTTAAGAGCATTATCTCTTCAATTTGATTATGTTCTCTTTTAAATTAAAAATCAAAATCATAAAACCAAACAAGTCTTTTCATCTCCTTTAAACACGATGTTCAAGAAGCAGATCAGAGTCACCATGGAAGTTTACGTCGACGACATCATGGTAAAGGGCAAGCAACGGTCAGACCACATTCACAACTTGGCAGAGACTTTTGACATTCTCCGAGAGTACAATATGAAGCTCAACCCAACCAAGTGCACTTTTGGCGTCTCCTCAGGCTGATTCTTAGGGTACCTTGTAACCTAACGAGGAATCGAGGCTCATACAAGGCAGATTAGAGCGATCGTGGACATGAAATCGCCCACGACTCTGAGGGAGATCCAAAGTCTGACCAGATGAGCAGCCACACTCAATCGTTTCCTCTCGTGATCCACCGACCGATGCAAGCCCTTCTTCAAGGCAATAAAACAGGTGCAGAAGGACAAATGGGACGATGAGTGTGAGAAAGCATTTCAGGACTTGGAGCTAGAAGCAGCAAAGAACCTGTACATCTATCTAACGGTATCAGAAGTAGCAGTAAGCTCTACCCTTATACGAGAAGAGTTGGGGGCCCAACTGCCTGTATTCTATACATCCAAAGCTTTATTCGATGCAGAAACTAGATACTCGAAGATTGAAAAACTAATTTTGGCGCTGGTTGTTGTAGCTTGGAAGCTCAGATCTTACTTTCAAGGACATCCGGTCATCGTCATGACCCAATACCCACTGCGATCAGTTTTGCATAGTTTGAACGCTTCTCAACGAGTGATGAAGTGGGCGTTGGAACTTGGCCAATACGGCCTAGCATACCAACCCTGCACTACAATAAAAGCCCAGGCATTGGCAGACTTCATAGCAGAATTTACCCCAAGCCTGAAGGATGCAGCAACACAGCCCGAAAATCACCCGGAGGCAACCATAGCCATACCAGCCCTACCTGAGGGAGATTTTTGGCGTTTGCAAGTCAATTGATCATCCAACCACCAAGGATCGGGGGCAGGCCTAGTTCTCATTACTCCGGACGGTTCAATGCTCAAGCAAGCAATCACTCTAAGCTTCAAGGCATCAAACAACGAAGTAAAGTATGAAGCCCTACTAACAGGTTTCCAATTGGCGAAAGACTTAGCGGTGAAGAAGCTCGCGATCTATTCTGATTCCTAGCTTATCACCAACCAAACCTTAGGGGAGTACGCAGCAAAGCATCCAAGGATGGCCCAATACCTCGAAAAAGTACGAGAGTAGCTAGCGCCGTTCCAAGCGTACACACTCACTCAGGTTCCACGAGCAGAAAATGCCCATGTAGACGCACTAGCAAGCCTAGGCTCCGCACTAGACCATCAGCTCAGGTGCTCCATCCCAGTCGAGTACTTGGAAAAACTAAGCATATATGAGGAACCAGCAGTCGAGGTGGCACATATCAGCACAACCCCGAGTTGGCAAGATCTCATCATCAACTACATAGTCAATGAAACACTCTCCGCGGACAGACTAGAGTCTGGGAAGCTCCGGATGAAGGCAGCGCGCTACTACATGTGGAACAACATGTTCATTCGAAGAGCATTTTCAGGACCGCATCTCCGCTGTCTATCACCTCCCGACGACCTGAAGATTCTTAGCTCAATCCACGAAGACGTCTGTGGAAACCACTCTGGAGGCCGCTCCCTAGCGCAAACAGTTCTTAACGCTGGCTATTACTGGCCAACCATGCATCAAGACACCAAGGATTATGTACAAAGGTGTGACAGCTACCAATACTTCAAGCCCGTGCCCGCACTACTTGCCAACGAACTCCACCCACAGACGAGCCATTGGTCATTCATGTAGTAGACGATTGACCTGGTATGACCAATGCCACATTTGTAGACGCACTAGCAAGCCTAGGCTCTGCACTAGACCATCAGCTCAGGTGCTCCATCCCAGTCGAGTACTTGGAAAAACTAAGCATAGATGAGGAACCAGCAGTCGAGGTGGCACATATCAGCACAACCCCGAGTTGGCAAGATCTCATCATCGACTACATAGTCAATGAAACACTCTTCACGGACAGACTAGAGTCTGGGAAGCTCCAGATGAAGGCAGCGCGCTACTACATGTGGAACAACATGTTCATTCGAAGAGCATTTTCAGGACCGCATCTCCGTTGTCTATCACCTCCCGACGACCTGAAGATTCTTAGCTCAATCCACGAAGACGTCTGTGGAAACCACTCTGGAGGCCGCTCTCTAGCGCAAACAGCTCTTAACGCTGGCTATTACTGGCCAACCATGCATCAAGACACCAAGGATTACGTACAAAGGTGTGACAGCTACCAACACTTCAAGCCCGTGCCCGCACTACTTGCCAACGAACTCCACCCACAGACGAGCCATTGGTCATTCATGTAGTAGGCGATTGACCTGGTATGACCAATGTCACCTGCTACTGAGGGCAGAGACATGATGATCGTAGTGACTAACTACTTCACAAAATCGGTCGAAGCCGAACTCATGACTACAACTACCCAGACGGACATAGAACGCTTCATATGAAAGAACATCATCTGCCGCTTCGGCATCTCACACTCTATCATCAACGACCATGGTCCGCAGTTTGTGGGAAAAAACTTGGAGAAGTTCTTCAAAAAATATGGCATCAAGCAGCACATGTCCACGCCCTGGTATTCGCAGGGTAACAGGCAGGTCGAGACATCTAACAAGACCATCATTAACTACTTCAAGAAGACCCTCTCAGACAAAAAGGGCAAGTGACCAGACGAGCTCCCCGATGTTCTATGGGCATATTGCACCACCAAAAAATGAGCAACCGGCAAAACTCTATTCTCCCTAGCGTATGGTTTCGAGGCGATTATTCCTTCCAACGTCATGGTGCCAAGCATCAACACCGTACTACCAAATTTAGAGCAAAACGAGAAGAAGATGGCCACTAACTTAGACCTGGCAAAGGAAGGAAGTGAGAAGCCTGTCACTTACATTACAACCCATGAGCAGCAACTCATCTCTAGCTACAATAAGAGGGCGAAAATCCGGCAGTTCCAGCCAGGAGACTTGGTCTTCATAAAAGCCTTCATCAACTCCCGACGGGAAGGTTCTAAAAAGATGGCTCCCATTTTGGAAGGTTTTTACAAAATCAGCCGAGTAGGCGGAAGGGGCAGCTACACCCTCACCACTATGAGCGACAAAGAAATCGACAAGCAGTGGAATGCCTACAACATGAGAAAGTACTACATGTGACCTCCCACCATTCCTTGAACCCTATTCAAGACGAAAAAAGTTCAAAGACTTAAACAGCTTGACGTACAAGACCTCGCATGCCAAGAATTATCAGTTGTTATGCCAGTACTGCCTACGAGCAAAGTTAGTAAAAGCCTATATTTTCAATGAAGATTGAAAGAATTATTCACAAGCCTGGGCCAAATGCATAAACAAACTAACCAACCCTATGACAAGCAGAAGACGCTTTCTGCCCTGCAGACATGACGTAAGCTCTCCAACACAAGAGGGTAAACCAATCCCCCAACACCCATTTAGGTAAGCTCTTCAGCGCGAAAGGGTAAACTAATTCCTCAACCATCATTGTGACAAGCAGAAGATGCCCAAACATGGCGTGTGCTCTTCAATACGAGAGGGTAAACTAATCCGGAATATCCAGACGTGGATGGGTGGTACGACTGCTCAGTTTCTACTGAATACAGCGATTACCTGAGCCGGATGACTCCCAGAATTGGCCACGATAGTCCTTTCTCTGGAATAGACTTAGCCAACTGAAGGATTCAATTCTGCGGGATCCTAGGTCTCTAGTCGGAATAGACGCTAAGTGCAGGACCCCTACCCATGAAAAAGCTCTCATGACAAAATGGTCCATCTCGATGTGCAAATCTTCATGAAGTGGCTTAGTTTTAAAGTGTTGCAATACTAGTTATGCAACCTGCGGAATCAAGTTACAACTCAGAAGGATATGGCCTCTGAGGCGCGATTTCGCGTACACCTCACGCTTAAAACACTTTCGAGAGCTAGGGATGACGCCTAAAATGGTTACGCGGGTCGTCTGCTTTTGTAAGTAAGGCGCCTGGTGGACAACCCAATGACTGGCAGCCCAAGGTAATCCGTAAGCCGAGACTTACGCCTGTTATGACTACGCAGACTCGCCTACTTACCTAAAGGTAAGCTTCTGGCAAACAGTCTACGATTTAAGTTTTGTTGGAACAAAGCCGAGGTACGACTATAGCAGCTACGCGGACCTCCTCTGCTTCATACGAGAAGCATGAGTCCAGCCAACGACTCTATAAATTAAACACTTCGTAACATACCCCGGGAAGGCCAAAGCTACAGAAACCACTCAAATGCTGTACCCCTTTGCATTCAATATCCCGTGGCGGCCCAAGGGAAGACCGATGAGTTCGAATTAAAGTCAAGCTTGCTGCACCATATTCCCAAGTTCCATGGGCTGTCCATGGAGGATCCAAACAAGCACTTGAAGGAGTTCGAAGTGGTGTATTCAAGCATGACTCCTGTCAACGTCGATGGGAGCATATTAAAAATAAAGGCTTTTCCCTTTTCTCTCTTGGAAAGGGCTAAAGATTGGTTGTATGAACTAGCCCCCGGAACTGTCACATCATGGGAGAGTATGAAACGGGCGTTTTTGGAGAAGTTTTTCCCAACTTCTCGAGTAATTCTTCTACGCAAAAGGATTAGTGGGATTCAGCAAAACCAAGGTGAATCATTTCCAACTTATTATGAACGTTTTAAAACTCTTGTTGCTTCATGTCCACAGCATCAAATGAAGGATGAGCTTCTTCTTCAATATTTCTACGAAGGGCTTCTACCAATTGAACGCCAAATGCTAGATGCCTCAGCGGGATGAGCTTTGGTGGACAAAACACCCATAGCTGCCAAGACCTTAATTGCTAACTGCGCGTTGAATGTTCAACAATATGAAGGCGTTGGTCAAATGGACATCCCACGGCAGCAACATGTTAATGAGGTAAGTGTTATTTCTGAACTTCAAAATCAAATGGCTAATCTTACTACTCTTATTTCGCAGGTGGTTGAAATACCGAAGCTACAAAGTGTGGCTGCTTGTGGCGTGTGCTCAATGAATGGACATCTCACGGATAAGTGCCCTCAATTGATCGAGAACGGAGGGTGGGAATCTGCCAATGCCGTGGGTTTTGGGAGTCAAAACCAACCAAGGAATGATCCTTTCTCTAATACATACAATCGAGGTTGGAAAGATCATCCAAATTTCAAATGGAGGGAGCCCCAACAAACCCAACAACAAAATGCATTTAGGCAGCAACCTCCGGGATTCTACCAAAGGCCGTATGCACCCACACAACCCCAAGCACAACCTGCCCAAAATAACTCAGGTTCGTCTTTTGATAATGCTCAAGTTATTCAATTACTAACTACGTTGGTGCAGGGCAGGAAAATCAAGCCAAAGACATGCACAATTACGCCAAGGAAGTGCAAAATCAAGCTCGAGAGGTGACTGAATTGAAGAGACAAGTGGGACAAATGGCTGAATTCATGGGGCAATTTAGTAGAGAACAAGGTAAGTTACCTAGTTCGACGAATGTGAATCCAAATGGAGGCTTCGAATCTGCCAAAGCCATCACCTTGCAAAGTGGAAAAGAAGTTGGATCTGATCCCAACCCATCTAAATCCAATCGAAATGAGGACGAAAAGATGCAATCTGAGGAGAAGGAACAAGGCATACCCACTGCAAGGATTGAGCAATCCTTGCCGCAGCCACCTACACACCCTAATTCGACCACCAAAGGTAAATTGGGTTCAAATTCCATTACTTCTAACTCCATTCCACCTAATGCACCATTTCCTCACAGGTTTATGCAAACTAAGAATGAAGAGGATGAAAAAGACGTTCTGGAGACATTTAGGAAAGTACAAGTCAATATTCCACTCTTAGATGCCATCAAACAAATCCCGAAGTACGCTAAGTTTTTAAAGAAGCTTTGTACAACACGGAACCAGATTCAGGAGAAAGAGGTGGTACATGTGAATGAGAATGTCTCTGCAATGTTGCAAAGAAAGCTGCCACCCAAATGCAAAGATCCAGGTAGTTTCACTATCCCTTGTATTATTGGAAATACGAGGTTTGAACATGCTATGCTAGATCTAGGTGCATCAATTAATGTCATGCCATATTCTGTTTATGCATCTATGAATCTAGGAAAGCTTAAACATGATGGTGTTATTATTCAACTAGCCAATCGATCTAATGCCTACCCGAAATGAGTTTTGGAAGATGTGTTGGTGTAGGTAGACCATTTGATTTTTCCTGCAGATTTCTATGTGCTTGACATGGAGGATGCAGCCCACTTTCCACCATCATCAATCTTACTTGGACGACCTTTCATGAAAACAGCTCAAACCAAGATTGATGTGGCCAATGGAGCATTCACAATGGCATTTGGTGGTGATATGATTCACTTTAAAATTTCTGAATCTAATGTGAATCTTACTGATGTGCGTTCTTGTTTTGCCATTGGTTTAATTAAAGATGTAGGGCAGGAAAATTCATCACCAATTAACAAGGATGAAGTTCCAAGCACCAAAGAAGAGGGAATTGGAGTGGAGCACAAAGAACACACCACTAAACTCCAAATGCATAATCTGACCGAAATCACCATTGGAAAATCTGTTGACAGTGTTGCCACTTCATTCCAACACATTGGTGAGTCATCAAGTCCAATTCCAAATCCCATTTCAACTAATAGGTTGTTACCTTCTTTGGTGCAGGTCCCCAATCAAATCCAAGCTGGTGGGAATGATTACATTGACTTTAGGATGCTCAACGCCCCAATCGGGAAGGATTACTATCCCCTTCCATTCATAAAGCCAATGTATGAGTATTTTGAGGAGCATGCTATGAAGGACATACCCCTCCATGCCGTGGGCCCTATTCAAGCTTAAATGGAGGTATCGTCCGGCTGGAAGACGTTAAAGCAAGCATTTCTTAGGAGGCAACCCATGTATTCAAATAAGGAAGATCTATGAATCGCTCCACAATCAGTTTTGCGTTTCTAAAAACCTTCCCTTTACTGCATTTATTTTGCCTTGTTTGTCATATTTATTTGTTGCTTGTTTGATTGTTTTTGGTGTGAGTTTATGTTTGAAACACTGACAGGTAAACAAAGTATTTTTACATTAATTTTCGTGGAAGAGGAACATTAGGTAGAAAGGTAGAAAATACAAGAAAGTGCAAACAAGCATGAATGAGCCTTCATTGGTCAGGTGGTGCCTCAGCATTCGACGGACCTCCAGAAAGACGAAGCGCCAGAGTTTGATTTTCCGGAGCTTCAACACTTGGTGAAGCGCCAGAAGACGAAGGTAGAAGTTGCCTCAGGAGTAACGCCACAAACCTCTGATGATCACTTTGAATTCGAACTTCGGACTCATGCAGCTGGTCAAGCTTCCTCTTCATGCTTGTTGAGTAATTAGTTGCGAGCATGTGCAACTCTTTATTCTCGTGCCTAAGCACTCTGACCTCTTGCCGAAGACTAGCCACCTCAGCCATCAACGACTCAACATGACGAAATCGAGCAAGAAGGCGCTGGCCCATGTTTGATACTGAGCCTGCACATTGGACGCTGTAGGCCAGAGAGTCCTGAACAGCCAGCTCGTCGGACCGCCTGGAAAGTATCCTACTGTCTCTAGGAGTGAGAAGATTTCTGGCCACCACCGAAGCGGTTGTATCATTCATCATCATAGAATCCCCAACTGTAAAAGGACCATTGGGGGATAAGAAGGACGGCTGCCAAATGTTGTTTGGAGAAGACATATCAATATCTTCCCCGACATTCAAGTTAAGACGACAGTCAGAAGGGCAAGACATTTTCGAAAGTGTGAAGAAAAAGAAGAGGTCGGACAAATCAAGATCTTAGAAGTGCAAGAAGGGAGCTTCTACAGGCGGAAATTCAAGTGTGCTTTGGAACGTAATGCGTGCCTCTATAAAAATCAGCACTCGACGGAGCTTCAGAAATCGAAGAGACGCCTGCTTTCTCAAAAGCTGGGCTGCTCAGAAACCACGGGCCAATCTCAGAAATCGAAGAGGCACTGTCTTTTCCAGACATGTCAGCACCTGTCACATGCACACTCAGCTTTGCGGAAATCACGGGCAATTTGTCGAAGCGCCGATCCCAGATATCGAAGAGGCACCGGCTTTTCTAGACGTGTCAGCACCTGTCACATGCACACTCGGCCTTACGGAAATTACGGGCAATCTGTCGAAGATTTCTGGTGAAGTAGAAAGCACGTGAAACTTACTGTTCAATCACCCAAGAGTTGCCGACAAAAGTAAAAGAATAGTGCCTCTACCAGTTATGAAGAAATTCCTATAAATGTCAACTTTCACAGCAAGGCAGACATGCTCAACCTTTCTTCATCTCCGAAAATGCATTCCTAACGAAGCCTCTCGAGTTACTCAGTGTTCCTCATCCCTTGGGGTACCTCTGCAAACAAGTCATCAAGAGCAAAAGTATTTCATATCATGAAGGTTGAAAGCAAGAGTATCTCATATCATGCTTTCTCCGTGTCCTTTTCCTTATCTTTGTGACAAGGAGAAAGCGAGCAATCAGCCAGCACTTGGTGTCAATCTTCCGATCTAAAAACCCACTGCCTGGAACTCCTTCCTGATTGCTTACCTAGCATTGCTCTCGAGTGCTCATCTTCAACTGCTGATGTACTTCCGAAGAAGATGCCACATCTGCCCGAAGAACAGATAAGGCAAGTGAAAATGATACCTTGAAGCATGTGGAGACAACGTGCTAATTCATCTTCAAGATCAAGTCTCATTTTCCTTGCTAAGAAGTTCCCCATCCCAGTTCAAGAATAAACCTGTGGAAATATACTTCTTCAAAAGCAAAAGTATCTCATATCATCAGAGTCGAAGGCAAAGATATCTCATGGCATGCTTTTCCTTTACCCTTGCTCTTGCCTGCGAGACAAGGAGAAAGAAAGCAATCGATCAGCACTTGGACAGATTGAACAAAGAAACAGACCATCACATCTACCTCGTGCCTACCTACCGTGCAGAAGAAACAAGCAGAGAAGAATGCTGCCTGTACACTTAATCAACCCATCAGAAGGAGTCTGAGTTGAAACCAAGAGCTCGAGAAGCTTAAACAATATATGGACGCATCAGTCACCAAAAAGCAAAGCTTCGCCGTACAAGGCCATCAAATCACCACCACTAAGGAATTCTCCTCTTCCTTCCAATCCAGTTCAAGATCAAAGTTGTGGAAAGTCAACAAGCATGACAAAATACGTGCCAATTCATTCACTATCGAAGTCAACAAGATCATCTACCTCCATAACCAGATTTGCATTCTTAAACTCTACTCTGTCTTGTTTTTACTTTGCCATACTTGTCATGTTTATTCGTTGTTTGTTTGTTTGCTTGTTTTTGTGTGAGTTTATGCTTGAAACATTGAGGACAATGTTTGATTTAAGTGTGGGGGGGGGGGGTAACCAAGTTGTTTTGCATGAAATTCGTGGGAGTTTATCACCCATTACTTCTAGTGTTGTTCCTTGCTGTTTTAAGTGTTTTAAGCTGTTTTGGAGTGTTTTAGTGTGTTTTGACATAAAAACCCGAAAATCTCATAAACATTTGAACATTTGCTTTGAAAAACCCAAAAAGAGTTGTTTTTGTGTGTTTGTTTGTGTCTTAGGGTACCTTCCAACACAATGATGAAGATTTGGTTTTTAATTACATGACTGTTAAAGAGAGTTATAAACATGGATGAAAATTTGATTTACTCTTTGAAGTATGCTTGGTTGTGGTTATAATTTATGAATTCACATGCAATCATAAAGGAAAAATTAGTTTTTGTAACATGCTTGAAGGAATGAACTCAAATGAACGCTACAACCATGTGAGACTTGAGCCTAAACGTTTATTTGGAGAGTTAATAATTTGTGCATCATTGTTTTCTAAAGTCGTTGCATGATCTCACTATTCTTTGCTTGGTTGCTACTTAGAAGGCGTTTCATCATTTAGTTCCAAATGCTAGAACTCATGCCTATTTCATTCAAAGCATGCTATTGATTTGCATAACACATATTCAAGATGAAGTTGTGTAGTGACCACCAAAGCCAAATTGTCGTGCCCCTATTTCATTATGTGTTTAAGTTTAACCCCGTTGAGCCTTGTTAAGCCTATGTTCTTTGTTAACCCACACTATCCTTACCTAGCCTAGTTTTAGGACCATCCATACCCTTATTCTTGAAGCATAGTAAAGCATGACTTAAAATGAACTCCTTTTTTATCAATGTATTGCAAAAAGCAAGTGTGGGGGAAGTGATTCTTGTGTGTGTGTGTGTGCCAAAGTCCTTAATAAGGCACGGGTAGAAAAGAGAAAAAGAGTGAAAAAAAAAGAATTGAAAAGAGTATGAAAAAGAACTCTAAAGTGTTGTTTGTTAAAGAAATGGTCCAAAACATTGAATTCAGCCCTAAGTGTTGCATGAATCATCCCTTTGTATTTAAAAGTGGATTCTGCATTCTAAAGTGATTTCTAAGTGTCTATTTCATTGCTTTGCTTGCTATCGCTTTAAAAACGTTTGTTATCCCTATCCTTTCTTTGTTAGCCATTACCCCCAAGCCCTGTTACAACCATTGACTTCAATCTTGAGTGTTGTGTGTTTCAATTTGTGGAGTTCGAAATTGGTATGAGCATATGGTGTCACTGGTTCTCGCATCTAAGTAGTAGCATTCCATTCATGAGATCATATCTAAACATGCTTAATAACTCTAGAAAATTGCTTTCTTTGTTATAACATATGTGAGTCCTAGTCTTTCGTGTTTACATCAATCTTCTCACATATACTAGTGTAGGGTGTGTGGTCAGAAAATGTGTGTGAAAATAGAGAGTATCTTGTAAGGAATTGAGCAAATTCTCTAAGGCATGTTACTACATTCAAAACATCGTTTTAATTGGTTAATTGTGAACTAGTAAGTGGTGACTGTGATTAAGTTGTGCTCAAGTGTAAAGATGACCAAAATCTGTGGGAATGATGATTTTTAACATGTCATGTTTCATTAAAAATCCCTGAGGCAAATGTTGGAAGGTTTAGGTTGTGTTTTGTTTGTTTCGTTTGTTTTGTTTTGCTCGATGACTAGCAAAAGCTAAGTGTGGGGGAATTTGATAGGAGCATATTTATGCGACTTAGTTAGCTTGTTCTTGTGCATTTATGTTGTTATTTCTTAGTCAATTATGTATTTTAAGCTATTTTCGTGTGTTTGTAGGTCCTAATGACAAAGTTGGCAAGAAAGTGCATTTTGGAGCAATTTTGGGCTGAAATGGATTGCATGCATATGGAGCAAGTTGGATGGACATTTTTGGTGTTTTAAAAAGGGTTTCAACATATGCAAAAATCTGAATAATGAAGTTGAAGTGTGGAAGTGAGCTGGAACACAAGGCAAAGAGTGCAGAAAATCAAGTTTGAAGGCACATGGACAGCTCCTTTGCCGTGCACTCCATCCATTGTTGCAGCAACCCTTCACCTTTCCTTTGTCTACCATGTGCACAATATTCTTGTCCACTCATTGCACTCAATTGCTACACCATTCTTTGTTCCCTCCATCATTTCAGATTTCATGCATCATTTCATCACTTTAACCTCCACTCCTTGCACTCATTGATTCACCACTTACTCACCTTTCCACCCATGCCATGCATAATCACCCTTGTCTCCTTCATTATTTCTGATTTCATGCATCAATACATTGAATCATTGTACTCAATTGCTGCACACTCATTGTCCCCTTCACCCATCAGATTTCATACAACTTTTACCTCCACTACATGCACTCATTAATGCACCATCCACCACCTTTGGACTCCCCTGCCGTGCATCATGACTCTTGCTGAACCTATGACTCATTTCTGCATCATTCCACCCCTCTTTCCTTTCTCTACCATGTGCACAATCATTCATGTTCCCTACTTGCATTTATAGCTGCAACACCACTCAATTTTACCCCCCATGCTTTGCATCATCACTTCACTTTCACCTTTGAATCATTTCAACACAACTCCATGCACTCATAGCTGCAACACCACTCCATTTTACCCTCATGCTTTGCATCATTACTTCATTTTCACCCTTGAATCATTGCAAACACCACCAATTTCCCCTTCTTGCCGTGCACTTCCTCTATAAAAGGAATTGTGTGGCAGCCATAGAGTCCAGTTTTTGCTTGATCATTCATCCCCATTTCAATACAACCTTCATCCAAACACATCCATTCATCTTCACATCCATTCCTCCATACAAACAAACCTTCAAACACTCACCAACACCTTGTGCCGTAGCAAAGGAAGGGAAGGAAAGTGCTTGGACGTGCTTGTTGTCCAACTTGGATCGTTGGAGCGTTTAGGTGTTTTCTTTCTTTTGTTTCCAATGTTTAAATTCATTTTCTTTCGTTTTGTTGTGAACATGAGTGGCTAAACCCCTCTTAGCTAGGGGTGATTTTAAAGCCATGATTATGTGTGTAATATGATTTGATAAATTCCAGTTATAAACTCTTGAATCGTGAATGCAATTGGCTTAACTATTTGATTGATAACTTATTTGTATTTGTTGATTAAGGGTCGACACTTAATTGGCATGCATAAATCCGATGCTAGAATGCAAGAAAGTTTCACATAATCGTTACAAACTTATATTCATAAGTAGTGGAGGTCGCTTATAAACGATCGCGTTAAGTTTAATTCTAGCATGAGTGACATGATGTCATAGTTGCAAGTACTTTGTCAATGCTTATGATTTTCATTAAACGTAATGATCTTTGATTGTATCTCTATTATGATGTCATGTAGGGAACTTTTGAAGAATGTTTTGGGTTGTCGAATGATGTCATCCAATCCAATAAAACAAGGAAAATCTGAAGGTTAACTAGTGATGTCACAGTTAATTTGGAGCATTGTCATTCATAATTCAATGAAGTAGTAACTGGAAATCGAGTTGTTTGCATACATATCATGTGTGGAGAAAAAGCCTCTAGCTATCCCATCCATCATCTTATTTCTCAAATTTGTTTTACAATCTGTCTAGTTTTTCATACTTGTTTGTTTGTTTCAACTTCATCCAAATCAAAACCCCCCCTTTTAGTTTCTTGTTTCAAAGTGTTTCAAATTTGTTTTGTTTGTGTTTTTTATTGTTTTAGGTGAAGCCAAAACCCAATTTTCGTTCAAAGTTGTGTTTAGAGTCAGAAACTGCCCAACAAGTGTTTTTAGGCAGTTTTGAGTGTTTTTAAGTTGTTTTAAGTCTTTTGAACCTGTTTTGAGTCCCTTGAATTTATTCAAACATTTTTAACTTTGTTTTCATGTTTTTGAGTCAGCTTAGAGGTTATTAGCAAGCCCTCATAATCCCCGGTTCAGAACGTTCCTTACTTATACATATACTACAATTGTCAAAAGATGGTTTAATTTGTGTGTTAAGTTAATTTGCACATCAGGTGCAAATTGAAAAAATGACACTAGGGTGCAAATTGACTTTTTTGCCCTTCAAAGGCAGTCATGCGGATACCTACTTAACGGAAGAATAGAGGGAAAATTAAAAAAAAAATTAACAGTAAGGTGCAAATTGACTAATTATGAGAGTTGAGGGGGGAAATTGGCCAAAATTAAAGTTGAGGGGGGAAATTGGCCAATCCTTACAAGTTCAGGGGTAAATTGATGAATACCTATTGATTTTGTGCACAATCTTGTATTAGCCAAGCTTACTGTATTGACTAAATGGAAAACACTACTTTCGCAGGAACACCATGACTTAATCACCAACTTGAAAAACCTGTGAGCGATGGTGTTTATTAGCAATAGCCATGTTTTTGGAATTTGTTTGAGCTAGTTTTCGCAACAACCTCGTTCTTTACTGTCTGAACACTATCAGCCATATGTTCAGCTGCAACACTCACTCCTAGGCCACGAGGAAGCTTTACATGATCCACCACATGCCGGGGAACCGAAGTATATACAATAAAAAATGGTGATTTACCCGTTGTGGTATGCACACCACTACGTCTCTTCGTTTCCTTTACTCTTCATGCTGAGTATTCCTTTCCTTCCTTTTCTCTTCACGAGGAATTCAACCGAGAAAGCTTCTTATGGCTGTGAATTATGGGATTTTCTGCTTGTAGGTCATGAAGAATCAAATGGGTCTTCAAAACTGTGTTTTTCCCGTTGTGACGCAACGGAATGTATAGGTTAGGGTTCACGAACGATTCCTCTAAAAAGGTTCCTAAAACTCTAGAAATATTTGAGAGTAAGGAAATTTTATTCAATGGAAAAGCTGATGAAATACAACTATAGGCTTTGCTTATATATAGTTCCACAAAACCTAACGACAAAGGAAATAAATACAAAATAAAATAAAATTTGCAAAATTAACAAAACAACCCCAAAACTAATTAAAAAACATTGTTTTATCCCTTTAAACGACTCTGAATGTCTCTATACTGCCGCATCGTCAAACAATTTCTTTATTCCTACGTCAGTCTCCTCTCCTTGTAAAGAACTCGTCATCGAGTGATCAAGATATAATGGAACATCATCAAGATGGAAATGATGCAGATCAATAACATTGAAAGTGCTACAAATTCCCATCGATGCCAGCAAATCCACCACACGCTCGTTGTCATTGATTTTGTGCACAATCTTGTATGGGCCAGACGTACTGTATTGACTAATGGAAAACGCTACTTTCGCAGGAACACCATGACTGAATCACCAACTTGAAAAACATGTGAGCGACGGTGTTTATTAGCAGCAACCAAAGGGTAATACTAGAAAGACCAAATTTTATAAATCAAATGATGTGGAACCAATAGAAAATAAGAATGCTAATCAATACTTAAGTAATAATCAAATCATCAAAACCAATACCATTTGATTTACAAATTTAATTTAAAATTTTGATTTCTCTAGCATATTACCTGCAACGAAATATCAGACACACCAAATCAATAAAAAAAAAAAAATTGAGTTTCCACAATATAGGCGAGAGGTGAAAACGATGGAATTAGCAGCTTGAGCGCCGACTGATGGTTAAATAAATTAGATGGGCAGCACGCGGAGACAACAGGAGAAACCGAGGCGCACAGCACACAACTGGATATTCAATTCTAGTTTCTCTGTGATGCTACCTTTTGGCCTTTGGGGGAGACGGCGAGTACTTTATATTTTTGACAACTGAACCCACGTCGTCCTAATTTCCCCAAACTCAGTGGGCAATGTTGGACCAACCCCCACACATGCTACACACTGACACCATCCACACGACGCATATTGTATTTTAATTGCATTTTGCATTCATTGAAAAAGAAGCTAATGATGTTTGACTCTTTGCTATCCACTACTTTTCTCTGCCTTCCAATACACGATCACGAATGGTTCCAAAAAATCTGTGTATTTTTTTCCAGCTAATCCATGTATAGCTCGAGATTTTTCTAGTTCTAGCATGTTTTCTATATTGCTGTTTTGTTGAGAGTATGAATCTCACATTAAGAAAATAAAAAACTTTACATGTGCTTACTTTGGCAAGGTGGTGTAATTAGATCCTTCTTCGACACCAAGACCCTTTTAGAAAAAGGGGCGAGGCACAAGAGGATGTATTGGGCCAACCATAACCTTTTCAAGCATCTCTTTCATTTGCCGCCTAATCTCCTCACTAGCCAATGTCGACGTCCTGTAACGCCATTAGGTAACAAAGCTCCCTGTGTGAGTTCAGTAGAGTTACTATTCATATTTTCTATTAGTTTTATGGTGAAACCTCAACTTCTTCATAGTATGAATTCCTCATCCAAAGGAGAAAAGACTTTGCGTTACTTCGGATGCTCGGAACACAATAAAATATTCCCAGAATGCTAAAATGTTTAATACTTTTAAGTATGTGATATATACAGAATTACAAGTGGAATCCCAATTCAGGTTCTAGAACTTTCATACCTTGAAAAGGGGTGTCCCCATTGGTTTTGGATGTCATGTTTGTGTGTGTGAAAATTGGAACCCATTAGTCCCACTCTCTCCTTTTTAGGAAAAGAAGTTCTCTCTCTCCATTATGATTATGAAGCAGCAGAACCAGAAAAGAAGTCGGTCCTCTTTGGACACATTATAAAAGCAAGAAAGGAAAAGATGAGGCACCTACGACAACTCAATTAGTCTGTCAAAGATTAATATTTTAGCAGCTAAAGGATTTCATTGCCTTCTCGTTGTTAACG